>OX382301.1:16413035-17663035 GCA_947507805.1 Aporophyla nigra | reverse complement strand
TAGTTCTGTTCTGTTTCTTGGCTTGGTTTTATTTCTGTCTGTGTTTTGTTCTGTTTATTATATGATGTAACTAAAAATTTACGGTTTTCGCAATTTTTCCTTTATCTGTGCTATAAGACGTTGCTTCGTACCAAATTTCAAAATTCTAGATCGACTGGAAGTACCCTTTAGGTTTTGATTCCCTTGCGAGTTTCGAAAATTTGTGGAAATTTGCGGTATAAACGGCTATATCTTTTGATTGCGTTAGCTTAGAAGTTTGTTTTTTTCACAGCTCCAAGGGACAGTAGACTTGAGTATTTGATATTAATTTCAGCTTGATACTTTCACGCGTTCCTGAGAAAAAGGGTCTTGACAGACGGACGGACGGACGGACGGACGGACGGACGGACGGACGGACAACAAAGTGATCCTATAAGGGTTCCGCTTTTTCCTTTTGAGGTGCGGAACCCTAAAAAAACCATTAGCAAACCGGATTCTAGATTTGTACCCGGTTTAAGGCGATGAGATCACGTCCTATTAGAAATGTTCAATATATTGACGAAAAGTGAGTGTGTAATACCTTTGCCATCCCTTCAGGCTTCAGGTGATGTGAAAAACAAATTGTTCAATTGAAAAAATGTCAAGTTTAGTCAAGTAATCCTCAAGTTGCATGAAGCCCTCACCAAAGTATTGAGATAAAGAACCTTATCTCAAAATATATTGTTGGACAAACGTAAATCAGGATTTACGAGATTTAAGTCTGTGAAGGACTAGATCTAGACCCAGATTTGTAGACGTGAGAGTAAGGTAAACACTCTCAGGAGTCGTATAGATAAACTAGTATATCTTTAGCTTCTTCAAGATAAAGTACTAAAGTCTTAAGGAAATATAACTACGCCTCTATTTGGTACTTTACAACTAAACATAATTTAGATCATGCAAGACTCTCACTTAATTAGCAGTTATTGCACACATTAACAGTTATTGCAGATAACAAATACTGACTGCCTGGTTGGTCTTGGGTTTTATTCCTAGGTCGGGCAAAGTGTTTTTGGGTTTTCTCATATGGAATTTGTCAGTAGCAGTCTAGATTTGGGCCCGATGATGGCAATAGGCTCGCCCCGTTTGTTGGTAAGTTTGTATGTGTAATCTTTGGAACTACAAAATTATTTTGTAATTGAAAACCAAATTCTTGAGGAGGGTTAGATTATTTAATATCACGCAACGACCCTTAAAAGCCGACCGAAAAGAAAAAAAAGTCGGAAAAAACGCTAAGTGAAAATGAAGTGTTAGTGCCACGCGGCGCTGCCAGGGTCGCGAGATTGTTCGAAAGAGATACCGTAACCCTGGCACATGGGCAACTGAAGGAACACGGGTGGGTTTTAGTCAGTAAAGTCTGACATGCACTCCCGTTCCGCCCAAAGCGGAAGAAGTCATTTGATGATTTCCCATCCAAAAAAAATAAAGTGCCACGCGGCGAGTGGAGCGCCAAAATTTCAAGTAACGGACGAAGTGCTACTATTTTATCACTATCATTGTGATAGTACCAAAACCCTTTACCATCATTTATTCTTCCATAATGTCAAAATCGTTTAAAAGTAGGATATCATTGCTTTATCTCTTCTTTTATTGCTCCCAGGATAGCATTAAAATACCTACCATAACTAAACAAATCAATTCATTATAAGAACTCAGTGGCTGGGTATCATTGAAACAATAGGTAAACAAGTTTCCTAATTCACATTTGGCTATTGGCGAGGTGCTATAGCGAGCGATCCTCATTAGACTAAGTACTCTCCGCTCGCGGTAATTGGCCGTTTGTTTTGCCACGTATTCACCGATAAGAGGCTATTGGGATCAAAGGTATTGTCAACGGATCTTTTGTAGATCATGCGATTGTTATTTGTGGACAGTTTGGGGAAAAGACGTTATTATTATTTTCACAATAAATATCACATAACATCACGCTTTATTTTCCTAAAGGGTTGGGCAGAGGTGTACGTATAGTACATCCACATATCACCATGGAACAGGATGCGAGCATATAGCCATCAAGCGGGCACAAAATATTCGGACTCCGGGCTTCTACAGAGAAATTCTAGATAGAAAAAAACTTTTTTACAAAAAAAAAACAACCGACTTCCTTAAAAACACTACAAAGTGAAAAATAACTTTAATTTCGGAAGCCGGTGTCTTAGGATCTGTATTTATGATTTTTTTGCCACCGACTTCCGAAATTAAAGTTATTTTTCACTTTGTAGTGTTTTTAAGGAAGTCGGTTGTTTTTTTTTGTAAAAAAGTTTTTATTTTTAAATTTTTAAGTGTAGTATCCACCCCGCACTAATTCCAAACAAACAATGCATATGTATGCGATTGCAGAAATCGCGGTTGATTTGCTATCATTTTTAAAAGAGTTCCGGTGTCTATCTCTGGAATTCATCATCAGATCTATATGAAATTTATATGGGACCATTTCGAAATAAACTCCTTTCAAACAAAAAAAGAATTTTGCAAATCCGTCTACATATGACGGAGTTATGGCCGAACATACATAAAAAAAAAAATATATAAACATCCGAATTGAGAACCTCCTCCTTTTTGAAGTCGGTTAAAAACTCAAAAACATTTTGCTCAACAAACGTCGACCACTTTGCTTTGTGATTTTTATAATAAATATGTTTCCTGTAAAAAAATATTTTTATCCTAAGTAGAGTAAACCAATCCTTACTACAATGTATAATTTGAAAGCAACTTTTTTTCTTACAACCTTATGTAGGACTTGAGAAAGTAAGAAAAGAAGGGCTTTTTATTAACATAGTGTTCTTTTCCATTAAGATCTTAGATATTTTTGTTTGATCACATCACTGCTACTATATTTAATTTTTTTTGGACTTCCTTCACTCACTTGAGAGGCCAGTGAACTTAAAAAACTCCGCGTCTACAAACCCGCACAGATTTCACCTCCGGTCCTTAACCCTTCGGAAATCGAAATCGCACAATTCGTAAGCAAATTTCCCGCAAGCTGGTACTTGCGCTATGGCGTTGGGAATCTTGACAGGGCCTGTCACACATCAGCTTTACGTCACTCAGTAAGAGGGGGTCAAAGGGGGTGGAAAGGGGTTGGGTATGTTTCCCCTCCTCAACGTCGTGTCTGATTGTAATCCCATCCTATCATACATATGTTTTGTGTCCAAACCAGTTCTGTATTTCTTCGTATGTGTTGGTTTTTTTTTACGTAACCTGCGTTAGGTTTAAGTCCGATTAACGAAGTTTCAGTACCTACACAGTGTACACTTGACTTAAAACATTAACGTCGGGTCACACTGTCCAATATGCCTTACGATCGTTTTTGGGAAAGCCGATAATGGCTTACCTATTTATTTTTTTGGGTTCCGTAGCCAAATGGCAAAAAACGGAACACTTATGGATTCGTCTTGTCTGTCTGTCTGTCCGTCCGTATGTCACAGCCACTTTTGTCCGAAACTATAAGAACTATGCTGTTGAAACTTGGTAAGTAGATGTATTCTGTGAACCGCATTAAGATTTTCACACAAAAATAGAAAAAAAAAAACAATAAATTTTGACACTTAGAACTGAAACTCAATTTTTTTTTTCATCAAACCCATACGTGTGGGGTATCTATGGATAGGTCTTCAAAAATGATATTGAGGTTTCTAATATCGTTTTTTTTTCTAAACTGAATAGTTTGCGTGAGAGACACTTCCTTCTAAAATAAGAGAATGATAAAACTAAAAAAATATATGATGTAGGTACATTACCATGTAAACTTCCACGGAAAATTGGTTTGAAGGAGATCTAGTAAGTAGTTCTTTTTTAATACGTCATAAATCGTAAACCGCAATTTACCTTTCATTCAATTAACTCAAATATATATTTATAAAAAAATATATTTCATAAACATGTATGTATAAACTCTAAATACGTACAGATTTGTACGGAACCCTCGGTGCGCGAGTCCGAAGCGCACTTGGCCGGTTTTTAATGGTGGCAGTCATAGCTTTTCCCTTTATGGGCAAATTCGGCCAATAAGCGGCTAATCGGCGGATAGTATTTATCGTACATGCTAGTTCACTGAAAAATCTACCCACACGCTAAAGCAGCACAACAAATTAAGCTCCACAACGTAGTGGGACTCACAATTAACTACCAGCATCTCTAGCACACGAATATTGTAGATCTATTAAGAGTGTTCATACTGCTCGGGCTGGCAACATCGTATTTCAAGTGGATTTTCGTTATTATCTTATTACGTTTAAATCAAAGTGCTTTTTTTCGGCTAAGTACTAGATGGTTGGTATTTATAAGATTTTATGCATTTTTTTACAATTATTGACCTATAAAAATCGACCTATTCAATTAATATATTATATTATTAATTATATTTTTAAGTCAATTATTTTCTATTCACATTACTTAATACGATAAAATATTTGTATTTAAAAGCAAATGTTAAAAATAAATATAAACACTAACGATCATGTGCCTGGCTGAAAAAAATAATAATTTGGTGCATCTTTACAAAGTATTAAACAAAGTCCCTTCCCGCGTCTGTATGCTTAGATCTTGAAACTATGCAACGGATTTTAATGCCGTTTTCAACAGTAGGCAGAGTGATTCAAGAGGAAGGGTTACATGTATAATACGGGGTGAACCCGCTGGCAAAAGCTAGTATTTCATAAAATAATCACGACAATTATTTATATCTTATAAGTATATTTATTTATTTATATTTTTTATATTTTTTTTATATTATAGTAAATATGTAGGTATGTGTATTATTAGTTTTGGTCTATTTATATACAACTACTATACCCTTATTATTTATAATTCAATATGATAATTGTAGTTTTAAAAGTATTTTCATAATTTTTCCCTCTCAACCAAAGCACCTGCCATCTAATCTCTTCACCACCCTTGGTTGACTGGTAGAGAATGCCTAAGGCATTAAGTCCGCCTTTGTACCTTTTTTGTGTGCGAAAAGTTTATATAAATAAATAAACTTTTTACAAAAATGTAACAACCGACTTCCTTCCGTCGTGTTTTAAGGAGGACGGTTGTTATTTTTTGTAAAAAGTTTTCATTTTTAACTTTTTAGTTATGTTAGATACCCCGCACTAATCTAATCGCGTTATTCGTTCATTTGTTGCGCAAATACTTAATACAAATTTAAGACTTATATGGTTTTCACATGGATATCGCCCTTTGTCCGAATGGAACCAAATTAAATTGGAACCACACGGGAATCACCAGCTTTTAAATAAAAAAAGAATCATTATTATCGGTTCACCCAGTCAAAAGTTCTGAGGTAACAAACATAAAAAAATACAGTCGAATTGATAACCTCCTCCTTTTTGAAGTCGGTTAAAAATCACTAGAAAAGCGACGGTTCCAGTACGCGTGGAATTAAATGCTCTTAAAGCAACATGAGTAGTGGTGGCCTAATGATATTGGCTCCGACTGTCTGTGTGGTTGTCGGTTCGAACCCAGGTAGGCGCTTCACTTTGTGTAAATAATTGCATCACACTACTCTCAAAATGGTGAAGGAAAACATCGTGAGGAAACCGGCATGTCCTAGAACAAAAATCGAAGACATGTACACATGACAGCACATGCATGTGCGCATGTGTACATGTAGACATGTGACATGTGACATCTACTAACTGCATTGGGCGCGCGTGGTAGATTACGGCCTACTTCTTCTCACCGAGAGAAGGCCTTTGTCCCAACAGTGGGAACGGTATGGCTGGTTATGTAAAGCAACGTGTACAAACCTATTTCTAACTAGCCTTTCCCATACAATTGCAAACATAACAGATGGTTTAGTTCGAAACACGCCTACACAACGCTGCAACTGTTTCAATTTCTATTCAAAGTTTATCAATGGCGACACAATAATGCAGACTATGCTATTTTGTTTGATGCCTTGTCTATGCATAGACTAGCGATCCTTTCCTGCTTTGTGTGAGTGCGATCGACTGATACTGTCTCATGTTATCAAATCTTCAAGATTGCAACGCTATATCGAAGTTAAATGTTAATAAAAGCAAAAAATTAAAAATTTTAGTCTAACTAAGCTCCTAAATTAATGTAAATTACAAATTTTCATTCGGCGCCAAACGAACAATTAACGCTCCAGACCAATCAAACGGCCAATATTTTACTTGGCACCTTTATGTTTGTTTGGAGCCGACCTAGAATTAATCATTTACATATGCATTAATTTAGGAGCTTAGTTAGACTAAAAAGATTTTTTTAGTTTTGCTTTTCAGTTTATTAAAATTTTTTAGACATGAATTATTTCAGTTTTAAGTGGGTCAACTTTAAAGTATAACTTTACTACTACTACTATATTACTTTATCAATAAAAAAAGAATTTTCAAAATCGAACTACATACTCAGTATAAAGATCATACTTATTATAGAATACTTATATTTTGAGATAAAGCTAGAGATAGTGTGTTTACTCAGATATGGCCTGAAACTCAAACAATATAGCTCTGATTCTGCAGCGTGTCAATCAGTCGGGTACAGAGAATCGTTTATGAACAAATAATTAGCTTGCGTTCCGTGGTGCGGTCGAGTTGTGCCACGGTATGACGTCAGTATGTTCACTTGTTCAGTATCAAGAAACAACTCGAACTCAGGTCAAACTCAACAACAACAACAACAAGGAACTACATACATATGTCGATGCTGGAAAGGAAAAAAAAATGTAGCGCCATTTAGCCAATTGTTTAGCAGAGCTGTCTAAAGTTTAACTTTTGTTTAAAATTATTATAACTTTTTTTACATTTGTACTTTAAATGAAGCCCCAAAAAGTGCTTCCGATTGGCTTATAACCTAGACATATCAATAGAGAATCAAAAACCCTATCGAACTGTATAGAAAACTCATTTTCGACCAAAGATGTTTCATTTGTTTCCTTTTCCACCGTCGACAAGTTTTGGAAAGTGATGAAATGTGAGAGTAATTTAAAATCTGCTGACATTTTGAGACTGTTGGGTCAGGAGACTGAAAATATACTAAACCTCTTAGGGAATGAAATAGATTACTATTTAGGTTCAAACATCCGAAATTCAAGCGGAAAAGGGTACGGTATCTCTTTCGAACAATCTTGCGACCCCGGCAGACACGTTACCCCTTGCTCAGACTAGCTGACAGACTTCTGGGCTTATGACTACTCAGAACGATGGTCAAAGATCTAAAAATGAAAGCCGTGAGCAGCGTACCGTGACCGCTTAGCGTGCTTTCTCAGGCACTGAGGGTTTTTTTATTGTAATAGATCACCCATCCACGGACCAACCTCGGTAAGCGTAGTTATACCTTTAATCGTACTGTGTGGCTATTATCACTTAGCTACAAGTACAACTCATGAACTAAATATTTCTCCACTCCTTTAGAGTAACGACGTAGAAAAGAGAAATATATTGTTAAAGGAAGCATTTTCAACGAACATTAATAAAGTCGCCTTTAGTATTTTTTCCCTCAATGAAGTTATTACAGATTTTTTATACACAGAAGCTTGTGAGTAATGTAGCAAAAATAACTTACCGTAAGTTTTCAACCTAACGATCCAAAAAGAAACTAGTCATCTTATCGATTATCGATTATGTAAAATGGGCCGCCTCTAATATCGATATTTTGCACACCTTGCGTGTATGTTTTACATTTGTTGGTGTAATAAAACGAACCGGAGTCTGTTGTTTTTGAAGACTACTAGAATAACTAAATGATATATTTAGGTCGATAGTATTAGACTTGCAAATTCATTACAATGTTTCGAATTGCAAAATACATAAACAGAATATCTTAATACTTACAGACATCCTCAACAGCCTATATTGTTCCCACTGCTAGGATACAGGCCTCCTCTCGACGAGAGGGGAGTGGGCCGTAATCTACCACGCGGGCCCAGTGCAGGTTGGTAGATGTCTCATTTCTTCGATTTTTTTTTTGTTTCTAGGAGATGCCGGTTTCCTCACTATGTTTTCCTTCACCGTTTTGAGAGCAGTGGTGATGAAATGATTTACACAAAGTAAAGCGCCTGCCTGGGTTTGAATGACGGTCTACAACTCGTACAGACAAGCAATTTGGGCAAAACAATTTGGGCGCTTATAATTATTTCTTAGCGCTACGCGCCATGCTACGGCGTAGCATGTTCGTTCCGTTCCATAAACACGTTTAGTGATCTCCACGTCTTTAAAACCAAATGATTACAAAGCTCATTTTGTGTAATTCATTTGAGTCTACCGTACATCACAACATGGAAAGATGATCTTCATAGGGTCTGGCTGCCGCCAGTTGGATGAGAGTTGCCGAGAATCGAACTGAATGGCGTGTAATTGGAGAGGCCTATGCCCAGCAGTGGACTGTTGTAGACTGATTATGATGTACAAGACAACTGGTGGTTTGTGTGTGCATAATACGCACATATCTGCTTAACCTTTCGGGGAAAACTGGTGTGATGTTATATGTTATGCGTCTACCAATTTACCATCAGTAAAATATTTTATTACATTGCAGCCGAATCTTCAAAGTAAATATTAAATATAATATTTTGTTTAAAAATGGCTGATTTATTTTTGATATTTCTATGTTATTATATCACGATTATATTTCTTATGGGATCGTGTGTTTGGGTCACGTAATACACGGAAAAGTAAAATCCTCCCGGGAAATCATATGAACGGGTAATATATCCAAACTCGTGCCTACATATATAGACGAATCGTAGTCCACTCGATCTAATCGCGTTACAAAATATCGACGTGCAGTTTTTCCCCTGAATACATCATAGAATTCTGCCGACTCAGAGGGCGTTGGGTGGTTCCCATATTGTGATAAATGGTCTCTCACTCGACTGAACGATCGGCCTAGTCATTAACTACAATTTGTATAAACTTTGAGCTATTGTAGACGTGGGTGTAGCGGTTTAGGCTTGGTACACACTGGCGGTACGCAGTGGCAAGGGATTTAAGGTAGACGAAAGATAAGGTAATTTATTATTATGACATCATAGTTGTTGTTTCGTGTGGTAACGATTTAAAGAATAGCACCATCAAATTTCTTGATGTGGGTGTCGTATGAGGCGCCTAAGGGACTTAGTAGAGCGGCAGCAGCGTCGTTTATGCATTTTACCACCATACTGCGATCGCCAACTCGCCTGCCGATGTGGCGATTATGGCGAAACACTCCAAATTGAGGGAAGCTTATGTCCAGCATCATGTTTTTCCCCTGAAATGATGATGATGATGATTTTTTGATTGATTTGGTGTTGTACCTATGAACATTTTCTATGTTTTAACTAAGGATAGTTATAACAAAGTTTTATGTACAGAGTTCTTTGTGGCACTGGAAACTGCTTTTAAAATAGAATAAACTGAAGCCGGTAAGCTGACCTAAATGGAAAGAGAGTTCGAAAAAAATGTATATCTGATGGTAATTCTTTGTTACGCGTTTGGTTTTTCAAAACTAGAGAATTGATTGCAATTGGCTTTTAGGTTCGTAGCCGCTAAATTGCTTAGGCTTTCGAAATATTATTATCTTAAAGAATACCTAAGTTCTATTTTAAAAGTTGGTTTCCGTGCCACCAGTGAGCAACGGGCCTTAAACATCAACACACAAAACCCCGTTTCAATTTAACATAACTTTCGGGTTGCAGTAGGTAGTTGCTTATTAAAATTTAGGCTCGCACCTAATCCGGACTTAGGAATAGTTAGCGTCAACTATGATGCCATACCTGCCCTCAAATTGTTATTAACGGATTTTAGATTTAGTTCTGTACTTAAAGGTCTATCTGTCAGTATTTGCGGAGGGTCAAACTTGAGGAATGAGGTACCCGTCTCAACTGACAGAACTAATCTAGTAAGTAGGAATGAGTTTGTGAGGTTTATGGATTACGTAGGGGTTATGAACATTTGTGGGGTTTACCCTTCAGCTTCCCCCTTAACCATGAGTCTTTCTGAATCACTCATCATGACAAGTAAATAATATACTATTGAAATGGTGTTTGAAACTAAAGCCCAGGTAGGCTTTTTTCGTTGTGTATTTGTTTCACCACCACTGCTCTCAAAATGGTGAAGGAAAACATCGTGAGAAATATCTTTTTTTTTTTGGATGGGAAATCTTCAAATGACGTCTCCCGCTCTGGGAGGAGCGGAAGGTCGTGTCAGACTTTTACTGACTAAAACCCACCTGTGTTCCTTCACTTGCCTATATGCCAGGGCCACGGTATCTCTTCCGAACTAATCTCGCAACCCTGGCAGGCATCGGTCTTAGCAGACCCCTTCAGTTTGCAGAAATCTCTTTGAGGCGCGCGTGGAACACTACGCACCGTCGACATGGGCCTGGTCCTTACCGGGCGGCGAGCTACCCATTACTCGCCGCCCGCAAGCCCGCGCGTACCCGCGCAATCGACTCCCGACGCGGTGATGCCCGAAGCGTCTCCTCCTGCGGCGGCTAGGGACGATAGGGCGCAGAGACTGAAACTCCCTCACGCGCCCCGCAACCGGCATGTCTTAGAACCAAAAAAATCAAAGTCATGTGACATCTACCAACCCGCACTGGGCTCGCGTGGTGGATTATGGCTTACTTCTTCTCACCGAGGAAGACTGTGTCCCAGCAGTGGGAAAATTTTAGATTGATAAAACTTTAAAAACTGCGCATATGGACGCGTGGTTAAACAGTTAATGATGCAGTCCAAAATAAAATGTACTAGGTATTGAAAGAAAGAATACGTTTATTTGCGGCAAAACAAGACACAGAAAAACCAGAAACATACAAAAATAAAAAAGGTGGAGGAAAACATGCGTCACATCCACGCAAAAACGCCATCGGCATCGGTCGGTCGGTCCGATGTCGGGCATCTATTGTTATCTAGACAATCTAGACAAATAAATAAAATTGGAGTGTCTGTTTTTAACATTAAGACGGCTGTTAGTAAAACCACGTTTTACTAACAGCCGGTTTCTGATTTGAGAAAACTAGCAAATCTCAACTGAGTATTCTCAAATCCTTAAGTATGCTTTTAAGTATTTTGCGTTTCACAAGTCAAAATTGTATTTTGTCAAACCATAATCAACTGATTATTTACTTAAGTTTTTTGATCAAAGCTAACACGTTCCAATTCACGTTAAAAAACCGGTACTTTTCAAAAATTCATAATATTTTTTAATTTTATTATTATAAATTTAAAATAGACTCAAAAAAAATTGTTAGTGTTAAATAACATCATTAATTTCAACAAACTACAATAAACTTATGTGAATAGAGTTTCTAATGCATATATTTAAGAAAATAAATATTTGACGTGTTTGTCTGAATCGAATCGTGAATGTCAAACTGTCAGTAAATAAACATAAATTTTATTCGAATTCTGTTCGTATTTTTACATAAATTACAAATAAATTGTACCAATTAGATCGGATAAAGATAAGAAAAAGAGATCGTCTAACTATATTATAGAGGAGAAAGAAAATATTCTTTAAATAATAACAAAGTAAGTACATAGCATAATCAGCATATACCGTTCCCACTGCTGGGACAGAGGCCTCCTCTCGGTGCGAGGGGGTCATAATCTACCACGCGGGCCCAGCGCGGGTTGGTAGATGTCACATGTTTTCGAATTCTTGTCTAGAACATGAAGATTTCCTCACGATGTTATCCTTCATAGTTTTTAGAGTAATGGTGGTGATAGTGCCTGCCTGGATTGCAACCCACGACCTACAACTCGTAAATGAAGGTTTATTTCAGCAGCCACTGGGCCACCACTGCTGCAAGTAACACAATAACCTGTAATGTTTACCATAATATAATTTTACCTTTCACCACATTAGTAATTTAGATGTTTGTGATTTATTGCTTCAGATACCACTCCGCCCCTAAGATGACCCATTGACCCCAAAATGTAATAGAGTGCAAAAGGATAAGGGCATACCTACCATATACAGAAGAAACAGGAAGCCTGGAAGTCCATTGCTAAAGAGTACAAGATCATCTGCATGACTGGGCCTAGGCATGAAACAATGCTAAAACATTGTATAATTAATATAATATCAAGCATCGCGTAAGAAAATATTCGGCAAATAATATGTAAATACCTACCTATCTGTGATTTTATATGTAACTGATAAAACTAGGAGTAATTAAAAATATTGCATTGCCTACATATTTTTATTGTACTACATATTTACTGGTTAGATTGGAAGCCTACCCCAAAGAGAAAAGGTTAGGCAGATGATGATATTTACATTTTATTGGGTAAAATAATTTTGTACTATGGGTGTTCTGACAGCAAAATTACACACTTTCTTCCTGTATATGTTCATCATATTCCGATGTAGTCATCAATACGAAGAGTCTTGTTGTGAAGAACAACACACGCCACAATTACTTCAATACTTTTGGAAGTTTTGCAAAAAACATGAAATTCTTCTTTTAAGAATACCAAAACACCTTACAATATTGTATTTCGTGATGCTATCTGGGCTCTGTTATAGTCTTCTTGCGATATAGAGGCAGAGTTCAAAAAGGTTGTCATGAGAAACCTAAGGCATGGGTAATAATTTATCCGCAAGAATAAGGTATTAGACAAATCTGCGAGCTTCAAATTGAGCTGCAGGTGATGAGTCAGTCGAAATAGTAGTGTCGCGCACGGAGTCGCCAACGTGCACTGATACTAGTAATTTAAAAATCGGCATCACAGTCGGCTTGAACATTTATAGAAAAAAAAACCTTTTCTGTTCCTAAACAGCTCAGCTTTTCTCCCTCTTGGTGAATTTCTTTTTATATGTGTGCAGTCTTCAGCACCTATGAATCTAGGGAATTCAGCTCTGTCAAAAGATCATGACGCCAGCGCCACTAATGGTCTCTCCTGTGCAGTGGGCATACGATCATATTGCCATCTCAGTAATGCTATCGCACTAGTCACCCTACCTACCACGCGGCACAGCGTCGCCTTGCTCACATTTACAGTGTCCCCCATAATAGCTTGAAATTTACCAGTCGCGTAAAACCCGCCATTGTATACGATAGGTCAGTTTAGGCTTTATTTTGTAAAAAATAAATCTAACCGACTCCTTCATAAAGGCTCATGCAGACTTACGCGACGCGGAATTCCTATGAAAACCACAGAATTTCTATGAAAACGCGCGTGACACTTCACACAGGGGCTACCTGTCTCGTCGCGAGACACGGTCGCTCAGCGTAATGAACAGGTTAGGCCAAAAGTCTGACATGCCCTCCCGCTCCGCCCAGAGCGGGAGAAGTCATTTGATGATTTCCCATCCAAAAAAAAAAAAAAAAGGCCATGTCCTGCTATTCTTCTGCGGGTTTGTCTGCGTTGAGGCATCTCCAGAGACGACAGGAATTATCGTCGTCACTCATTATGATCAAAATCACTTACAAAATCTCCAGTTTCTATAGCTGATTACAGTTTGAGTAGCTGAAATTCGTGTGTCAACTTTCAACTGAGTAACTTGCCGTTGATTATGCTTTGAGTATAGTCAAACACGTTTTTTTTAATTCAGAAACGCAACTGGCTACCTTAATCATGAGTTAAGTATGCGTTGTGTCAAATTTGAGTAAATGACGTACGACTTTAACCATGCTTTGTGTCAAATTTGATTAAATGATCAAATCTTGATTAGAGTTTGAAAAAACTCAATTCAGAAACGAAAAAGTGTTTAAGTAATACTTAAATACTGATCAAGGCGTTCTCAAATTCAAATACTCAATTCAGAAACCGGGGGTAAGTGTATATGGATGTATACACGCTACATATACCAAAACATTTTTTTTTGCAATTTTTGTCTGTGTGTGTTTGTTCCGGCTAATCTCTGAAATGGCTGGACCGATTTTGACGGGACTTTCACTAACAGATAGCTGATGTAACAAGGAGTAACTTTTTTGGATGGGAAATCATCAAATGACGTCTCCCGCTCTTGGGCGGAGCGGGAGGGCGTGTCAGACTTTTACGGACTAAAACCCACCCGTGTTCGTTCAGTTGCCTCTTTCGAACAATCTCGCGATCCTGGCAGAACAAGGAGTAACTAAGGCTACTTTTATTTTAGAAAAAAGAAATAGTATCTCACGAAAAAAATAAAACGAATGAAAAACTTTTTTGTTAAATACCTTGCGGACGAAGTCGCGGGTAACAGCTAGTCTACAATATTATGAATAATACGCCTAAAATGATTTTAGGCGAAAGACATCCACTGCTGGATACAATCTCCACCCACTTCGAAGGATTCTTTGTTCCCATATACGGATTCCTATAGCTTTCACAAGGTGATCGGTCCACCTTGTGAGAACCATAGTGAAGTAAGTTAAATATACACTTAAATTCTAGGACTAAACTTCAACAACTAAGTTAGTTAGGTAAGTTTTAACGTTCATGCTAACGCTCATATTTATTCAGCACTTATAGTTACGACTCATATTGTTAAAGTACTCCTTAAATAACTTTGCCCTATTTTCGTAGAGAAGCTGCCATATGAACCAATAAACAAAACTAAACTATATTAATGTACGTACAAACATATGTACAACATACCGTGTGGTGCCGGAGGTAAAGAATAGCACCATCCTAATTCTACTCGTGGGTGTCGTAAGAGGCGACTAAGGGCCTTACTAGAAAATGGGCAGCAGTGTTCTCTATGCATTTTATCACCATACGGCGACCGCCAACCCGCCTGCCAAGCGTGGCGATTACGGCAAAAACTCCAAATTAATATGTCCATCAGTGGATATGTTTCGGCTGAAATGATGATGATGGTAAACATATAAATTTCCAATCAATCAATCAACTCAGCCATCGTAGTTTACTGCTGGACTGCTGGCCTCTCCCAGGTACCACCACTACACCCGTCTACCGCTTGATTGGCTGCGGAAGACAGGGTTTACATTTGCAAAGCTATAGTTCAGACGCCAGCACATCGAGCTACTACAATCTGTCAAATTTCTTCAATAGATTTTCAACTTTATTGCTAAAGCATTAGATTCAAGGTTGATTGGGAGAATTTGACAGTTTCGGGTACCTTAATGTGCGGAGTCTGTACGTTATTCTCCAACTTCGAGGTCGATTAATTTAAACAATACCCAACCTACCCTCCGACTTACAATACTCAACATCTTTGGAAACACACTTTAATATACAAAATGGAAGGCTTTGTCCTGATACGATAGTGTCTATGAGTGACAGTAGTGAATGGGGCTCCGCAGTGACTTGCACTTTCGTAATGATGTGGTATTAAATGGAGGGTAGAATGGTAGCGTATTGTACGGTACGCGGGTATTAGTCTTGTGTGAGAAGGGGTCTTTACTTCCATAAATGAAATTAAGTGGGTTGGAAAACTTTAACATGTAGGTACAGAATAATTATTTACTGAATACAAGTTTTAGGGATCAATTTGTAACTGAAGAATTTCATCGGTGTATTAGAAACTTTTAATCACTTTGTCTAGCCGTTCTTTTCATCACGACAAGAGCTTTCCTCTTGGTTATCTTGTAGGTATAACCTCTACTGATTCAAATAATAACATAGTAGTAGCTAGAACATATTTTCAGTCAGGATTTGTACGTCAGCAAATTGACTGGCCTGTTAGTCTAGTGGTCAGTGACCCTGACTGCAAAGACTGAGGTCGTGGGTTCGATTCCCACCCAGGACAAATCTTTGTGTGATGAGCACAATCATTTGTTCGGTGTCTGGGTATAATTTATTTATAATGTGTATGTATTTAGAAATATATAAGTATATTTATCAGTTGTCTGGTTACCATAGTACAGGCTCTGCCTAGTTTGGGATCAGATAACGGCGTGTTGCTTGTCCTTAGATATTTATTTATTTATTTAAAAACCTTCTGAAGGTGTAAGTTCTATTAATTAAATGACATGCTGTTACTTTATTTAATTTAAAACACAATTAAGTACAAACGTAATCCCTATCCACCAGACGAAAACTCGATTTCGCGTCTCATAAAAATAAATAGGTAAATTATTCTCTGTCTGAGAGCACGTGGCAATTTACTAGTAAACGTATTAATTGTTACAAAAATAGGCTGGCGTAGGTGTTCGCAAATAACACCTCTTTTATTAAGGATACCGTTCAGAACACCCATCTTATCGGCATAATAAAACGGCGAGTTTATTTCGGATCGGGATTCCGAAAGTCAATTGGAATGAAAACACCCAGTGTATAAAGTTTATTACTCACGAACTTTTTCCAACGCTAAAGGATAATAAAAAGGTATGTACTAACATAGGTAGGCTTCTACTGCGTTTTACTGACGGTACGGTACCAGAAGGTGATAGGACCGTGTGATGCGGCTTTAACGAAAGCCTGTACTGTACCGGAAAATAAATAGAACCATTTGTGTGTTCCTATTTTGTGGTGTTATGGAGGTATATTTTAAGATGTTACGGTCTTGGATTGGAAGGAAATATTTGCTGTTTGTTAGCGGAAGTATGAAATTCCTAGGAATATAATTGCGAGGCAGCAGCAGTTGCTTCAGTATTTGTTTAAACGCATGGTATACGTTTTAATGAACTTAAAAATGTTCCAAGTTAAAGTTTATTCAGTTCAGTTCAATGTAGTTTATTTTGCAGTAAAATTTTTATTTCTTTCGTTAATGTTATTTTGAGTACGAAATGAAATGTTATTTAGCTATGACTAAATAATAATCAGAAACAATAACTACTTTGTTTAGTATGTCTAAAAATGTTCTCGAGTGAAATTCTCGTAATTTTTAGGGTTCCGCACCTCAAAAGGAAAAAGCGGAACCCTTATAGGATCACTTTGTTGTCCGTCCGTCCATCCGTCCGTCCGTCCGTCCGTCCGTCTGTCAAGACCCTGACTTCTGTCAAGAAGCTGAAATTTATATCAAATACTTAAGTCTACTGTCCCTTGGAGCTGTGAAAAAATCAAACTTCTAAGCTAACGCAATCAAAAGATATAGCCGTTTATACCGCAAATTTCCACAAATTTTCGAAACTCGCAAGGGAATCAAAACCTAAAAAAGGGTACTTCCAGTCGATCTAGAATTTTGAAATTTGGTACGAAGCAACGTTTTATAGCACAGATAAAGGAAAAATTGTGAAAACCGTAAATTTTTGGTTACATCATAATTATAATAAACAGAACAAAACACAGACAGAAATAAAACCAAGCCAAGAAACAGAACAGAACTACGACTCGATTGTCGTGATGGGTGAACTTTTACTTATATACCTACAGGTTTGTACGGAACCCTCGGTGCGCGAGTCCGACTCGCACTTGGCCGGTTTTTAATTAGAAAATAAATTTATTTAACTTTAATAAACGACAATTGTTTCAAACATAATCTAGTGAAGCCCGGTTTGAAAAATCTTGATTAAATAAATGAATTAAGTGAGTAAATATCTAAATATAAACTGTGAAGTAAACTACTAAACTACGTAAAAAGACGAAGCAAAAAATAACATGAACTTCGTTCCACGCCCTACCCTGTGCGGGGGCGAGGCTGCCAAGTTATTTCAAATTAAAAATGCTAGTCATTTGTGTGTGATAAATATGGATAGTAGTTTTCTGGTAGACCACTTTTTTGCATAATAGGTATACCGTTCCGTTTCGTGCACTTTAGTGTGAGAGCGGACGTAAAGAATAGGACTGCTAGGCATAACTTGTGACTAAATAAATACTGCCATATGGATGGATCGATCAGGTTAAGCGTCACCTGCCGGGGTTGATCCGTTGATGGGTAGTCATCTTTACGTAACAAGACAGAGAGCCCAGCCAGAGAGTGGCTGGGCACGCCACAATTGCGGCGGTAAGTCCCCTCTTTCAGGAGTGGATTAAGAGGCGCCACGGCGTCCTCACCTTCCGCTTGACGCAGGTTCTCACCGGGAATGGGTGCTTCAGTGGGTTCCTGTTCAGGATAAAGCGGGAGGGAACGGCCGGGTGTTTCCATTGCGAGGATCGTCTGGAGGACACGGTGGAGCATACGGTGGAGGTGTGCCTTGCCTGGGCGGAGCACCGCCGTGTCCTCGTGGAGGCGTTCGGCGGCGGCGACCTCTCGCGTCCGGCCCTGGTGCGAGCCATGGTACGGAGTGAGAGGGCATGGGAAGCCGTCACCTTCTTCTGCGAAGCAGTAATGCTCGCGAAGGAGGAGGTGGGGCGCGTGAAGGAGTGGCAGTCTCTGCGCCCTCACATCCCTAGCCGCCGCAGGAGGAGATGCCCCGGGCGTCGGGAGTCGATAGCGGACTCCCGGCCACCGTAGGCGCGAGCTTACGGGTGGCGAGCACTGGATAGCTCGCCGCCCGGTAAGGACCAGGCTCGGGTCAACGGAGCGTAGTGTTCCACGCGCGCCTCAAAGAGATGTCAGCAGCACTGAAGGGGTCTGCTAGGACCGATGCCTGCCAGGGTCGCGAGATTGTTCGAAAGAGATACCGTGACTCTGGTACATGGGCAACTGAAGGAACACAGGTGGGTTTTAGTCAGTAAAAGTCTGACACGCCCTCCCGCTCCGCCCACGAGCGGGAGACGTCATTTTGATGATTTCCCATCCAAAAAAAAGGCGTGGCGATTGAGGCCTATGTCCAGCAGTGGTCGTTTTAAGGCTGAAATGAAGAATTATAAGGTAGGTACACCTGATAGGCGTTAAAATATGTATTTAATCAGTATTACCTAACGATAAATAGCGCTTTCTTTTGTTCTTTCATAAAGTAAATTATTTGCATTTTTGTCTCTGATTTCTGTCCTATCAGGTAGTTCTTGACGGTCTAGTACAAACAGCTCTTCTAAATTTGCCATTTTAACTAGACATGGATTATGGACTTATCACAAAAAATCTTAAGCATCCGCAAATCTCGTTGTATAATATAATGCGATATACTTAAGGATTAATAAAAATAATTTTATTTTCTTTTATGTTCACATTTGTAGTAAAAAACTATTCTATTATTACTATTTCCCGTTTACCTGTATATTAACTGTAGGTAATAAACAACATCTTGTATTTGTTAGGAATAAATAAGACCCTCCTACAACAAGAATAAGGACACACGTGGGTTGCAAAACTTACTTTGTTAAAATGTAACTTGAACGGTACAAAGCGATGTAACATTAATATGAATAGCTAAAAGGGGAGGATCATAGAAAAGAAACGTGTTGAATGAATGAATGAATAAACCAGTCAGTATTTTAATCATGGATATCATTCCATTGTTCATTCATAGTTGAACAGTTTTTTTTACGTCACTGATCTTTAAACGATTTTAGCTTATTGGAAAAATATCTTTTGTATAAAGTTCAGTGCAAGATAAAATTATTATTTACTAGCTTTTGCCAGTGGCTTCGCCCGCGTGGAGGTCGGAAATTATCCCGCGGGAACGTACTACCGGGATAAAAAGTACATTATGTGTTAATCCAGGTTATAAACTATCTATGTGCCAAATTTCATCTAAATCAGGTCAGTAGTTTTTGCGTGAAAGAAGAACAAACATCCACACATACAAACTTTTGCGTTTGTAATATTAGTAGGATTAGTAGGATAGTAGGAAGTAAGATTTAGCAAAAAATATGATAAGTACGTAGCATATTGTTCCCACTGCTGCGAGAAGGCCACCTCCCTGTGGGAGTGGGCTGTAATCTACCACGTGGGCCTAATGTGGGTTGGTAGTTGTCACTTGTCTTCGAACTTTTGGTTCTAGGACATGCCGGCTTCCTCACGATATTTTCCTGCACCATTTTGAGAGCACTGGTGATGAAATTACTCGGTAAGTACATCATCATTTCGGCCTAAAGACGTCCACTGCTGGATATAAACCTACTCCAATTCGGGGCGGTTTGCTATAATAGCCACGCTTAGCAGTCGGGTTGACGATCGCAGTAGTAAATAGGTACTTAAAAGCTTTAAATATAAAAAGTTCAACATATTTTGCTGAATTATTTCAGCATGCAAAAATACCTTAAAATAAAATAAGAATCAAAAGTTATAAATTATTAGGTAATGCTGGGATCCTGTGATAAAATATTTTTTTTCAAAATTACTTTTACCAAGGCGGAGTCGACAATAAATTGAAATCCGGACAAGTGCGAGTCGGACTCGCCCACCGAGGGTTGTTCCGTAAAAATTTGGATCGCCGTTCCTTGCATAAATACCCTATTTTTTTAATTATTTAATTATAAATGTATCATTTTCAGATTTTTCCCTATACTTGTAGTATAAGATGGAATTATTTTCCAAATTTCATATTTCTATGTCAACGGAAAACAGCCTATAAATTTTGAGTTCCTTGAGAGTGTCGAAATATACAATATTTGCAGCATAAAAAGCGGTATCTTTTTTTTTACGTTAACTTACAAGTTTGATTTTTTTACAGCTTCAAGAGACTATAAGCTTGAGTATATAGTTTTAATTTCAACTCGATGCGTCCACGTGTTTCCGAGATAAAGGGTCGTGGTAGACAGACAGACGGACGGATGAACAACAAAGTGATCCTATAAGGGTTCTGTTTTTCCTTTTAGGTACGGAACCCGAAAAAAATAAATAAATGAATTTCTTAATCTGGATACGAAAAATTCAATCAAATAAAATTCTATAGTTTATCTAGTCGTTACAGGCAGTCAAAGATTGGCAAAATTCGTAGTCGGCCCATCATTAAGCTTTTAATTTTGTTCGAAAGAATCACTTTTCTATTTCAATGTTAGGATTAAGTAGAAAGTTCCAGAGTTTGAGATCAAACTCTGGAACTTTGTTTATTTCTTAAGTAATTGTAATAATTCACTCATAGTATTCACATAGAAGACACCAAAACTTCATTAGCCCTCTTGTAGTGTAGTGTATTGTAGAGCCATTTTTTAAAGTTTCTTTCAAAAATTATTTAATGACAGCTATTCAATCAGTGTAATAGTATACAGATAAAAGAGGAGTTTAGATTTTTAAGGCAATGGTAGGAATCAAATTAAATTCTACCAAATAGTTTTGAAACTCACATGTGAATTAAAAAAAAAAAAACAAGCAAAAATGGGCTTTAGGTTTTTCTCGTTTCCTATCGGATGCTCGAACAATGACGTTTTCTAACTACTCAGTTGCTCCCTCCATCTGTCTAACTATTTGTAACATTCGTTTATCGGAAAACAAAAAAAAACTGAAGTGAAAACTTTGTATGCGATGAAGCACGTTCGGAGTGTTTACTCAGGAAACGTATATTTCCTGATCTTGTATTTATCTAATAAGGAAACAAACAGACTACGTAAATAACGTAGAAAAATCTAGTCTATGGATAATTTCCACAAGTTAATAATGCTGTCGGTATTAAAACTTATCTTTACTCTGCGGGTTAAAGGCTTCCTCAGACTGGCGCGACGCAACAGCGCGACGCGATTCTTGTAGAACAATATCCATTTACATATTGTTACGTAGATCGTAAAGTCTAGAAACATCGTGCTAACTCCATCTCAGAAAGGGACAACATTACGTAGATCGAAAAGTCTAGAAACGTCACGCTAATTCCATCTAAGGATGGGGCAGTGTTGAAACTTCTAGACACGACACGCTAACGCCATCTGTTATCAAGTAGCAAGTACTACGAACAATTGTACGTAGACGCCACCGCCATCTATTGTTGAGTAGCGGGATTAAACAGTAAATAGATGTCTGTGGAAGGTTCTCGAAGTTACGAATCTACTTGTAAACTGTGGAAAAGTGTTGAATGTTCGCGAATGTTCTGCTCGGGATATAAATAGCGGATTGTCGGCCCGGTGGGCAGTTCGATTTCGGAAGCGAGCGAATACGAATCAAGCGATACAGTACAAGCGAAACAAGTGACTCTGTTTGACTATTGCGATATTGTGATTGTTTAATTAAACTGTGGTGTGTTTCGATAATTTTGGCTTAAATTAATTTATCCCGAAACCCCGCTCGTAACAATTGGTGTCAGAAGTGGGATAAATTATGCCAGTTTTACCGAAGGAGGATACGGAAGGTATCCGTACCAGGAGTCAGCGCCAGCAGGAGGTGGATCAGAGGCGGTTTGAAGGATCTTCTAGACAGACACCTGGGGGTAATCAGCCGACGACGGAGCCAGTTTCCCAAGCGTCTGGTGTTCCTACAGCATCACCAGCCATGGATCTTTCTGCTCTTATGGCAATGCTGCAGGAGCAGGCCCGCCGACAGGAAGAACAGGCCCGCCGACTGCAAGAACAGCTGCAGCAGGACAAAGAGGAACAGGCCCGCCGACAGGAAGAACAGACCCGCCGACTGCAAGAACAGCTGCAGCAGGACAAAGAGGAACAAGCTCGCCGGCAAGAGGAGCAGGTTCTCCTCTTGAAAGATCTACACGCGACATTTGGCAAAGACATCAAAGCCATGAAGGAGACTGTTCAGGTACATGAAAATCGTATCTCCGAGGCCGAAGTCCAGATCGCTGATATAAGAAAAGCGGTTGGAATTTTGAAAGCTGGAGACCGGACGGCGGCTTCGATAGTTGCTGCACCTTCTGTGCGCGGGTTTAAAGTGCCACCCTTCGATGGAACATCTTCCTGGTCGGCATACAAAATTCAATTTGAAGCTGTCATGGAAGCAAATGGGTGGACAACAGGCCAGGCCATGACCGCGCTTACTTTGGCCCTTCGCGACCAGGCCTTAACTGTGTTAGAGGCTCTCGGCAAAAATGTTACCTACGAGCAGCTCGTTGAGGCGCTAGAAGCCAGATACGGTGACGCGCACCTGGAACACGTTTTTCGTGCCCAGTTGAAGGATCGTGTGCAGCGCAGTGGTGAAAACCTGCAGCAGTGGGCCCTAGAAATCGAAAAGCTGGTTCGAAAGGCATATAAGTCTGCGCCCGCGCTCATCGAGGGTATACTAATTCAAACCTTCATAGATGGGATACGGGATCTGGAAGTAAGGGCTGCTGTAAGACTTGGGCATCATGAGACGCTGAAAGACGCCTTGGCCCATGCGTTGGAGGTGGAGGCAGTGAGGCATGATCATCGAGCCCATCCCATTAGGGAGGTTGCGGCTTCACCTGTTCGTGACCGTCCAAGGTACAGCCCTAGGTGCTACACTTGTGGGGAAAAAGGCCACCTTCGTTCAAGTTGTCCAAAGCGTAATACTGCCAACGAAGATCAGACCCGGGAAAGAAAGGCGGCAGAGGTCACCGCCCAGCAGCAGGAAAACTAGTCAACGCCAGGACTGCGGGGCGGGTGCTGGCTGGTGTTAAAATAGCCCCAAGAATTTCGGTCTCACAAGCCCATGATGGGAACACCCTAGTCATAAAAGGTGAAGTGAACGGAAGACCATGTAAGCTGACATTGGATACTGGAGCTTCTCGCACGGTTGTCAGTTCCCAACTAGCGAATCGTTTTCTTGGGGACTTCTTCTGTAAGCATGACGACGTAAATTTAGTAACAGCTACCGGTCAGCACATAACCGTCCGTGGTGAGAAGGAGGTGGAGTTAAAACTGGGTAACACAATCTATCGGCATAAGGTCATCATGGCTGATATAGTAGACGACTGCATCCTAGGTTTGGACTTCATGCGACAGCACTGTTGTGAGATTGACGTTAATCAAGGAGTCCTAAAATGTGGGTCAGAAGAAGTTTTCATGGAAGGTGCACCATCAGGGAAAGTGTATTGCTTGAAGAAGATTGTTCTTCCTCCCCGATCGGAAACAATAGTTCCAGTTAGTCTTCCACATAATTCTGGTCAGAAAAACCGATGTATTCTCATTGAAGGATTGTATGAAAACCTTCCATGGAAAACTGCGCGGACCTTGGTAAAGGCAATTGACGTTGCAGCCGTACGCATACTGAACCCAAGTGAAAAGGAGCAAGTAATCAAGAAGGGTACGTTGATGGGTTCCTGTGGGGAAGTAGCTTGGATGCGTGAATGCCAATATCAGCCTTCTCAAAATAACGACCAAACTGCAAGATTTAACACGTTAAATCTTTTAGAACACTGTCGTAAAGATTTATCGGAAGAAGAAAGAGAGAAGGCTAGGAAGATGCTACTTCAGTATGCAGACATATTCTCCAGAAATGATGCTGACATAGGGAAGACTGGATTAGTTCAACACAGAATTAATACCGGAAATGAGTTGCCAATACGACAGCGACCCAGAAGACTACCAGTGGCAAGAGAAAAGGAGGTAGATACCATGATTAAAGAGATGGTAAAGGATGGAGTCATAGAGCCTTCGTCTAGTCCTTGGTGTTCTCCTGTGGTCCTGGTGAAAAAGAAAGATGGCAGCATGCGGTTTTGTGTAGACTATCGTCGATTGAATGACGTTACTAAAAAAGACAGCTATCCACTGCCCCGGATCGACGACACACTGGACACGCTGTCAGGAATGAAGTGGTTTACCACGTTAGACCTAAAAAGTGGCTACTGGCAAGTGGAAATAGACCCTAAAGACAAGGAGAAAACCGCATTTTCTACGGGAAAGGGATTATGGCAGTTTAACGTCATGCCATTCGGATTGTGCAATGCTCCTGCAACTTTTGAAAGGCTGATGGAGCTAGTTCTCACGGGACTAATTGGAGACGCCTGCCTTGTCTATTTAGATGACATTATCATCGTGGGCCGCACATTCGAAGACCACCTTCAGAATTTGGAACGTGTTCTATCAAAAATCCGAGGAGCCAATCTCAAGCTAAGTCCAAAGAAGTGCTCATTCTTCAGACAGCAAGTAAGCTTTTTGGGGCACGTGGTTTCGAAGGAAGGAGTACAAACAGACCCTGAGAAAATCGTCGCCGTCAAGGAATGGCCAGTCCCGAAAGACAAGACGCAGGTCAGGGCATTTTTGGGTTTGTGCTCGTACTATCGACGGTTTGTCAAGAATTTTGCTGACATTGCCAAACCTCTTCACAAGCTTACTGAGGAGAAGAGACCGTTCTGTTGGGATGAGAACTGTGACATCGCATTTCGAGATTTAAAGGAACGTTTGTGCAATACCCCAATTTTGGGCTACCCTGACACAGAAAATGAATTTATAGTTGACACGGACGCAAGTAATACTGGAATTGGCGGTGTGTTATCTCAACGGAAAGGAGATTATGAAGTTGTGATAGCTTACTTCAGCAAATCTTTATCAAAGCCAGAAAGAAATTATTGTGTCACGAGACGGGAACTTCTTGCCGTAGTAAAGACATTGCAACATTTCAGCAAATACTTGCTTGGACGTAAATTCCACCTGCGAACTGACCATGCTGCTTTAAAGTGGTTGTTGCAGTTTAAGAATCCAGAAGGACAAGTGGCGAGATGGATTGAACTGCTACAAGAGTATGACTTCGCAATTGAACATCGTAGTGGGAAGTCTCACGGTAACGCGGACGCTTTATCAAGAAGACCTTGTCCTGATGACTGCAAGCATTGTGTCAGGCAAGAAGCTAAGGAACCAGTACCTGTCAGGATGCTAAGAACGGACCTTAGTGACGAATGGAAGGAAACCCTACAGCATGCTCAGCAAAGTGACACAGATATCAGGCCAATTTTCGAGTGGATTAAAGCTAATGCTCCCAAACCGAAATGGTGTGATGTTGCAGCGATGAGTACCACCACAAAAAGTTATTGGGACAAGCACATACAACCGTTTCTTCTGTCATACCGAAGTGCAGTTCACGAGAGTACAACTGTGACGCCAGCCTTCGCGAACTTTGGAAGGGAGTTAAGGTTACCAGCTGATCTAATAACCGGCATTCCCCCTGATTCACCACGCAGTATAACAGATTATGCAAATGATCTGCGCAACAAGATGAATGACGTATATGAGCATGTCAGAGAATCAGGCCAGCAGATGTCCGAGAGAATGAAAACTCGTTATGATCGAAAGATGAACAATACTGGCTTCGACGAAGGTTCGCTAGTGTGGTTGCATAACCCAGTGCGCAGCAAAGGAAAGTCCCCTAAACTACAGGCAAAATGGGACGGGCCGTACCGGATTGTGACCAAGATCAATGACGTCACTTACCGAATACAAAAGGCTATGCGAACTGCGCCTAAAATTGTTCATGTAGATCGATTGGCACGATATTACGGGAATAATGATGCTCGGGACGAGCATGTCTAAGGAGGGGGCAGTGTTACGTAGATCGTAAAGTCTAGAAACATCGTGCTAACTCCATCTCAGAAAGGGACAACATTACGTAGATCGAAAAGTCTAGAAACGTCACGCTAATTCCATCTAAGGATGGGGCAGTGTTGAAACTTCTAGACACGACACGCTAACGCCATCTGTTATCAAGTAGCAAGTACTACGAACAATTGTACGTAGACGCCACCGCCATCTATTGTTGAGTAGCGGGATTAAACAGTAAATAGATGTCTGTGGAAGGTTCTCGAAGTTACGAATCTACTTGTAAACTGTGGAAAAGTGTTGAATGTTCGCGAATGTTCTGCTCGGGATATAAATAGCGGATTGTCGGCCCGATGGGCAGTTCGATTTCGGAAGCGAGCGAATACGAATCAAGCGATACAGTACAAGCGAAACAAGTGACTCTGTTTGACTATTGCGATATTGTGATTGTTTAATTAAACTGTGGTGTGTTTCGATAATTTTGGCTTAAATTAATTTATCCCGAAACCCCGCTCGTAACAATATAAATTGTTTTACTATCGCCAGACTTAACAGCTTTCATAACTTTGATAGTTACACTGAAATGAGTAATTTTTGTCGGAGTGTAATTTTTAGGGTTCCGTTGCCAAATGGCAAAAAACGGAACCCTTATAGATTCGCCATGTCTGTCTGTCTGTCCGAGTATGTCGCAGCCACTTTTCTCCGAAACTATAAGAGCTGTGCTATTGAAACTTGGTAAGTAGATGTATTCAGTGAACCGCATTAAGATTTTCACACAAAAATAGAAAAAAAAACAATAATATTTGGGGTTCCCCATACATAGAACTGAAACTCAAAATTTTTTTTTTCATCAAACCCTTACGTGTGGGGTATCTATGAATAGGTCTTCAAAAATGATATTGAGGTTTCTAATATCATTTTTTTTTAAAACAATAATATATGGGGTTCCCCATACATAGAACTGAAACACAAAAAAAAAATTTCATCAAACCCTTACGTGTGGGGTATCTATGGATAGGTCTTTAAAAATGAAATTGAGGTTTCTAATATCATTTTTTTCTAAACTGAACAGTTTGCGCGAGAGACACTTCCAAAGTGGTAAAATGTGTGTCCCCCCCCCCGTAACTTCTAAAATAAGGGAATGATAAAACTAAAAAAAATATATGATGTACATTACCATGAAAACTACCAACGAAAATTGTTTTGAACGAGATCTAGTTAGTAGTTTTTTTTTAATACGTCATAAATCGTAAACCACAATTTACCTTTCATTCAGTCAACACAAATATAAAAAAAATAAAAAAAAAACATTTCATTTCATAAACGATGATGACGAATGATGATGATGATGACCTGCAGGTTTGTACGGAACCCTCGGTGCGCGAGTCCGACTCGCACTTGGCCGGTTTTTTTTTTTGTTTCAAAACGGTCTCTAGACTTACCAACAGCTACAATCAATAATCCAATCTATAATCTCTGCTTAGCTTTTTTCTATGTTAGGGTAAGCTTCCAGTCTAACCGAATGCAGCTCAAGATCAGAGGGGTAATTGCGGAACTTTTTATCGGTAGGAATTGGTTCAACATTCATATAGTTAAACAACATTCATTGCGTTATTTACGTTGCTGAACCGACAATTTATTCCAACAAATGACGCAATGGTTTAGAAATAATCTTCAATCCCATTCAGATTCTGATAAATTATGCGTTTCGCAATTAGGGTGCAGTATGTTACTTGACGCGGCTTTTTACATATTACTAGGTATCCCTTATACAATAACTGGTTGTATGAATTTTGAACTTCTGACGACCCGTAACGTCTGCCAAATATCCAAAAATAACAGCCGGGGCTAACGATTTAACATCCATCTGCCTCGGTAACCACGTTCAGCAGTTAGTCAGACTAACAGCAGACCAACTGCTTAACGTGCTTTCCAAAGCATGAAGGGGTCGTGATATGTACGGAGGGTCACCCATCCGCGGATCAATCACGCTAAGCGTAGATTAACCGGATCGATGGACACGTGTAGCTATTATTACTTAGCTATAAGCTACTCCTCAATTCTATCTGTCTTTAATTTACCTATCAACTTTAGTTACCATAATCAGTCCAATGATGAAGCCTATGTGTCTTAGGGCCATTTTTAGGGTTCCGTTGCCAAATGGCAAAAAACGGAACCCTTATAGATTCGTCATGTCTGTCTGTCTGTCCGTCCGTATATCACAGCCACTTTTTTCGGAAACTATAAGAGCTATGCTGTTGAAACTTGGTAAGTAGATGTGAACCGCATTAAGATTTTCACACAAAAATAGAAAAAAAACAATAAATTTTGGGGTTCCCCATACATAGAACTGAAACTCATTTTTTTTTTTCATCAAACCTATACATGTGGGGTATCTGTGAATAGGTCTTCAAAAATAATATTGAGGTTTATATTGTGGTAAAATGTGTGTAACCCCTGTAACTTCTAAAATAAGAGAATAATAATACTAAAAAAAATATATGATATACCACCATATAAACTTCCACCGAAAATTGGTTTGAACGAGATCTAGTAAGTAGTTTTTTTTTAATACGTCATAAATCGTAAACCGCAATTTACTTTTCATTCAATCAACTCAAATATAAAATTTTAAAAAAACCCATTTAATTTCATAAACACAAACCTTATGCATAAACCGTGAATACCTACAGGTTTGTACAGAACCCTCGGTGCGCGAGTCCAATCGAACTAGCTTTCCGAAGCACAGAAGGGTGTCAACATATAAGGCCTAGGAATACAAGCGGTTGACTGCTTCAAAGGTTTGATCTCTGTACTATCAAAAGGTAGATAGAACTTAAATTTTAGGACTAAACTTCAACAAATAAGTTAGTAAGGTAAGTTTTAACGTTCATGCTAACGCTCATATTTATTTAGCACTTATAGTTACGACTTATATTGTTTAAGTGTTCCTTAAATAACTTTGTCCTATTTTCGTAGAGAAGCTGCCATATCAACGGACGTATAACATAATTATCGTGTGGAGCCGGACGTAAAGAATAACACCACCCCATTTCTTCCCGTGGGTGTCGTAACAGGCGACTAAGGGACTTACTAGAGAATGGGCAGCAGCGTACTCTATGCATTTTACCACCATACTGCGATCGCCAACCCGCCTGCCAAGCGTGGCGATTATGGCAAAGCCCCCCAAATTGGGGGAGGCCTAAGTCCAGCAGTTGACATCTTACGGCTGAAATGATGATGAAAATGAAATGATGATTATCAAAAGCATGTCACGACTAGAGGCAATAACAAAGACACACACTACACCACACCACACCATACCACACCACACTCCTAAAAATGTTTCATCACGTGTTCGAACATCGAACATGTCCGCTCAAAAACGTTTTAAACGTTAACAGCATACTTGGGGTGCACTATCCGTTTTCCTTGGTTTTATGATCTAACAAATGGAATTGCTATCTATAAAGATCTGTAGATCTCGTACGTGAGTCCCGTTACTAATGTTCTGGGAATGAAGACCTTTTAACCTATGTGTTTCTTTGTTTTAGTTATTTATTTACTTGCTGAAAAAGTCAACTCGAATTAAAGTTGAGATGTACATGAACTAGCCCTCTTCCTGTGGGCAGAAACTACAGAACGCTGCATGTGGCGTCATCATCATCATCATTTCAGCCGAAAGATGTCCATTTCTGGATATAGGCCTCCCCAATTTGGGGGGCTTTGCCATAATCGCTACGCTTGGCAAGCGGGTTGGCGATCGCAGTATGGTCGTAAAATGCATTGAGAACGCTGCTGCCCATTCTCTAGTAAGTCCCTTAATCATCTCTTACGAAACCCACGGGAATAAATGGGGTGACGCTATTCTTTACATCCGACCACCTGGATTATTGTAAACATAAGTCTAAAATCTGCATCCCCTTTTTCAGCGAGCATGGTGATCACGTGTGTCAAGACTGTCAAGCAGAGAATGCAGGAGTGCCTTTGCCCTGCAGTGGGATAATAACAGGCTGGTATTAATGTTGACTATATGCTTACTATTATCATTTCCTTTTTTTCGATATATACACTTATTAATCACTTATTGCTTACTTATTATTATTATCGTAATACCTATAGATTCTTCTTTGAATATTTTGATCAGATGTACCGTGTGGTGCCGGACGTAAAGAATAACACCACCCCATTTCTTCCCGTGGGTGTCGTAAAAGGCGACTAAGGGACTTACTAGAGAATGGGCAGCAGCGTTCTCTATGCATTTTACCACCATACTGCGATCGCCAATCCGCCTGCCAAGCGTGGCGATTATGGCAAAGCCTCCCCAAATTGGGGGAGGCCTAAGTTCAGCAGTGGACGTCTGACGGCTGAAATGATGAATGATGATGATGACCTATAGATACTTCTTTGAATATTTTGATCGGAAAATTTTCTGGGCTTATGTGTTCTAAAACTAAAATTTCCTTCCGCGACTTAGGACTACCCTGCAGTGGGACACTGAAAGGCTTGTGTTTTTATATTGACCTTTTGCAGTGATAGTGAAGATGTTATTAAGTATTGCGCCGCGTAGTTGGTCACTTATGTTTTGATTGACTTGGTATTTCATATACGGAATTGGACGGATATCTTGGTTTTATAAGCCTCTTGGCTTAAACTTTTTATAAGATCCACGAGTGCTTTACACTAAATCTCTTAATCTCAAACTCCTACGCATTTGATGGAAAAGGTCACCGAGGGGATTCAGTGTAAAAGTCTTTGTAATTGGATCTCCCCGTGAGGTCTCTAATCCTACTATCCTATTTATATTATTCATATAAAAGTTTGTTTCTCAATCACGCAAATACGACTGAACGGATTTTTAAGAAATATGGCACACAGATAGTGTATAACCTGGATTATACATAAGAAGAAGAAGAAAGTGGCGTCGCTGCTGAACAGACTCCGTGACAGCCCCAACAGCATTCTGCGCGCTATAGCCGGGAAACATGACACCGCTGATGTCGTCCCTTGTACACGGTCTGTGTTATTAGTTAAGTACTAACATAGGTTAACACTATTGTTAGTAACCTTTTTTTTTTTTTTTTTTTTTTTTTTTGTCGTGGAGAAATGCTCATGCATACTGCGCTACTAAGGGGAAATAGCGCAGTTATGTGGGACTTCAACCCACTAAAACTCCACGGTGTCCTCCTACACCGCTTATGGCGGGAACACGGGAACGAAAAACTCTTCCGCGAACCCGCCGCGGCTGTCCGTCGCCGGACCCACCTCTGGGGGATACCCCCATTCACGGCGCGCATGAACACATAACACGCCGTGACCACCCCGGGGACCAATTAGCATGGGCGCCAGACGACCCCTTGAATGGCACCCTTGGTCCCCCTGCGACGGGTCAGGACTGTGGCCCCGCCGCCTACCACTTTTCGGCCGCAGGGGATAGGGAGAGTGGCCAACGCTATACCAACACTCCTCTTCCCCTGCGGCCCCACCGCGTTCGCCATCGGACGGTGGCGACCCCGTTCAGGCCGCGGAAGGTAGGGAGAGCGGCGCACCTCAATACCGGCAATCCTCTCCCACCGCGGCCTCCAACCCACGCGATGTCGCCAAACGACACCGCGTTGGCCGCTACGTCGTCGGCTTTGAGCGGAAAAGCCCTGACGAGCGGCCCCTCCTCGGGTTCCTCTTAGCTTCACCGTGGGGTTCTAAACCACGGCTACTGAGCCCCCCCGCCTCGTCAATGCGGGAACCCACTGGGGGGGATTGTTAGTAACCTAACCTAACCTAATGGATCTTTGCTATCCGAACAATTAAAATGAAATAAATAAATACGTTTATAAATAAGGTATTTTTTATCTCGGTAGTACGCTCCCGTGGTATAATTAGACCTCCACGCGGACGAAGAAGCTGGCAAAAGTTATTAACAGAGTTCGGCTTTGAACGTAGATTTGTATTTGGATATTTGATTCGAAGAACTGCCGATATTGGTCGATTAATGGTAAATGGTAGTGAAAAACGAGTCAAGAACTCAAATGGACTTGGGCAGGACCCTAAAAGGCTCAATGATAAGGTTGGCTCAAGAGTGTGTAATTGGAAGAAGAAAAGACAGGTTTAGTCTCGGCTGTGGGTAACGTCGGACTATGGATAACTTGCGATTGAAATGTGATTGGTTTGGCTGGTGGAATGTGATTTTAATAATAAATCTCTGCCTACCCCGTCGTGTATTACAGTGATGAAAACATGCCTATCTTTAACTCACCATCGCGTGACGAACTATCAATACCACACACAAAACCGTAGGAACCTATACTCCTCGCTAAAAGAAAATTACTTGACTCCACTTGCCTCCCGAAATCCATCCTTATTGTATGGCGATCAATCACGCGATGTTCAGAGTTAATAGAAGCGCCTACAAGGCTTACATTCAATTAACCCATATACGAATATTCATGTTTGAGTGCCTGTAATTGCTTTAGCACTAATTAAGACTGTAGGCGGAAGATTTGTGACGTACGCGTTTGTAATCGGGTTAGGTATGATGCTGTCATTATAAGACGATGTACCTAATGATAGCACAGTGTTCTATTTTTACTCGACTGTGCGAACGACGCAAACGAGGGTGATGTGTTTATCAGCCAATGTATGTATGTGTGTTTGTTCCTCTGTGGCACCATAGAGACCAAACACAAAGGCTGATTTCGATGATTCTTAGGTCAATCGATCTGTATTATTTTTGAAAGTGTTACTGAAGACAAGAAAGTCATCAAAATGATTGTTAATATTATTGAATATAGTGACCATCAGACGCAGTGTAAACAAGGAAAAATGGTATATTGTAAATTGTTTTTAAATAAAAAAAAAGTGTAAAATTGAAGAAGTTAACTTAAAAAACCAAAAAACCCAACTGTGTTAAAAGGGAACTTAAAAAAATTTAAATAAGAAAATCTCATTTCTAGAGGTTGACTATTAAACTTAATATCTACTATAAGCTTATTATTTTATTACCACGCAGTCCGAGGCATCTTCTTAAATCTAACAATAAAGACCTTTATTGCCTCCGATTGCATGAGATAGCTTTTTTAGGCTAACGTATCCAAAAAAGTGTTATATTACAGCCGATCTATTCTGTTAAAATATCACCGTGAAAACTAAGGTGAAGTGACCTAAAAGTGAGGTGTCATTTTATCTGATGCTAGAGATTCACACTAATGACAGCTCACTTTAAGCTCACCTAAGTTATCACGGTGAGATTTTTACAGAATAGTGCTACAGGATACGTTAGTAAAGCTACGGATTCTTAAAAGAGATGGTCGTAGTAACGGCTATTATGATAGCAGCGGGGTTCGGTGTAAATAAACATTTTCTATGGAAACATACCAACTTATATGATGCACCGCACCGGTCTTCTTGGAAAACTAACTTAACCTACTGCTGACGTCTGTCTGTCCATCAGTTAGTCATAGGGTTGTATTATTCATTTGTAAATGTAATGATAAATAATTTTATTTCTGTAGTTAAGTAGGTTTGTTCAAACACTTCTTCACGTCATTAGGTAAGGGAAATGGATAGGACGACTGCAAGTAAGCTGTTAACGTGATGAAACATTTTCAGGAGCGCGGGATCCGTCTTATTGTTGTCTGCAGTCGTAAAGTGGTTTTGTTTATCAGAAATCGAACTATGTAGTACTTGATTTTGAATACTAGGTTTTCCCTGCGGCTTCGCCCGTGTTGAGGGCGGAAATTATCTCGCGAAACCGTATTACCGGGATAAAAATACCTTCTTTGTTAATCTAGATTATAAACTATCTGTGTACCAAATTTCATCCAAATCCGTTCAACAGTTTTTGCGTGAAAGAGTAACAAACATGCATACATCCTCACAAACTTTCACATGTATAATATTAGTAGGATTTCAGTAGAATACCTCTGAATCATTCCTATTATTAATTTTAAAAGGCATGTAAATAAAATAAATATAAAAAATTAATCTGACCTTTCTGTGGAAAGGTTATAAATTGTATGAAGAAAGCGTGTCTTCAACTTTATCCAAAATCAACGTTACATAATTAACTCTACAAAGGGTTTATTTCCTAAACTTTATTTCGTGTGTAATCAAATACTCGGATGTAATTAACGCACAAACATTTACATAGAACCCCAAAATTAGATAGTTTGTAAAATAAACAAGAGATACCTAACAATTGCTTCTTAATTAAGTAAATATTGGCTCTAAATTACAATCACATCGGATCAAATACGGTTTACAATTTACATCGAACTACAGTGTAAATGAACACGTGTACATTGTAATGTCTTACCTGAAATATTTATCGTCGTTGTTAAGTATATTATTACACTGTGTACACGTATATGTCTGACCTAATTAGACAATTTTGTCATTGTATATAATTGTCAGAGGGGTTTCATATTGCTAGATTACAAACATAAGTAGGCTTAATTGTACCTGAAGCGTTCATACAAAACACAACATTGTGTTGTGGAAAACTTTCAGGAACTATTTCTACTACTACTAGTGGATATATTTTTATTACTAACTAGCTTTTGCCCGCGGCTTCGCCCGCGTGGATGTCGGAAATTAACGCAGGAGGACGTACTACCGCGGTAAGATGTGTTAATTCAGGTTATATTATAGGTAATAGCTGTTACCCGTGACTTCGTCCGCGTGGTATTTAACAAAAAGTTTTTCATAAAAACTGTCTTTGAAAACTACGCTGACATACGTCTCAAAATTCAGCGTGTTTTTAGTTTTTTAAACTATTATTTATTTTTTCTAAAATAAAAGTAGCCTAAGTTACTCAAAACGGGAATAAAAAAGTGGTCTGATCGTTTTGGAGTGTCAGTAAACCCTTCAAAGTGTCAGGCCATTGTTATTGGAAGCTTGCGCATGATGGGTAGGGTGACGCCTAGCTCTCTTCCTCCTCTCATGTTCAATGGTACCGTCATACCCATGACCTCTACGGTGAAAGATCTCGGTTTGCATCTTGACTCGACACTGAGCTGGCAACGCCAGGTGTCTAGTGTCAGTCAAAGAGTCAACGGGACTCTGCGATCCCTGTATCGTCTGAGGAACTTTTTGCCCGTTAAAACGAAGACCATGCTTGTGCAGACTTTGATTTTCCCAATCATCGACTATGGTGACGTGTGCTACTTTGACTTGAATGCGGTTTTGCTGGATAAACTCGACAGATTGCTCAATAATTGTATCCGATTCATATTTAATCTTAGGAAGTATGACCATGTGTCGAGCTATAGGTCTGAGCTCAAATGGATGTCTATTCGCCAAAGAAGAAGTTTGCGCGCTTTGACTACGCTTTTCTCCCTTCTCAACTCTCCAAATCCTCCTTCTTATCTTATTTCTAACTTCCAATATCTATGTTCTTCTCACACTAAGAATCTGCGTTCATCTAACAATCTTCTTCTACTTTGTCCTTCTCATTCTTCTGACTTTGTTCATTCTTCCTTTCATATTCAGTCCATTCTTCTTTGGAATGCGCTTCCTCTCGATATTAGGACGGCCACCAGTCGGTTTGCATTTAAGCGGAAATTGCAGAGTTATTTTCATAACAAATAGCGTAGAGTCATCTCAACACTTCTCTACCTTGAATTTGTATCTGTAGATTTATATATATATATATATATATATATATATATTATAAGTATGTATTATAGCAAATATGTATGTGTATAATTAGTTTATAACCTATTTTAGTACTAGTACTAGTTTTTCTCTTATTTATAATTCATTATTATAGATTTTTCACTATTGTTCCTCTCAAACAAAGCACCTGCCATGTAATCTCTTCACCACCCTTGGTTGACTGGTAGAGAATGCCTAAGGCATTAAGTCCGCCTTTGTACCTTTTTTTTGTGTGCGAAAAGTATAAATAAATAAATAAATAAATCCTAGACGTAGGCAAAAAGGCTGCCAGGCTAAAATGGGACTGGGCGGGTCACATCAGCCGCATGCACAGCGACCGCTGGGCAATAGTCTCCACACAGTGGGTGCCTGACGATGGACGGCGCCGGCGAGGCCGGCCCAAGAAGAGGTGGCGAGACGACCTCGACGCGTACTCCAAGGGTTGGATCGAGGTGGCCCGGGAAAAGGATACTTGGAGGGATTTGGGGGAGGCCTTTGCTCAGCAGTAGGACAGTGTAGGCTAATATAAAAAAAAAAAGTTACTCCTTGTTACATCAGCTATCTGTCAGTGAAAGTTCCGTCAAAATCGATCCAGCCATTTCAGAGATTAGCCGGAACGAACAGACAGACAGACAGACAGACAAAAATTGTAAAAAATTTTGTTTTGGTATATGTACCATGTATACATCCATATACACTTAGTAAAAAGTAGTTATTTTAATATTAAAAACAGACACTCCAATTTTATTTATTTGTATAGATGTATAGATTAGCTTTTGCGGCTTCGCTTGCGTAGAGGTCGAAAACTATCCCACGAGAATGTACCGGGATAAAAGTATTCTATGTGTTAATGCAGGTTTAAATTTATCTGTGTGACAAATTTCATCCAAATTCGTTCATGCGTTCTTGCGTGTGTTTTAACGGCAACATGAATTATTATCATGAGGATAAGTGAGAGACCCAAGCTAAGGCAAGTGCCAAGATATTGTGAAACCTATATATTATTATATAGGATTATATAGGACGGTATTTCATTGTTTTTCATCTAAATTACTCTTACTATTCTATCTTTTTTATTTTTATCATACGCTTCTCTATTTATTCATTTTTGAGTTTTATTCGGCATCTATCATCATTAGGTACACAAAATTACTCAAAAGTGAGAAGTGAATTCATTGGTGAACTGATTTGAAGATGTTCAATCTTTCATTTGCACGCCAAATAAAAAAAAAAACATGGCATGCAAGGAGTGGATAAATGCTAATTCCGATATAATTTTGTGTGAAACAAAAATGAACCTTCACTCGAGTGAAGCTTTTGATATCGCCTTGGCTCATGTTCGGATGGACGCAATTTTACCGCGGCGATTTTTTATGCACTGATTATTGATCGTTCTGCTTAGTGCAGAAAGCTGAAATCCAACATTGTGGATTTTGACGCGTTAGGGAGCGCTCTATTTGATTTTCAATGCACCAACATTGAAAATCCAATTTACCACCGATAGTTGAAAATCCAGTGCGCCATAAAATCCCGCCGCGATATTTTTACGTCCATGCTCAGGTAAATATCCATGATAAATACTTAGATATCGCTACCATCCGATCAAAGCGAATATAAAAATAAACTTAGGAAACTAGGTGATTCTAATCAGTTCGAACTACAACATTTTACAAAACGAATGCCACATAACCATGAATTTGTGCAGACACCCATTTTAAGTTCTGACCGTCAAATATCCCAGATAATATTATAAAATTCAACATAATAATGCTTAAACGACAATAAGCGATAAGTGCCGCTTCGGGATCTAAGGGAGTTCGCATTCAATCCCCGCCGAACTATTATAATGAACCCACTTCAATCACAATACCTTTATATTCTATGGGGAGCTCCTGTAAGAATATTAGGGAATATAATACGACCGTTAGATAGCTACCTATATAACGTAAATACAATCAAATTATTGTCGTTAATATAAGCTTATACATTTTTTCATGGTTTAAGAGAGTAATTCCTGCAGTTTCAGGAACGTTCGCATTCCAATCTCAGTCTTAGGGTGAATTTCACCTCCCTGCCAGGGTCGCGAGATTTGTTTGAAAAAGTTAACGTGACCCTGACATATAGGCAACTGAAGGAACACGTGTGGGTTTTACTCAGTAAAAGTCTGACACGCCCATCCAGAGCGGGAGACATCATTTGATGATTTCCCAGCCACAAAAAAGGCTGAATTTCACCAATGAATTCGATGAGCACTTTAATCTACGTTTAAAAGCTGTTAGTGATATTTTCTGTAAAATATTTACACTGACAGCTCTTGAACGCGATTAAGATGTGTTGATCGCGTTCAGTGGTGAAATTCGCACTTAATTTGTCAAAAATACTTTGCTAACATTTAGACAAGTTTTTGACATTGTTGCTAAGATGAGATTGCGTCTAGATTTTGAAATGTTACAAGGAAAAATAATGTTGAAAGATTTTCATTTGTAGAAATGAATAAACAGTTATCGTTTCTCGTTTCATTTCCTGCTGCTATACAGTAAGGTAGCTCGTGAAATTATAATTTTCTAAATTCATTGGGATTATAATACGCGATTCATTTTCGGTTCAACTTGAAGCCTGGCCTGCAAATTACAAAAAAACGTAAGAAATTTTAATTTGCGGGCTACACTTTTTTTTTGTAGGTGGGAAATCATCACATGACGTCTCCCGGTCTAGGCGGAGACCGGCAGCTTTTACTGACTAAAACCTACCCGTGTTGCTTCAGTTGCCCATATCACGGTCACGGTATCTCTTTCGAACAAATCTCGTGACTCGGGCAGGTCTCGCGACCCTGGCAGGGCGAGCTACCCTGACGAGCGATGATTACGAAGTATTTTTTTGGTATTTAGTATTCGATTCTCGAATATGATTTCCTTAGTTAATGCGGATAAGAGTCTTCCCATATAAAGTTAGTTATTTACCAGCTCTTTTTTTTGGATGGGAAATCATCAAATGACTTCTCCCGCTTTGGACGGAGCGGGAGGGCGTGTCAGACTTTTGTTGACTAAAACCTACCCGTGTTCCTTCAGCTGCCCATATCACGGTCACGGTATCTCTTTCGAACATATCTCGTGACTCTGGCAGGTCTCGCGACCCTGGCAGGGTGGGCTACCCTGACGAGCGACGATTACGAAGCATTTAGTATTCGATTCTCGAATATGATTTCCTAAGGTAACGCGCATAAGAGTGTTTCCAAACAAATTTAGTTATTTACCAGCTTTAAGCTGTCAAAATGGATTAAATCACGAACGGTGTGAAACACATGACAGAGTAGGTTGGATATACGTAAATATAAATAGAATAATTTTGCCAAAATCGAGCCTCTTATCGGTGTTTGCATCAATCGGCATGGATTGAAAGCCAAACCGAATTAACGTCATAATAGGCAGTTTCAGCTGATGAGGTTTCAATCTGCAATCATCGTGCATTATCGTGCCTCGCTGTCTAGTTTTCAGGTACTGTACGGTTATGGGAATCACAAATAGACAGGTAATTAATTGTGTATTATTCAGGAATAAAGTTAATAAATTCAATTTTTGAAGTATTCATTCCTGTAAGAGTTATCGAACATAATAAAATATCCGTTTGTGCCTTGTATGTCAGTACCATAGTTAATATTGAAATTTATTTTGTTTACTTTTCCAGTAAATGTGTTGAAATGATGATGATGAAATGTGGAAGTAACTGTGTCTGTCTATCTGTCTGTCAGCCTGCGTATCTGTTACCTTTTCACGCCGTAACAGCTAAATATTTCGGCAAAAAAACTTTTTACAAAAAAATAACAACCGACTTCCTTAAAAAAAAACACTACAAAGTAAAAAATAACTTTAATTTCGGAATTCGGTGTCTTAGGATCTGTATTTAAGGTTTTTTTGCCACCGATTTCCGAAGTTTAAGTTATTTTTAACTTTTTAGTTATTCGTTCATTTGTCGCGCAAATACTTAATGCAAATAATAAAAAAAATACAGTCGAATTGATAACCTCCTCTTTTTTGAAGTCGGTTAAAAATAGGACACATGACAGGTCATGTCACCATAGTTCATCATCATTTTAGCCGAGAGACGTCCGCTGCTGAACAAAGGCTTCCCCCAGTCTGGGGGGGTTTACCATAATCGCCACGCTTGGCAGGCGGGTTGGCGATCGCAGTATGGTGGTAAAATGCTTAGAGACCGCTGCTGCCCATTCTCTAATAAAGCCACCGGCTTTTACGGTACCCACAGGATGAGATCGAATGGTGCTATTCTTTACTTTCGGCACCACACGGGACACAATCACACACACCATGGCTTGGACGTAAGATTTTTTTTTATACGTTGTAGTTCGTTAGTCGTAATAAGTTTTCCACACGGGCGAAACCATCGACAAACGTTAAAGTGAATATTTTTTGGTCCTTTGGTCCGGAGCTTCGGATCATAGGTCAGAAAAGGAATGCATAAAGTATTTCAACAATTTATATGCATAAAATATTTCGAATATTTTACTGGACCCATGGGTCCGAGGGATTTACTGACCTTTCATGTATGTTATTAATACTTTTTAAGATAAAATACATATGAATTAGTGAATTTGAACCCATAGTGTTAAAGTGAAGGATGGGGTAAGTCAGTGGTTGTGCATTAATACCACAAAACTGAAAACGCATTTTTAATTCTGTGCTAACTTACTTAAAGTAATTGGAGTCTACATTATGGTTTCAATTTTACAACATGACACGTTTTTCATTAGCATGTTATTTTTAATCGACCAAATAAAGGGGAAGGTTCTTTAGTCGACACATAAATACAATATCCTTTTATGCTAATCCGATTTTACATTTGAGTCTGCTGTAGACCTCAATCTCGCCTAATGGAAAGAAATGGAAGAAGACTACTATGGAACTGCCAGGGTCGTGAGCTCTGTTCGAAAGAGTTACCGTGGCCCTGGCATATGGGCTACTGAAGGAACACGGGTGGGTTTTAGTCAGTAAAAGTCTGACACGCTCTTCCACTCCGCCCAGAGAGGGAGACGTCATTTGATGATTTCCAACCCACAAAAAAAGACTACTATGGAACAAGCATGCCCAGAAGATGACTTGGTGGGATTCGTTTAATATTGTAATAAACGTACAAGACTAAGTGAAACTATAAACAATGAAATAGCCAATGTTTTAATTCAATTATGAAATTGGTGAGGTAATGACGTAATCAAGTGCCTTACGCCTAAAACAATACTGACAATATGTGTCGGTCCATAGACAAACATGAACCGTCTTCATTAACTTAGGTACTGTACAACTTTCTCTAGACATTTATTTATAAATGGCACGTCTTTTTACAATACATCAAACGCAAAAGTTTGCGTTCAGTTCGCCTACATTATATCACCATCTCGTTGCACAAAACCAGAAAGAAAGCAATTCTTTGTGATGCAGACTACGAGAGCGCTAAGAACGACGCGTTGAAAGCTGTCTGACATCTCTTTGTGCTACTAACGCCTAATATAAAAGTCAAAATTACCACACTACGAAGAAATTTTATAAGACAAGCGGAATGTTTATTATAAAACAGGAAAGGTTTTGTGCTCCAACTAAACTCCACTTTAACTGTTACAATCTCTTTTCTAAACTAAAAATATTTTATAAAGAGAAAGAATGAAATGCAATTAACAAAAGGTATTTACAAGGCAGATGTGAGTGAAAACGCCGGGTGGGGGGGGACACCTTAGGAACTTATTGGAGTTTACTTCAAAAAGGTCAGGTGCTTAGTACCCGGAACCGGCGTGCATGTATGACTAGATGTATGAACGTTATCGAGGCGATAGGAATATGTATGGATCGTAGTGTTATCGATAGCGTGACGTTCTGTAGCTTCTGCCTAAACTCATGGAAATAAGGCGTGAATTTATGTATGTACTAGCTTTCGCCCGCGGCTTCGCCCGCGTGGATGTCGGAAATTATCCCACAGGAACGTTAACATAATTATGAAGCAATAGCTTCCACCCGCGGCTTCGCCCGATTGGTTGAGTTGATAAAAAGTAACCTTTGTCCTTCCCCAGGCTTTAGACTATTCATCACAAACAGCTCAGCAGATTAGCCGTGAAACATACATATACACAGATAGATAGACGGACAGACAGACAGAGTTACTTTCGTTTTTATAAGGTCAGGTAGGAATTAGCATGTATATAATTAGTATTGAAGAGGATTAGCTGATGACTACTTTAAAATTATTGTCATTTGCAATTCTGTCTCTAGCCGTTTTAAATTCATGCACTAAAATATTGTGATCGTGAAGTACTCGTTGTAATTTTTGAACAATGCTTCTTTCTACGTCTTGCACATACTCAGTACGCCTATTGACTTGTGCTTCTTCATCACCCATGAAATAAACTTGTAAAAATTGTGGTTGCATACTGGCTGCAGGAAGCAAAGAACCGATTCGATGGTATACTTGTCCTTGTATTGTGAATGTCGGGCAAAATCCTGGCATTGAAATAATTTTATCCGCTCCAAAAGAAGTCATATGAAAGCACGTATTGTATTTTCTTATACTTCTCAGAAAACGGCGAGACTCATCTGTTTCATTAGAGAAAAGTTCTCTCAAAGGTTCAACTGGCTCGTCTATAGAAGGAATGGCTACTTTTCCGCCGGAACAACACATACCTGCTGCTTCCTCTTTCCATTTAAGAGCCCCGCAAAATCTGCAATCTATGCTCATCGCTTCTATTTTTATAAGCTTGTGACTTTCATAATCAAGAGTCTCGTCATACTCAAATGCAGCTTTATCAAACACCCCCCACGTGTTTTTTGAGAATGTTTGACGTCGCTGAGCTGCCCTTTCAGCAACAGCGCGTCTGCGAGATTCAGCCGCTTCAATGGTTTCTGTGGCTCTTTGGGACGCCATATAAATCGCCTGCTGCTGACGTCGAGCTTCTGTCTGTTCTGGTGTCTCTGCAGCTCGTTGAGACATCAGATACTCAGCGTGCTGTTGACGCCGATCTTGGGACTCCTCTGGTGTCTCAGCAGCCCGTTGATACACCAGATACTCAGCATGCCGTTGTCGTCGAGCTTGCGACTCTTCTGGTGTCTCAGCAGCTCGTTGAGATGCCAGATACTCAGCGTGTTGTTGACGCCGATCTTGGGACTGTTCTGGTGTCTCAGTAGCCCTGTGTACTGCCTCACGCACCGCCTGCTCAGACCTTCGCAACTCGGTTTGTTGAAACGTCTCGTTATTTCTAGCTCTTTTCATAGTTCGAGCTTTATTAGAGCTTTGTGAAATATTAGATTTACGCTTTCGCGGCATTGTTGCACGTAATATTAAAAAACTAACCGTTATTCTTAAATTAAACAAACTAAAAAAATACAATCTTTAACTAAATAACCAAACAAAAAAACAATTCTAATTAAAATAAAAACGAATCTTATAAACTAATTAAAAACCGTTATTCTTAAATTAAACAAACTACAAAAATACAATCTTAAACTAAATAACCTAACAAAAAAACAATTCTAATTAAAATAAAAACGAATCTTATAAACTAATTAAAAACCGTTATTCTTAAATCAAACAAACTACAAAAATACAATCTTTAACTAAATAACCAAACAAAAAAACAATTCTAATTAAAATAAAAACGAATCTTATAACCTAATTAAAAATTATAAATCGCTTCGAGTCGAATCCGCTGTGAAAAAATCTCAGAATTTATACAACCGTCAACGACGTCTGCCCTCACGCGTCTGCCCGCGTTCGGGTCGCTTACTCGGCGATGGCGCGTCATTGCCTGTCCCGCCCCTCCACCCTCGTTCTGCTGGCCGCGCCGTCGACTCATCGCAGGTCATTCTTATCGTTATAACTTTTAAACTAATAGTCCAAATTACTTAGTGTAAAAGACAAACTTCATCTACATTTTTACATCTACATATTTAATTTGATAAGAATTAACTAAATACTCTAAAATATGCAATGTAAAAAAAGTATTCAATTTAAATGTTTTTATAGCTCACTATTTTGGTTATAATGGCTTCCACATAAAAGGTAGATATATGCTGTCGCGGACTTTTATTTAGAACTCTTTAAGATAAACAATCCCACAATACATTCTCTTCATGTAATTCTAACGGTTTAGGCAGCGCACGCAAAGATAGATCTCAGAGGGCAGGATTTTTTCCGACTTACTTGATACTTATCGTTATATTATGGCCAAATCACATAAAATCTTTATAAATTGTAGCCTATGTGTTATTCTGATGTATAAGCTACATTACTGTAAAGTTTCATCAAAATCCGTTCAGTAGTTTTTGCGTGAAAGAGTAACAAACATCCATCCATCCATCCTCACAAACTTTCGCGTTTATAATATTAGTAGGATTTGTATGAGTGTTTAAAGGGAAAAGATTTGATTTTTATATGTTAGCGCCTGTACGCTTAATCGGTTGAACGGATTTGGGTGAAATTGGGCAAAAGGATGCACCATGTACTGTTTAAGGATACAGATACTTTTTATCTTGCTATTTCCACGGAATCGAGACATATGCAGAGCGCAGATTGTTCACAAATAAAACAATAAAACGGGCGGAAATGAATGAGAGATGTCAAATTAGGTTGAAATAATAATGGTTTCATGTTAAGATACGTTGTAGATGAGATAAAAAGATACAATTTCGCTCATCCTTACATAATCATTATTCTTATCTCATTCATTCGTAACTCCTGCCAAATTTAAGAGGCAGTGTGCAGGGCACATTACTCGCTGAACAGAGAGGCTGATAGGTTATGGAGTGGCGACCGTGTACTGGAAGATGTAGCGTTGGAAGGCCTCCCAAAAGGTGGAACGATGACCTGGTAAATGGCGCAGGAATCCGCAGGATGCAAAAAGCACAGAACCGGTCCGAGTGGCGGTACTGGGGAGGCCCATGCCCAGCAATGAACTTCTATCGGATGAAATTATTATAAAGATGATTCATACATTGTTGGAAGACATTTTGCATAGACATCCTGACAGTCCTGACATCCTGAAGTTATATATAAAAAAAAAAAATGGTTGCCTGTAAAGTCGGTATACGGGTGAAAGTTTTACGTGACAACGACTTTGAGTGGTAAAATCGCCTCTCTCTCGCTCTGTCTCTCTCGCTCTTAGGCGGGCTAACCATGCCCGAGTGGAAGGGACGCGTGCCTCTCACTCGCTCTCATTGTGAGCGCATAACGTGAGCGGAGCGTAACGCAGTTTCTTGAAGTGTCACCCGGCAAACCAATTTATAAGACGTTGTCACGTCAAAACATATTAATCTATACTAATATTATAAAGCTGAAGAGTTAGTTTGTTTGTTTAATTGAACGCGCTAATCTCAGGAACTCCTAGTCCAATTGAAAAATTATTTTTGTGTTGGGTAGCCTATTTATCGAGGAAGGCTATAGGCTATATAAAATTACGCTACAACTAAGAAGAGCGGAGCAGTAATGAAAAATGTTGCAAAAACGGGGAAAATCGCACGGGTAGGCGATTCGACGCGACGGGAAGGGTCGGGCGAGCAAGAAATTTAACGCGGACGAAGTCGCGGGCAGAAGCTAGTAGAAGATAAGCGTACCTACTCTTAATTTAGTTTAGTGCATAAGCAACGAAACCGGGTCAATATAGATAAATCAAGGGATTTCTACGTACGTTGGTTAGATAGTGTTATCACCGCCTTTGATTCCCAGAAGGATAAGTTGAGGCAAGAGAGCCGATAAGTAATGCATGTACAGCCCATAGTTTAGCTAACATGTAGCCAATTGTGGTAGACCTCAACTTTATGGGTGCCTAGCTATATTTATTTCATCCTAATCTTACTATGTATATTATACACTGAAAGTTCGTATGTTTGGATGTTTGTTACTCAATCACGCAGAAACGGCTAGACAGATTAGGATGAAATTTGACACGTATATATATTATAAATTGTATTAATACATAGAGAAAATTTTCGACCTCCACGCAGGCAAAGCCGCTGGCAAAAGCTGGTGATATTATAAATGCGAAAGTAAGTTTGTTTGTAACACTTTTAGGCTACAACGGCTGAATGGATTTAGATGAAATCTGGCACTGAGATATACCACTGCATAACCTGAGTAAGGACATAGATTACTTTACATCTGAGATCGCAGACGAAGTCGCAGGCAACAGCTTATATTCCATATATGCGACTACAATAAAAGAAAACAATGGCAATACGCAATATAAATATTTTGAAACTATCAAATCAATCTTAACATCAAAATTGAAAACATAATTTACATCAAACAAATCAAATAGTAGTAGTAGTAGTTATGAGCGTACTTTGGGTTTTGGAAAACGTTGATTAGCTTTATTTAGTGACTAAACTATTGAATATATTGAATTGGATTTTTGTAAGCAGACTGGAAACGTCATTTAATTTACCGTCCTATTCTCTTCGCCACCTTGAATATTTTGTAATACTATTTAATCTTAGCATCTATCATCTGTTTAGCCTTTCCCTAAGTTATCTGCCAGTCTATTTAAACTATTAAAACCTACCGAAAAAATAATATAATGTTAGGTATCCACAACACAAAAAGAATGCAATGAATGCCTGAATGCAATGTGACCATCCTCGTTTTAATAATATCCCAGCAACTGAGAATCTTGCTAATGTAGTCGGGACTTCGTATTTATAACCAAGACATAGAAAATTATTCTCATACGCAATTGTTAAGTGCGAAGTTGTTAATGTGCACATTAACGAGTTGTTCTGCGAGTAATAGAGTTTGTGAAGCCATGAAACTAAACGGCTACAGTCTTTAGTAAATGTCTTATTAAACACAGACACCGCGGCATTATTCTGTCTACACTAATACATACTAATATTATAAATGGGAAAGTGTGTGTGTCTGTTTGTCCGTCTTTCACGGCAAAACGGAGCGACGAATTGACGTGATTTTGTAAGTGGAGATAGTTGAAGGGATGGAGAGTGACATAGGCTACTTTTTTCTTCTTTTTTAGGTGGCTGGGGTGAACTTAGAAAAGCCATGCATTTCCCATGAACAATGGTATGAAGCATGTTCGCGTGTGTCCAATGCTTAGAATCTTTACATTCTATCCCCAACTGGAAAGACATATAATATCGTCTACAGTAGCGTATTGAAATACCATTCTGTTCCGAGTTCTCTTCTGTGTTCTAAACCAGGAGAGGGGAACCGTGTTACCCCGAATTTAACGCGAGCGAAGCCGCGGACAAAAGCTAGTATATAGAGGTAACATTTGTTAGTGTGTATGTAGGTATAACCTTCGGAACTATCAGAATCTGAATAATTTTTTGAAGGATATTGATAATCCATTAGAGGGCTTGTGGCTAAGTTATAACAGCCACTCGGATCGATCGATCAGGTTAAGCTATGCTTGCCGCGGTTGGTTTGTAGATGGATGACCATCTTTACATACCAAGACCCCTCCAATCCTCGGAAAACACGTTAAGCCGTTGGTCCCAAGCCCAACTGTCAATTCTGGATCTTTGGCACTCGTTACGGGTTGTCCGAAGTCCGAAAGTCTGACAACCAGTATTACCAAGGGCTATCGTATTACCCAGTCACTGGGTTGCGGAGGTCAGATAAGCAGTCGCTCCATATAAAATACTGGTATTCAGCTGCATCCAGTTAGACTGGAAGCTGACACCAACATGTTGGGAAATGGCTAGGCAGATGATGATGGTTGTAATTCATTGGTTCATATTTAAGACAAAATTGTCTGTTTAACAACGTAAATAATGCAAGGTATGTTGTTGTACTGTCAAAATGAAAGCTATTCCTACTGTGTTACGCAATTACCTGATTCCAAAAATTCTTTCAGTTCTGGGTGGCTACAGTGTTTCCAAGTACTATAGGATATATTTTAAGATAAATTGGATAATATCATGCGGACGACATCACAAGCAAATGCCAGTACTTATAGTATGTCTGTTTTAAAACAATGCTTTATATTCTCTCGAATCAAGATCAGAATGGCAGTGACAGTTGATATTGATCTTACCCCAAACCTATATCAATTCTAAGCTAAATTCATATCTGCCATTATCTTCATGGCTACATCGTTCAACAATACGGGTTTGACTATTAAAACAATCTGAAGGTGTAAAGGTTAATATTTATAAAGTCATAATGGACCAAAAACTATGATTGTTGCATGGTTTCATCATCAGCTTATCGAATTCCTGAATCTAAGATGATGAGTTCTAGAAAATACATTTTTTTTAAACATGTTTAATATCCATAGAACAAGTAATTGAAGTAAGTATAGCATAAGGTTAAAAATACTTAACACGTTGCGGGACGCACTGTATTAGCAGTCGATTTTTCGATGTTTGAAAATGACAGTACGGGCACCACCGTAAACTTTTACTCTTCTGAACTGAGGTACGGGCAATACAGGTTTAGTATTCCTTTAGGACGCTACGGATATAGCAGTGGTCGTAACTTGTATGGGCAATTTTACTGCCATATCACATAATTTGAAACAGTCAGTACCGTCCTTCAACGTGTTAATATGTAGGTACTGTCAGACTACCAAGCTCAAATGGGATCAGGTGGATTACATCAGCCGCATGCACGATGACCGCTGGGCAAATTCTCCACAAAATAGGGACCTGAAGAAGGACGGTGCAGCCGCGTCCCAGAAAGAGATGGAGAGCTGAGGCGGACTCATATCGCGAAGGCTAGTTCAAGGTGGCGCAGGAAATGAGTTCGTGGAAAGGAAGGCTTGGGAAGGTCTTTGCCCAGCTGTGGGATAGTAAAGGCTAACAAAACAATTCCTATTCCTACTATTCTACTAATATTATAAATATCAAAGTTTACGTGTTTAAATGTTTGGATGTTGGTTACTCGCAAAAATTACCGAAAGGATGTGAATGAAACTTAGCACACAAATAGTTTATGACCTCAATTAACACATCTAATACTTTTGATCCCGGTAGTATGTTCCTCTGGAATAATTTTCGACCTACACGCAGGCAAAACCGGTGGCAAAAACTAGTATAAATATATTTTATTAGCATTCAAACCACCTTCACACACCACTCACAAGCCCTCTTCATTGAAAACACGAGCAAACCCAGCACCACTAATATATGCACTACTATTTCTAATTTTGTCACCTTTACAATATCCCTCGGGCTTTATCTAAATTATTTCGTGCGTGGTAATACTGAACTAACTCCGGCTATTATCCCTATTATAATGTCGAAGTCTTTCATAGGTTGGGTAGGCCCTGATGCCCTATTAACATCTGACGTCATACCGATACCATAATTTGCATCAGCGGTGTCGGTATCGGTTTTCATATTCAATTTAGTTGATTGGAGCTTTAATACATACATAAGTAGTGTTTGAATATGCAGTAGTGTCGAGTTCGGATGATAGAGACTGGTATATTTCGTAGTCTGGTGAGTGATATTAAATTGTAAGTAGATAATTTGGTTGAGATTATTGCATAATCAACACGAGATGAGCAGGTGGTGAGGTTCATTCCGACCCAGCTCGTCCCTTCCTGTCCTCTACCAGCGATGCCCTAAGCGAGATCCGTACCCCACAGGGGGGGCCCTTAGCGAGTAGTCGCTCTAGCTTTAAGTTCTTTAAGCTCTGGCTGGAGGTCTTAATTTATTAAGGTAGCCACAGGCAAGTCCGGTTAAGCAGCCGACAACCTCATAGAGCCAGCACCAGTGAGATGTCATAAAAAAAGGTGGTGAGGTTTTCCAACCTCACCACCTTTTTTTCTCTCTCCTGAGCTGTTGTAGCTCACTGGTAATGGTTCCACCTAACGAGTAGGTCGCAGGTTCAAACTTGGGCATAGTGTAAATAATTTTATTATCACTGCTCTCAAAGCTACAACTTTCCCCTGATAACCATCTGTCTTTATGAGTCACTCATCATGACAAGTAAATATATTTTCAAAACGGTTTTTTGAACTGTAAAGCCCAGAAAAGCCTTTTACTTTGTGTATTTGATTTCAGCCCTACTTACTGCTCTCAAAACGAGGAAGGAAAACATCGTGAGGAAACCGGCATATTCTAAAACCAGAATTTCGAAGACACGTGACATCTACCAACCCAAGAAGCTCCAAGAGAGGAGGCCCAGCAGTGGGAACATTGTAGCCTGATTATGGTACACGAGGTTGATGAAACCCATCCACACTCATCATACGTATGTGAGATTGTGCTTAAGCCGCGGAAGGACTTTGTAAGTGAGAACATTATGAGCCCTTAAAATTGCTCGACGACAGGAAATGAAAACATTCTTATAAGTACCTATAGGTATTACGATAATCATAATACATAAACTCACGCCTTCTTCCCTTTGGGGGTAGTCAGAAACTATAGAACGCCATCTGCTAGGATTTGTAAACACTCCTTTTGCCTCGTTTACGGCAATACGCTGGTTGGCAGTACTACGCACCTGACCTTTCTGAAGAACATCAATAATAAGGTCATCATAACTATATATCCTCCTAGGGCGTCCGCTCCCGGCGTTTCCATTTACATTTGCCTTATAAATACTTTTTGTTAGTCGGTATTCATTCATCTTCTCAACAAGACCCAACCATCTAAGTTTTTTCAATTTTTGTCACTACATCCTTTCTTCTACTATTTCCTTTTGCTTTTAGCTCAGCTCCTAAGGGTCGAAGCGTGAATAGCCTCAAAAGTTAGACTAGTAAATGCAAAACGAGTTTTCCTGGTAGTTCCACTGATTATAAAAAAAAAACTCTTTGCAGCTTTATTTTATTAGTTATACTTTGACAGAGTAGCAGTTATGTCGACAAATTTTGTTACCATGGACGTAGTAAATGATTCTAAAAATGCCGGCGTAAAATTTCTTCGCTCAATCTAAAATCATTGTGCTCTATTCATGGATACGGTTGTGCGCGTCAATGTCTCTGCCACCCTGTACACCTACAGAAAAGTCCACGTTTCCTCACAATGTTGTCGATAAAGGAATGCATATTTAACTCTAATACTGTTGTAATATAGGTCAAAACTATCTAACTAATAAGACATAGGTACTTGAACTAGGTTTCATTAGCAAAGGCGCCATCAAGTTTCAGCAGACATGACGGATTGCGAATAACGTTGCTGTCTCGAAATGCTGCCAACATACGGATGACAGATTAATGTGCAATTAAAATGTTCGCAGCATCCCGTTCCGCGCAGAAGAGAATTTTCATTCATTTCATTCACTCTCATTCACCGTTCTCGTTCTTCTGTTAATTATAATATCGAGTTAAATGCCATTTAATATTGACCTGTATACATTAATTTCACGAGTTTTAATTTTCACGCTTTGGATATGAAAATATTGGTTGGTAAAAGTGGTAGTGAAAATAGAGTATTTTTGTTGGGTTTACGTAGGTAGGTTAAATGATTGATGGTTTGGTGTCGATTTATGTTAGGGGAGCGCTAGAAAATACCTTATAACCGACGCAGTGGAATCTTATGGACCAATATGAATCCGCTTGCTTAGTAAAGTTGCTACTGGTCTTATTAACGAACGTTTTCAGTAGTTCGTAAAAGTGTAGTGTAGGTATTTTAACAACAAATTTATAATCGGGAAGATAGATAGATAAATAATATTTATTTGCTTAAACATTTGTCATATATACAGAAAGACATGCATACAAGATGATCAAAAGATTCGAAAGTACTGACATGTTTCCCACATGATGTGACGTGCAAATATGAAGACATATCCCACGAACCAAACAACTCTCCCCCACGACCTAATCATACTAATTCCAAAACAGCATTACTTGCACTTTTAGTATTATATTTTTTAGAAACAGTAAACTGTTTCTCACAGTCAACAGTAAATAGTCACTATACAATAGTTCTTGATAAATCAAAGCTTTATAATTGGTTAGGATATTTACTAGTGTTGGCGAACTCTACTCTTTTTGTAAACGTTTTATAAATGAAATCATGAAAATTCCTTATCGTTGTCCTTTCCCCAACTATTATCTATGAGGATCCAGGTGCAACTTCCCTGTGTAATATTCGCAAATATTACATAGGGTGGCAGGAACATAAGCAAACCTGTTATCAATGATTCTGTACATGATTCAAAATTTTCTGGCGTTCAAATTTGTCGTCAAAAAAATTCTGTTCCGCATATTTTGTCCCCGTTAGAATTGCACTTTTCTAAGAAACAGCAGATTTTTCTTATAATCGACAAACAATTTCTACGCGTCTAGAATCATGTGCTGAATTCACGGTACGATGTTCCTGCCACTCCGTATATGCTTATAGGATTCCTGATAAACCATATTTCAGCACCAAAACTTTATCACTTAAGTAAATCTACGTCATAAAATCTCACTTGCGTAGGCAGTAATAATTCCCCCCTTGGGAATTTGTTAGTTGCCGACTGCTCAGAATATTAAGCGCAGGCAACTATTTATCGCACCAAATAGAATTATTGTCACGTTTCCATATATAAACCCTCCTTTTAGAGGTGCGAAACTCTGCAATGAATATTCATTTTGTATTTGTATTAATATATTGCCCGTTTTGTATTGCTGGGATTAATAAGCTGTATTAGTATGCGGCTAGGTGTGCCCGATTTTGTATTTTGTTTTGTTTTTAGCGAATATTTTGGGTGCTTACGTGAAAATATAAATGAAGTTGGTAAAATAATTTGTCAATGTACATTTTAAGCAAAAAATCTTGACTATTATTATTTTAAGGTCTCTGAAATTTCTCGGGCCCCGGGAGTCCTTTGAAAAGCGTACGGGGGGCTCTAATGAACTCGAAGATGCCCATTTATTGTTATTATAATTAGGGTTTTAAGCTGTCAGAAGCTTTAGCTAAACGCAAAAATATAAATTAAAAAAAAGTAATTATAATTTTCTTACAAAAATCATTAATAAAGCTTTTTCTTTTAACAGTTTCAATAAGCACCATACAATTTCGTCTTATCACCCAAAACCCTAATTAAAGAAGAAGAAAAAAAACACCCTAATTTTAAAAACCCACTTCCATCCCAAAATGGCCAACTACATCCATAAAACTACGAACGTACAAAACTCTTCACTCTACCTTAATCCGAGTTCTAAACAAAACACTCGTCACACTTTCATGTCGTAGGGTAACTTCGCGTGCCGGAGTCGCGCCGTGCGCGTCGGCCGGAGTCGGTCGGCAGACTAGACGGCATGGCCCCGCACTTCCCACCCTCGCTGTTTTGATTTACAAACACCAGCCAGTATGTCATGCAGTGTTCGATATCCGGCTGGCGAGAAATTTGTAATAAAGAGGCTTTTATTGGTCGCTGATGGTTTTTGGTCCTTCGTGTCTGTGGAGCTGGAATGAAATCGGTCCTTTTGGAACGGTTCAATTCGTGTTTTGCTGTGATGTAGTCGAACTTCGTAAATGAGCTTTTAAGCTCTGATTAAGTTTTTGTCTGTTGATTGAACGATTTAAAATCTGATTGTTTTCCAAATATATAATGAAAAAGGGTTTACATTAAATTACACCGGTAAATAACATGTTAGAGTAAGTCATCAGGTATTTGAGTAATTTCAGTAAGCAACTGAAAGATATCTTTAAGTTATTCCTAGAAAGTCCATTGTGCTTTTGCAAACTACTTGTTTGAAGGGTCAATGATATTGCTTAAAAATCTGAGACATTCAAACTTTAATCGGTGGTTATAAGACTATACTTATTCAGCAAATGCCCGATGTCAATGCCCGAGTTTAATGCCCTGTAAGATATCTGCTTGACGACTTCGTGAGATTTGTAAAAGCTTTCGTTTCCATTAAAATTTGGTCCGTCTTCATTCAGAAAAATGGCAGTTGTGATTTTTCCTTCGCAATGTAAGAAGCTATTGCTGATTTAAATTTTTCTTTTCCTTTTGGAATACAAAACGAAACAAATGGCATTGTTAGAGTTTGTATTAATTATGTTTTTGTGATCGATATTCTGTGGGTAGAGTTTTAATTAAAGCCTTTAGTTTTAGATGATGTATTCCGCCATTTTTCTTTGGAAATAGCTACCAGAAAGGCATTATTCATTTTTGAAAACATAACAGTACTTTCGGAATTTAGTAAAATAAAAAAGAACCCTCATTATTTGTTAGTCTTATATCTCTCCTTTTGAAATAAAATAAAAGTGAAACTAGATCTATTCGCGTAATGTTTCAGGATAATGTTGGGAACAAAGTGACAACTAGCTGATCGAAGCCTATTCAAGTTTGAACTAAGTTAAGATTAATGTTGTTTGAAGTTATGTTTAATTTGCAACTTTAGTTTAGGGCAACGTTTGAAACTTGCCCTACATGTAGTGTGAGGGCAATTAGTTTGGTAAAATGGACAGACGATTAATCAAAATTCAATTTGTTCGATTGTGAAATCAATATGGCTGTGTGCCTGAAACCAATGGCCTTGTCAAAGTTACTATGAGGAAGTAATATGGTTATAAGTTTTGGTTTTAATCAATCTCAAATACTTGATTTTATTGGAACGAAGTTCCTTATCGCGCGTTGTGAAAGGGGGCTAGACGGAAAAAATTCTTACGAAAAGTTGTCACGACACTTTTTAACCGACTTCAAAAAAAGGACGAGGTTTCTCAATTCGACTGTATATATTTTGTTGTTTGTATTTGTTTGTATATTGTTGTTTTTTTTGTTGTGAGTAGAGAGAGAGAGAGAGACAGGGAGAGAGGGAGAGAGGGAGACAGAGAAAGATAGAGAGATAGAGAGAGGGAGAGAGACAGGGAGAGAGAGGGAGAGAGAGAGGGAGAGAGAGAGGGAGAGAGAGAGAGAGAATATTTTTGTTGAGTGTACTTTTCTCTCGGGAGAAGTGATGTTCCTCATATCTGGCTTGCCTTCTTTATTATTGGCCGGGAGTGAGAATTCACAAGAGCAAACGCTTACAACAAGAAGAGTGTCCAAAAGGCCTAAGTCCAGAATTGGACTTCTTTCGGCTGAAATAATGATGATGATGATGGATTATTTATGATTAAAAATTACACATATCAGTAGCAGTATTAGGAAATATAAAAAGCTGCTGCATCAATTTATCGGGCAATACGTGCCTAAATGTAAGAGAGATCAATCAACAAATTGTATGTATCTGTTTCATCCCTATGTCAAATCAGTGTCCAGTCTAGCGTACTAACGTTTGGAAGCGCACCCGAACGCAGTGATTTTCAAATCGCGTGGGTAGAACCAATATGCGCGCGATCGCCCCTCGACCACACAATAGATTTGTACAGAAGGCGAGCTCTATACAACGAATGAACATAGGCGCTAGCACACATATACGCGTATAACGTGTTCCGAAAGTCTGATGAAACTGTAAACAAAATGGTTTAGTAAACGTACCTGTGGATTGCCTTTTGTAGTGCATTTACTAATTAAGTGCTTTGATTTGATTATTTGAATTTTTAAACCCAACATTATAATAATAAATCACCTTATAGATGTTTCTAATTTTACCGTTGAGGTTTAAATGGATTTTTTCACTTACATTGTGATTTTTTATTATTTTGGACGAATATTTATGACAATATACCGGATGACATTTTTTACCGTCTCGACCTTCATATGGTGTGTTGTGTAACTAGAATAGAAGGCAGGAAGGCTTTCAGATTCATCGCAAGTGACTCAAGGAGCGCGGGACGCGGGCGGACGGGGATGCGTGTGCGGCTCGTGCGCCTGCGAAAGATCATTGAGGCCGCCTATCGGCCGGCTTCAAAGGATAGGACCGTGCTACGCTATCATTGATACATGCTGCGCATTGAATAGGGTGCGTATGATTTGAGTTTCGATAGATTTTAATTGTTTATTTTTTTCTTTTTTTTTCCAAATTTCTGTTTTTGTTGTTCTAGTATAAAAATGTTACCTTAAATGTGTAGTATTTATTGCTAGATAATTTCAATACACGTTATTTAAAAATAAAAATAATAAAAATTTCTATGCCAAAGGCTTCTACACCGTTCACCTATTACATCCATTTTTTTTCAAGACGTTAAAAAATGTCACCCAGTATATAAGTAAGCTAACAATTGAATAGTTATACTATGTCTTCTTAATCTTCTTAATATCTTAATCTTAGGACGTCCAACACAACGCTATCTGATCCCAAACTAGGCAAAGTCTGTTGTGTATGTACAAGTAAGTTTGTAGTAATAAAAGGAAAAACTCAAAAAATTGCCATAAAAACTAATGGAAAACAATAAGACAATAACGTGCAGTGGTCTGATAATATAATTAGTATATTTAGTGGTCCATATTTTACACACAAGTGACAAGGCTCATAAAAAACATATGCCGTAACAATATTAATTTAAATCGGTGACAGGCATGTGCAACAGGCCAGTGCATACATATATGCGACCTCTTCCAATACGCCCCCTTAATATATTTACGCTGCGTATGATCACTTCTGTACTTGTCAGTACTCTTGTCTACAGTATTAAATAAATCACCAACACTTCTGTGTCCGACTGTACTACGCTGTGCCCAAAAGTAGAATACAAAAACAGAAGAAATCTAACAAAATAAAGTATGCATAACGAAACTAAATTTAGAAAAAATTATCTATTACACAAAGCACAAAAAAAAACATAAAACGTCTAACTATTCATCGCCCCCTTAATAGAATAATTTGACAGGGATAAATCCTTTAAAAATTCTCTAAGCTTCGGGCTGTGAACACTTTTAGTTAAGATGTCCGCTATCATCATATTAGTTGACATGTACCTTATTTCAACTTTGTTAGCTAGTACACATCGGGCACGCCACAATTACGGCGGTAAGTCCCCTCTTTGAGGAGTGGATAGAGAGGCGCCACGGCGCCCTCACCCTCCGCCTGACGCAGGTTCTCACCGGGCATGGGTGCTTCGGTGGGTTCCTGTTCAGGATAAAGCGGGAGGAAACGCCCGGGTGTTTCCATTGCGAGGATCGTCTGGAGGACAAGGTGGAGCATACGGTGGAGGTGTGCCCTGCTTGGGCGGGGCACCGCCGTGTCCTCGAGGAGGCGATCGGCGGCGGCGACCTCTCGCGTCCGGCCCTGGTGCGAGCCATGGTTGGGAGCGAGAGGGCATGGGAAGCCGTCACCTCCTTCTGCGAAGCAGTAATGCTCGCGAAGGAGGAGGCGGGGCGCGTGAGGGAGTGGCAGTCTCTGCGCCCTCACGTCCCTAGCCACCGCAGGAGGAGACGCCCCGGGCGTCGGGAGTCGATAGCAGACTCCCGGCAACCGTAGGCGCGAGCTTGCGGGTGGCGAGCAATGGGTAGCTCGCCGCCCGGTAAGGACCAGGCTCGGGTCGACGGCGCGTAGTGTTCCACGCGCGCCTCAAAGACATGTCAGCAACACTGAAGGGGTCTGCTAGGACCGATGCCTGCCGGGGTCGCGCGATTGTTCGAAAGTGATACCGTGACCCTGGCACATGGGCAACTGAAGGAACACGGGTGGGTTTTAGTCAGTAAAAGTCTGACACGCCCTCCCGCTCTGCCCAGAGCGGGAGAAGTCATTTGATGATTTCCCATCCAAAAAAAAAAAAAAAAAGCTAGTACACATTCACGAATAAAATGATACTTGATATCTATATGCTTTGTTCTATTATGCATCATTTTGTTAGCTGCAATTTTATGCGCCGACTGATTGTCATTATAAATTACTACTGCTTTACTATCCACAGCTGTCAAACTGTTAAGTAAACTACGTAAATAAAGAGCTTCCTTCGAAGCTAGACTCAATCCTACGTACACTGCCTCTGTGGAGGACAAGGATACTGTCGCTTGCTTCCTACTCTCCCATGACACTATATTTTTACCTATCTTGAAAATTAATCCTGTGAAAGATTTTCTATCAAGTGCCCCTCCCCAATCTGCATCAACAAAGCCTCGTAAGTCCAAATCTCCCGACTTCCTAAAAGTAAGACAAAGGTTAAACGTACCCTTCAAATACCTTAAGACCCGTTTTGCACATTTAAAGTGTATTCCGTCATAACACGAATTAAATTGTGAAAGTACACTCACCGCATGTGCTATGTCTGGTCGCGTATTACAGGCTAAATAGTTTAGACACCCTATTATGCTTTGATATGGCAGATTACTATGGGAATTTGTCGATCTTTCTAATTTCATACCGACTTCCATTGGGGTTGAAACTGGCTTAGCGTCTGTCATGTTAAAGTCATTCAAAATTTCCGAAATGAACTGTTGCTGATCTAGACAAGTAACATCTTTATCTCTCCTCAGCCTCATGCCTAAAACATGCCTAGCCGCGCCTAAATCTTTCACTTTAAACTTATCAAGCAAATCGGTTTTTAATTTTTGCTTTTCTTGTTCACAATTTCCAAAGATAAAAAGGTCATCTACATAAATAACAACAATTAACTTGTTATTGTTTTTAAGCTGTTTTTGATACAAACACGGTTCTATTTTTGATTGTACAAAGCCTGAGTTCAACATCTCTTTGTCCAATTCCTTGAACCAAGCATTCGAAGCTTGTTTCAATCCATACAAAGAACGCTGCAGCTTACATACTTTGGTTTCTTGACCTTTGACTACTGCTCCTTTCGGTTGGAGCATGTAAATGTCCTCTTTAATCTTGCCATATAAAAAGGCAGTCGTGACATCCCATTGGTCAATAAACCATCCGTATTCAACAGCTAGCGAGAACAAGGTTCGCAGAGTAGAGCTTCTAACTACTGGAGAATACGTCTCAGTATAGCCTTGCCGTCGCTATCTCTCTTGATTTTGAACACCCATTTACACTGGATAGGCTTCTTATCGATCGGACGATCCACCAACGTCCAAGTCTGGTTCTCCTTTAGTAAGTATATATAGTGGAGTTTAAGTTCATCATCGATCGCTTTTTGCCATAAGTCACCATCGGGTCTCACCAACGCTTCATTAATAGTCAATGGATCATCATCAAGATTGCTCTTGGCATACATAACATTGCATCCATACCGATCGACTTGTCTGCGTTCTCTTACAGGATACCTTCTTTCCGATTCAGGTATTGTGACTTCCTCTTCAGTCAATACGTCAATCTCTTGCTCTGGTACTTCAGGTTCAGGTTGTATCTCCTTCGAGACTTCTACGTTCTCGTCTATAGCATCACGGTACACATCATCGTGAGCCTCCAAGGGTTCCGATCTGCTTGTAGATCTGTTGGGTAAACTGGCATAAACAGAATCTGTGTTTAGGTTTATGATAACTTCCGACTTTTCCACGTTTTCTTTTTGGAAAAAGACGTTTTCGAGAAATTTTACATCTCTTGCAGTTTTCACTTCACCTGTCTTAGGATTCATCAGACGATAACCTTTCTGATTATCTGGATATCCAATAAAAATCATCGGTTCCGTCTTCATGTCTAGTTTCCGTCTCTTTTGTTTTGATATCAATCTGTACGCCAAACAACCAAAGATTTTCAGATGACTGACATCCACATCTTTTCCAGTCCAAAGCTTCTCTGGTACCGCATTGTTCAATGCTTTCGTGGGGCTTCTGTTCTTTAGGTATACAACAGTATTAACAGCCTCGGCGCAATACTTCTTGCTTAAGTTCGATTCTGACAGTAATGTTCTTGCCTTTTCTATTATAGTCCGATTCGCTCTCTCTGCGACAGAATTTTGTTCCGGCGTGTACGGTACAGTCGTCTGGTGTTTTATACCTGCAGACTTCAAAAATGATTTAAATTTACCATTGCAGTACTCTGCGCCGTTGTCAGATCTCAGACATTTAATGAATTTACTGGTCTCATTCTCAACTTCCGCCTTGTATTCACGGAACTTATCGAAAGTTTCACTTTTGTTCTTCAAAAAATAAACATGAGTCTTTCGAGTAAAATCGTCGATAAATAGAAGAACATACCTCGAACCACCGAACGACGGCTCCTCGATTGGTCCGCAAACGTCGCTAAAAACTAGCTGTAAGACCTCGTTCGCTCTCGTACCTTGGTTTTTAAAGGGACTTTTGCAGGTCTTTCCTTCGATACATGGAATGCACGGCTCGCATAAATCGGTACTCTTAAATTCCATACCGGTTACTAAAACTTTCATTTTATTCATATAATTACGCGATAAATGAGCTAATCTTTTATGCCAAATGTTCGAAATATTTTCATTTTGTTTTGACAGTGTCACATTCACGACGTTATTTTTATTTTCTGTCAACTCATAAATTCCGTCAACCTCTTGACATCTTGCAATAATTCGATTTTTATTTTGAATTATGCAACCTTCATTGTCAAAATTCATGCAATAATTCTTCTTGGTCAAATCGCTCACCGAAATAAGGTTCATGGATAAATCAGGAACATGTAAAACGTTTTCTAAAATTAATTTTTCGTTTTCGCTGACTCGTGGCTCAGCATTTCCTCGTCCTTTCACCAATAATTTCTCGCCGTTTGCTACTGCGATCTTCATGTTGCCCTTTTCAGGTTTATAAGACAACAATTTGTTTTTATCGTGGGTCATATGATTTGAGCACCCACTGTCTAAATACCACTTATCTTTGTGTATCGCCTTCTTCGTATTCAGGCAGATATTTGCGGTTTTGATCCGCTCCTTGCATTTGGACGCCTTGTGTCCTTGCTTGTGGCACTTAAAACACTTGTAGACGAACTTCTGCTTGCGATCGTTAGTTTTTGTGTTAGATCTTGCATCGTTCTGTACTTTACGTGTAACTAAGGCTTGTTCGTACTCTGTATTTAACTTACTCTGTCTACTTCCTTCTTGTAACAATTTCGTTTTGATTTGCTCTAACGTGATCTGTTGTCCACTATTATCTACAGCCATGATGAGAGGGCTGTACTCAGCGGTTAGTCCACCCAGCAAAATCGATATGATCCAATCATCAGGAATATCAGCATCAATATCGGACAATTGTTGTGTCAGGAATGTAATTTTGGTTATGTAGCTTTCCATAGAATCGAAATTCTCTAACTTACAGTTGAAAAGCTCTCGCTGAATATGTATACGTCTTCCCCAACCCTTGTCTTCATATGCTTTCTGTAAGCTGTTCCAGGCTTCTTTCGCAGTCTTCGCATTGTAGACGTGGGTAAAGCACTCTGGTTCTAACAACAAACATATTGTCGTTCGTGCCTGCCGGTCTACGTCAGCGTTTGCTACATCTGTAGAAATTACTCCCCACCAGTTTTTATTCTCCAAGTAATTTCGCACCAAGAACTTCCAATTTGGGTAGTCGGACGATCCTTTCAGCTTCTTGATACCACTTATACCAACTTCAGCTGACATAATTAAAATTTCGTAAGTTTTACAGCAAACCACTCAACTTATTAATTATACGCACTATCACACTCCTGGGCCCATAACCTAATGGAAAACAATAAGACAATAACGTGCAGTGGTCTGATAATATAATTAGTATATTTAGTGATCCATATTTTACACACAAGTGACAAGGCTCATAAAAAACATATGCCGTAACAATATCCAGGCCAGTGCATACATATATGCGACCTCTTCCAATAAAAAGATTCGTCCGCATCGCTGTCAACCAGACCATTATGGTGGGCTCATTTTCACATTGGAAGATGTAAACGTTATTCAAAACAATAATTGTTGGAAAAAGTGGTGAGATATAAAGTTGAAACCTTATAGTACTTACATTAATGTGTTACTAAAAATAAAAATATTTTTGCGAGTGATTGCGTAATAATTTAAGCTGAACAGGATTTATTTACACTTTCATAATTTAATTTTAAAACAGACCACACTTATACGGCAATCTTGGTCGAATGCCAGTCGCGAGGGTGCTTGCATTCGGTATACGTGAACTAACGTGTCTATGTGTGCGCACGTTTCTGCTCACAAGTATGGAGCGAACCTTCTGTACCGATTTATTCTGTGTCCCTACTCTGATTACTCTCCTAAATTGCGAAAGGGAGTATTCCACGGACACGCGTCATTGCTTTTGACAATAGCTTCGAGGAGCTCAATGCATTGTGCAACTTTGGAAACGTTCTTCCTTAGGGATATCATCATTCTTCTGCCCCTATCCCGCATCCCTATGTCAGTGCAACATGTCTTTATCTTCCGCACTTCTCTATTAGTTGTCATCTCAGTTGACACCTTCTTTCTATCCATGTCGTCATTCACACAGTCCATTCATCGTTTTTTTTTTGTTCTCTCCCTACTTTTATAGCCATGGATCATCATCATCATCATTATTTCAGCCGAAAGACGTCCACTGCTGGACATAGGCCTCCCCCAAGCTCCGCCACTTCGACCGGTTTTGTGCTTCCATGGATATATTTAAAAATATTTAATATCAAATGTGTTACTAACAGTAGTTACTAATCCGATAGTAAGTTGCACTCACAGTTATTATATTTAATGAACGTCTCAAAGCTGATATTAATGCAATACTTACTAGCTTTTCTCCTTGCTCTGTTCGCATATAGCTACGAAAATCTGACTAGATAACACTCGTAACATCGAATAGTTTGCATTTAATGTTTCTCAACCTACAAGCACAGTAACAAACAGACATACGGAGTGTTTTGTTTAAAAAAAATCTTAGATAATAAGGATGATAAAAATGAAATTAGTATGATCGATGATAAAATACAAGACACGAGAAAAAAAAACTTTTGCCTGTGTAATTTTAGGTCCTAAAAGACCTTTTAATAATTTCTAGAAGTGAAAATATATTCGTAGAAAGTCTAACCTGGGAATAATGCTAACGTGCGTGCGATGTAAGTAGTTGATAACAATAAATCACTGTGAAATATTCTCATCTCGGGTAAATTGAAACTACAACAATAAGCTATAATATCGCGATCAAGATATTTCGTATTCTAGAAAATGTAGACACGATGTCATCTTTGGAATCACAATATTACAGAAATGTTTGCTTAGTTGGTGCAATCTGACTGCACAATTCCTCAACAAAGGATGACACTTACCAGAAAGTTGCAGCTTTGTACGGTTAGCGTCAATAATATCGGGACAAACAGTATGTTCAAAATGATCTAAACAACAACCAAAATTTAATGTTAATGACACAAGGAACATCTCAGAATAAAGATAACTGCCATTCGGACAAGAAATTTCTCCAAATGAGATAAAGTTTAATTTTATTCGTAGTTGAGATCTTTTTAAACATTCTGTTTGTCCCAAAATTTTTGACGTTGACTGTAGTAACCTGTTAAAGTTCATCAGCGTGAAGAAAAATTTGCTTATTAGTTGACACGCAAGAAGTTAATTTATTTGTTTGTCACAATTTGTAGTTTATGCGATTCACCTTTACAAAACATTATATTATTTAAAAGTGTGGATTTGCCCGCTTCGGGAAGGTTAATTAGAGCAAGTCAACTAATATGCCGAAAAATCGTAGGTCGATCTGAGGAGCATGGTTTGTTTATTAATAATGTAGCTTTATCGGTTGACGGATACTAATAGAGGGTATAGTTCATTGTGATGGATCTATCTATCCTTACTATTTTTGTAGTAATAAAGCAATTTTTCCAAAAGGTGACATTAATAGGTTCATTATTACGTCAATACAGGATTAATTAAATAGAGTGCGACATGGACTCTTTGCATGGTTACTGAAGTGCCAATTTTAGATTTTATTTTATTTGAATTGTAATTGAATGTGCTGTTGGTGTGCATATTATAAATTAATAAATAATGAACGGGGAAAAATAAGCAATATCTCTATTAAAAGGAAAAATTTGGTTGTGCGTAAAATTGTAAACTCAAAAAATACTTTACCAATTTCAAAAATTCTTTCACCTATCGAAAGCTACATTATTTCGAAATAACATAACCTACGAATTTCACACGGACGAAGTTGCTTGCGAAGTGATAGTGAAATATAATATTATCTTTATGAAATTTTATTTATTGTTACCTCGAAAGGGTGTTGAAAAACGTCCTTTGATATGCATGGACTTTTGTTTGTACTTTCGCCTTCGGATCAGCCTGCAATCTCGCCTCGACTGTAATGACCAACTTTGCACACTTGCATAAAAATGTATTATTCTCGGACTCAATATCATCATCATCATTTCAGCTGAGACGTTTCGCTTGGCAGGCAAGTTGGCGATCGCAGTATAGTGGTAAAATGGATACAGAATGCTGCTGTCCGTTCTCCAGTAAGTCCCTTAGTCGCCTCTTACTACACCAACGGGAAGAAATGTGATGGTGCAATTCTTTACGTCCGGCACCACAGTGAACACTGTTCTATTCTCAGACTAAACTTTATTAAAGCCAAAGTTTTTATAAACTTACCCCAATCGTCACAAAGTGTGACCATCATAAACCATTGTGTAGTAGCTTCAGAGCAATACCAAAGTTAAGACCTAGTAGAATGCACAATATTTCCATTTACATGGCACCGGGAAAGCAAAGTTTGTTCAATATAATTCACTACGCTCCACAGTTCGCGTTGTTCTAGCTTTTAAGCTTGTGTAGACATTTATTAGTAGTTTCACGTCAGGTAGGACTAACTTTTATCCGTTCTATAGTAGTTAGTTTGCTTGGGATTTGAATTCATTACGTATCTGTCTGCGGTAACTTTAATTTTAAATACAGATTTAGCTGTTGCCTGGAGAAAAGAAAATCTAAGGAGAATTGAAATTACAATATACGAATTCACGTCTACGCAATATTATCAGTTTTAAAAATGTATTCAGTAATTGTTGAGTTCTCAATTTCTTACATCCCATGTTCTACTTTCCTTTAATATGTGATTCTTAGAATATATTAATAAAAAATAATCACAAAGTTCCTCGCGTTATTAACTTTCTGAAATTCTTAATAATCTTCTAAATATTAAAAGTTAGGATACCGTAAGAAAAATCAAAAAATCTTTCGAAACTTGTAAGTAGCTTTTATCAGAGATCATATCATATGTCTTATCAGATATAAGTAACTCTGATATTAAACCAATTTAAAGTTATCAGTGCGAATGTTTTCAACGTAAAATCGAAATTGCAATTTATTCATATCTCGAAAAGTTAATCGAGTAATGACAAAGTAAATCCATTTTTAATCATCGATAGCGAACTATTGGTCATGTATACCTACCTAAGCATAGTCGACAAAACCTGTTAGGTATACAAGCAAAAATATTAATTTTTAACCGACTTTAAAAAGGAGGAGGTTCTCAATTCGGATGTTTATATGTTTTTTTTTATGTATGTTCGGCCATAACTCCGTCATATATAGATGGATTTGCAAAATTCTTTTTTTGTTCGAAAGGGGTTTATTCCGAAATGGTCCCATATAATTTTCATATAGATCTGATGATGAGTTCCAGAGACAGATACCGGAACTCTTTAAAAAATGAGAGCAAATCAACCGCGATTTCTGCTATCGCATAAATATGCATTTTTTGTTTGGAATTAGTGCCGGGTGAATACCACAACTAAAAATTTCAAAATAAAAACTTTTTTACAAAAAAAAAAAACAACCGACTTCCTTAAAACACTACAAAGTGAAAAATAACTTTAATTTCGGAAGTCGGTGGCAAAAAAACCATAAATACAGATCCTAAGACACCGACTTCCGAAATTAAAGTTATTTTTCACTTTGTAGTGTTTTAAGGAAGTCGGTTGTTTTTTTTTTTTGCAAAAAAGTTTTTATTTTTGTGTGTCTTTTTCAACTAATAGCATATGGTTAAAGTCATGTATGTGCGTAGCCCTTTCCCAATTATGTTGGGGTCGGCTTCCAGTCTAACCAGGTTTAGCTGAGCACCTCTATTTTAGCCATTTAAAATAGAGGTGCTCAGCTACACCAGCCACAGCCACTCCATAGTGATTACCTGTATTTTACTACCTATTTGACCTCAACAACCCAGTTACTCGGTAATTTGATACCCATAGTGAGACGGGTTGTCAGACTTTCAGCGTTCTGACGACCCGTTACAACTGACTTGAAGACCAACGAAGTGAACGATACGACGTTCAAGCCAAATGACAATTCATAATGGATACCAATTGGAAAAATTACAGACAGTTATTTAAACTTTACTCGTTGTATTAATCTATTTTTGTCAACTAGTTATTTCACTTCATTTAATTCAAAAGAGAACCAAATAACGTCAACAAAATAACAAATTGAATAGATATACTTATACGACAGGCGACAAGGACAGTGACTTGATATAAAAAAAAACAACCGACTTCCTTAAAAACACTACAAAGTGAAAAATAACTTTAATTTCGGAAGTCGGTGTCTTAGGATTTGTATTTATGGTTTTTTTGCCACCGACTTCCGAAATTAAAGTTATGTTTCACTTTGTAGTGTTTTTAAGTAAGTCGGTTGTTTTTTTTTTTTGCAAAAAAGTTTTAATTTTTAAAGTTTTAGTTGTGGTTTTCACCCCGCACTAATTCCAAACAAACAATGCATATTTATGCGATAGCAGAAATCGCGGATGATTTGCTGTCATTTTTTAAAGAGTTCCGGTGTCTGTTTCCCGAACTCACCATCAGATCTATATGAAATTTACATGGGACCATTTCGGAATAAACCTCTTTCGAACAAAAAAATAATTTTGCAAATCCGTCTATATATGACGGAGTTATGGCCGAACATACATAAAAAAATAAAACATATAAACATCCGAATTGAGAACCTCCTCCTATTTGAAGTCGGTTAAAAATAAAATTTCAAGAACCACAAAATACAAAAAATCATCCAGCTACGCAGGTGGCTGCAGGACGGTACCCACACATAAGCGGAGAGCTGGTGAACCTCGGCACCAGGCTGCAGGCAGTCCAGGGAAGCTATGCCATCCTTGAATGGCAGGCGACGCACAAAGGGGCAGAAACCATGATTTGGTGGCAAAAAGTCCCACGTGCAAAGTACTAGCTATTGTTCTGGTTTATAACTCATAAAGAGCAGGTAGAACGAAACGTCCGATAATGCTTCTCTTTCTGCGATTCAAAAGTAAAACGATGGAGACGCGTCAGTCGAAACTTACGCCTGTCACAGACCGTACGATTTTTGCAAATTTTTAACTATTTTTATCGTTAAGTTTGAGTGATTATTCATTAAAAATTTATCATGGAAGCCTCGGCAATGGGTGAGTAATATAATTACGCTTTTAAACAATGTATTTTAGACAGATTTATTAGTTGGTTATTAGTTTTAACATTGAATTATTAAAATGTTACACTATTTTTTTGTTTTTGAGTACACATAAGGTGTTTGGTTCCACTAGTTGTCACTAGTTGCAATGATTTTAGTCTATTATTATACCCGATACTGTACTCTTTTAAATGATAACATTTTTTTTTGCCCATATTTGCCCCTATTTATGTAAATCACTATACTATATACTAGCACTCAAAAATAGTAAATTTAAGTAATATTTTTAAGTAGGGTAAATAAGTTTTTTTTTTTTTGTTTTAGTATCTGGATGCTCTGATATTTTTATATCACGGATGGATTTATATAACAAAATGAGAGTCTGGTCATGAAAAACTCGACGACCGAGTAGCATTTTTGAAGGAATACCTAATCGAACGTACTAGATGCCCGGAATGGAAAAATCCAGAGCTGAGTACAAGAATATCTTATTTCATTGCCGATTTCAAGAAGAGATGGTCTGTTTCGAACCGAACGAGACAAAGGTTTCTCACGAAAAATGATAAGTTTAAATCAGAATTGAGTCTAATCATCGACAAACCAAAACCTGGATATGGCAGTAGCAATGACGGAAACACGGCTCGACGCTTTTTTGAGAATGCAGCAGTATCAAGTGAAATAACAGGAGTCGATCTAGAAGTGATTAAACGATTTCGTACTATACTACGAACAATGGCAAGTGGATATGCCATTGATTTGCAACGATTCAAAGCTTTATGCATTAGAAAGTGCACATTTGTTCGTAGAAAAATATTCCTGGTACTGTATGCCCCCTACTATACATAAGGTTCTAATTCATGGACCTGTTATAATAGAAAAAGCTCTATTGCCTATAGGGCAATTAAGCGAAGAAGCCCAGGAGGCAAATAACAAAATATTCAAATGGTACAGAGAAGGATATTCACGCAAAATTTCAAGAGTTAAAATCAATGAAGACATCGTTAACAGGCTTTTGATATCATCAGACCCACTCATCACCAGTATGCAGAAGCCACAAAAACATAAGCACACATTAGACACAGATGTGACCCAACTTTTGCAAGCACCTGAATTAGATATTTCAGATACATCAGACTTAGCTTCAGATGATTCGGTTGATGACGATTAATGATGGTTGTTGTGCATTAAATGTTCACTGTATTGTATTATTTTGTTTTATTTTACTTTATTAAATATTACCTATCGCAGTTCATTTTTTTATATTGAAAAAGTTAAGATTTTTTTAAATTAATATTTTTTGTGGATTTTTATACAGTAGGCCGTAAAAGTATTCGTACATTTAGTGATCGAAATTAAAAGGTGGAATTATTAATAGATTCATAGAAACAATTTTGAAATACTATATTTTTTATTTAACACTAGTCTCAATAACATTACTTCACATAGTAGAAAATTAAAAAAAGGAATCAAATAATTATCAGATTTGAAAACTTAAAAAATGATTACAAAATAGAGATTGCAAAAGTATTCGTACAGTATACATACATAATTGCAAAAATAAAAATGTAATATTTTGTTGGATATCCCCTAGATTGAATAACAGCATTAAGACGATCTGGCATCGATTCTACTAACTTTTTTGTTGTTTCCGGCGAAATTTTATACCACTCCTCTTCTAATACACGTCTTAATTCAGATTTGTTTCTAATATTATGCTTTCTTATACGAACTCCCAGTTCATACCACAAATTCTCAATTGGATTAAGGTTTGGCGCCTGTGGGGGAGTTTTAAGAACATGTGGAACATTAAACATAAGGAATTGTTGTGATAAATAGGCAGTATCTTTTGGATCATTATCTTGTTGAAAATAATAATATTCTTGTAATCCTAACATTTTTGCACTTTCTTTCAAATTTTCTTTCAAAATTTGGATATATTTGAATTGGTTCATTGTTTCTTCAAATATATGAAGCCTTCCCACACCTGCAGCCGCCATACAGCCCCATACAAACACTCTTCCTCCTCCATGCTTTACAGTTGGCTGTAGATACTTTGGATCAAGAGATTGTCCAGTTGGCCTCCAAACTAACCGACGTCCACTAGAATGGAATACATGAAACGTACTTTCATCACTAAATATTACTTTGTTCCACAAACTTATTGGCCATTTTTTATACTGTTTGGCAAATTCTAAACGCTTTTTTCGATTTATTACATTAACAAACGGTTTTTTCCTTGCAGTACATGCACTGTACCCAGCTCGACTAAGTACTCTACGTACAGTATCTGGATGAACTTCCATATAAAAAGAATGTTTTAAGTCTGAAGCAATGGTAGATGCGGTTATTTGGGGATTTTTTCGCACTGACTGTAATACATATCGTTCTTCGCGTGTTGTCAATTTTATAGGATAACCACTTCTGTGATTACTTTCCCACATATTTTCTTTTTCACAATGTTTTATCACATATTGTACTGTTGATCGAGGACGGCCTACGATATTTGCTATTTCTTGATAAGATTTATTTTGTTTAAATAACTTAAAAAATAATTTTCTTTCGTCTATTGAAGTTTCTTTGCCTTTTGAACGACCCATGCCAATATAAAGTATCCGTGTACGATAAAAATAATAACTAACGATTCGACGCAGATCAAGACGTTATAATAATCCTTTGAATGTACAAGTTTCGACGCGTTCGTGTTTTGTTTATGATCTGATTCGTAGAAATCTATAATGTACGAATACTTTTACGATCTTAATTTTTGAACTTCGTAAAAGTTTAAGTATTGTTATCCAGTAAAAAATATTATTTTGTTTTTAATACATATGAATTAGAACTACTAAGGTTAGCGTTAAATAATGATAATAGAATACTTGGATTTTCTTTGTAGGTATTTGATTATTCTACCTTAATAATTCTTGAATGCTGACTGTACGAATACTTTTGCGGCCTACTGTATATAAACAACAGTATTAAAACAGACATATTCATTGTGATGATAGCTAATATCGAAAAATGATGAACAAAGCGAAAAAATAATTTTTGCCATCTTTTCATGACATCTGCCCCACTGTGCGACGCCTGGACAGGGATGGTCTGCGTTAGATGACGGGGACCATCACAGGACACTGCCCGCTAAACAAACTCTTTTACACATAACTAAAAACAATACAAATAAGCATAACGGACAGCCCCCAGTGCAGGGCCTGCATGGAAATTGAGGAATCCGTTGTGCATGTACTTTTCAAATGTACAGGCGTCACCCAGATTAGGACAGATACCCTTGGGATACTCAGATCTTACACGGACGTTCTCAACAGACCAGGAGAGATAATCAACTTCTGGAGGGAGGTGGGCTGGTGGCCATGATCCACTTAAAGGACTAAACCGCTACCAAACCCCTATAACATAACCACAAAATATTTTTTTTGGAAAACGGTTTTTTTATGAATTCAATACAATTTCACAAATGATTACGAACGCCCCCCTGTCAATGACATTCAGGTGTAAATATATCTTGTAGCTTGTTGAGATGTATTTACATACACCAAATAAGACCTTGTCAATGTCCAAACAAGACGTTTCACGCGAAAACCGAGTCGTGCCGACGGAAATGTGTATTTGATCCACATTTCGTGTATGGCAAAGGATGTGTGTTTTCGACGTGAAGTTAGACAAGCAGCTGAAATTTGAAAATGGAGCGTATGAAATGCTTTGTCAAATTGTCTGTACAAGATGTACTGTGGATTCTTGACGTATTAATTATGATTTTAATTGTCATCAAAGCTTTCCAGAAATGAGTTTTGAGATATGTTAGGAGGGCTTATAATAATCTATACTAATCAATCAATCGTCTTTTTAATCTATTAGCTGAAAAAAGCTACTATACAGTCAATGAATACCTGGAAGACAAATTGTAATTTATTGACATTCATCCTATTTTTCTCCTATGACGTTCAATTGATTGTAATACAAATATAAATGACTAATGAAACTAGATTCTGAGCTTTGTTTATTAATTATGAATGTTTCTTATAATTTTATTTTTGGAAGACACATATCTATTGATAATTCTCTTTTCTATTTGTAATTACTCTAATTGTTTTATTATATAGGTTAAAACCTAATTTATTTCGTTCAATTTGTGATTTTTTTGTGAATTTTGATTTACCACATGAGTTTTGTTAATTGATTTTGAATTTTTACTATTAGTTGATTATTTATTGATTCCAACATTTGTACGCCATTGATGGCAAGACATAGCGTTCTAAATATTATTTTTGACATCTGTACTTTTGTTTACCTATGTTCTACAAATAAAAATATTTGATTTGATTTGATTTCAATACTTCTTTTTGGAATGTGCCGGAAAGTACGGTCGCAAAAATAGATAAATAATTAGGAGTCGTCGGATACAGTTGAAGTTAAGAAACCGATGAAAGTTTTCGAATATTTCATTAAAATAATAGAAACAAATAGTTCATTAATCATTTTACATTTTTTCTCCTAATAAATTCATCGGTTTCTTACTAAACTTTATTATTATATATCTCTTTTGGTGACAATACTATAGTATTTGTTTCCAAAAAAAAAAATCACTCACGTAAAATACATAAAGGGAAATCTTTACTAATCGAGTCACAGATGAGCGCAAAATTCGACCAAGTCTCCTCATTGACCATTAAATTTTATAACAAGCATTATTCGTAATAAAAATAACAGTAAACCCTTAAGAACATCTCATTATCCAGTTTCTTAGGACAAGCTTACTAATGACGTTTCCGCGCAGATATTTTAAAAGCATCATCAAACAAAGAGGAAAAAAACAGAAACATTAATAAACTTGAGGAAAAACGCTGTTTTCTTTTGTGAGAACTTGTTGCGTTTGTATCTTGAATTTCGGAGTGGCCGCTCACAAGTGGAAAAACTGGCAAAAGTGTACCGAGATCGTAATAAATTTGCAAATTTGGTACCTTAGAGTTTTTTATTGCGTCGCTTGTCACAATATATCTCGTCTCGTCTCCAAGGTTTAAAGGAGTCGTTTTCTGTGTAAAATAATGGAATAATGCTGGTTGACGTTTAGAAAATACGGTGTTACAGTCCCCAATGTTGCTTTCTATTTTGGTCCTTCTGTTCTACGTTTTAAAAATGCTGTCCTTATTTGCGAATTCATCATTCCTTGTTTATATTTTGCAGATGTGCTCATTTACGTTTTTATTGCACAGTACAATTTGATGAGTGTGAAATTGTAAACATGGTTTATGTTTATAAAATTACTCGGAACCGTGTTGGCAACAAAATGTCTTAGTATACTTTTTCACGATTCTGTGGGAATTTCTGTAAAATGTATTAGTTGGTTCATTTATTTTATAGTGAATTTAAATATAAGGCTTCGAGAATTCAATAATCAACGCTTCAAACTTGGCTTTATTTGTGGATTCGATAAACATCGGGTGTAGCCTTCTGGCACGACAGAAACCGATCTGCAGAGACAAATAGATGGTAATTTATAAATATCTTCACTTCTTCAGCTCTCCGAGTCTCACGAAGCACACTAATTTATCACAATTAAGTACTCTATTCCCATACCAGGCATTAAACTTTTTGCGGAGCGAAGGACCAAGAAATTAATTCTTCAGCCGTGCCAGCTTTCTTTAAGCTATCGAGGTGTAAGGCATGTACCTAAGTAGCCATTACTATCTACCGTACATTGCACACCTATAAGATTTTTTTTTGCATCGAAGCCCAGAGTTAAAGAACATTATAATAATCACCACTTTTGAGAGAGGAGTGGTGATTACATTTTGCTTAACAATCAAAACTGGAGGAGGTTGTCAATTCAGTTTTATATTGTTTAGATGTGTGTTTCACCAGAACTTCGACAACCCTAGAAGACTTCCGAAATTAAAGTTATTTTTGACTTTTTAACTTGTGTTTTGGAAGTAATTTGGTTATTTTTTAAATATTTTATTTTATTTTATAAAAAAAACGAACCCCAAAAAAGAGTAGGCACAGACGCCAGCACATCAAGCTACCTGAAACTGTCAAATTTTCCCAAACAATCTTGAATCTAACACTTTAGCGATAAAGTTGAAAATCTATTATAGAAATCTGACAGATTATAGTAGCTTTATGTGCTGGCGTCTGTACATTTAAACATTAATTAAATACCTGGCTAAGATAAATATCACATTAGAACCTGGCAAGATGCTACATACACACTTGAAACAATGAAAGCGGCCTAAGAGGGTCAGTTGTAGTGATTGTCAAGCGGAATTCTTTCTGGCCATTAATTATTCCCTTATCATTATTGTTTTTAGGGAGCACCGCTGTCAGCCATTGTTGTTTAAATTAAATCAAATGGTGCTGTTGACATCCCTGGATGGTGGTCATGCCTTTGTTTGGATCTCAATCTGTATTTCTGTTTGTTATTTTTTTGAGATGGAAGGAGTAGAGTGAGGAAAAAGAAAAGCCAAATGCCAGCACGCATAGCATGACCACCGTAGAAATGGGTTTTGTCTATTCTTGGTAGAATAGAGATAGAATTGTAAGCCAGCATAAAATGGTACAAATCTTTTTACAATCTTTAATTTTTCTTTAATCTTTCTACAATCTGTAATTTTATCTATTCTTCCGTCGACAAAACCCATTTCTACGGTGGTCATGCTACGCGTGCTGGTAAGTAAAAATAAAAAATATGGGAAGAAAGTAACAAATACTTTTTACAGTTATTTTGTTTTTTTTTTTAACTAATGGTCACACCTGTATTTCCCAAAAGGATGTCCACAGGCAAAAAAAAAAATGCGTTTCCGTACATTTTGATAGCGTAAGTACGTACTGCACTTTTATATGAAACAGCACATCATCATCATTTCAGCAGTAAGAAGTCCACTGCTGGGCATGAGCCTCCTCCATGCGCCGTCAATTTGACCAGTACATTTTTTGGGAGGATTTGCCATAATCGCCACGCTTGGCAGGCGGCTTTGCGATCGCAGTTTGGTGGTAAAATGCATAGAGAACGCTGCTGCCCATTCCCTAGTAAGTCCTTTAGCCGCCTCTAACGACACCCACGAGAAGAATGGGGTGGTGTTATTCTTTACGTCCGGCACCACACGGTACAGCACATGTTGTTTGATAACCGGTGAGAAATTTCTACGCTAGGTAGTTTAGAATGTAGTTTACGCACTGGTAAAGGTTTTTTCCTGTAGTGGGTACACACGTTTCACCAGTCATGTTTAAGTCGCATATAATAGGGCGGGGCTATTGCCCTAATTTGAGGGAAAATCCAGACTCCAGGCTTGAGGGAGAGGCAATCTCTGCGCCCTCACGTCTCTAGACGCTGCAGGGGAATCCCCGGGCGTCGGAAGTCTATTGCGGATTCCCGGCCACTGTAGGCATGAATCTGCGGACGGCGAGCAATGGGTAGCTCGTCACCCGGTAAGAACCAGACCCGGGGCGACAGCGTGTTGTGTTCCAAGCGCGCCTCAAACAGAAAAAATTGAAAGGGTCCGCTAGAGCCGATGCCTGCCAGGGTTGCGGAATTGTTCTAAAGTGTTACCGTGGTCCTGGGTTTCCAATCCGAAAAAAAAAACAAAAAAGTCTGCTAAGAAATTCCAGATGGAATAACCCAATAACACTGCTCGACCTTGTAATTGAACCCAGGATGTTACGTTAGGGGCCACTAGACACAACGGGTTAGTCATTTGGTTATTTTTCTTTCAAACAAGCCATATTACCTACTTAGTAAATAAACTAAAATTTTACATTATATACAATTACAATTTTGTTGAATTTTCATAAGGCAGACCTGCCTTAAAAAATCCAACAATTTTTTTATCAACAAACTCCTTTATCCATTGACCAAAATGTCTGAAATTACGTTTTCCTGTGCTTGTAAATAAAACATTTTCTCCTCTTTCAGGCCGTGCCCATCAAAACCCAAGCGAGACATTAGGCAAGACGTATTTTCACACATTGTCGTTAGAAATACAGCTACATTATACCGCCGGGATGCTGCGAGGGTAAGATGTTGTGACGGAATTACCAACCTGTAGCTTCTGTATACGACACATAATAAAGTTTGTTTTTAATTTCCTACGTGTGGTTGGGAAGATCAACTAGTAATGTAATGACAGAATGAGTGTTAGAAAATTTAATTAAATTCTTAATAATTATTACCGTGTCGTGCCGGACGTAAAGAATATCATCACCCCATTTCAATTCAGTTCAATTCATTTATTGCAGAACATTATAGACATTCATCCCGTGGGTTTCGTAAATCGCGAATAACGGACTTACTAGATAGAGAATGGGCTGTAGCATTCTCTATGCATTAAGACTTGAAAACGGTACAATTCAAAAACACACTTCGTAAATTGTTAATCGATAAAACATACTACAGTGTAACTGAGTTTTTAACGGACAAATTTTCTATCAAACAACCTCGAATTTTTAATTAATTAATTAATTCTTGTTTTTCTAATAATAATAATAATAAATAATAATAAATTGTTTATTAATAAAAAAAGGGTCACATTTACAATAAATACGTTAAACAATTAAAATAGAGCAGATTTGCTAATTTGCCTGAACTAGGTAGAACCTGTGTTTCAGGCTACAAATGCAAACATTCTTATTAATGTAATAAATTAACAAGGTGTAGTAATAACTAAAATTAAAACTTAGGTAACAAAAGTAAAATAGCGAGTTAGCGGTTTTATTTGCAGACAACTAGTAAATCTTCTGTCTGTGCATAATCTATGGTTAGTAAATATTGAAGTATATTTTTTTTACAGCTATAGTAGTTTAATTTATAGATACTTAGTTTTCTATTTAATCTATTGTACAGAAATGGGCCTAAAAATGTATAGAATCTTTCTACAAAGACATGTTTTGAGGTCTCATTTGTTATACATACTATATCATTCCGTCTCTTGTTAGTATTGTCAGCAGTGTAGGTAAGCATGGTGTGCTGTTTTAATACTAACTGCATAATGAAAAGCTGCCGAACAGTCAGCACGTTGCAAGTTTTATAAAGTAGATCTGTGGGAAAAAAGAAGGGATGGAAGTTTGCTACCTTCAAAATTGCTCTTTGAGCTCTTTCAAGAGGAAGCAAATTCGTTTTTGGTGCACCGCCCCAAGAAGTGATACAGTATTGAATAATAGATTGACATAGGGCCAAATAAACTTGTGTGATTAATTTTTTGTCTGCTAATGTTCGTAATTTCTTAAATACATATATAAGTTTACGCACTCTTTTACTAAGGCTTTCAATATGTATTTTAAAAGAGAGTGTTTCGTCCATTATAACCCCCAGGTATTTAATGTTGCTCGTTTTGATGATAGAAGGACAATTACACGTACTAACTGCACAGTTTCCGCATTTATGGGCATATAGATGAGGGTTAATAATGTTAGGTTGAGGTTTGCGCATGGAGAAGTGAATATATTTTGTCTTGTCGGCATTTAATGTTAATAAATTGCTTTGAAGCCAGTTAGTCACAGAATTTAATCCTAATTGAGCGACTTCGAACAGTTCGCTTCTGCTTTTTGCGGTAAATATTAACGCCGTGTCGTCGGCATATGATATTATTTTACCGTGTTTAATATTTAGATTACACAATTCATTCATATAAATTAGGAATAGTGTGGGGCCCAGAATACTCCCCTGGGGTACACCGAAACTAGTATTTTTCTGTTCATTACTCATAATATTATCTATTTTAACACATTGGTACCGGCCTTCTAAATAGTCAGTAAAAAGTTTCAGCGGCGTTCCTCTTATTCCTATGGTTTCTAATTTGTTCAGAAGAAGAGAAACAGATACCGTGTCGAATGCCTTGGCTACATCGAGGAAGACTCCCAGGGTCTGGTGTCCTTTGCCAAGTTCTAGTGAAATATAATCAGTCAGGCTATGCACCGCATCGGCAGTCGATAATTTCGCTCTAAAACCAAATTGCGCAGGGGAATAAATGTTGTTTTTTTCTAGGTAATTAACTAGTCTAGTGTTTATAATTTTCTCTAGTATTTTTGAAATCGACGGTAGTAAGGATATTGGCCTATAATTATTCACTACGTCTTTACTACCGGATTTAAAGATAGGGATTACAACTGCCTTTTTTAGGCAACTCGGGAAAATTCCTTCGGAAAGACAGATTCGAAAAATATGCGTTAAGGGAGGTATCAAAATATGGTTAAAAAGTTTAAGGATCTTATTGCTTATATTATCCCAGGCAGCTGCACAATCATCATTTAGCCCGGAAATTATTCGGGATATTTCATCTTCATCAGTGTCTAACAGAGCAAAAGATTTTGAGATACGGCTATTGCTTGATTTTTGGACAGATGATTGGACGCAGTATTGTGAAATCTGCTCAGCAAGAGTTTTCCCAACATTTATAAAAAAGTTATTTACATTGTTAGCTGTTATGAGTGGTGACGAATTTGCAAGTAGTAAACTCGAACTTGATTCACGCTTTTTTGACATATTGGTGATATTTTTAATACTTTTCCAAAGTTGTTTGCTATTTTTACCTGCTCTATTTATTTGTTTTTTATCGTAATCAGTTTTTACCTTCTTTAAGAGATTGTTACAGAAATTCCTGTATCTTTTATAAGTAGTTTGAATTATAACATTATCAGGGTATCTCTTAGTTTTCTGATGAAGTTTATCCCGGTGTCTTATACAGCGAATTAAACCAGAAGTAATCCACGGTTTAATATTATAAAGTTTCTTATTTACTGTAGAAACTGTCGTGTTATGTAATATTGCTTGTTGGACCTGTTTTATTAAGTACAATAAAGCCAAATTAGCGTCAGCAGTATTGTAAACTACGCTAAAGTCTATGTTGCATAAATCACGTTCGAGTTTGTTTGTATTTAATTTGCTAATTGTCGGAGGACGATTTAGCTTAGGCAGCGATAAATTTAGTGTTAGTAGAACTGCGTGATGGTCAGTAATTGTTGAGTTAGTAACAAGCGTAATATATGATAGGCTAGTTTTGATCATCATATGATCTAAGCAGGAACCGCTCTGATGTGTAGGCAATGTGTGAGCGGGAAGAAAACCATGGTATAAACAGATGTTAAGGTAATCCTGGATCCCTGCATCGCAGTTCTCAGAACCAATATTTATGTTTAAGTCACCTGTTAGTATAACATTCTTAAATGAACTGAGTGCTTGGAGAATCTGGTTTAAGGATTTGTTAAAAGAATCTAAGTTTCTAGCGGAAGGGGACCTATACATAGCGATTACCGCTGTAATTGTACCAATTTTGATGACTAAACAATTGCTCATGCACTCTTGTAGACTATGTTCCTCGACTGTGACCTTTAATGATTCTTTAGCAAATACTACGATACCGTCATTTTGATTATGGTTTACAGTGGAATGTAATACGTTGTACCCAGGTATTACTGGAATATTATCGTAGCGGTTGGCTAGCCAACACTCGGTAAGTACCATTATATCACAGTCAAAGTTAAGTCTATGAAGAAAAATGTTAAAGTTATCTATGTTTTTAAAAATACTACGAATATTTTGAGTTAGTACAGTTAGTGAATTTTGATAGTCGGAAAGATATTTTATGCAGTCCTCAACGTCACATGTCTTTGATACTGTTAAAAATGTATTATCAATATCTGTAATTAATTTATCATCCATATTTAACTATAAATAATAATAAAAATTAAGTCTAAAATATAATCAAGTATGCGGCGCTCTTAGGCGCCTTCATAATCTATCGAATTAATATACCTGTATTCGGCAGCTTTTTTAGCCGGACAATCTGTGTCTCCCGTTTTGTGGTTGGCTTGTTTTTTAAAACGAGAGCATGTAGCACATTTAGGCGCGTTGTCTTTCTTTGCGCAGTCTTGTGTTGAGTGTCCTTCTTCAGCGCAATGCCCACAGGTGGGGACAGTTAATTTGCAAGTCTTGGCTGCGTGACCGTACTGCTGGCAGTTGTAACATCTAGTTACCAGAGTGAAGTCTCGTACCGGGCAGGACGTCCAATTTATAAATAGTCTATCCTGTGTGATGAGGGCCTTACGAATTACGGCTGGAACTTCTATAATAAAGTTGCAATTATCTGCATCTTTCCTACCGGACTTGTGACTCAGTTTTACAGAGGACAAAAATATATCTTGGGACATAGTCGGCAGTTTTTCAGACAAGTTCTGTTCGAAAATGCATTTGAAAACTTCATTTTCAGCCATTGAAGTGGGCACTCCTATGACTATAATGCGTGGTTTGCGTTTTTGAGGATCATCTACGGTAAGGCCTGACGAAGCGAGTTGTACTTTTTGCCTTAGCTTATCGAGGTCGTCTTTGGTCTCAGTGCTGATTATCAGGCCTCCTTTTCCTATTTTGCGCACGCCTCGAACTTTTAATTTCATTTCTCCGGGACTTATAATTTTCTGGACCATGTTTTTGGTTTCATCACTGGTTATCGAGTTATCACAGGGATAAATCGCCACGGAGCTAAGATTATTGGGGCGCACAAAGTTGTTGGACCCCTTCTTCACCATATCGGCAAAAGATGCAGTAGCCGCACCCTGTTTCGAACAGGACTCCTGAATTGTTCGGTTCATCTCGGTAAGGCAGTCAGACAGGTCTCGAGCTTCGGCCATTGTTTTTAGAGAGGCATGGGTCTGTATGGCTTTTTGCTTAAGCGACTGGTATTGAACAGCCATTTGCGCAGCTCCATGGCCAATTTTGCGGCAGAGACTACTAATTTTTAACTTCTGCTCAGAGTTTAGTTTTCCTTCAGAAGTAATAGCACATACCTCATTGAGGCACTGCTCAATAGAACCCATCCAGGACTGGATCTCCGGAGTGGATACTACTTCAATACCGTCATCTTTGTCTTTTCTTGTTTGTCGCGGCGGTGTCGGTGCTGGGGCTGGTACTGGGATCGGAGTTGGTGTCGGTGGAGGGCTGCGACGTATCATCGCGCTCCGATTAAAGGGGCTGCCTTCCATAAACCAGGAAAGATTCAAAAATAATCCAATCAGTTCATTGTATTAACTTGTCACTTAAAATGTTTTCTGTATAACACTCTAATACACCAAAACTAGGTCACTATTTATGCGAACGTTAATTTATTTTCGAATAAACAATAATGGAATAATTATGTTGTATTGACCTCGAATATTAATGTTTGTTTGTCTATTTATCTTCGGACCACGATTTTGTATTTTTTTTTTGTATTTTTTTTTTGTATTTTAGTTTTAATTTAACATGGTATAATGTAATAATTAAGTTGATATTTTTAATGTAAATTTGAATTTTAATAATTTTATTTAATGAGAATGACATAACTAATTTAATGTTCCAATAAGAATTTAAATTTTAACCATTTTATATAATGTAAATGTTTGCATGACGAATGGTGAAATATGGCAGAACTCTGATGAAAACCTACTTATGTATAACCCATATTTGCAAATAAATGCTATTCTATTCTATTCTGTTAGGTTGGGGAAAAAGTCTTTTCGCATTATAGTATGTATGAACTTGTAATAAAATCTCTTTGGCTATACTATTTGTATCTGGCTGGTTTTGGTATCATTGAAAGTTTAAATTTTAAAGAACATAATTCCAAATTCAAATTAGGAAAATGTGTGATTTTCATTTGTTTTTCGTACCGTCAAGATGAGTGAATCTAATGAAGAAATTCGATACATTTTAAAATTTTACTACAAAAAGGTAAAAGTGCAACGCAAGCCGCGAAAAAAATTTGCTATGTTCATGGACCTAGTGTAGTGTCTGTGAGAGTAGCACAAATTTGGTTTAAGCGTTTTCAATCCGGAAATTTTGATGTCAAAGATGCACGTCGCTCTGGTCGCCCTATTACGGATAAAATGGATGCCATTTTTGAAAAAGTGGAGCAAGATCGGCATACCAGTAGTTACGACGTAGCTGAAGAACTGGAATTTGACCACAAAACAGTTTTGGTGCATTTGAAAAAAACTGGGTACACAAAAAAGCTCGACATTTGGGTACCTCACGAGCTCACTGAAAGAAACCTAATGAACCGTGTACTCATTTGTGATTCTTTATTACGACGTAATGAAACCGAACCATTTTTGAAGAAGCTGATAACTGGTGATGAAAAGTGGATTACGTATGACAAGAACGTGTGAAAAAGGTCGTGGTCAAAGGCCGGTCAGGCTTCACAGACTGTGGCGAAACCCGGGTTAACTCGCAACAAGGTGATGCTGTGTGTGTGGTGGGATTGGAAGGGCATTATTCATTATGAGCTGTTGCCACCAGGCAGGACCATCGATTCTGAACTCTACTGCGAACAACTGATGAGATTAAAGCAAGAAGTTGAGAGAAAGCGGCCGGAATTAGTCAACAGAAGGGGTGTGGTTTTTCATCATGATAACGTTAGAACTCACACATCTTTAGCCACCCAACAAAAATTAAGAGAGTTTGGCTGGGAGGTGTTAATGCATCCGCCGTATAGTCCTGACCTTGCACCTTCGGATTTCCACCTGTTTCGGTCTCTTCAGAATTCTTTAGGCAGTGTCAGGTTAACATTACGAGAGGACTGCCAAAACCACTTGTCGCGGTATTTTGACCAGAAGTCCCAAAATTTCTATAGCAATGGGATCATGTCCCTACCTACAAGATGGCAAAAAGTTATCGAACAAAATGGTACCTACATACTTTAGTTAAATGTAATTAATAAACTTTATTAAAAAATGTTTTGAATTTTCTTAAAAAATGCGAAGAAACTTTTTCCCCAACCTATTATTCTATTAAACCGCCTTACTGCGATTGCCAACCCGCCTGCCAAGCGTGGCGATTATGGTAAAGCTCCCCAAATTGGGGGAGGCTAATGTCCAGCAGTGGACGTCCGTGAGACGTCCACTGCTGGACATTGAAAAAATGCTGAAATGATGATGATAAATTAACTTATTTAATTCAAAGCACAGCTGGGGTATCATGTTACCCAGTAACTGGATTGTGGCGATCAAATAGACAGTCACTCCATGTAAAATACTAGTATACAGCTACAGCAGGTTAGAATAGAAGCCGACTCCAATATAGCTGGAAAATGGCTAAGGAGATGATGATCATATTCAAATGGCCTGGCCTGTTAGTCTAGTGGTTAGTGACCCTGACTGCTAAGACTAAGGTCGTGGGTTCGATTCCCACCCAAGACAAATATTTGTGTGATGAGCACAATCATTTGTTCTGTGTCTGGGTGTAATTTATGTATAATATGTATGTATTTAGAAATATATAAGTATGTTTATCAGTTGTCTGGTTGCCATAATACAGGCTCTGCCTAGTTTGGTATCAGATAACGGTGTGATGGTTGTCCTGAAATATTATTATTATTATTAAATCATAACTGCCATTGTTTGGTAGTTGTACACGGTACACAGTGACGTGTTATGTCAATATGGATACTTATTTATTGTACCCGAAAGTTCATTTTCTCTCACGTTATTATTTCATGTTTGGGTTGCTTTATACTCGAATGAAACTCTTTCTTAGCTCAGCTTTTCATTGGAAATTCATAATGTATTTTTCATATCAAATATATGTTCCACGAAGGCAATAACCTCTCAGGACTATGGTCAAACATAAGCTACGTACATGAGGCCTACATAACTAACATTAGACATTTATGACTCAAAACGTGATGGATTACCTACCATTTAACCAACCTCATTCAACAAATTCGTTGATCAAAGAAAAACCTCACCTAACTAACCTAATTCCCTTAACCATAGTTCATTCACCCCGTTTTTTATTATGAGCATAAACTCAACTATATAACTGAAAATGGTCCTAGAGAAAGATAAGCAAGCTTTGAAAGTAGGACATTGTAGATGCATGAGTAATTTTCGTTCCTACTCTACTAACGATACCGAAGTTCGTTCGTGTTTGGTATCATAAAGCTTCACGAACATAGAGGTTGTATATGTGCAACATAAAGCCTGGTTTGAAAGAAAAGTGACAGGAAAATGCACACGTGTTTTATGGAGGTTTTTTTGTTTTTTTTTTTTCAGTTTGAATGTGGACGGTTCCTTAGGGGCTAACAATCAATGGTAATGTGTAAGACAAAACAACTCGTGCAAGAAGATATAGGTACATTCATTATTCATAAAAAACATCACAGTAATCTAAGGCTTTAGATGACCCTTTTCATACTATGTTATTCTAAAAGATTACTGAATTCTCTGAAGATGCTTCATAAAAACCTTTAAAAAAATTCGCTGTATCCGTCACTTCGCCCACGTAAGTGTGTATCCTATTGGCATTTGGTAGAAGTTAATGAGTACGTAAAAGCATAGTATATTCGTTATATCCGAACCCTCGCCCTTTCAAAATACATGAAGAATTTAAACCTAGTACATTTACTTCTATGTCAAGTCAATAAATGTGACATCATTATTATAAGGACCAATTTTATAAGAAGAATAAGAATGTTCCATCTTGACATGTTACTTTAATATTTAATTTTACTGAAATTTAATCATGTAAGTATTTTCTTTATTTAATTTTTTTTATTCTGTTTACACCATCTTAATATGAATGCTCAATCTTGACATACTAATTATTTGTTTCTTTTTTCTCTAATTTCAAAATTTATTTTCATCATTCATCATTTATTTTGCCGTGTTTACACATTGTTATATGTGCATGCTGTGGTCTTCTGTAAATGAAGAAGCATATGTACGTAAAATACCCTTTTTATTAGTGTTTCCTTTGATAAAGACCCTAAATTATTCCTCTAAAAAATTTGTTGGTACATAAAGATGTTTACGTAAGTACCTACTCTTATTTATCTTAAAAACCTCTATAAAGTTTAGTAACTAAAAATTAATTAAACTGAAGGATTTAAGTAATTCAACTAAAGAAAATAGTTGTTGTCAAAATAAAGCGATAAGGGACATTATTTGGTTCTTTGTTAACCCTTTATCCCCGATAAAGCACAGGGAACTATTTTCCCACCCCGTCAATCTAGCTAATACATGAATATTTTTAAAATGACAACTCCCTAGACTCTGTCTTTTACCCAAAACTAAATCAGTAATTATCCAAGTTTAGATTTCGGTAAAAAATAAAGTCTGGAGAGTTATCATTTAAAAAATATTCATGTATTTAGTTAGATTGACGGGGTAGGAAAATAGTTCCTTGTGCCCGATAAAGGGTTAATTATGTTATATGAAAGAAAGAAAAATATATGTAATCAGAGAAATACCTTTTTTATAAAAACCTACTATAATACCCTACTAATATTATAAATGTGAAAGTTTGTGAGTATGGATGTATGTTTGTTACTCTTTCACGCAAAAACGACTGATCGAATTTAGATGAAATTTGGCTTACAGATAGTTTATAACCTTTTTATCCTGATAGTACGTTCCCACGGGATAATTTCCGACCTCCACGCAATCGAAGCCGCTGGCAAAAGCTAGTACTTTATATATGTATATTTGGTAAATAAATTTTGTTTTGAAATTATAAACAGACACTTGAATTTTATGCAAAGCATGTGTGGTGTGACTATGAATGACAGGCTAAAGAATGAAGTGATAACCAGTGATCGGATATTCGGATGCATATTTACCTAATAGTACTATTTAGCTGTGAAAGCACGGAAGCGGCTTCGTATTTTTATTAAAGCCGGGTTTCTTGGATCATATTTATTTAAAATGAATGTTTAACCCCAGATGAAAATACATATGTGTGTAGGGTGGTATGTGTTAGTTAAAACAACACACAAAACACGGTAAAAACGCGTATTCCATATTAGCCAACATTTCAACTTCAGGTGAATATGCATCTGAATATTCGTATTTTTTATTAAAGCTGGTTTTCTTGGATCATATTTATTTAAAATAAATGTTTTATCGTCAGATGCAAATACATATGTAAGGAGGGTGGGTATGTGTTAATTAAAACAACACACAAAACACGGTAAAAAAGCGCATTTTATATTAGCCAACATTTCAACTTTAGGTGAATATGCATCTGAATATCCGATCTCTAATGATAAGACAACGATGCGGTTTAAAAGAAGATGCAGGGACAAAAATTGAAAAAAGTATGCTTAGATAGTTTGGGGTCATGTTGAGAGGATGAATGATTATGAGAATAATGAAGAAAATGAAAAACAAAATGTCCCTATCGTTTGTTTTGTGTTTTTTTTTTTTTAATTTGATGATAAATAAATGATTAAACGTAAAACAAACATTTGAATATAAATCAAACTATCTTTACAACAAATAATATGATCATGCTTAAAAAATAATCTACATTGTACCTACTCTATATAAACTCGTATTTTTGCAAATAAAAGTAACTGCCCAAACAATACCGATGAACACGACCCAATTCCATTAAAACGAAATTAAATTTTCTGTTTATTTGTTCAGGAAGTTAGATACGCTGAAAAATCAATTGAGTGGTCAACCCTAAGGGAAATGATCGCTTGCCAAAGTAAATATATTTGTTTAGGGGTACCAACAACATTTCCTTACGGTTTATTGACCTTTTACAACTGTGTGGTAGAGTTGTCCTATTTAAAAATTAATAGGTACGACTGAGTACAATATTTTGTTGGACGGTGACCTTTGGATCCCCCATATGGTGCCTCGTCTGGTGTTTTTAAAAGCATTGCTTTTGATATGTTATTCATTTAAAATTAAATTTGATCTGTAGAGTGGTTCCTATAGGGCGCAGCCGACGCCAGCCAGCATTAAACGCAAAGTTGAAAGAACGCAAAGTTGAAAGAACGCAAAATTTAAAGAAAAATGTACATTTTCGGATCTTGTAATGAAAATGCGAAATTATGCAAAAATTTAAATCGAAAGTCATTTCTTATAATCTTAGATTAAGTACTTGAATTTCTTCTGAAATCTTAAAGGTAAATAAAAATATATTTTCTAGGCCTATATCATGAGGAATTTATACAGACCGGCTATACCAAACTGTCTATCTAAAAACTAGCTGAAAGGTCATCAAATTATTTCCAACTATGTTAATTTTCTATCACCCATTACGAACGCCCTTTAAAGCCCACATAATGACCATGAAACTGCCCATAACATCAACTGTTCTTTTCAGAGCAACGAGAAACTATGACCGGTACTTATTAAAAAGGCTTTTACCGAAATTTAATTCAGTGGCTGTTGACTTAGGACTAAAGTGGCTTACTATGAAAACAGACGGTTATTCTGCTACTCTTATATTAGTTGAGTAGGTACTTAGTGACTTAGAAGCTTTTAGTTTTTGGTTTAACAGAAGTTAAGAGACAGTGGTTGGGCTGAGATTAGGTTTCTTTGATTGAATTATACGAGAAAGATATTAATCTCGATAGTCTTAAGATCCTTTGAAACGAAAGAAGTGTTTTTTTGTTTTTTTTTACTAAGCGGTTTTATTTAGCGTGCCTCGTTTGATACTTTTTAAATCAAATTTAGTCATTGAAATTAAACCTACTGTCTATTATCAGATTGATCTGAAATTTGGTACACACCTTTGATTTTGATGACAACATAATTTCATTTAAACAGTAATTATACTGTAAATCTTAGATGGTCGACGCCACAAAATGACAGACCACATTTTTTTTCAAATATGCATACACATTAACAAATTGTATATATATTCGTTTAACTTAACTAAAATTTTCCTAAATTTACCTATTTGTATATAAATCATAATTTTGAGGGCCCTAATTGCCTAGTCAGGATCATCCCGTCAAAGAAGTTCTGGCCCGTTATGTTTTCTACCTCTTTACATTATTAGGATTATAATATGATATATTTAGGATACGATTTATTTAGGATTTGTTGTTGTTTACAATGTTAGGACTCAGGTTTAGTTCGTTATTTTAGTGAGGATTTTATCTATAGTTTACACAGTTACATTATTCCAAAAAGTTCACTAAAAGCGCCTCTTTGTGTGTAAGCAATCAGGGTAAGGTTACTATAAACAATTGTGGTATAGACTTGCAGACACTATTAATTATAATCTGAATCATTCACAGCAGTCCATAGCTTTGTATTTTCTAAAAAAAAATCTGTCAATCAATATTATTGAAGTGTCAAAATGAAAGCCTTTCTTATTGATAACTAGCTTCTGCCAGCGGCTTCGCCCGCGTGGATGTCGAAATATTCACAATTTCAACACTCCACTTCACTCTCTTAGGAATGGAATTTCAAAAAACCCTTTCTTAGTGGATACCTCAAAAAGAACGCATGCTCTAAATTTCATATCTCTAGGACCAGCGGTTTAGGCTGTGCGTTGATATATCAGTCAGTCAGTCAGTCAGTCAGTCACTCAGGACTTTGAATTTTATACAGGGTGTAAGGTTAAACACCGTTATCCTTGAAACCAGTGATTTGGTTTCGTTAATAGAACGTAAAATCAAAGAAAAAAAACAACCTTTTTTTTTAAAGAAAATCTGCATTTTTCCACAAGAACATTTCACCCTATGCGCGAGGGCAACAAACTTGCGTCTCAATACGCTGCGTTGCCCGACGCCGACGCACGGGTCGCGACCCCTGTCAGTCAGCTGTCAGTCTCGCTAGCGAGCGCACGTAAAGCCGCGCCGCGCGTCTTAGCGTCGGTCATTTCTCGCGCGTAAATTCATTCTAAACCTTTTTAGGAAAATATTTTATTTTTTTAACTCGCTCAGTTATTTTATATTTAAGTCAAACTACCCATGGGTTAAGTGACAACGGTGTTTACCCTTACATCCTGTATATATAGATGTGTTACGTAATCACCCCACAATGTTCGTAACTAGCTATGGTTTAAAATTAAATAAATAATCCTTTGGGTACATATTCTCTTACTTCCCATGGAAATTGTAAACAATTTCTAAGAAAACGTTTACAAGAAATGTAGGCAGGATTTCGCCTTGACATCAACTAACTAGTAGGCCTCCCACAAGATGGACCGATGACCTGGTGAAGGCCGCAGGAATACGTTGGATGCGTGAAGCACAGAATAGGTCCAAGTGGCGGTGCTTGGAGGAGGCCTATGTCCAGCAGTGGACGCCTTTCGGCTGAAATGATGAACTAGTACGTTCTGCGTTCGTTCGTTTGCTAATATGATAATGGCTAGTGATCCAATTAATTACTGTCGCGAATGACTATTCATTGACCTGGTCTATGATGAGGTCAGTTGTGGTGAATCGAAAGCTCGTGAAAATTATCGCAATTTTCAGCGTTTCACGTTAGTTAAACTAAATTATAAAAATATGTTTATTTCTATAAATTGAATTACAGAAACACTTTATACATCAAAATTAAATTAAGTTTCAAAACTACATTAGGTTGCTGTTTTTTACCTGACTAACCTGAGAAAACACCGAAATAAACTCAGAGGTCACAGTCTCCTTTAAGGGAGAACCGGCCGGGCTAGCCTATGGAATTTGAAATTTCTTGAAACCCATTGTATGACAATTTCATGAACAAGTTATTCAATGTGATTATATGAAACGTAGAGAGTTGTATTAATGATTTAATTATTATGATTCTCTAAATATCAAAATCATATTTTGTTCGACATTCTGCCTGACACTGTTCTCCAAAATACAAAAAATTAAAGAAATATTTAATTTTTTGGGTTACCCGAACGCTTTGCTTTTAAAGTACAATCTTTTTGGCTAGGCCAACTATAGTCATTTGCTGTGTTCTTAACTACCGATTTACTTACTAGAAAATCACAGTGCAATAACCTTATTAACACTATCTATTCATTCCCACACATTTGTGTTTAATTTATTCCCATTTACTGCCATAAATAACAGCATACATTAGGCCAATCCACGGTGATTCATACACGCACTGTAGTAAATATATTCAAGGAAATAAAGCCAGGTAATAATTCCGGAGTCACGCGAAACTCGAAGCGAATGCTAGGCGGCAGGAAGTCAAACGTTTATTTTGATAAGCGTAACGTAATAATACGGTTTTCTTGTCCTACATGTTATGGAAATGTTAACATGGTAGAGGGTTCAGTTTTGGTATAAGTGAAAATAAAGAGAGGATTCAATTGTTTAATTAAAATGAACATTATTGTAATGGGAATTAGATAGCCTCATGTGTCTTCTCACTTTTGAACGGTCAAACGCACCTATCATTCTAGTATATATGACACGTAAATAATACATTTTACTTTCTGAATTGCACTGTACATTGCCTTGTGGTTTCTAGTGTGTTAATCTGTAGTGTCGTGCATGTACACTCAAATAAACGTTGAAGTAAGAAATCAACCCCACTCCTGCAGAATATAAACGAAATAGTTATTATGGTCTCATTTCTTCCCGTGGTTGTCGTAAAAGACGCCTAAGGGACTTACTGGAGAATGGGCAGCAGCGTTCTCTAGGCATTTCACCACCATACTGCGATAGCCAACCCACCTGCCAAGCGTGGTGATTGTGGGAGCTCCCCCTTGTTGGAGGCCTATATCCAGCAATGGACGTCTTTCGGCTGAAATCATGATGATGATTAATTATCATGGGCGGGTGTTATATACATTTTTAGCCGTTTTCAAAAATAAAATCTTTGTTCAGGTTTTATGGGATGCTAAATATTGCTCATTTAAAAATAAGCACATGAACCTAGTACAAGTCCAGCAGATTCTTCGATACTTTATGCTATAAATCAGGCGTTACCTTAATGGAAAATCTAACTATATCCAACAAAGTCAATATGTATGGACATTTAACACACACACAGTTTAAATTTTTATTAAATTTCACATCGTTATTAAAACAGTGACACACATCAAAGACGAGAAAAATTAATTATAAAATGCCAGCTAAAAGTGTTGGGAAAAATATTTAATACAACGTAAAAAGAGATGCTTTGGTGCTTTGTAAAAGCGTAGCATAATATCGAGCATTTTCACCTACCACTAGTAAAAAAATATTAAAAAATGCTACCACGCTCAACTTTTCCGAGGCAAACTTGATACTATAAATATGGTTAAGAAAACTAGAGACTGTACCTACACCTGTTTTTAAGTTCGTAATTTGAATTTTAATAAACCTTTTAACCCTCATAGAAACCAAAGGAATATGCTATGTTTAACGTGTGAATCTGTGTGTATGTTTGTGAAGTCATAGCTTCAAAACGCTTGAATCGATTTAGAGTTTTTTGTGTTGTCTGAAAGGAGATTTAAACGAAAATGTTCGTAGCTATGATTCAAGATAATCTGTTCAGCCGTTTGAAGGTTATCAGCTCTTATCTAGTTGATGAAGTGATATGAGTTTCTTGCACAGGTCTGATCGAGTCAAAATTTGTTATTCTATTACTTCAATGATAAATTAGAAGGACAATGTACCCACCACTATCACCATCACCTGGAATTTTCAGGATACTAAAATACCTCACCAACAAGCTGTAAAAGTACTGTGTTCTGAGGTCATTAGAGAGGTCTCAATGAGGTCATTGAAAAAGGGGGGGAGGGGTCTGAAGATGATTTAGCAAAGAGGAATGAGGATAAATTAATAACTAGTTTCGCTGTGGGAAACATACGAAAAGCTATTTTGATCAAAGAATCAACGTCACGCCGAGGTACGTTCAATGAAAACGCCAAACAGACGAGGCCCAGCAAGAAGGAATGTGTGCTAATATAGAAAGGATCATTTTTCATTAGCCGTCCCCAGTAGCGACGATGGTTTGATCAAAATATTACCTACAAATTCGATTATGTTTTTACTTTTTAGAGGTTTTTGTTCGTGCCGAGAATTTTCAGATTTTTTAATTTAACGTTTTTGTACTTGCATAGAAGACAATAAAGCTAGAGGGGTGGTAATTGATAGATTAGAAAAAAAAAATGGCACTAATGCCAACTTTCTGTGCTAATATCGATTGAATGAGTTGACGAATGCACTGGATCTTGGGCTATGCTATCATTATCTGCCTAGTTGTTTAGGGTCAGCTTCCAGTCTTAACGGATGTAGCAGTATTTTACATGAAGCCAATGCCTATCTGAACTCCACAACCTAGTTACTCGCTAATATAAGAGCCCTTGGTAAGACTGGTTGTCAGACCTTCGGGCTGCTGACGACTGGTAACGATTGCCGAAGATCCACAAACGACAGTCGGGACTAACTCCATGCTTTCCGAGGCACGGAGAGGTCTTGTTACGTAAAGATGACTACCCATCAACGGATCAACCCCGGCAGGTGACGCTTAACCTGATCGATCTATCCATATGACAGTATTTGTTTAGTCACAAGTTATGCTTAAATCGCCATATTAGATCAAGAATGGATCGGTTACCTAGACAGCCATCACAATCAGCTCACACACAGTTTTCACAACATTTAAATACGCAACTTATTGTTTATTAGTTTACTTGACAATCACTAGGCGTTGTTATCCTTCAGAAGGAAATAGCAGTACCTAAGGTATCAGCAGAGGTCGTTACGAATTCTCCATAAACCTTTTTTTTTGTCTCACCATCCAAAATCCAAATCCCTCTAGAACGTATATCAGTTCACTGAATCTAGAGTAGAAAGACAAATCTATAATAATGTTAGAAGAAGGTGAAATTTGTTTGTTTGTAACATTGTATGTCCTTGGGGTAATATCTGGAACGTATATAAAAATCTCTCGGAATTGAAAATTATTTTGAATTGCATTTTTTTTTTTTAGTAAGTAAGTAAGTACGAACAAACTTCTTAGTAATTAATTACGTTCTAGCCAAAAAGGCTAATAAGCAATTTAACTCTAACTTAACACGTTCATGGACAGTATTCCCTTACTGGTTAATCTTGTTGAGACACTACAAAATTTCATTTTTATTAACTTTTTTTTTTAACGTACGATAAGACAGTAAAAGATTAAAACTCTATCCGTCGTGAAACTACAGAATGTCCTTCCTTTTATTAGTTTATAAAAAAAAGCGTGTAATATAACGTTGCAAGGCGTACTGATTGTATGCAAGTCAAAAGGTTGACGTCGATAGGCGTACTGTCGTATTATTTTATCCAGAGAGAACGTCGAGAGGCGTTCTGTCCGTGAACGTGTTAATATGTTACGTAACTTTTACACAAGTTCGTAGCACTTTCTTAGAGTCTAATACAATTTTTAAACACTATGTTCATGTGTTATAGTTATAGCACAATATTGTTACTATTATTAACTCACTTTTTACGCTACACTAATTCAAAAGGTTTAGTTCTTTTTAGTCTTCGCACTAAGTCTGTGTTGTCTAGCAGCTGGATTGCCTCAATATTAACGTGTCGGTGAAGTCTGTGTTCGTGGGCTTCAGCAAATTTTTGGATTTGATAGCAAAATTGTTGCGGAAAGATATATGCTATGTAACATCTCACTGCGACCCTAAAGAGCCGAGTAAGAAGAACAAAAAGGCAAAAGGAACGCTAAGAGAACAAAACGAAGTATTATCGCGGGTGGGCGATGCGATGCCATAGGATATTATCATCTGCCTAGCCTTTTTCCAACTATGTTGGGATTGGCTTCCAATCTAACCGAATGCAGCTGAGTACATGAAGCGCTGACTGTATCTGACCTCCACAACCCAGTTACTGGGTAATACCTTGGTAAGACTTTCAGGCTGCCATAGGAATATATTTTATGTTAAAACAAGAATTTTCACACGCACAAAGACGCGAGCAGAAGCTAGTATAACTATATATACTAACCCAATCCCAAAGGATGCCTAACAAAGCCTTCAACGAAATCTAGTTAAGTATATAACAAATACAGGCGACAAAGGACCTTCAACAAATGTATGGAAAGGTAAAAATAGCAGTGTAGTGTGTTCCACGTACATTCAGACCATTTGCTTATTATTAAGAGCAGTACCTTGCCCTCAGGACGTGCCTCCCGCTTCGTTTAGAAATTGGGTCGGCCCTCTCTCTTTAAAGTAGGCACCATTATGGAACGGCTCACGAATAAATCGATGATGAGTTTTTCGTCACAGACTGCGTGTTATGTGATAATAATCTTACGTGTTATTTACGCTCTAATGTTGTTAAGCGGGCGAGTGATAAATAATTCTGTTTCCAATAAATGAAAATAAAACAGGTCAATTTGATTTCGATCAACGTTCCACTCAAATTCATGAAAATAGATACTCTTTTCAACTATTTCACGGGAACATACCACCGGGATAAAAATTGTCCTATGTGTAAATCTAGGTTATAAACTGTCTGTCTGCCAAAGTTTACCGAAATCCGAACCATTGCTAAGTGATTGAGTACCAAGCATCCTAACATACAATCCCATTGATTCCCATTCATTTCCCTTGGTGACGCCATCACGCGTGAACGGCTGGACTGATTTCACTTTTTTTTTGTTGTGTTTGTAATTGTCAGGAGAAGGTTCTTATGAAAGAAAAAAAATAAACAATTGCGCGCAAAATTAGAAAATTTAAGAAAACTTATTTAAGAATACCTAACAACCATATGATATGACAATGTAAACTTTTTTAATGTAACATTATGACATTTGACATAGAATTGACAGAATGCGTGCTCAAATATCATCAAAGAGACAGGACAACGTCTGTCGGGTCAGCTAGTTTTAATATAATATAGCTTTTGCCAGCGGTTTCTCCCGAGGGAGTTCGGAAATTATCCCACGGGAACGTACTACCTGGTTGGGGGAGGCCTATGTCCAGCAGTGGACGTCTTTCGGCTGAAATGATGATGATGATGATGAACGTACTACTGGGATAAAAGTATCCTGTATTAATCCAGGTTTTAAACTATCTGCGTTCCAAATTTTATACAAATCTGTTTGGCTGTTTTTGCGTGATTAAGTAACAATCATATAAACATACAATCTTTCACATTTATCTTCTTAGCGCGGCGATAGCAATCTAAATATAGTCAGCCCAGAATTTGGTTACGAGCTTAGCACTTTCAGAGGCTTCCATCAACTCCTGTAGCGTACAAACAGCAGGACATGCTGGACAAAAAGTTAAATTGCCGCATTGTTTGTGGGACAGCACCATATTTACACTCCAGAGTGAAGCCATCTACGAATGTCCACTTGAACAGGTTCTCTCTACTTCGGCCTACTTGAATCCGGAACCTATATAAAGACTTCCAGGAAAGCCAAGGCAACTCGTGTCCAGGTGCGAGATTTTTAGTAGGTGGAACGAGTGGCTTTGGTAGGGCAGGACTGTGTTACCACAGGCTTAGTCGTTCCGTAGACCGTTCGCCAGTAAGTGGAAGGATACACTTCATAAAGCTGTTGCGGCTTTTCAGGCTTTGTGAAACGAGGATGTTATCGTGCAAAGGGTGAAAATCACAACATTTAACATTTATAATATTATATTATATAGGTATATCATGGGACATAGATCAGGATATATGTACTTTTAATATAAATAAAACGAGCAAATCTAGCTCGAATTTACGTACCTCTAGTGATGTTACTCAATCTATTTAACTATTAAAACTACGTATCTGAGTTCCAAAAAAATATCCCGAGAATAATCCAGCTAAATATTTCAGGCTACGTGTTTATTTTTATCTAAATTGGGTTATAAATTACAACGTCAACCATTTGGGGATCCGGAGGGCCGCTCACACACTTTTCATATTAAATTAATTGTAGCATCAAGGTTTGACTCAGTCGTTCGACACCCTCTCCCTATCGACGTAACATTGACCACAAAGGGAACAAAAATTAAATATTAAATTTTAACTTTTATACCCGCTTTTTTCCTTGAATAATTTACTCACCTCGTTTGCAATTTTTCGACGGACATTAACTGCGGGCCCAATTTACGAGTGGTACGTCTTGGGTTCAAACCCAGTCAGGCAGGCTTATCATTATCATCATCAGGCTATATCAGTCCACTGCTGGACAAAGGTCTCTTCTATGGCACGCCATTCAACTCGATTCTCGGCAACTCTCATCCAGCTGCTAAAGCCACCCTGCGAAGATCGTCGCTCCATCTAGCTTGAGGGTGTCCTATCTTACGTTTGTTGATTCGTGGTATCCATTCAAGAACACGTAGGCAGGTTACTTTTTGTTATTTATTTCTTAACCACTGCTCCTGCTTCTGGGTGTAAAAAGACAGGACAGAATTCGCAACACCATGCTGCGTTTCAAAATGGGTATAAAAGGCTGCCAGGCTCAAATGGGACTGGGCGGGTCATATTAGCCGTATGCAAGATGACCGCTGGGCTAAGGTCTGCACACAATGGGTGCCTGAAGATAGACGCCGCCACAGCGGTCGGCCCAGAAAGCGCTGGCGAGACGACCTAGATGCGTACCGCGACGACTGGTTTGAGGTGGTGCGGGACAAGAGTTGGGGGAAGGAATTGGGGGAGGCCTTTGCCCAGCAGAGGGACAGTATAGGCTAAAAAAAATAGACCTAAAAAGTCTAAGACATGTGACATCTACCAACCTACATTGGCCGGCTTGGTGGATTACGGGTTACTCCCTCTCAAAAAGTACGGATATCTCTGTTCCAGCAGTGAGAACATTTAAGGCTGATTAAATATTTACTGTAAAAGCTGTTTAAAAAAATTGTGTAAGTACAGACGCCAGCACATTAGGCTACTACAATCTGTCAAATTTCTTTAATAGATTTTTAACTTTATCACTAAAGTATTACGTTCAAGGTTGATTAGCAGAATTTGTCAGTTTCGGGTAGCTTGATGTGCTGGCATCTGTACATCGGAATGATTAAGGGTAGTTACAGGAAATATTCATAAATAAAACATAGCACCAATTTACGCAAGGAAAGATTAATGCGCAGACTCAGTGATAGCAAAAACATTACCTGTAAAGTATAAAAGAATATTTTATTCAAGCACCCTTTCAAAAAGTTTTGCATATTTTATACTAAGTGTGTCCCAGTCTTAAGTGTGCGATGATTTCTTTATTTATGCCAAGTTTTTATCCTAGGCTTCCGAGCCACAGGTGGACCCGGGAAGCCTTATTGAAAATTGATATTTATTTTATTCGTAAATGGTAACATCACGTACTGGTTATATTATTAAAAAAAACAACTTTGTATCAATATTGAAAGGTAACGTGTGGCTGTTTTAAGCCAGCCAATTATGAAGGAAATACACTTTACTTGCCAATACTCTTTATTCGCACAACAGCTGGTTTCTTTTAAAATCCAAAATTGACTGATTCTCCAGTACATTTTATTTATACCACTTATTACTTTTGTCTCACCCAGAAACAACGATAATATTGCAACTATATTTCTACATGTTGCCAAAGTAGAATAGTGCATTCAGTTGCCATAGTGAAAATATATTTCATAGTTTATTACAACGTTCATAATTTATACTTTGACAGTGTGGCCACAGTAGATATTATTGTGATTCCGTATTAACTATTTCAGTCTTGGCTCTTTCCGATTTTTTAAATTAAAATGTGTGCCATGTAGCCACAATCGGTTGAATCATCATAAAAACTTGAATCATACTTAACAAGAAGAGACCGATTGGTGGTTTATTGAATGTATGACAGTTTTAGTTTCAAAATATTCTTAATGTAAAAGTGTGACTGAAAGAGTTAAAATACGACATACAAAAACAAAGAAACTACGACACAAGAGTCAAGTTACTGAAAGGTGAACAAAAACAAAAGGTTCAGAGTTCCAATTCATTAAGAGATCAGATGCTACAGTTCTTTTTATGTGTTACAACTATCAATCTATCTAGATTACGTTTATCTAAACGTAAAAATACTTAATTAGGTGGTATTAACACGTTGAGTGCCGATCAGGCGATATCGCGTGCTTACTCCTAACAATTTTGTATGCGCTTTAAATCTGTGGCCATATGGGATTAACCATCAATCTGTGTTCGGCTCTCAACGTGTTAAAACGATCGAAAGAAAATACATTTATTTTCCATTTTGCTACTTTCGCCTATGCCTTTAAAGACGACTTTAGAGCAAGGTTTTTCAACTAAAATACGATGACTAGCTTCACAAATTAACTTCCAATTAATATCCGTACCTACGTTTCCCAAAAAGTAGCCAACAGTTACTACACTAATAAGATCTTAATTAATTTGAAGCTTATTACCAGCCACTGGTGGCTGTCAGAGATACGTCTCCGTAATGATGTTCATTAAGCTTATCAGTCGGTTTGGTTATTAATCATTCATGAACTGATATGTAGAGTAAGATAGCATGATGTGTTTGTCTCGTTTTAATTAGTTGTGAAAATCTATTGATTGGTAGGTAGTGCTTTTGAATGGTTCTGTATTTTCAAGGTATATTTATTTAAGTAGAGAGCTATTTAGAAAGGTATGGTCAGTAAGGGAAGACAGTCTCCTAGCTAAGTAATAACAGACGCAGGAGACAATCGATCAGGTTAATTTAGGTTGGTTCGTGGATCAGTCGGGGATCACGGACGGACTGGGATCGCGGAAGACATATTGGTTCCCGTGGTCCCCGACGTAGGTGTGGGACGGAACACCGGGGTAGTTTTAGTCAGTAAAAGTCTGACAGGCCCCTCCGCCCACCCCAGGGCGGAGGACATCCATGAGGATTTCCACCTCGAGATCAAAAAAATAAAAGGTTGGTCCGTGGATGGGTGTCTATCTTAACAAACCATGGCGCCTACGTGTCTAGGAAACCACGTTAAGCCGTTGGTTCCGGCATTAATTCGTGCACGGGGAAGTGGTGAAGAGCGGGCGATTTGGGGGGACTGTCTTATGTAACTTTGACGTTCAAAAAGACTGCTGACTCTCAGCCTAGTTTGAATAAATGACTTTTGATTTTGATCTTAGACAGTCCTTACGGGTCGTCAGAAGTCCGCAAATCTGACAATCAATTTTACCAAGGGTATATAGTGTCCTGCCAGGGTCGCGAGATTTGTTCTAAAGAGATACCGTGGCCTTGGCACATGGGCAATTGAAGGAACATTGGTGGGTTTTAGTCAGTGAAAGTCTGACACGCCCTTCTGCTCCACCCAAGAGCGGGAGACGTCAAATGGCGATTACCCACCCACGAAAAAAAAGAGGTATAGTGTTACCCAGTAAGTCGGCTGTGGAGGTTAAGTAGGTAGTCGTGCACGTAAAATATTTATATTCAGTTGCATACAGTCCTATATAGACTGGAAGCAGACCCTAAAAATAGTTGGGAGGAGGCTACGCAGAGTCACTTTGGGGGATACTAAAAAATATGATGGAGCGAAATAGTCAGTAATGTGCCAACGCTTCTTAATTAAAATTAAAAACAGAATAACCTTCTATTGTGTCCCGTTCAATGTCATTCAACCGATCCACATTTTGCATAACATGACACATCTTTCCCAATTTTAATAAACGCCCACACCATATTTGCACAGGAAAATACACTTGATCATCTCGCAAAATATTTATAAATGTCAAACCAATCACCTGAATTCATATAGACTTTCAGAAGCTCTTATGAAAGGTCAAAGTCGACTTGCACATTAAAATAAAACCAAAACACGTGTAACATATTTACTTCACAACGTTATCAATCAATGGGAAAATCCTTCGATAAGAGCCACTTTCCCATTTGTTTTAATATAAAAGCACTTTACTTACAAATTCCCCAACAAACAAAAAACATCGGGCCGACAAAAGCGACCCAGAAATAGCTTTAATTCTATAAATAGAAGGAAAACATGGTAAACAAAGTAAGGGTAAAAAGGCACCACACATGAAAAAGAAATTCAGGATTCTTTCAAAAAACGCCTTTGATACTTGAATCTTGAACTCAAATAGAGTGCATAAAAATGGCTGACTTGTTGGTCTAGTGGGTGGTTGCAAGCGCTACTGTCATTTCCTGGGTTCAATTCCTAGTTAGGCCAGTCTTAATGAGATTTTCCCTTTGAAATTTCTCAGTAGCAATATGGAGTCTGAATTTGTGCCCGGTTGGTAACAAAAGGGTCGCCCTATAAAAATAAATGTTTTTATTTCTGTACTGAACAGACATTTGCACGTCAATTATATTTTAAAAACGAGATGAGGTCATCGTTTCCTATCTGAATACTCTGAGAAAAAAAGCCGAAGGAACAGAGGTCACGGTCTCTTTTTAAAGTCTCAACGTAATCTTGGTAAGATCATCTGAAGACCATGTGTATTAATGTGCGTGTGTATTAATCTCATTCGGTATTTTGAGAAAATAATCATACAGATTGAGTTGACCTGTCCAGCAGTGCGTCTATTTCGAGGGACTCAAAAATAACAACCGACTAACACTACAAAAGTCAAAAATAGTTTTTCTTTTTTTTCTTTTTAGCTATGGTAGATACCCCGCACTAATCTAATTGCATTATTCGTTAATTTTTCGCGCAAATACATAATGCAAATTTAAGACTTATATGGTTTTCACATGGATCCCATTGTCTGAATGGAACCAAATTAAAATGGGACCATTCGGGAAGCACCAGCTTTCAAATAAATAAAAAAAGAATCATCAAAATCGGTTCACCCAGTCAAAAGTTATGAGGTAACACAAAAAAAAAAAACAAATACAGTCGAATTGATAACCTCCTCCTTTTTTTTGAAATCGGTTAAAAATTTAACCGGCAGGGTAAGTATTATATATTATAGGTATACCTCTGCCATACTCTTCGGGGACTTCAGGAATTTTATTATGGTATGTAAAAATGGCCGCCAGGAGTGGCTTTTCTCAAATTTCGGTAAGTATTCAGCACGGAGCTGTTAATAATTCAGCTCGTCGAGTTATAGGAAAACTTCGACTTTATAAAGCCCGTTGTCTCTCTCAATCATTCATACAGCGGTTCAAGGATCTTCAGGCGCGTGGCCGAAATCGGAACTAACGCCGCCATTTTATTTTTAACGGACTACAAAAAGGGTATTCTCAATTAAAACTTTTTTTATTTTGATTCAGCGTCAACAGTACGTATTTTTTTCAGTGTGTTCGTGTTAGTTTGTTCCTGTTTATGTTGTTATATTAAAATTCAGTTACTCTTATTGTTATTACTTAACAAGCGAGGGTATACGAATTTGTGTGAAAGTACCACAACTAAAAAGTAAAAAATAAAAAGCTTGTTTTAAAAAAGCAACCGAAGTCAAAAAAAAAAACTATTAAGTGAAAATAAAACTTACCTTTGGAAGTCGGTTGTAAATTTTTTTATTGACTTTTTTCAGAGACCATTATGTTCGACGCCAGCCCAGAGGCCCTGGCCATAGGAAATTAATTAAGTGGAAGCACGATGGAGGGCCCTGGGCAAACGTGGTGCGAACTGTCCGCCGTGCGCGGAGCTGATTAACAAATATTCAAACACTCACCTGACTGAGGAAACTCTGGTCTCGGTTCCGAGCCTACTTGGATTTATGTATGTAAATGAGTGTATATTGTATTGTGTAGTGAATCTGTAAGTATTTCAAGATTCAGGCCGCTTCAATACGCTAAAGGTTTGGTAGCACGCGGTTTCAATAGGTCACACTATAACATCAAACTATTTCAATCAAATTCCAAAATAAAACCCGTTCAATATCGTCAAAGGGGTGGCTTACACACAAAACAATCGGACCACAACAAATTGTCCGCAAAACTATAGATTCAACAAGATTAATAATATTAATGGTCTCAAGACAAAACACGACCAGCCAACCAATTTTCAAGATCAAAAACTATTTTGAGATCATGAGACAATAACGCCTCCCTATCGATGTCATTGAGGCGCCAAAAGCGTCTAGGTTTTGTCAGTCTCTTCCGTAAGTACCGACCTACCTATTCCTGATGTACCGATGCGATGTACCCATGCTGATACGGGACTAAAGGAGTTGAACCAAAGTCAACTTAAATATGGTTCTCTTAATCAACGTCGCGATAAATTCTCTCAAATATTTTCATTTAAATTTTGAGAGTCTTTATTGCCAGGTACCTACGTGGAGAGTATGCGAGTCTAATGAAAGACATTCCTTCGAGTTCGTGTGACGTGCGCTACTCGCGAGGAAGTGTACTGGAAGTTTACTGGATCAGTTTTGGATCATGTTGAAAGTGTTTCAATCTTAAATTCCACACATATCTGTCAGTGTTAATAAGTGTAGTATCTGCCACAAATTCATCCAATTTATTTATTTTTTGTTTTAAATAAATTTGCTTTCTAATTTAACTAGATAATGTTGAAATTCTGGGTGGGACAAGCGTTAGAAACTATCCTAATCATATTTAATAAATCCATATAGCCTACATACCTAACCCATTATGACTGTACAACTTACAGGCATTTATATCTATAACTAGCACTTCATCCGCGGCATCGTCCGCGTGAATTTCGAAGATACAGACCAATTTAGTTGCTAATTTATAGCACACACGAAAAATGCAGCTTTCAACCACTGGCATTTCTTTTAGAACTGTATCATTAGTCCCAGAGATTACCCCCTACTTACGTCCAAACAAATTTTACCTCTTTATAATATTAGTATAGATATATCCTGGTAAATCACCTTCGTATTCGTCCACACATATTTTTACTACTACACTTCATATAAAAATTTTTTACTCAATATTTACACAATAAATTATACCTATCCCACAAAAGTCCAAATTCCCAGTTCTTACCCCACTTCTAACTTTAATAAACACAAAAAGCAAACATCCAAATCGTGCCCTTATCCAAACAGGTAAACAGGACTGTTTGTAACTTTTTGAGCATAACAAGCAAGGCTTTTAGTGTGATTATGTCGTTGAATCTTTTGCTTTTTGCTCGGCGAGAGCATTATTAGAAGTCATTCCTGGTAGTACGGAGAGAAATTGCACAGTAAAGACTACATAACTACAGCCTAGCGTGTAGACAGTATGTATCCCCGTAATGAGACCATTGTTTGAAATGCGCCGGGATCATAGCTGACGTTTCAATACTAATTAAACTTTATATTCAAATTGTTTTTCGAAGGAAAAGTTATGATTCGGTTAGCGTTTCTGTTGGCTTTGTTGGATGGAGGAAGTTTTGAAAACATATCAAGTAAATGTGTAAGTGCCTAACGGAAGTAAACTGAAAATTTAATATGTTTTTAATATATTTTTTTTAAGTTACAGATATTATACAAAGTAGATGAACAATTCTCAAATTCTATTATTAATTTAATACTAAAGCTAAAATAAATTTCCATAAAAGTCATAAAAGAAAACAGTAGGTACCGGCTAATTAAATTACAAAATATTAAAAATAGGGAAAACAAATTACATTTAACACAGGCAATTTTTATTCAGGCTACAACACAGCAATTAGGGGACGCATTTGCATGAAAATCTCACTAAAACGAGCTGTTCGTACCGCAAAATATGTAAATCATTATATTTATTTCACGAAACGGAGAGTACGCGAATAAAAGGCAAAATACAAATTCGATAATAATCTGCAGAGAGCTCTTGACGAAACAAATCAACATTTTCATTCATAAACCATTTTCCTTAAAGTAAACTGTAAGCAAGACATTGCTGTACCGCGGCTGTTTGCTATAATATAAACGTAGGCGTTCATTTTCAGCACAATAAAGGTGGTTCACATTAAATAGTAACAACAGAAATGGTCTCAAATTTACATTTACTGCTCAGTTTACGATTTGACGTAATTGTTGTGTAAATAGTTTTAAAATTAGCGGAAATAATTATCAAGTGCGTAGGTAGTACGTACGTAAATAATTATTTCAGACTCGCACATTAGTATTTTAAAGTTCTATTTATTATTAATAGTATATAAGTACCTTTATACCAAATTGAGTTATTTAGTAATGAACACAAATCAGTATAACAATTAGTCCTTAAATTATATGTCAGCGTTTCAATGTTGAAAATGTAAAGTATCCTAAATATGAACCTAATTGAATTTATGTTATTGCCATTATGCTCGTTATGCTATAAAAAGAACCTTATTCTAATAGGTATTTAAGTAGGTATAGAAACCGTATTGGTTACCACTGGTTAATTGAGGAGGTGTGGAACAAAAGGTGTAATTTACAGTTTTTAACTTTTTGAGTAAATTGAGAAAATAAATATTCAAGTTGATCTAAGCAAATTTTATTATTTTTTATTAACTTTTTATGTGTCAATTATTGTATACAATTGAATGTATTATAAAGTTATCTTGCTGGTTTTGAAATTTGGAAAAAAAAATATAAACTACATATCAAATGACACCTTTTGATGCAATAGCTTGTAAATGTCACTATTTGATTCAATAATTTTGTAAAATGTCACCTTTTGAAACTCACTGTCTAAAAAATGTTACCTTATGGAACATTCAGTATGAAAATAAAAATAGATTCACACAAATATTTTAATTTCTTATACATGTAATTCTCCACAATCAGGTTCCAACCAATCACAACGATTTTCATTATCTTCATTGTCATTTTCACCGACATTACTTTCATACAAAATAACACAATACCATTTTAATGAAGGCTCATTTTCCAGTCTTCTCCAAACTGCTTTTTTAATAAACTTTCAACATCCTTCTTTTTAGCACCTTTGATAAAGTGTCCCAATTCTTTCTCAGTACACTACCGGACATAAATGCTGTTCAATTTTTTGAAGGTTACGATTTTCCTATACCCTCTTATACAAAATCACACAGCATTGTCCGGTACTGTACCCGGTTTGAACCAACTAAAGACTCTTCAAACGTATTTCTTAAGAATATGTCACTTTTTGAATTCAAGTCACTGTGATTGAATAAAAATGTAACTTTTTGTTCCGGAAGAAGCAGTTCAGATTGATTTTTCTATGAAACTAGTCTTTTTTAACAAAATCTTGGGAGTTACAGATAGAATTTAACATTTTGAGCCGATTAAAAAAAAAAACCTAATTGAGCAAAATACGTAAATGACACCTTTTGTTCCACACCTCCTCAATTTGAAACATTTTCTCAATAATCTAGTTAAGTATACATCCTCTAAACATTTATCATCATCATCATCATTTCAGCCGAAAGACGTCCACTGCTGGACATAGGCCTCTCCCAAGCACCGCCACTTCGACCTATTCTGTGCTTCTCGCATCTAACGTATTCCTGCGGCCTTCACCAGGTCATCGGTCTACCTTGTGGGAGGCCTTCCAACGCTCCGTCTTCCAGTACGCGGTCGCCACTCCAGAAGCTTCCGGCCCCATCGGCCATCTGTTCTGCGAGCAATGTGCCCTGCTATCACTAATAATCTATACACACAAATAAATATAATTGAAAAGCCTGTCAGTAATGTATAAATAACAGCTGTTTACTAAATGCATATGAAGGTATGTCCGTTTCTTCCAGCTAATCTACGAAATGGCTGTGCGGATTATCATGGGATTTTCACTGGATAGCTGGTATTATCAGAAGTAACATAGGGTTTTAGTCCCGGTATAACATTCTGGTGGAAAATTTTCCGGCATCCACGCAGGCGAAATTGTGGGCACAGCTTTCGTATTATTTTGACATTTTTACTGTACCGAAACGATTTGACATTAATTTGTATCTTGTATCATTTTATTTTCCTTAATGTTATTTTAAAATTCTAATGTTTTTAAAATGTGAATTCAGTACTTAGCAATAATAATATTTGATTTGCATGCCCATTTTTTTTTTTTTTTCTGGATGGGAAATCATCAAATGACTTCTCCCGCTCTGGGCGGAGCGGGAGGGCGTGTCAGACTTTTACTGACTAAAACCCACCCGTGTTCCTTCAGTTGCCCATGTGCCAGGGTGCCCATGCCCATTAGACGGTAAAACGTGGAGGACGCTTAAAATAAAACCTCTATGTACTGTATTACCCACGGAATAAAGAAAACTAGGTATTACCCATGTTTGCAAAACAATAAATGATTTGATTTGACAGCTAGTGTGTCTATAAATTATTGTAATTAGGTACTGTTCATATCACAGACACAACTGAATCAAAATGTGACATGCTAACATGATACTGTATCTATCTATTATCCTCACTAAAGTGATTTTCACACCTTATTAAATTACTATAAAATTAATTCAGACACTAAGACGATAATGTAGGTGTGCAGACTAATTAATTCAAACAAAATTACGACTATATTTCGTAGTAGCACCAAGAAATATGATTTCGTAGAACTAATGGGTAGTTAGCCACTTCGGTTCTAGGAAAACAGTCAAATAATTCGTAATAATTGGCGCGGGTGTTAATTAAGTAAATGGCTGACTGAAGCAATTGTAGCGCAATCTGTGCAAATCGTGGGGAATCGTGTCCGATCGTGGTGGGGCATGGCGCATGGCGCATGGCGCATGGAGTGTATGGCGCCAAAGATACGGATCTAGCATGGCGGGCCGAGTGACCGCCGACCGCCGACCCCTGCTCCGCTCATGCTATGTGACGTCATGGGCAAGTAGTGCTGTTCTTATAAATGTCGACAGAAATTAAATGTTTTTCTTGAATTGTTGGAAACTTGATCATTTATTTTACTGATCAGTTGATCCCTGCGTTTTGGAAGGATTCAATAAAACAAAAAAGTTTTCAAGTCTATTGAAAACAATATAAAGTAAAGAAGATACTGTATCGACGGTCAAGTATCGCTAATCGATATTAGCTCATTTAAAAAATGATGCTAAAAAAATATTGATTATGCATTTTTTCAGCCCAGGAATTGCGAGATCAAGTAAAGCGTAATGCTGGCTGCTGTTTTGATTGGGAACCATTTATTATGACTAAATTGGACTTTTTTTTCATAAAACTGTATTCTAACATGCCTTTGTTTTCAGCCGTTCTACTTCTGTTTTGCAAAATGTTTGTCTCAATTGCAAAAAAAAAAAACCTTGGCCGGTTTTTTTGCCATAGAGACAAACATTTTGCAAGTCGAACTCGCACACGAAGGATTCTCTACCACTGAGAATATAACACCAAAAAACACGTTAGGTACTTGTATGGAGACATTTTAAGTTTATTTAACTTTATTTTTATTATTTTTTGTTAAAGCGGCAACAGAAACACACATTCTGTGAAAATTTCAACTGTCTACCTATTACTGGTCATGAAATAGAGCCAGCTGACATCCAGACGGATGGACAGCGGAAGCTTAGTAATAGGGTCTCGTTGGTTGTCCTCCGGGTACGGAACCCTAAAAATATACTTGAAACTAATAATAATTATAGGTTGTCCACTAACTTTTAAAGGGAAATAGTTTGACTTGGTATGGCATAGGTTCATGAAAAAAAGATGGATGGATTATGTGAGGATAATACAAAAAAGATGGGAGTGAAAGATAGTGTGTTGGTTCCAAATTCCTGAACCAAATAAGTAAAAGGTAGGTACGTTTAGTTCTATTTTATGTAGATAAACCATTAATAATTTGTCGTCAGTCTGTTAACATATTCGATATTCTATCGATATCTTAAATTACCGACACTACCACAACACTTTACAAATCGTGACTTATATTCGAGTTTGCCTCGGTCGTTATAGGTAGGATGGACGAAATATAGAAATTGCAATCTAAACTAATTATGCAACAACAGCTACTGGTTGTAAATTGTTGTAATTACATTATAAACTATAATGTAGGACGTTGTAATGCACCCTAAGATGGAAGTTGCTATTTGAATCTGTGTAATCATCATCATTATTTCAGCCGATAGACGTCCACTGTTGGACATATGCCTCCCCCAATTCGGAGAGGTTTTGCCATAAACACCACGCTTGGCAGGCGGGTTGGCGGTCGCATTATGGTGGTAAAATGCATAGACAACGCTGCTGCCCATTCTCTAGTAAGTCCCTTAGTCGCTTCTTACAACACCCACGGGTAGAAATGGGATGGTACTTTTCTTTGATGTACGTGTATACAGGGTTATTTGTAAAACACCGGCAACCTCTCAGGTCTATGTTATTAACATCATAATAAACAACTTTTGTTCTATGACTTTTAAAAATTCATCATATTTTAGTGCATCAGATTTTCATACAAAAATCGGCTGCCTGTAAATAAGTCAAGTTCAAGCGCCCCCGCCGCCCTAACCCCGCTCCCCTTGCTAATATACTATCGCTTTCTTTTGCTTCGCATAGACTCCGTAACATTTAGAGCGTTCAATTTAAATATTTTTATTTTTGTTTGAAAATCTGATGCACTAAAATATGATGAATTTTTAAAAGTCATAGAACAAAAGTTGTTGCTTATGATGTTAGTAACATAGTCCTGAGAGGTTGCCGGTGTTTTACAAATAACCCTGTATAAACACGCCTTCTTCTCATGGGTGTATGTAGATACTAGAGAATTCCACTTGTTACGATCCCGACATACTCTTTTTCATACATCAGCGCGATAATTGCACATGAACTAACAATAGGAATGGATTTTATCATGAACAATCAACAAAATTATTTACTTACATTTTTGAGTAGACAATTTCCGGAACATGAATTTTCATAATTATATAAAAAAAATATTAAAAAAAACTTTTTATCAACAACTTATGTCAACAATAATAAAATTATAGGAAGTACCTTTTAAGCAAAGCATTGCTTGTATTAGGTACTACCACTCTTCTGCTTTAAATTAACTTTACATAAGTGAGGAATTAACAATAAATTCAATTACAATATTAAAATAAAATAAAAATAAAATCTTAAAGCAAAATTAAAATTACAATCAAAATTAATATAACACGAATTCAAATTAATATTCAGATCAACATTAGAATAATTAACAACAAAATCAAAAATAAATCAACAATATTATTTATTAAATGATTTTAATATTACTATATATATGTAACCTTATGTAACCTAATCTGTGGCCTGAGCCTGACCTTGTGTCGTGTGTCCTTTAAATTTTCTTAAGAGACGACCCGTTATAATGCCCAAAGGTAATCCGCCAGCATATGTGGACTCCACGCGTTATAAGAATCCATGTCTGAGCGGTGAATCTTTCTCCGTGTTCTACACTGACGGCTCCCAAATTTATAGGAAACTACTCTAAATGTGAATGTAAAACTGTATTTTCGGCTACATATTACAGCCCAAAGCCTTATAAGAAGATTAAGAGATTTGCCAAAATATCTGTATATTCATTAAATATCTGTGTAGTCATTTATCGGCTATTTTCGAGAAAATTGAAATACACTTTAGTAAAAGATTCCCAAGCTGATTTGACCAAATTGCTAAGCTTTTTTTAAACTGTTCATCTTTCATCAGTTATCATTCAATTACCTGATTAGAGGACTATTTTAGTAATTTTAATTTTTGTATCGTTCTTTCTAACTAAAAAGGTCATTTCAATGCCAGATTTTTGGTGCCAGACAGTACTCCATTTTCTGCTTTTAAAAGTTAATTCGTTGTTCACTTAATTAAGTTAAAAAGATAATAGTCCTACGCACACTGCACTAAAAAGCACAATGATACATTCAAAGATTAATAAACCCCGATTACGTACAGAATGTTAACCCTAGGTTACCTAGCTTAGAACGGACCACTCCAAAACATTCCTGGGACCTGTATAGGCAATAAAGCCACGTAATTACGAAATAACTTTGTACCTGTATTTGCTGCGGGACTATTTATTTAATCACTTTGACGGGAAAATAATGGAGAGGGCAAGCACGACGGGCTCCCATCAAAATTGTACGAGGCCGATCTATCGCGCACCGTGTTGGCTATGATGGGACCCTGGTACGCTTGTGTGGGGATTAAATAATTTCCGTGCTTAGCTATAATGGGTTTAGAATAGCCTGGACAGTTATTTTGGATAAGTAGTCTTGATAATATTGTGGAGGACTTTGATTTTTGCTTAAATTTGAAACGTTGCGGTGGCAAGTTCCGTGTGGTGCCAGCTGTAAAGATTAGCAACATCCCATTTCTTTCCATGGGAACACCCATGGGAAGAAATGGGATGTTGGTAATCTCTACAACAGTAAGAGGCGACTAAGGGACTTACTAAAGAATGGGTAGCAGCGTTCTCTATGAATTTTACCAAAATACTGCGATCGCCCACCTGCCTGCCAAGCGTGGCGATTATGGTTAACCTCCCCAAATTAGGGGAGGCATATGTCCAGCTGTGTACGTCTATCAGTTGAATTAATGATGATGGCGATTTGGAACTGCTTCCAACCGATGAAGGCTAGATATACTGCCGATCCATTCTATCACGCAAGCAAGCAAGCACTCACACAAAACAAATTGGCATTGCCCTGAATGATACGTGTTGAATTATATAGTAATACTCAAAACCAACTCCGCTCAAGAAATTCTACCGTATCGTTCTACCTGTCGTACGAAGTAAAGTCACATGCATCATCATCATCATCATTTCAGCCGTAAGACATCCACTGCTGGACTTAGGCCTCCCCCAATTTGGGGGGCTTTGCCATAATCGCCACGCTTGGCAGGCGGGTCGGCGATCGCAGTATGGTGGTAAAATGCATAGAGAACGCTGCTGCCCATTCTCTAGTAAGTCCCTTAGTCGCCTTTTACGACACCCACGGGAAGAAATGGGGTGATGTTATTCTTTACGTCCGGCACCACACGGTACACGGTAGTCACATGCACGCTTGATAAATATAAACAAAGTATAGGTAAGTAGAAGTCGTATCCCGAAATCCCCTCAACGAACGTCCAACAACCCCAGACAGACCAAAGAGTCGGAAAAGTTTTCTTCGTTGCATTCAGGCTATCCCAGAAAAACCGCCAAAGGTGAGATCACCCACCGCCACCCAACTTCGCCCAGGCCCAGGTAACCGGCAGTGCCTAAATGGCAAACAATGAATCAACTGCGGACCCAAGGAGGCAGTTGATAGCACAATCTTGCGAAATGGTGGATTAGACAGGCCAACAAAATTTAACCAAACTTTTTAACCAGAAACTAGACTATACATTTCCGAAGGTTTTCGATGCGCTGAATCCGAATGTGGCCTCAGAATTGCTCTATCACGTCAGGTTTCTGAGATATCCTAACCTAAAAGTGCAAAAAGTACATTTTTTTCCCGATTTTGAGGTTATGTACTCACGAATTATTAAAAATAAAATAAATAAAGGTTACCATATTAAAGAACAAGTCCTCTTTCAAATGCCGTTGAGTTTGCTCAAATTTTTTTTTTTCGCTGAGATATCGTGTTTTGAAATTCTCATCTTTGTCAATTTTTGTATACCTGAAAATTTACACAGATGAGAACTGTGTTATAGAACCAGCTGATACACGGTGCTCTTGCTCAAACGATGTCTCATATGTAAGAGTGTCCAAAGTGTCCAAACACCTGCATTTCTGAGGACCTAAAAACGCAACTGATTTTGCAATAGCAATCTGCTGGGCTAGGGCCCAGTTCGTTGCATATAACATTGTAAAATGTTTTTACTTTTGGCTGTCATCTCAAATAGCAGAAGAATTCTTACGTTCTCACTTAAGTGAAATGAACTTGAAGTTACCTGTAATTGTAACTGATGATCTCGAGATTGACACTATCGACAGCTCACTTCAGTTCACCTAAGTTTTAAGGGTGAAATTTTAACCTTTGTGTTTGTCTTTTAACTTTCGAACATTCTAATCACGGTTTGAAATCGAGACTGCCATTTCGACTTGTTTCGATTCGAGTGGTGTCTCTCCTTTTTTTAGTTTCGACCAAAACTTTGACTACCGTGCATCAAAGTTACGTCCAATTTGTCTAATGGTACAAAGAGATGTCATAAATTTGTTTGCCATACTTTATTGCGTTGCGAATTTTGTTCTGATCACCACTTTTATTGATATAGTACTTACAGCACTTATTTAGATTGTAGCATAAAGTTTTAGTATAACCTGAAGTACATTTTATGTTTATCCAGTTAATGTAGTAAAATTATATTATTGCGGTATGGTAATGGAAATTAGGATCGCTATTTATTGCCTTTGCGAAACTATGTTGGATTCTGCTTATGGTGTTAAACCAACAAATATTACCAGAGGAAAGTTCAGCGTGTCTTGTTGTCTGAACGCTACAGGAGTTGATGGATGCTACTGAAGGTTCGATGCTCGCAGTCAAATTCTGGGCTGTCTGTATACAGGGTGTTCCAAAAATCAAGACATCAGAAAAGTAATAAAAAAAAGTCTAAGTTAAGTACTTTTCAAATTATTGACATTAAAAAAAATGAGAAAATTGCCGCCCTGTGATGATCTTTTAAGTACTGTGACTACAAATATTTACTTTTCATATTTTTTTTGTGAGTGATGTAACCCTGAATAACCCTTCTGTAAACTACAGTCCAAAATTAAAACACAAAAACATCACTCTTTTGCTTCACCATGTACTAAAAATTATTACATCGCCCAACTTCAACTGACTGTACTGGAAAAAAAAATGCTCAGCTTAGATTTTTTTATTATTTTTCTGATAACTGTCACCACCTGGCCTATCAACAGTTTTCGGCTTGACGTTGATTTTTGGGACACCCTGTATATGTAGATTGCTTTCGTCATGCTAAGAAGTAGATTATAGTAAATTCACAAGGAAATAGATAACGCGAATCTTTTCTTTAATTTCCAACATTATCTGATGAGTGACACACGCCTCTCTTCTCCGAAGGGTTAAGCAAAGGTTAAACCCCACATTTCAGCAGTTATGTTTAAGTCCTATGTAATAGGGGGCAAGCCCATTGCCATCAACCGGTCACAAAACCAGACGCCGGGCTGCTGGGCTTGCGGGCGGCGAGCAATGGGTAGCTCGCCGCCCGGTAAGGACCCGCCCCGGGTCGAAGGCGCGTATTGCTCCACGCGCGCCTAAAAGAGATGTCAGCATTATTTAAGGGCATAGGCCACTGCAAGAACTCGGATGGGTTTTAGTCAGTAAAAGTCTGACGTCATTTGTTTGTTTCCCACCGAAAAAAAGACTCCAGGCTGCTACTAAGAATTTAATTTCCAATTGAAAAACTTAATAACATTTTGCCCGGTCTGGAAATCAAATCCATGAATCTTATGCAGCAGCAAAGTTTGCGATAGACGAGGCAGTGAGATTGATGATTATAATTACAGTTTTACACCATTAAAAAAGAAAAATTGCACCCAACCAACATCATCTGGGTCCTTGCTAGATTTGTTGGTATAAATAGAACAAACCTGAAACCGGTACTTGATTAGTATCTAACAACTTTTATCTACTGTTACATCAACTCGAAGATAATTTTGCAAAGCGATTTATAATGAAAGACCAACGTCATTAACGTGTCTCAGACACTCAACTTTTATTTTTTGCAAACCATTTGTCACCGGTCATAATTAATAAAAATTACGCAGCATTAAAACATTTATCGATTAATTTTGCACATAAACAAGAAAATCCTCTCGATTACTATTGAATAACAGCCAGTCCATTAATTTCTTATCTTTTTCTTTCACATTTTTAATCTGTCAAAAGCCGGACAAATATAGAGATGATATTTCATTTTATGCCAAAGGTAACTTCGTAAACGAATTTACGTTTCTGAGAGTTCTGTAGTGATGTAACCACAGATTTATTCGATCATTTATAAACAAGTGATTTCGCGTCAAATGCAATTTGGAAATTAATTTCGTATCTGTGGTGATTGAACGTCATTTAAGTGCAGTTGCTCATTTGTTTTGGTACATCAAACTGTCGTGTCACTTAATTAGATACTAAATTAAATGTTACTATCAATGTATTACAGCTAGGTTTTGTAAAAGACTATCATGAACGTGAACATGACGTGACTTGTGACATGAACTAGGCCGTAATGCATAATAACATATATAAGTCAGCCAACCCACCTGCCAAGCGTGGCAATTATGGCAAAGCCCCCCAAATTGGGGGAGGCCGATGTCTAGCAGTGGACGTTTAATGGCTGAAACGATGATGAAGATGATATAAATCAGCAGCACAGTAAAATGTGTTACGGATTGTCTATCACAATCTGAAAGAATTTGAAGGTATTTCCGAATCCATTACTTCAAATGTTCTAAAACTCGAGTGCTTGAGATAAGGTAAATAACGCAATGAATGTTGTTGAATTGTCAAAATGAAAGACCTGTGTGAAGCAACTACCCGGCAAGTTACTCTTAATCAACATAGGGTTTGGAGGATCCAAAATTAGAAGTAATGAGTATTTGCTTATTAACTGTTAAGTCTACCAGATGACATTTTTTACCGTCTCGACCTTCATATGGTGTGTTGTGTAACTAGAATAGAAGGCAGGAAGGCCTTCAGATTCATCGTAGGTGACTAAAGGAGCGCGGGACACGGGTGGAAAGGGATGCATGTGCGGCTCGTGCGCCTGCGAAAGATCAATGAGGCCGCCTATCTACCGGCTTCAAAGGGTAGGACCGTGCTACGAAATCATTGATACATGACGCGCATTGAGTAGGGTGCGTGTGATTTGAGTTTCGATAGGTTTTTAACTATTTTTTTTGTTTTTTTTTTTTTCTAATTTCTGTTTTTGTTGTTCTAATATGAAAATGTTACTTTAAATGTGTAGTATTTATTGCTAGATCAATTTCATTACATGTTATTCAAAAATAAAAATATCAAAAATTTCTATGCCAAAGCCTTCTACTCCGTTCACCTATTACCCTCATTTTTTTTCAAGACGTTAAAAAATGTCACCCGGTATATTGCGAAATTGCTATTTCCCTGAGGATCGTTGAGGTTAGACGGGAATCTCTTCAGAAAATAGTAGAATTTCGCCAAAATACGTCATGAATAAAAATACGAACCTTGCATTAATTAGTGTGTTCTTGAGTGGAGACCGCGAATCGGCAAACGTAAGGTAGGATGCCCTCAGGCTAGGTGGAGCGACGATCTTCGTAGGGTGGCTGGTAGCAGCTGGATGAGAGTTGCCGAGAATCGAGCTGAATGGCGTGCAATTGGAGAGGCCTATGTCCAGCAGTGGACTGCTATAGGTTGATGATGTTGATAATTAATTAGTGACTGTCAATCAGTGAGTTGAGCAGTGGTATCGGTCTCGATATACGAGTTGTAGGACGTGGGTTCGATATCAGGCAGGCGCTTTACTTTGTCTAAATAATTTCATCACCACTGCTCACAAAACAGTGAAGGAAAACATCGTTAGGAACCGATATGTCCTAGATCCCCATTTCTTCCCGTGGGTGTCGTAAAAGGCGACTAAGGGACTTACTAGAGAATGGGCAGCAGCATTCTCTATGCATTTTACCACCATACTGCGATCGCCGACCCGCCTGCCAAACGTGGCGATTATGGCAAAGCCTCCCAAATTGGGGAGGCCTAAGTCCAGCAGTGGACGTCTTACGGCTGAAATGATGATGAATGATGATGTCCTAGATCCACAACTTCGAAGACATGTGACATCTAAGAACCCAAACTGGGCCCGTGTGGGTGGGTTGCAGTTCACAGCTTCTCCACGAGCCTATGTCCTAGTAGTGTGAACATTAGAGGCTGAGTATGAATCAATGTCAACTTTTATAAGAAACTAGCCGACCGTACAGACGTTGTCCTGTTTCCTAGAACTCGATAGCAACGCCACCTACCGGGTCCAAAAGTGAATCTAAACCATCCAGGGTGCACCCAAACGCATAAAAAAGAAACATTCAAATCGGTCTAGCCGTTTAGGAGGAGTTCAGTGACATACACACGTACAGTATAATTATATACCTAGAGATAGAAAAAGTATTATGTCAGAACTTACTTGAAGACACACAGGTTTTGTGGACTTTTAGGGACGGTGAAACCCGTAACGGAAAAAAAACTTGTTCGAAGTTAAAACCGTGTATAGTTTTTTCATAACTTCATACAACATGAACAAAAAGAAACCCATAAAGAAAATAATTACTAAAACATCTCTCATCGTACACATTGACAGGACACTACAAGTAATACGCTTTTAAGCAGTCTTCAATCTACAATAACATGTTTTATTCAGTACCCATTGTTGCAGAACGATCAACTATTTATTTCCCGTCTCCCTTGACAGATAACGCTTGCATCGGACGTACAGACGCCAGCACTTGAAGGTACTATAATCTGTCAAATTTCTTTATTAGGTTTCCAACTTTAACGCTAAAGTATTAAGTTGAATATTGGTTGGGAAAATTTGCCAGTTTCGGGTACCTTGATGTGCTGGCATCAGTACCTACTGGTTTATATATAGCAGTTTTTAATAATTCAATGCGTCAAGTCGCAATCACTTGAAAGATATTGATGTTTGCCTCCGTTTTGCGGTAATCGGTGATTGGCTATTCTTTGCGCGTCTCGGATTGGTTGTTGATTGTTTTTTGTTCGGGGAACTTTATTTGAATATAGAATGCTTTTAGACGGATGTGGATTGGAGTTGCTTGTGAGAAATATTTGCTTGACTTGGTGATGATATGGCAATTTCGCCAATGACAGTCATTGTTGTTTATTGGTCCTGGGTTCTATTCCCAGATCCGGCAAATTTTTTATTGGGTTTTTCTATCTGGAATTTCTCAGTATCAGTAGTCTGGATTCATGCCCGGTTGATGGCAATAGGTTCATCTCCTATTACATGGGGCATCAACATAACAGGCGAAAAATGAGTGTACTATAAGGTACAGTTTTGCCCAATCATTTGGAGAAACAAGGCGAGACAATGTTATGATATTGGTCGGCCGACCTTAATTACATAGATGCTGTTGTGTTTCCTATAATGTACTGTACTAGTTGGCATGTGGAAACTGTTTCTAAACTAAAAATAAACCTCTTCAATATCTCCAGAGAAACTGTAAACAAAATGCGTCTCAAAGTTCAAAATTTCGTCAAAAACACGAACCTTATTATGAAATACTTAGATGCTCTTACAATACACTTACAAACTTCCCGGATTATGCAATATGAGCAGAAGGAAGTGCTCTGTTGAAGAGTTATGGTGTTAAAAGATATTTGTCCGAGTTAAACTGTCGATGTTTGTAAATCCTGCGCCAGTCAAGTCACGTCTGACCACGTTTAGTACGTAAATACGTCGGTCAAGCTGGACTAACAAGTTCCGCGGTCTGGTCGAGTTTTATAGGAAAAAAATGTGATGGATATTATGCAATGTTAGTAACTCCGTACATGTTGTAAGAAGCCCGTCACAAGATATAACCCAATGAAATAAAATGGTCAATCCTTCCTGGTCCTTAGTAGCATACAATCTTGTGACATAACTGAATTTACTTTTATGAATCAAGAGAGGTAATTTGACTGGCCTATTAGTTTAGTGGTTAGTGACCCTGACTGCTAAGACTGAGGTCATGGGTTCGATTCCCACCCAGGACAAATGTTTGTGTGATGAGCACAATCATTTGTTCTGTGTCTGGGTGTAATTTATCAATAATATGTATAACGAGGGTAGATGGGGCGCCTCACTATCAGTATGGTCACACATGGCCGGGGATTAAAAATAATATTCCGAAAACTTAGAGAAACGGTGTATTTATTCGATCACGCACACTAATTACAAAAATGTTAAAAGATCAAGCCGATCAGAACAGATTAAATCGGAAACGCGGTAAGTTCGATGCAGCACGTGGTGACAACAGAAAACACGACCGTTTGCCTTTGCGTCTCTCAGAATACTGTCGCCCGCTCTAACCGTCAATGTCCGTATCCCTATCCTCTATGGTTACTGTCACTGTGAGTGTCTGACAGATATCTACCGTCAGTCATGTGACGGCTGTCAATTAAATGTCACCACATCTGCATCGACCGTACCCAAGTGTAGCACTTGACGTTTCCGTTTGACGTTTACATTGTTTACTTCTTAATTCCGCAATCAAAATAACAGATGGCGCCACGGTGATACCGTCGCTGCGACAACTTCTTAATTCCGTAATCAAAATAACAGATGGCGCCACGGTGATGCCATCGCTTCGACACGGCCATCATGACAACTCACACGTCCTCGTGTGTGGATTCTGAAATAAAAGAAAATACCTCTGCACAGTACAACTTTTTAGCTCGGCCTTCCTGACCAATGAGTCAGGACAATTTAAACACCTAGGTACACAAACAAAATAATTTATTCCAAATATCATGAGGGTTTAACAATATTCGTTTGGACACTACAGAATGTTAAACTTAGCCATCTTTATCTCAAATCATCAATAATCTCTCCAGGAAAAAATAAAATAATAATCAAGCAGTCGAGCAATAGTCACAATTCTACTTAGTCAGCTCAAAAGCACTCATATGAGATCCAGTATGCAATACTCTACAATTCAAAACTTAAGCCTCTATCCGGCCACTCCTCTGGGCTACCTCCAACCGGTACCCATTTCAACACATCGCCTCCATCCGGCGGTATCATCAGCGAGCACCTACATATCCAAGCCAAACGCACGCCACACACCTTCGTGGCCGCACTGCGACGGGAAATTAGACCCGATTTTACGCCTACGCCTACGAATGGCATGGACATGTATGCGATCTGAGCGACTTGCATACTGATTCACAACTCATGACTCGAAGGTCCATCCCCTTCGTCGATTAGATTCCTCGAAGGTCCATCCCCTTCGTCATCAAAGTTCGTCTCATCGATTTTGTCAGTGTCAGAGTCTTTGTCGTCAGGGTTGTCAGCGTCAGGCATTTTTCGTAATCGGTCATGTGCGTATTTGTATGTGCGATTTGAGTTAAGAGCTTTAAGGGTATAGCGGTCTCCTTCAAGTACTTCTGTAACCTTGAATGGTCCTCTATACTTAGGGTCAAGCTTGGTCTGATTGCGCTCTTCATTTTGTAACAAAACAAAGTCACCTACAGAAAAAGGTTTTAATTTAGCTTTGGTGGAGTCAAATCTTACCTTATCGTATGCAGAAGCCTTCGCCATATTCTCCACCGCCTGCGATCTGACCTGCTCGATGTCGCATTCTTCTTCATCATCACCGGCGAGCAACATATCTAAAGGCCTTGCAACCTTACCTACCAGTAGTTCTAGTGGACTGGCCTTCGTTACTCGATTCACGGAGCAGTTGAGCGCGAGTTGCACGTCGGGCAGGGCGTCCTGCCACGAACGTTCGCTAGCTTCAACGGCTGTGAGCATATTTTTTAAAGTGCTCATGATACGCTCCACCTGGCCGTTAGCTCGGGAAGAACCTGTTGCTATCAAGTGAAGCTTAACATTTACAGAGTCACAGTAATCTTTGAAATCTCTGCTTGCAAAACACCGGCCCTGATCAGCTATCAGGCGGTTAGGTGCACCAAAAAACGAAACACTGGCTTTCAAGGCTTTAATGCTACTGGCTGTGTCAATATGAAGGGTATGGTGAAGAAACACATACTTAGTGAAAGCATCGATTAGCACGAATACGTATTCTTTCCGGTCGTTCTTACCGCTTAACTTTCCAGTGGCGTCGATGTGTATCGTGTGCCAAGGTATTGCCACTTTTGGAATGGGGTGCATTTCAGCCTGAATTTTGCCGCTACGTGTCTTAGAAATTTTGCAGGTCACGCAATTATCCACAAATTTCCTTACGAACTTCGTCATGTTATCGAACCAATAAAGTTCGTAAACTTTTTCTAAGGTCTTTTCCCATCCCAAGTGTAGCAATCCCTCGTGCACATTATTAATGACTGACCATCTAAATGATCTAGGTACGATGGCCAAACAACGAGTCCGACCTCGTCGTTGAATTTTTCGATGCAAGATACCTGATCGGAGCTCGTAAGTTTTAGCTACATCAGATGAAAGCCTTCCCTGTCTTAAATCTGACATAAGCTTAGAAAGCTCCTCATCTTTCTGCTGTTCCGCCATCAGCCAGTTGTCACTAAGTTCCGCTAGATTAATTATTTTGGGTTCTACCTTACTAACTAGAGTGTTCACATCGTTGATATCGCCTGGCAGTGGATTTCTTGAAAAAAAATCGGCATGTGTCATTCGCTTACCGTTACGGTGTACAATACTAAAGTCGAACGCCTGCAGGAACGCCCACCACCGATGTACACGTGGCGTCAGATCTAGCTTTTTCCGAGTTGCCTGTAACGAGCTGCAGTCTGTTACCACATCAAATTTACGGCCGTGTAAATAATGCCGGAAGTGTTTCACCGCGTTAACAACTGCGAGAGTCTCCAACTCGTAAGAGTGGTATTTCGACTCCGCGGCCGTCGTTCGTTTGCTAAAATAAGCAACTGCATGCGACTTACCTTCCTTCAACTGTATTAAAACTGCACCGTATCCAACAGCACTCGCGTCCGTGTGGAGTTCTGTTTTGAGAGCTGGATCGTAAATCATAAGCACCGGCTCACTGGTCAATATAGAAATTACCTGCTGTCTGACAGTCTCATGTTCAGGCTTCCAATCTATCTTGCCGTGCCCGGAAGTCAAAGCATATAAAGGTGCCATAATTTGGGAAAACCTTACCACAAATTGTCGAAAATATGATGCCAGGCCGATGAACTGCCTTAGTTGCGTTACCGTCTGAGGTGGTGGTAATGCAGTCAAGGAGTCGATCTTGCGAGGATTAGGGCGTATTTGCCCCTGACTGACTTCGAATCCAAGATACTCTACCTTTTGCTTAAGAAAAGCACATTTTTGGTAATTTAAGGAAAAGCCCTTTTCAGCCAAAACGCGAAGAACGCCTTGAAGTCGTTGAAGTGCCTCCTCAGCATTCGTGGCCACGATGAGTACGTCATCCATGTAAACTACAACGTAGGTGTTCACCAGATCCCCAAGAGCATGAATGAGTGCCCGTTGGAAAACTGAAGGAGCATTCCGAAGTCCGAATGGCATCGATAAAAATTCAAATTGCCCATCGGGTGTAACGAAGGCTGTCCGTTCAATAGATTCAGGGTCAATGCGAATCTGGTGAAAACCTGACGCTAGATCTAAAATTGAAAAGAAATGTCCTCCATGTAACCTGGCTATTTGGTCAGATATGAGAGGCAAAGGGAATCTGTCAGGTACCGTGTTGTCATTTAATTCACGGTAGTCTACACACATTCTGTCGCTGCCGTCTTTCTTTTTTACAAGGAGAATGGGACTCGCGAAAGGGGATGAGCTACAGCGAATTATGTTAGCCTTCAACAACTCTTTAATTTTACGTCTCACAACCTGTCGTTCTTCTGGACTCAGTCTATAAGGGCGTCGATTAACAGTTTTATGGGGGTCTATTAAACGTATTTTCATAGGCTCAGTATTAGCAGGGGAGGTAGGAAAACCGGTGATGAAACAGTGTTGAAAAGATTTCAAAATGTCTAACAGTTGGGTTCTATTTTCAGAAGGAACATCAGTGTCAATCAAGTCGAAGTTAGTCTCATTGTTATCAATCACGTCACAAGTCTCAACCACTTTAAGCTTCTGAAATCTTAATTTGTCCGGTGACATGTATACTGCCAAACCAAGAGCTAAAACTTCTCGTCCAATCATAATTCTATATCGTAAACAATGGTCAGGCAAGACATGCAAAAGAACTTCGAAAACTATCCCGTCAACTTCAACAATAGTTAAAATCTGTACAGTCGAAGTGACAGAGGTTTGTCCAATACCAGTCATAGTCACGCTGTCATAAAATCGTTTACCACTAAACTTAGATGAAACAGATTCTTTAATTAATGAACATTCGGCGCCCGAATCATAATTAAAAGTATACAGCTCACCAGAATGACGTAGAGATCCAGCTGGTGCACCGACGATGCATACGTCCACTCGCTTTTCTTTAGAAGAACCAGCTGCAGCACTGCCGCCCACCTCTTTGCTGCTTCGTTTGGGGCAGTTGGATGCATAGTGTCCTCGTTCATGGCATTCGAAGCAGGTAATCCGGTCCAACCTCCCGGTGGACTCATTACTCGAGCTAGGGTTGTTGTGTGGGGTTTTTGGTCCAAACCGATCCTCTCGTGGCCTCAGATCCTTGTTACTACGACAATGCATCGACTTGTGGCCTAGTTTCCCACAGCTAAAACATTTGGTAATAGTAGGTGGTCCATTTGGACGTAGTCGTTTCGCATCATCAACATCACGATCGTCACTAGAAGAAGCGTGTCTCTTCAGAAACGATACGGCCTGTAACTCCCTTTGTAATTCACTACGGGTCTTGATGTCCGTGGTAAATGACAGTCTTTGCACACGCGGGTCGATCTTCGCAACATGAGCCAAAACTGTAGCGATCGCAATCTGTTCCGTAGTAAGGCCGTTCCATCGAGACATTATAGAAGTCATGAGGGTAGCGGCATATGCGGCTAGGCACTCATTTTCCTTTGGCTTTTTATTATTTAGGTTGATTAGAAAAGAGGCGGTAGTATCACGACAGTCGTACCTTGCTACAAACAGCACCTTGAATTCACTCCATGTCATGCCAGGGTAAGACACAGATGAGAGCCAAGTGGAAGCTTCTCCTTTGAGCGCGCGACTCAACGCGATCATTAATGATGCGCCTTGGCAGTGTTGATCGGCCACGCACATGTCTGCAGTTGTTACCCAGGCACACGAGTCAATATCCTGTTTTTCCGGGTCGAAATCCGGCAGGCGAAGGCGATCCGTGCCTGACGAGGGTGTTTGCATTGCTCGTATAGCAGCCAGAAAATTGCGGTTCTGCTGTTCTAATAGTAGAAGCCATTTTTCGTCACTTGTACCACTATTACAAACACGTGTTTCGTTATTACACGAATTCCCGTTCGTGTCACCGCTTGCACCATGTGGGTCGTTAGAGTTACATCCCACTTCTGATAACGAGGGTAGATGGGGCGCCTCACTATCAGTATGGTCACACATGGCCGGGGATTAAAAATAATATTCCGAAAACTTAGAGAAACGGTGTATTTATTCGATCACGCACACTAATTACAAAAATGTTAAAAGATCAAGCCGATCAGAACAGATTAAATCGGAAACGCGGTAAGTTCGATGCAGCACGTGGTGACAACAGAAAACACGACCGTTTGCCTTTGCGTCTCTCAGAATACTGTCGCCCGCTCTAACCGTCAATGTCCGTATCCCTATCCTCTATGGTTACTGTCACTGTGAGTGTCTGACAGATATCTACCGTCAGTCATGTGACGGCTGTCAATTAAATGTCACCACATCTGCATCGACCGTACCCAAGTGTAGCACTTGACGTTTCCGTTTGACGTTTACATTGTTTACTTCTTAATTCCGCAATCAAAATAACAGATGGCGCCACGGTGATACCGTCGCTGCGACAACTTCTTAATTCCGTAATCAAAATAACAGATGGCGCCACGGTGATGCCATCGCTTCGACATGTATGTATTTAGAAATACTTAGTCTGGCCATAAATACTGTTACAGTTAAAAATAAGAAAGATAATACATTTGAATTTGGAATCTGTCATTTTTATACGATTGTTCATTGAGTTTTCTAATTTTGGCGCCAATACATTGTACAATATTTTGCGATATTAAAATGGAGTGGGGTGATAAAGAGAACCGAATCGTTGTGATTGCATTACACAAAGTTGGTATGGAGCCAAATGCAAATTTTAAAACTCTCCATACGCTTGGTATTAGTCAAATGTTTGTGTACCGGGCTATTAATAGGTACAATGAGACCTCCTCTGTTTGTGACTGAAAAAGATCTGGCCGTCCACGTAGTGTTCGTACGAAAAAGGTGGTCAAAGCAGTAAGGGAAAGAATTCGAAGAAATCCTGTCCGAAAGCAAAAGATTTTATCTCGGGAGATGAAGATAGCACCCAGAACCATGTCGCGTATTTTAAAAGATGACTTAGGACTTGCAGCCTATAAAAACGCACTGGTCATTTTTTAACTGATAATTTAAGAAGAATAGGGTGGTAAAATCGATACATCTACTGAAGCGGTACGCAAAAGTAGGTCACAGAAATTTTTTGTTTACGGATGAGAAAATCTTTACAATTGAGCAACATTTTAACAAACAAAATGACCGTATTTATGCTCAAAGCTCTAAGGAAGCTTCCCAATTAGTTGACAGAGTGCAACGTGGGCATTATCCGACTTCAGTGATGGTTTGGTGGGGTGTTAGCTATGAAGGAGTGACTGAGCCATATTTTTATGAAAAAAGTATCAAAACATCGGCACAAGTGTATCAAGATACCATTCTTGAGAAGGTAGTTAAGCCCCTTAACAACATCACGTTCAATAACCAAGTATGGTCCTTCCAACAAGACTCGGTGCCAGGTCATAAAGCTCGGTCCACGCAGTCTTGGTTGGAAGTGAACGTTTCGGACTTCATCAGAGCTGAAGCCTGGCCGTCGTCTAGTCCCGATTTCAATCCGCTGGATTATGATTTATGGTCAGTTTTAGAGAGTATGGCTTGCTCTAAACGCCATGATAATTTGGAGTCCCTAAAACAATCCATACGATTGGCAGTGAAGAATTCTCCCATGGAAAGAGTGCGTGCTTCTGTTGATAACTGGCCTCATCGTTTAAAGGACTGTATTGCAGCCAATGGAGAGCACTTCGAATAAACTTTTTATATTTGAAATTGTTTTATATTTATGTATTAAACTAACACACTGTAAAAGTAATAAATATTATATGCAATAAAAAAAAATTTTTTTTTCTTCGTGACAATATTTATGGCAGGACTAGGTATATAAGTATATTTATCAGTTGTCTGGTCACCATAGTACAGGCTCTGCCCAGTTTGGGATCAGATAATAGTGTAATGGTTGTCCTAAGAGAAGATATTATTAATTGCATAGTACAGACGCCAGCACATCAAGCTACACGAAACTGTCAAATTTTCTCAATCAATCTTAAACTTAATACTTTGGCGATAAAGTTGAAAATCTATGAAAGAAATTTGAAGGATTGTAGTGGCTTTAAGTGCTGACGTACATTGTTAGTAGGAATCACTTTCATTTTGACAGTTCCACAACATCCATGGCGTTGTCTACGTTGCTAAGCAGACAGTTATTACGAACATTATGAAAGAATAGATTAGCGTTTATCTTCAAAATCATTCAAATTCTGATAAATAGTGTGTATTTACGTAAAATAGGGTACCGTTGTATAAAACCAAACAAAACCAAAAATAAATGGGTTCCCTCTATCTGGCAGAAACTTGATGCTCCGAATTTTATTTGGCATAACACACTTGGCATAATCTTCTTTAAACGAATATTTGTAAGGCATAAAAATGTTTAGCATATTCATTGGCCGAATATTTATAAGTCCGACTTTACGCTGGCATACTCTTAAGATGGCAGAATTTTATTAAGCATAATTACCTTTGGCAGACATAACATTCCGCAGAATTTTGTTTAGCATAACATTTATTTAGAGCGACGATTATTTGGTACAATTTCACTTGGCATACTATGAAGATGGCAGAATTTCATCTATACATCTATACAAATAAATAAAATTGGAGTGTCTGTTTTTAATATTAAGATAACCACTTTTTACTAAGTGTATAAGGATGTATACACGATACATATACCAAAACAACATTTTTTACAATTTTTGTCTGTCTGTCTGTCTGTCTGTCTGTCTGTCTGTTCGTTCCCGCTAATCTCTGAAATGGCTGGACCGATTTTGACGGGACTTTCACTGGCAGATAGCTGATGTAACAAGGAGTAACTTAGGCTATTTTTATTTTAGAAAGATTCTTTTATTTTAGAAAAAAAATAACTATCTTCGAAAACTACGCTGACATACGTCTCAAAATTCGAAAAACCCTGGCTGAATCCTACGAAATAGATCAAAATAATGTACTACAGTATTGTACACCTTAAAAAGGCCTGCAAAAATGTCCTCAATGGTATATGTCTATCTCTTAGGGATAACCCACAATAACCATTTTTTATCTTTTACTTTTTACGAGAAATAAGGGCTTATTTACGAAGCGATTTTAAGCAATACAGCATTAATCCTTATCCAATTAAGTACCTTAAATACATTGTGCATTCAATATAGATCAATATGGCCCTTTACAGCATGTAATTTAAATGAATATCTTAGAAGATATTAGAGATTTAAAAAGTGGGCGCAGAGCGCGTTGGCAGGGGCCGGGTAGTACAGGATAAGTAGGATTGTAATTCATATTACTTTGGCTTCATAGTAATTGCGAATATCATGTGTGTTCATTATACTCAAAATAAACCTAATAGTATTATTCCAAGTAAGAGACCGCGAAATGGCTTAGATGTTTAGATTTTTGGATGTTTGTTTCTCAATGATGCAAAGACGGCCAAACGGATTTAGATCGAATTTGGCACAAAGATATAGGTATTATATCATGGATACGTAACAGATAGGATACCTACTTTATCCCGGTAGTAGGTTCCCGGGTGATATTTTCCGACAGCTATACGGGCCAAGCCACTGGCAAAAGTACTATTCCGATAATTATGTTCGGTGTCTGGTAAATGATTGAGTGTCTGTATAGGTAAAATAGGAGCGTTAAGAAAAACCAGGAAGACTTATATTCAACTAAACCAAGCCCTATGTCACAGTCTTCTTACTCTGAATACTATTACTTTTATTTTAAAAACACCAACACACATGATGTTCTCATAAACTATGAATCCTAAGTAATATGAGTTATAATCCTACTACTAATAATATTATAAATGTGAAAATATGTATGATTGGGTGTTTGTGTCTCAATCACGCAAAAATGGCTGAATGGATCTGGATCGAAAATAGCACACAGAGTCTATATTACCTATATAACCTGGAATAACACATTCTTATCGCGGTAGTACGTCCTCTTGCATTCATTTCCGACAACCACGTGGGCGAAGCCGCGGGCAAAAGCTAGTTTAGAATAATTTTGTTAGGCATATTGTCATTTCTATAAAATTGCATTTTAACCTTAAATTAAAATTAAAATAGTGTCTCAAAAAGTCAATATATGTTGTGCTACAAAAGTTATTAACAGAAACGAATCGCTGCAGAACCGACTCCACGTAGTCTTGTCTGCCCTACCCCTAGAGTGTAATTTAAGCCCACGTAGGCGCGGAGGGGCGAGGCGGCCCGCGAGCTGAGGAGCAGGTGATTTTGACGCTCGCCGCCGTGGCTGAGGCTGGCCGGCAGAGCCGGCCAGCAAGCCGAAGCTGCGGTGGTGAGCGTAAAACCATTTGCGACGATGAGCTCGCGTGGGACCGCTGGAGCCACGCAGCGCCGGAGCCGTGACAGAAAGCATGCATGCTGCATGTTGCATGCTCGCCTGCATGCTGTGAGCTTGCTTGCATGCTGCATGCTTGCTTGCATGCTGCATGCTTACTTGCATGCTGCATGCTTGCTTGCATGCTGCATGCATGGTGTATGCTTGTTTGCATGTCTGCATGCAGCGTGCTGAATATGATTTTTCTGTAATGTAATAGATGAGCGTTTTATGAAATGTATGCCAAAAGACGATTTTAATTGTAAAGTTTCTGAGATATGATAATTCTGCCTTTTAAGGACTATCGATATAAAATAATGCCAAAAGACGATTCTGACTGCGAACTTTCTGCGATATGACGGTTCTCCTTTTTCATTATTATGGATATAAAATTTATGCCTAAAGTTGATTCTGACTTATAAAATTATGCGTTGTGAATGTATGATAAATGAGTGTATGCCAAATGATTTTCTGCGAAATGAAGTTTATGCTATCCGCTGTTATGCAAAATAATATTATGACGAAAAAAATTCTGCCATAAAGGGGTCCACCCTTTATGGCAGAATTTTTTTAAAATAAATACCATGATCGTTTATTATATAGAAATCGTCATTCCTCTTCAATGATCCTTTTTAAAATTATATTAATTTTAACTGCTGGCCCCAAAAACATAAACACATGTTTCGACACATTTATCCACACAATAAAATAGTAAACAAAGAAAATAATATTCCCCGTTTTCGTATTTTTCGAAATGTTTTTTTTTGGATTGACGAAAAACGGATGAACGAATTGGATGAAAGGAGATTGAGTGATTTTTTTATAGGAAGTCGTCGATATTTGTGTAGGGGTACCTATCTTTACTCTTGTGCAAAGTAGCTTCTAAATCTGACCCGGCAAATTCGATTAAAATACACTTAAATAAAATATAGATGACCTTAACTGTTCTAGCTACAGGAAAATATCTCGTCTAACATTCTCCCAGTGTTCTTTGCACACCAATAACATAGTAAGGTTCTTTATCAGTAGTACGTTCCCATTGGATATTTCCGATAACCACGCTTGCGAAGCCGCGGGCAAAAGCTAGTTAAAAATAATTCTAGTTCCTTAATTAAAATTCCGGCTACCTATATCAAAATTATGAGTTCTTAATTTAAATTAGCATTCGAAATGCCCGAGGCATACCTAATCGATTTTGTAACCATCCAGGCCAATTTATTTCTAGACATCTAGTTTATTATTATGTCTAAAGAGTTGCCTTTAAAAGTCCTTGAAATTAACCCAAATCTACCTGACTGCTGACCTTATCTTCCTCGCTGTCAGACTACCGTGTTTAAGTCAAGTTCGTTTTCTTTTTATTAAAACATATGGCCTGAGAATTTGGGAAAGGTCGGTCGCTAAGAATAGTTCTGACGTCAGACTTAACTATACCTAAGGTACGTTACGGCATCCCCGCAGACAGTTTGATCTGTTACTTTTGTTTTTTTTTTGGGTAAAAAACTTTTAACATTATTGCCTAGCACAAAGTGCCATGAATTTGGGCAAAATGTGCGCCCACAAATCTAATTTACGAACAAATTAAGAAAAACACACATGCCTACAAACTACAACTTCCACAGTAACACAAATATTGATATACCTAACTAACAAACGAATGTAATTCACCCAATAAAACAATAACTTTTCGTACAAACCCACGCACCTTAAATTATGACTTCTGTTGAATTTCATTACTTTACCGCAGATCGACGCGCGACGTGAGCCGTTGGTCCAGCCAATGGACTGTTCGCAGTTCAAATTCAATTACAGAATCGTGCTAATCATAACTCCATTATCTAAACTTGGAACGTTTTAAGGTCTTAACACATTGGTACGTGATGGTGATTTCGAGAATTACGTCCATTTTACAGAATGTGTACCGTGCTTGATACTTACGCCTAAAGTTCGTCGTTCACTTAATGTTTGCGTTTAAGATAATGCCCGGATTAGCTATCTTAAAAGTACGGCTAGGCTAGCGGTGTTTAGGGAATGTTGTTCCGCGACAATATTGTTAATGTTTTTCGCAGGCTGTTGCAATTCTGAGATTTTTCATTCATATTTATGGAATGCTACATCTTTTGTTACTTTGTCTTTGCATCATCCTAAGGTGTTTGAAATAAAATATTATGGACATCAAAACAATGTGTTGTTCCTTCCAACCATAAACAGAAAATTGTCCTCACCATACTTAGTTATACGATTAATATTACATGAAACGCATCAATTTCATCAATGTCTATCTGAAGTTATTTACATCAAAATCCGGACTCTCCTTTGTAGGTACAATATTGTATAATCCAAGAATTTATGGGCGTACAAAAAAGGTATAAAATTCATCCTTATATGCCTTCGTATGGTATCTGATGGTGGAATCTTCGGTCCTTAGGTACTCGCGAACTTTTCACTTCGCTCGAATAGTTGAGTAACTTCAATATTTCAAAGTGGGAAGTTGGGAAGTGAATTGTTGGCAGCGGAAGGGGCTTGGAATATTTTTAGGTTGTTCTCTAAAGTATTATAAGTCTAAAAGTGTGTAAAAAGCTTCAAGGTGAGATGGTAATTGCTTAATCGTGTTTTGAGGTATAAATTTTTTATGCAAGGTATAAAATATCTTGATAGTGGGTTTCAGGAGTTTCGAACTTTAATAACAAATCAGTCTGCTGACCATGAGTTTCTGAGTCCAATTCCTAGGTCAGGGAATGTGTTGATAGGTTTTTCTATATAGGATTTCTCTTTCTGGATTTGTGCCCGGTTCATTTAGGCTCACCACACATTACATTACTACAACTTTACGTGCGAAAAGGAGTTTGTTGTTGGGTTTTGTGTTTTGTTATTGTTTAAAATCATTCTGATCAAAACTGTCTTTCAAAATATACGCGTATTCTTTCCGAATAAAAGCCAAAGCAAAAAACAAAGCCAGACTATTGGCGAGTGGGTCCTACTCGACTAATAAATGAAAAATAATACAACGAAGAACTTACGTCGTACAATCGAATCGATATGTAATTGAGTGTGGCATAATCACTAAGAATGCACTTAAGCTCGAACAAAAACATGCAAAAAAACTACAGATAATATCTTTTATTTCATGACTCCCTGTTATTTACTATCATAGCATGTCGTAAAATCGATGGAAGGGAATGATTTATTGGTCCTTTCAGATTCTAGGGTATAGTACAGTGGTCCCATTTACAGAACCCATTTAAGATTTTATTGTTACTGGTCTTTCATAGCATATTAGGGATCAGATCATTCGTAAAAGGAGAACATTGTGATGATACATAAATACATATTTATTGAGCATTAATCTAAGTTATAATCAATCTGTGAAGAGTTTTATCGTTTAAGTAAGTCGTTTTGTGGTCAGTTTCTGGTATCCCTTTTTGGTGTTGCTAGTTGTTAGAAACGCTAGGGACGTTGTAGTTGTCTGTGATAGTGAATGGGTAGGATACAAATGCTTTTACGAAAGATATACAATATTCATGAAAACATTAATCTGAAACAATTTTGATGTGAATAACAAGGAAAGATCAACTGATTAAGAGCTTGCCATTGTAAAAATAAGAGCAGCATATTTTTAAGCCTTTTATTTTTGAATAAATATTATGTAAACTGAAGAGTTTGTTTGTTTGTTTGATTGAACGCGCTAATCTCAGGAACTGCTAGTCCGAATTGAAAAACTATTTTTGTGTTGGGTAGCCTTTTTATCGAGAAAAGCTATAGGCTATATAACATCACGCTACAAATAAGAAAAGCGGAGCAGTAATGAAAAATGTTAAAAAACGGTGAAAATCGCACGGGTAGGTGATTCGACGCGACGGAAAGGGTCGGGGGAACAAGAAATTTAACGCGGACGAAGTCGCGAGCAGAAGCTAGTGGTATAATAAGAGCAGTGGAGGGCCAGTGGTATCAGCCCCGACTTACAGGTTGTAGGCCGTGGGTTCGAACTCAGGCAGGCGTTTTAGCTGTGTAAATAATTTCATCACCACTGCTCTCAGGTGAACGGGAAACCAATGTGTTCTAGACCTAAATATTTGAAGAAATGTGACATCCATGAACCCGCACTGGGCCCGCTCCCTGTCACCGAGAGAAGGCATGTGTCCCAATAGTGGGATTTTTATAGGCTGAAGCGACACATTTTTTTGGTTAAGTATTTTTTTAATGTAGATCAATATTAGAAAAATAAATGAGGTCACAAAATATTTAGCTCTAGTACAAGAACCACTTAACAAAATCAACTTTCATAATCCTCTAATCACATTCAAGAACAACACGGAAGTGGTAGAAAATCGCTATTAGATTACAGACACGAAATCTTGCGCCGACACATCGTCCATTCAATATTAATGCTCCTTACTTCGTTAACAGAGAACAGGGTCTACGCAGCCCCCGCGGAGCACCGGTCCCTACAAGGATATCTCTAGATTGGAGCCTTGTTCTAATCTCTAACATGATATCTAGGATTAAATACTGCTATTCGTTTAAAATATGGCCGATTCCCGTTTAGACGGAGTGTATTTTCGGCCTGTTTCATGTTTTATTAGCTGTCCTAAGCAAATATAATATTAAGAAGGATACTGTTTACTGCGTACTAACATGGGAGGAGAAATATTGGATGATTTTTTGCGAAGGCATTGAATGACAGGATTAGTAATACGATTTCTAATCTATCTATATAATATAAAATTCAAAGTCCTGAGTGACTGGCTGACTGATATATCAACGCACAGCCTAAACCGCTGGTCCTAGAGACATGAAATTTGGAAGGTCTGTTCTGTGTAAGAGTAGATATCCACTATGAAAAGGGTTTTTGAAATTCCATCCTGAAGAGGGTGAAATGGGGGGTTGAATTTTATTTGAAACTTTTTATTTTCTGGGTTGGATAAGACAAAGCAATCAGTGCGATAAGACATTGTTTACCTGGATTAACACATAGGGTACTTTTGATCCCGGTAGTACGATCCTGTGGGATATTTTTCGACATCCACGCGGGCGAAGCCGCGGGCAAAAGCTAGTAAAGTATGATTTTTATGAGCCGTTTTTTAAGTAAAAAAAACCATACTAGCTTCAATGTCTTTAATATTACAATTTGCTTAATAGCCGCACGGGTCGATTGACGGGTTGAGTTACGCTTGCCGCAGTCGCCTTCGTGCGTTGGAAAACACGTTATGTCGTTGCTCCCGGCTGTAATACAGAGATTTTTGACAGTCGTTACGGGACCCAGAAACAATATTACCAAGAGGTATAGTCTTATCCCGTAACTGGGTGGTGAGACAGGCAGTCGTTTCATGTATAATTCTGGTACTTAGATGCTTTCGGTTAGAATGCAAGCCATCTCTAACTTAGTAGCGAAAAGGCTAGGCAGATTGATTGAAATTCAAAACAAATGATGAAGGACCAAAAACTAAGGGTACGACCTTAGTTTTTGGTCCTTCATCATTTGTAAACGACTGAATTAATTGAATAAACTAATTAAGGCTCAAGTAAAAGTCATTTACGTTAATAGCTTGAGCAGGGTAATGGTTAGCAAAAAGTTCTCCGAGGATTGATTTAAGTCTCCACTTTTTATTTGCTACGAATTTGGTCCTTAGTGGCACCATCAACGTTTCGATCTCATTCGTGTCAGTTTGTGATAAATACGCTATAAATTGCATAAATTATCATCTAACTTTTAACCTTACTGCCAGCGACTTTGTTCGTGTCAAAATATTGTTCTCCTGACCCTTCCGGTCGCATCCAATTGCCTGCCAGTTTTCGTTCATTTTTCATTGCTGCTCCGCTCCTTTTAATCTTAACATAATGTTATTTCCTCAATAAATAGGCAATAACACAAAAAGATTTTTTCATTTCGGACCAGTAGTTCCTGAGATTACTGCGTTCAACCAAACAAACAAACTCTTCAGCTTTATAATATTAGTAAAAATAAAAAGTCGATGGTTTCATTGGCCTATTGTCCGCCAGCACTACTACTGAATATGAAATTCTGAATTCGGTTCCCAGGTTGGGCAAAGTGTTAATGGGATTTTCCGTCAGAGATTTCTTAGTAGCAGCCGGTATTCTAGATTCTGCCCCGTAGCAATTGGCTCGTCCTCTACTACATGGGACTTAAACAAAATTGGCAAATTGTGGCAAAATCAAGACAAAATGAAACTGGTTGCTAACTGAATTGAAAATGAATTTTCATATATAATTATTTATTTTTTATGAAATTCATTAACACTGTGACTACTTGAACTCACACACTGACTTATTACTTGTTAATTCATTATTATATTATATTCAATCATTTAATTCTTGGATCATCGTATACTTATTTTTTACAATTTTTGTAAATATGTGAGCACCGTCTCTGTTACATAATTAATTTATCTGCCATTGCTCCATTTTTAAATACTTTTTACCTTCTGTGATAAAGTAATTTTGTTCTGGGTGCATCGTTTTCACATAATATAATTATTTAATGAATTAATTATAATTTTGTACGACGTTTTTAAAAGAGTAATGGTCGAGTTTCTTGCCCATTCTTCTTCATGCAAATCTACCTTTTGAAAGGGGCGACTAGAATCAATTCTATTTCAATGTAAATATTGTCGTCCAAAAGTGACTCTTATGTGCCTATTTGTAATTAATGCATCAACTATAACTTTGAATGTGTACTACCTCTGCCTAACCTGATAGCATGTTAAAAACATAAAATATTTCATTAAAATTTCAGAATCAACAAGAAATTATTTTATTCGTGCAACTAATATCCAACTAACAGTCTTGAAGAATTATCATGTTCATTCTTCTCTGACCGATGACAGGAATCCGCACATGCGTCATCTGCAATTAGCGTTAGATAACTTTGTACCCGTATAACAGGAAATACTCTGATTGCGCCTCCCTAAAAGGCTCGCATCGTATTCATTAGCAACCATAGGACCAGCTGCTTCGTCCCAAAAGGCAAGGTTTGCCCCCTGCAGTTATGAGGCGAACTAGATTTTTCACTTACAATTAGACCATAATCTTCGGATATAATCCTATGACAGTAAATTTCGCTTATAATACATGAAGAAATGACTCCTTCCTACCTATTGGGTGGTCTTACCAAAGACTAAAGACATAAAAGAAATGTAGCACTTGTTTTTATGATCCAAAAGCTATACAGTATGTTTTATTGTAAGAGATAAAGACAAATAATACTTTTGGACTGTTTCAAATAAACGTAGACTTACGACTTTATATTGTCTGGTGACCTGAATATGTGTCGGGGAGTTGGCATTATAATTGCGTCTGTGCGTATGTAACTATGTCACATTTGGGTTTGGCCACAGTATTTAATTCTACAGAAGTACAACTTTACTTTCAGCAGCAATTCGTGTTTAATTATGTCAGAAAACCTTGTTTGTATTTGCCGCGTTATCGACAAAGCTCACTAGACATCAAAACTATCAGAGTCGTGACTTTTAAGGATGTTATGGATTCCAGTAATAATGTGCAAGAAACTTTCGATAAAATTACTATTTTATAAGTTTGTTAAGATATAATAGACCAGAAGATCAATTCTTGAAAATAAAACGTTGAAAGGGTAATCGCAGTCCACCTCGGTGACAATCAAATGTCAAAAACTTGTCAAAAATGAGGGAAATCTCGTGGAATTTTTGAAAGATTGTGATTGAGATCAGACTATGAACGTTCTTAAAATTACGAGAATTGCCCCTTACCGAATAGTGATTATTTTGTGCACGTATAGGTAATGTTTTAAATGTTGGAACTATCTGTTGTAAAAAGTTTTTTTTTTTTTACAGCCAAATGCAAATACGTCTTTGGGAGAAAAAAATTGTGAGACTTTTGCAAATAAAGAACAGTCACCCTTTAGATATGCTTTTGCCTTTAAATATCAGACAGGTTCGTTACTTTACTAGGAGGAACTAAGAAACTTAATTGATACTGGAACATTGAAGACCTTACAGTTATATTTATATCTACAATTTTCATAGATATAAACAGGCATAAAAACTGAGCCAAAGTAGGAAAGTCATAAGTAACGAAGTCATAAGTACAAGTTTCAGATCCAAAAACTATATTCGGTTTTGAGTCGCTTTTGAGTCATTTTGTGTATGTAGATGTTCCACTTCGAGTAGAATATAATTCTTTGTTTATATAAAACAGATTGTAGTACATGTCAGTTTTTACAAAGTAGGTAGTATAAAGTAGATACATATTAGATGATGTAGTAATCGTGTGTCTTAATGACAAACATGTTTTTCGAAATATTGGCCGTTCCTTCGCAGTTACGCTACTGCTCAATTATCTTACAGGGACTTAGGTATGGCTTGGGACAGGATATTATTAGACTAAACGACAGTGGCAATGTATCTTTTGATAAAATTAATTTAGCAAGTTACTTAGCAACTTGTAATTGCCCATTTTGTTGCTAGAAATATTTATCAAAATATGGTGTGGCTGGGCTGAACCCACCCGTGTCGTGACTAGATAAGTAAATAAGTATTTATAGGATGGGCTGCAACTTTTACTTAATTATATCGAACAACATTCTAAATTATATCTAGTTATATCAATTTGCGAAATGAAAGACTATATACTAAAGAAGAGATCTTACAGAAGTTGGATAGCTGTCTCAAAGGAAAAGTTTACTTTTTCAACCACAGTATCACTTGGCAGACAGAAAGATACAATTACGTATATAGTGATAAAATGTATGCGCGGGTTTTGGATGTTTAAGCCTAATAGTCAGAGGACATGACACAATGCGGTGCAATTTGTGATAGATCAATGATGAGATTATCTATCCCATCAAAAACATAAATGTGAAATAAGAGCCAAGTTCAATATAATGATATATGCCTTGGTTGTTGACTTCAACGACAAAAGAAGTGAGATCTAAATGGGTGCCAAGTTCAATGGTCAGTCCTAAAATTTCTTTATAACTACATAAAATATCATTTCTTCTTATAACTTTGGATAATATATTGTAGCCTAAGGTCTGATTTGGTTAGTTCTCATATACGAATAGTTTTTGAGTTATGAGGGGGTCAAAAGTGGCTCCAAATGGTTCGTGTAATATTACACACGGTGCTGCTCACCAGTTCTGTTACTTGAACTTGGCTTGACACGCTACCGCGTGTCTAGATCACGGACGGATTGAACAACCATAATGATTCAGCCAAGGCTTTCAAATAATGATGATGTTCTTCACCATGACAACTCTAGATAAAAGACATTGAAATAAAATGTGCACTTAAAACGTTCATGTTTTGGAAACATTGGCATTATCATTTCAACGATCATTTACAAGACCAAAGCGCATTTAGAAAATGTTTTGATAAAAATCAGGGACTGGGGTTATTGCAAAGGGTGACAATTACCAGTGTCATAACTGCCGTTAAAGACTGGAGATAAGCAGATGAGGCGAGGTCCGGTCAGGGGACGAAAATGCAGAATATCCCCAATAGGTACAAACATGATTGGTCCTTTTATCCTTACATTAAAATGTAAGGACCGATAATATAGGAGTACGCTCCTTTGATATCTTCGGCTTACGATAAGGATATGAACTCCGTTTAGGGAACGTGTAATTACAAGTCAAGCGGGATTGACTTGCTTCCTGCAACAGTGGCTTGAAACGTAAGGGCCGACAACCATCGCTCATTATTTGTAGATTTGTATGGGTATGTAGACTACATATGCCAACTCGGTTTAGAAGCAGTACTGTAACAGTATACCGACAGTATCTTCTTTATTTAATTTATGGGACGCATTTTAAACTTTAATTATTTTATGTTTAAGCTGGTCATTTATATATCATCATTTAAAACCATAACATGTATTACTGACCTTATCCCCATATCTCACTTAACTTCATATCCTATATTGGAGTCGGTTTTAAACCGCCACTATCAACATCTACCTAGCCTCTTCCCAGTATCTTACCTAACCGAATCCCATAATCCCATATGTCCCGTTGCATATCGCTGCCTATGTTAGATATATGTAGGTCAGCTTCCATGTCTTTTCAAATGTATAAAATCCAGAGAGCGCTTGTATAAACTATGACTTTAAAAGTGAGCTCTTTAAAATACTATCCATCGATCTTATTTTATGAGCTCACTTTATAAGTTTAGACGATCTTTAATTTTATTACCCGAAAATCTTCAATAATTTGTGCAGCTCACTCCCATCAAAGCACACAATTCACCTAATAAGCAATAAGTGAGGGCAAAAAAACAAGTAGTTAGCAGCCATCGGCGGATGTGTCACGTCTCTTCGGTAATTACTGTAACGAATGCCAACCGCTGACTTTTAGGGTAAGCAGTTATCGAGCTCTTTAAAATAATTTAACATATTACTTGCTGACGAAATATTTATTGCAAACAAATTTTAAATGGTGTGTGTAAGCATGCTGCTGTGATAATCTATACTTAATATTATAAAGCTGAAGAGTTTGTTTGTTTGATTGATTGAACGCGGTAATCTCAGGAACTATTGGTCCGAATTGAAAAATTATTTTTGTGTTAGGTAGCTTATTTATCGAGGAAGGCTATAAACAATATAACATCATGCTACAGCTAAGAGGAGCGGAGCAGTAATGAAAAATGTTGCAAAAACGGGGAAAATCGCACGGGTCGGCGATTCGACGCGACGGGAAGGGTTGGGGAAACAAGAAATTTAACGCTGACGAAGTCGCAGGCAGAAGCTAGTGTGCTATAAATGATTAATTTTGAATGATTCAATTATAATAATTGTGTTGATTTTATTAATGAATTCCAGTAATTGGTTTGATCATATTTATTATTCAACATTAAATAATATCGGTGGGGAGCCTCGTGGTACAGTATAAACATTCGCATGGATCGATCGATCAAGTTATGCTTACCGCGGTCAGTCCTTAGATGAGTGACCATCTTTTTCTTACATACCGAGGCCCTTCCGTGCCCATGAAATCATACTAAGCCGTTAGTCCCGGGCTTCCATGGAACTCAGACCTTCAGAACGGTCGTTACGGGTTTTCAGTATCGTATTACCTAACTAGGTAATACGATTGATTTGTGGAGGTCATTTAGGCAGGACAAAATCAGGATCAGGATCTCAATATAGTAGGGAAAATGCTAGGCAGATTACGATGACTAAAATAATATCATCATCATCATCTCAGCCGTAAGTACTCCACTGTTGGATATAGGCCTCCCCCAATTTAGGAGGCTTTGACATAATCGCCACGCTTGGCAGGCGGGTTGGCGATCGCGGTATTGTGGTAAAATGCATAGAGAACGCTGCTGCCCATTCTCTGACAAGTTCCTTAGTGGCCTTTTACGACACCCACGGGAAGAAATGTGGTGGTGATATTTTGTAATACCGACACCACATGGAAGAAAAGAAAATGAAAATTGGTAGCAATAATCTTTTAGGTACCTGTGAAAATCTTTTATTGTCGTTATTTTAAAGGTAATATTACTAATATGTACAAGTATCTAAAAAAGGTACCTATTTTACAATGATAATAATTTCCAAAGCTTCTTTCTCTATTTCTCTTTCCCAACTTCAGATTAATGTTTCATAACTGTCATAATGAACCAAGCTAGATTAAATCACCCATACAAATCTTCTGTCAAATTAATTTCTAAAACAACTGTCTTATAAAATAGTTCCAAAAATAACTGGTTCATTTGATAAATGTGTTCACGTTAGTAAAGTAAGGCGAAGCACTTGGGCGAAGTTGGAGCTGTCGTATCTATATTACCGGTGGTATACAACACCCTGTTCCCGAGCTTATCCGAGTTTAGCCGATGTTAGCCGAACGCCGGATATGATTAATTGATAGTGTTCAACAGATTCGTGAAATATTGGATCTTGATTTATACCTTTACTTACGCTACTTTTATCTATGTTCATCTGGGACGGAACATAAATGTGAAAACTTTATCGGGGAAATTATTGGTTGTATATTTTTTTGGGATTGGGTTGACAGAAGTTTAGAGAAACAGAAATGAAAAAATCAAAAATATTTGGACACAGCTCGTGAAACATACAAAAAAAAAGTTAAAAAATACTTCAGCATTAATGCCAGACATATTCGTCTGATGGTGGTTTTATAATGAACCTTAAGCGACAAATAACGTAGTAAAAACACTCAACACACCTAATTGATGTTTTGTATACTTATAAATAAATAAATTAGTGATCAAATATAGTTAACAAAAAATGGGAGCAAGAACAAAGTCGTGATCGTGATTTCAGGTCTTATGTTATCATTGCAAGAAAATTCTGAAGCAACCAGTCCTATAAATAACTGGGTACTCCTGAAAACTCTTCTGATACGGATCTATTCCAATTTAAATTTCAACCTAACAAACTTACAGCGGATTTGCTCATCAATTATTATAACTAAAACGATGTTTGACAACGGTAACTATTGTTTAATATTCTCAAGCTATGAGTTAACCGAATTTGAATGGAATTGTTTGGAAACTAGCCAGAGAAGATTTCGGGGTTGGTTTCAGACTGTTCAAATTGTTTCATTCCAGTTATATACACTACTGTATGGATTCATTATGGTCTGATAATGAAGGTTTATTGCTTGTTGTTTGGTAAATTGCTTGGTTGGTTTGAAGGTTTGCTGGTTTATTGTTTATTTTTTGGTTGTTATCATCATCATCATCATTTCAGCCGTAAGAAGTCCACTGCTGGTCATGAGCCTCCCCCATGCGCCGCCAATTTGACCGGCACATTTTTTTGGGGGGATTTGCCATAATCGCCACGCTTGGCATGTGGCTTGGCGATCGCAGTTTGGTGGTAAAATGCATAGAGAACGCTGCTGCCCATTCCCTAGTAAGTCCTTTAGTCGCCTCTTACGACACCCAAGGGAAGAAATAGGGTGGTGTTATTCTTTACGTCCGGTACCACACGGTACTGTTGGTTGTTATATTATATGTAGTCCTCCAGACCGAATTTCGGCCACGGCGACCAATCTCAACGGAGACTAGCCATCGCATCGGCGCGGGAGATATTATAGTGCTCAAGTGTGTGCGCAGACACAAGAGCACTCACTCTTCCCTCACTCTCATAGTCCGATGGGACGGCAATCCGACACGACCGGAGAGAGATCAGGCGTAGGACCAACGACTTAACGTGCTGTTGCGTGTTGTTATATTAATAAGTTATATACAGGCTCAGAAAACGGTTTCCATATGATATCCGCTAAGCAGATGATTATCACAGGAAGATGAGCTGGTCCTTCGATCATCATTGAGGAAACAGTCCTGGTTTTGGAGATGATCCCATGTGTAAAAAGATAATGATCTTTTGATTGCTTCATTGTGCTGATGCAGGAATCCGCTGGATGTGACAAGCACAGACCCAGTCAAAGAAGCGGAGCTTGTTTACGTCCAGCAGCGGACGTCTAGCAGCTGAAAACAGAAACGAAGCAAAATGAGTATGTCAACATGGTCTTCACATGATGTGACCAATATTATGTCTGGACTTTAAAAGAGACTGTGACCTCTGAGTTTGTTTCTGCCTTTCTTCTCAGAGTAGTCAGATAGGAAACGCCGACCTCATCTAGTTTAAAAAAAATATTATTGACATGTAAATGTGTTTGTACAAACCTACTTACAGAAATAAAATCATTTATCATTTATGAAATAATCGTAGCTGATGGTGTGCTATAGTTTTTGGATACTCCTATAGAATGTAGCCGTGAGTTTTATATAAATACTCGTATGTTATTGTATCACTGGTATCATTTTTGCCACAACTCACAACCTGTGAGATATTTAAGTGACAATGTAGAGGGAAATATCACTGGTGTTAAACTATTAGTTATTCCAGGGTATATTTAGCTTCGTTATTAAATGTCAGTGCATATGTTGAACTTCGAACTGCGATATGTTAATGTTTCCCGGGGCTTGAGTTATGAACGGATTTAATTGGTTTTGCGTGGAATGGTCTATATTGGATACTGGTTAACTAAAATGCGATGTAAGAGAGCTATAAAATTATTTAGAATCCATAGGAGCTCAGTAGAAAAAACGGTCTAATGAACTCAGCCTTTCCTAGTCCTCGACTGGGCATAGCCAATACATACAAACAATAGATCAATTACGTAAAATATCTACTAAACTTTCTGGATTTATTGGTCATAGTAATTGAAACTATTGACCATATGCCAACAAATTTCTAAGGTACTTACTACTTCCTCATCGATAAATAATCAACCTTTATTTTTTCCTCTGCTGGGACACAGGCCTCTTTTCGAGGAGAGGGAGTGGTCACATGTTTGCGAATTTTTGCTTCTAGTTCATTTTCCAAGCGATGTTTTCCTTCACCGTTTTGGGAGCCGTGATGATGAAATAGTTTACGCAACATAAAGTGCCTGTTTGGGTTCGAACCTGCGACCTAAAACTTGTATTTCGTGGCCGATACCACTGGGCCACCACTGTTCTTATCAATGTACAATCAGTTTATAATGTCTTCACTGCTTGTACATAGTCTTCTCTCGAGAGGCAGTGGGTAGGGTCGGGATAATAAAGTATTGTACGTTATTTCACACAAATGTACTCTATACTTTATGAGAAAAATAAATTACACGAAAATACTTTATTTTGCAAGATTTAATTTCTTTGGAATTTTCAAAAGATTAGTCGTAAATACTTTTTGCAACTTGAAATTTATTTGATGGAAACTGCAAAAAGCAATAAAAATATGTTTTGAATCTAAATACATACTAAATTGGTCAAAATAGTAATGCGTTCACTATACGTCAAATAACCCGCCCCTAACTGTTCCCGGCGCAAAGGTGCCCAAAACACTTGCTGCTTTGCCACGTTGGATGGCAATGGCTAACCTTTGCACCAAGAACGAGCCGGAGCGGGAGTCACCCGTTTTATCACGGAGCCTGTGCCCTAACTCAATGAATGAATTATAATAACAAAGAAAAATAAATCATACTTTATTTTTATATCATGAACTTTTTTTCTCACCTATAATTACCAAAGTACTTTAATTGCATGAAAAAAAGGTGGCAACCCTAGCAGTGGGCTACAATTTACCACGCGGGGCCGATGCGGGTTGATTATTTTCACATATCTTCGAATTTTTGGTTCTAGGAAATGCCGGTTTTCTCTCAAAGTTTTCCGTCACCATACAAACCTCCCCATCAATGAGTAAGCAATGAAGCTATCGATTTACAAAATACTTATTTGACGTCTCATAAAGTAAACCAAACAGCAATATTTACCCTCTTTCACATTATCTTCAAAACCGCTTCGACACCCATTACCAAGCCCCTTAACTTTAAGAAAATAACCATTCTATTAACGTTATAGGCTTCGTAATGCACCAATTTGTTCCACTCCAATTGCCTTGGGTCTTGGTTTCCAAGACCCACCATCATTTAACTAATGAATGGCATGTGACGACACTTCTTGAGTGACAAGTGGACCGATTCCGACTAATCTGGACTGTACATCACTCCTTGACGAGACCTTATAAACGTCATGCATGTACCTGATTAACAAGCACATTCTTTTTAACGATAGTCAAAGGAATTTACGAAGAGCTCTCTGTAACTGTACTTTTGAAGATATATTCAGTAGATTTTATGAGGGTGACGCGAACTTCGGTTTTAATTAGATGCGTGAGAATTATGTGTACAAACTAGATGTTATTTTATGGATATGGGTTTTCGGTGTTTTGATGTAGGTACTCGTTATTCGGGAAATGGGCCTGCTTTGTGGAATTACGGTAGTTTCCTGTCTGTTTGTGTATCTTTCTCGGAAGTTGAGTTGGGTAAATATTTCTGGCTCAGATCTTACCATCTGTTTCGTACAGTAGCCGGTATACTCCAGATTCTGGAATTACGAAGTTGTTAATCAGTGGAAAATCTGAAATGGAATTATGCTCGCGTGGACGACTAAAAGTCGAGTTGGACTTTCATTCTTGTTTGGGTAAACAGAACTTGCAACAGAATTTTGATTAATTTATTTATTTACTAGCTGACCCAGCGAACTTCGTATCGCCTAAGATTCAAAATGTTGTAATAAACCTTCCAAGTTTGACAACCTGGTACGCGGTGGTGATCTGGTAAGCGTTTTCTAGCTGATACTCATATGTTTGGGTAGCTCCTACTCGGTTATGATAACCTGTTACTTCGAAGGCATAAAGCGTTTTCTGGCTGACACTGCTGTTTAATAAGCTCATACCAAGTTATGACCGCCTGGTACCTCGAAGGCAAAGTTTTTGTCATACCACGTTTTATAGTGAAATGTATTCTCTTTGACGTTTTATGTCACATCACACGAGAACGCGGTCGAAGGGGATAAAAAGTATCCTTTGCCAAAAGCAAAAAAAAAAAAAAAAAAGTATCCTATGTCCTTCTCCTGGCTCTAAACTACCTCCCTGCCAATTTTCAGCTAAATCGGTTCAGCCGTTCTTGAGTTATAAGTGAAGTAACTAACACGACTTTCTTTTATATATATAGATTTAAACTTCTCGCACACAACAAGGTACAAAGGCGGACTTAATACCTTAGGCATTCTCTACCAGTCAACCAAGGGTGGTGAAGAGATAAGATGGCAGGTGCTTTGGTTGAGAGGAATAATTATTGAAATACTATTAAAACTACAATAATCATACTGAATTATAAATAATAAGGGAATAGTTGTATATAAATAGACCAAAACTAATAATACACATACCTACACACATACATATTTACTATAATATATACTATAATAAATAAATGAAAGAGATGAGAAGAAAGAGAGGGAGCGCATTCTAAAGAAGAATGGACTGAATATGTAAGGACGAATGAACAAAGTCAGAGGTATGAGAAGGACAGAGTAGGAGAAGATTGTTAGAAGAACGCAGATTTTTAACGTGAGAAGAACAAAGATATTGGAAGTGAGACACAAGATAAGAAGGGGGATTAATCTTGCCTACGTAACATAACTAACATCACGCCTCTGTTCCCCAGGGGTTATTCAGATGTGCACCAGGTAAAACCACATTTTGCCAGTTATGTTTAAGTCCCATGTGGTATGGGACGGCCCTATTGCCATCAATTAAACACAAATCCTGATTCAGGGCTCCTCCGAGAAATTCCCGATTGAATAACCCAATAACACCTTGCCTGTCTTAGGAATCGAACCCACAGTAGTATTGCTAGCGACCACTAAGCCAACGAGACGAATTCTGTCTACTGTAAGTAACAAGTTTGTCCTCTTCACAGTAAAGGTTAATGTCCTACTAAACCTTGGAACATGAACCCTCAACAAAGTCTCACATTTGATCAGTTTTATATGAAATTTTGTTTTATACAATATAATTTGCAGTAAATAAGCGTCATCAACATAACGTGTCCTATTACTGAGGTAGTAAGGTTCAAGCACCTATTTAAGTTTCTAACTGTACCGTACGTTGTTTATCTCAAAAGTCCTTATCGATGAACTTATTCAGTGTACTACGTCTCGTGATATAATGTAGCGAATGATACATTTGAAACAATTGTTGTTTTTTTTTAGAGCTGAATGTATATCACTGGCAGTTACACGTGAGTCCAAAATTATTTGTATTTTGGACCTGTTTTTGTTGTGTCATTTATTTATTAACTAGCTTCTGCCCGCAACTTCGTCCGCGTTAAAGTTAGAAAGAAAAAGAAACAAAGAAAATACGTTTATTTGCGGCAAACATGAGGCACAGAAAGATCAGAGTTATGTACAGACATAAAAATAAAGTGTGGGAAAACATGCGTCACATCCACGCAAAACGGCCATCACTCAGCATAATGCTGTGACCCTATACACAGACAGAGTCCCAGCGCTGGTTTTCAGTGACAGCCGGCGCTGACGTGATGACGTCGACCAGTGCAGCAACAATCATTTAATAAATACTGGTACATAAATTATCCTTAGAAGAAATAATAAGTTCTTGTTCCCCCGACCCTTCCCGTCGCGTCGAATGGCCTACCCGTGCGATTTTCCCCGTTTTTGCAACATTTTTCATTACTGCTCCGCTCTTCTTGGTTGTAGCGTGATGTTATATAGCTTATAGCCTTCCTCGATAAAAAGGCTACCCAGCACAAAATATTTTTTCAATTCGGACCAGTAGTTCCTGAGATTAGCGCGTTCAATCAAACAAACAAACTCTTCAGCTTTATAATATTAGTATAGATACCTTTAGCCTGCGGCTTCGCCCGCGTGGATGTCGGAAAATATCCCACGGGAAAGTACTAACGGGATTAAAAGTACCCTATGTAAACAATATATTAATTCCGTAACACAATTTCTTTATAAGAAAACTTTGTACGACGGAAACTTAAAAATAGTGCAGAAAAATATCTGATGATTGTTTTGACCACTTCAAAAATCATTGTTATATTTCAACCAATTTACACTGAATTACACACCTCACATCCTCACGAATTTCTCCGCCCATTGGTGAACACTGTATGAATATCTGTTCCGTAGTTTATGAGTTTATCACGTTCATGCAGACAGATGCGACAGGGGCTTTGTTTTATAATATTATATGTATTCATTTCTATAAAATATTTTGGTTGTGTCTACTAAAATACATGTTCTATTCCTATTGCCACCGAATATAACATAAGTGTACAACCAGCTCGTTTTTTTTTTTTTTTTAATGAAAAAGTTCTGTCATCTTTTAGTATCTTGTTCTGTAAGAAGCGCATTGTTGACATGATTCAAATACTCAAGTAGGTACGTATATTTGTCCAACATAATAGTTTTATATAACAAAAAGCAGTAGGCGTCCGAATACCGAATGAACAATAATGTAAACAGCATGTAGATCGAACCGCAACGAATGAATTAAATTATACTATTTGACATTTGATCGCACCGATAATTGAGGAGCTCAGTCGAGCGAGCAAATAAATCAATGTACTGATTTCAATATATCACGGTAATGCAAATAGACTGTAGCTTTCGAGTGCCATACGACGTGTTACATCACCTCCCGGTATTCGATCCAAGGGGGCGTGGTATGCGTGCGCGCACTGAGAGTGAAAGCTGAAATCATCACGACTACCATACATTTTAATTGTCGTACATCAATAAAATTTAATGCCATTTAAGTTACAGATAAAACGACTCAGTGAGGAGAAATAAAACAATTTGTAGCGACGTGAAATTATTTTTTTATTGCTCGCTTTAGATTGAAGCTTTAGAACGTTTGACGCAATAATTGTCGGATTTAATTGTTTCAGTGGAAAGCGAAGGTTACATGTCGAGTTTCAAACGCACTCATTAACTACATAATCGTTGTTAATGACTAGCGTTTTATGTAATAAGGCGTTTAAAGATTATGTGTCTAATTAAGAAGTAAGTAGAGTAGTTACTTTTATTTTCAATGTTATGTGGTGGAAAATGGCGTCGCTTATGGCAAATGAGTGTTAAAATAGCTATTTCCTAAAATGACAACTAAAACCACATATATGACAAGTGCATTAAAAGCTTTCTACGTTACATAAAAGTAAAAGGCGCTATTTTAGCACTATTTTAACACTGCAGTGTATACATATATACCTAGTACCTATTAATATTTGAGGTTTATGATTATTATTAAAGTAATGCCTTTTTTTTTTCAAAAAGATATATCTCTATTTTATTTTATTTAAAGACAAAACGTTCTAGATCGTCTACAAGTACTTATCTACCGTCTACGGCATTTTATATTCCGAGAATGTAGGTGTAAAATTTGCTACTTTGATTTTTAGCAGACAGGTCTTCTTTTTCGGCGTGTCGATTGCACGACTAAATCTATTGTTAACATTATCCTCAAAATTGTTCATCGAACACTTTATTTTGTAGTAATATTAAGGGGTTTTCCATAACTGCCACGCTTGGTAGGCCGATTGGCGATCCTCCGACCGCCAATCCGCCTCATATGTTGATAAAATGCATAGAGAACGCTGCTGCTCATTCTCTAATAAGGCCTTTAGTCACCTTCTATGACATCCACGGGAAGAAATGGGGTAGTGCTATTCTTAACGTCCGGTAACTCACGGTTACCTTATCCTTTAAACACAATTAATTTCGAAATACAACGAAATGTAAAAAGAAAATGTGTTGCAGGTAAAATCAGCTATGTTCTAAATACGTGCCTATCAAATGGGGTCAGTTTTTTATACCTAAGGTGTTTTTTCACCTATGTTGTCTAGACTAGAGGTGGGGCGAACCGGTGTCGGTCGTAACAAAGGTTGTTACGTGAAATTATTTCTATACTGCGACCAAGTGATCTTAATCCTTTAGGTAGATTAGTTTAGGTTTCACTCTGTTTGAAAAGATTGATGTTCTAAGCAGCAGATTTAAGATTCATTATGTTTTAAAACAATTTTGCTTTAATATTTAGGTATCACTACATAGAATAAAACAAAGTCGCTTCCCTCTGTCTGTCCTTATGTATGCTTAAATCTTAAAAACTACGCAATGGATTTTGATGCGTTTTTTTTAATAGATAGAGTGATTCAAGAGGAAGGTTTATACGTATAATACTCGGCTGAAACCAGTGCCAAAAGCTAGTATCTACATAAGTAAATTATCCATTTGAAGATATAATCGATATGAGCAAAATTAAAAGTACAACTCAGATTGACCCAGAAAAAATCGTATCTAAAAGTAAAACTGCGGAAATTAAAAATGTCGAAGTATGCAGCTCCGGATATAACAGTAGGGGAGTCGATTGCATACTTGATTAAAGTGTTGTCACCCAAACACCAGCAACGACTCTCACAGTTTTTATCGAGTTTTTTGACATTGGCGCTCGATTGATTCCGATTCGAGTTGCATTCGGACCACAATGGATGGCGGTCATGGCCGTCAGACCCGAGTGGTGTGGACAATTTGGTAAAGGAGGCGTTCCATAGCCTCCCATGTAAATTAACAATCCTTCCTGTGATTTAACAAAAACTCATTGGTTGCATTAACCCGATTCATTTGACTGCCAGACTTGTCTCGTTCGTGACAGGTTGGATTAACCAAATGTTTTAGTCACGGGTTTGAGCCAAACCACATTTTTTAAAAGACTGTTGACTATTTTATCGGTACAAGCAATAAGCCTGGCCAATTCTCGTATTAAAAAACGCTTAAAATCTAGTTCTCTCATATTAGTGACAATCATAGGTCAAAAACTTGTCAAAAATGTATGGAAACTCGGAGTATTTTTGACAGACTATCACTGAGATCAGGCTGTGGACGTTCTTAAAATTACGACAGTTGTCCTTTTGATGACGTCCGAAATTGGTCTGGCGTAAAAATTGCAAATCGACCAATAATTAAAAGTAGATTACTCCATAATTTATATTGGGTTAATTGTTTTGCTGAATTGAAGCTAATGATAGTTGACGAGAGCGACGTGCGCGAAAACTCCCGTCGCTTTTTTATTTCGTCCGTGGGAACGTGGGCTTCCTAAATAAAGAAGGTAGCCCTGCGCTGGCACAAATATCCCAAACTTTGCCGTTAAAAGAAAAGTTTGATTACAATTGTTTGTTCCATGTTTGTTGCTGACATATTAAACGTACAAAGTGTGGTAATTTGAAATTTAACTTTGTGGTATTAAGAAAAGGACTTTGTAAACTAATGTGTGACAAGAGTTTCATAACAGTGACGTAGGAGTGATCCTACTTGGCAAATTGATGTTGTTTAGCAAAAGGCGTTTAATTTTAATTTTGATGCTATTAAAAGTTTTACAATGGTGCCGATTCTGTTGTACTCCGAACTAAACTAACTAAACTATCTCTAAAATTCCTTACTTTTGGCTATGAGAATTTTAACGCAATTCTGCAAGAAAAAATCTCTAAATTTAAAAATTATTTTGACACGACTAAAAACGAATTTGACAATCAACTTGGCCGTGTTTTATATGGAATTTTTCACTTTTTGCTCGAAAAATATAAAAAAAGATTACCCACGTGTTGAGATTTATATGTTCCAGGTTAAAAGGGGTCAAAAATTTCATTATTTTTGCGATAGGACACGCCATTTTTGAGATATAAGCAAAATAAAAAATACAGCACGGTTTTTGCACGTGACGGCGAGGCGTTGGTGTGAATTTTTGTTCATGACCACCAGTTTTATTCCACACCATTTTAATCGCGATTAAAAATAGTCAGATTTAGGCAAAATAAATTATTATAGTTTAAATTTTGGTGAAAACCAGCAAACTCAGAATAGCAAAATTGTCATTTTCACTAAACTAATAACTCAGTGCAATCTTAGTGCTGTCAAACTAAAATATAGTTAAGTTGCGTCACTTTAGTCTATTTCAGAATAGGAAATCGTCGTTTGACAGGAATAAACCAAATTTTAGTGATTTTTAGTTTAGTTTAGAGAATTTTGTACAACAGAATCGGCACCAGTGTGTCTTTACGCACGTTCAAAAAACTTTCCTGCCATGGTCGTGGAATTGTTCGAAGGAACACGCGTGGATTTTAGTCAGTAAAAGTCTGACACGCCCTTCCACTCCACACAGAGTAGGAGACGTTATTTGATGATATCCCACCAAAAAATGTTTTTTTACGGATTTAATTATCCATTACTGCTCTATCAGTCACACATGCCCAAACACGTTAAACTAAACCAGCAATGGACTGCATCAATCACAGAGTAGTCAACGTTTTCAGAGTATGCAGTTTAAAAATTAGTAATCCATTTACCAAGATCATGCCCAGTAGGTTCTAATCAGCCCGGCAATATTTAACAAATCACGTTAAACTTTTAATGGGTATTCCGTGGAGCGTAAACTTTGGGCCGGTAATTAATACCTTATTAGCGATCGGGTTGGCGAAATTATCTGTTGTCATAAATTCCTGGGGTGTAAATAATCGCCTTATAGAGCAAGAGTTGTGCAGTAACAGCTTGACGCCAATTACAAGCGGTGTGTGACGTTGTGCCCGTCAGGCACTGGGTCGCTGCAGGGCTGAGCGTTATTAACAGATTTTTTCCAATAAAAAAACCAAACTAAAAAGTACAAAATAATGGAAAAAAAGCGTGGGGTGCTTTATAAGGTATTTTTTTATTGATATCAGGCACCCCACGCTTTTTGCCATTATTTTGTACTTTTTAGTTTGGTTTACAATGGAAGCGTGTTTTTTTTAGTTTTTTAAACTATTATTTATTTTCTATTTTTAGGGTGTTTCAAACTTTGAGACGTATGTCAGCGTAGTTTGTGACGTATGTCAGCGTAGTTTGTGACGTATGTCAGCGTAGTTTGTGTCGTATGTCAGCGTAGTTTGTGACGTATGTCAGCGTAGTTTTAGAAGACAGTGAGGCAAGGATAATGGTACAAATTTATGAAATTATTGCATTGTCATCGTTCCTTGACAGGTGTGCAAGGTTTGAATAAAATCTGGTCGTTTAAAATCGGTCAAAATCGCGCTATAAGGAGTCGGTTACAAACAAACATACAAATATACAAGTGAAGCTAATATAAAGCGTGTAAAAAGAACATTAGCTTACCAATATCATGTACAAAAAAAAAAAACAGTAATTGAAGTCATTGCGTATCGCAGCAGTGCTGATGCAAGTGTGTTAATTGATAAATGAAGACATTAATTAGACAATATTTTAAGCGTTAAAATACATTGCAGACCGCAGGTTCTTCGACAGTTATATTTCAGTGTAGCAATACCTCCACAAATAATTTTATTTCTAGAAATAGATTTCGTCAATTTGGTGCCGGAAGTAATGGAATACCACCATCTCATTTCTTCTGGTGGGTGTCGTAAAAAGCGGCTAAGGGACTTACTGTTGAATGGGCAGCAGTGCTCTGTATGCATTTTACCACCATAATGCGATCGCTAATTCGCCTGTGATTGGGGGAGAGGCCTATGTACAGCAACGGACGTCTAACGACTGAAATAAAGTAAGTTAATACAAAGACTTTTACATGTCGATTATATTTTTAAAGTAGATGAGGTCGGCGTTTCCTATCTGACTACTTTGAGAAGGAAGGCCGAAACAAACACATAGTTGACAGTTTCTTTCAAAGTCCAAACAAAATCTAGGCCAGATCATGTGAAGACAAATGTAGATTGGTGTGTGAAATGGTGTGAGGTGATAAGGTGTTTTTACAACAACTGAAAACTTAATAAGAATAATTCATCATGACGGCAGACGTCCACTGTGGGACTCAGATCTCCTCCAAGCACAGGCGAATTGGCGATCGCAGTATGGTGGTAAAATGCATAGAGAACGATGCCGCTCATTCTTTAGTAAGTCCCTTAGTCGTCTTTCACGACACCCTTGGGAAGAAGAGGGATAGTGCTATTCTTTACGTCCGTCACCACACGGACGAAACCTATTTACAGAAATAAATTATTTATGTACGTAGGTACTATAAGTGACTGCGATGTATTTTTCCGCTACTTCGAATCATCATTTCAGCCGTAAGACGTCCACTGCTGGACTTAGGCCTCCCCCAATTTGGGGGGCTTTGCCATAATCGCCACGCTTGGCAGGCGGGTTGGCGATCGAAGTATGGTGGTAAAATGCATAGAGAACGCTGCTGCCCATTCTCTAGTAAGTCCCTTAGTCGCATTTTACGACACCCACGGGAAGAAATGGGGTGGTGTTATTCTTTACGTCCGGAATCACACGGCTACTTCGAATGGTTCTGTGCTTTCCACATTCAGCGGATTCCTGTGGCCTTCACAAGGTCATCGGTCCAGGGCCAGGTCGGATGATAATTGAGCATCATTAAAACTCTTTTTAATAAGGGACCAAACCTGCAATCGTGAAAAAATCATAATGAAAATGAAATGGCCCTTTTATGGTTTTCGGTTATTTAAATTTTGTAATTGTATACGTTTGTGACTCCGTTTTAAACTAGGAAAATCCTTAATAACTGTACGGTGCAACCGCACATTCTGCAATTTATCAGTTTGCGTCACACATTCATTTCCACACACAATAATCAGCTCAGTTCACGGTGGGCTATCAAGTCAGCCAGTCGTTCTCGTAACAGCCAACAAGGGCCGCGGCACTCATTTCATTGCCACATCCCATCAGTTCATCAAGCTCATTCTACCTTTGGGAAAATACAATAGTGTTTTCATTACTTTACCTTCTTTCATTCCAATCAACCCGCATCTAAAAGTAATGTATGGTCTACCAAGAGATCATACAAGAACAATACCAAGTTCGTATGTTGTTGCATGGACAGTCTGCTATATCAAAATCACCTCCTTACAAAATGGTTTTTGATAAAACAACCATTCATTCCTACTTTTACTCTTCTAGCTCATCACTTGAACATCTGCACATGTTTTGTGGGTATAATGATGTGTGCTAGTTGACATATAATGTGAAATAATTTAATTTATTGTTTTCTGTTAATATTTATTTTTTATTTTTTTTATTCAGTTCATATACAACACAGTACAATAATAGCAAAAACAAAGAACAGATTATAATAAGCCTTAGGAGCTCGTTTTAGGTGCGGGTGCGGGTGTGGTGGTGGTGGTCTTAGGTGTTTTTTTTAGGTGTTAGTTTTTTTGTTGTTAATTACTTTTACGTTACGTTCTAACTTTACAGACAGCTGTGCTGCTCGGGAACTCGTTGCGCCTCTTCTCCTTCCTAAATCCTAAGCTAATTCATAAAGTGCTGATTCTCAGCCGACTTTGAATAAATGACTTTTGAGTTTGCAACCGATTTACTTAATAGATTAGTTCTATCAAATACTCAATCCTCAAACAAGACTTTAAAACCATCGAACATTGTATAAAAACAATGCACAACCGTTAATCCAAACAAAAACGAATCCCCCAGCACCCGGACAGCCCTACTCACGCATCAGCCATGCTTGTCGGCATTCATTTGTCGTTTCGACGTCGTCGAGCACAGCCGCGTCGAAAGTGAGAGCAAGACCGGCTTGCAATAAAATTAACCGAGTAATTAGCACCGGTCAGGGACGGCCGTTTGTGTACATCTGCAAACGGCTTCCGTTTAAATACCTGTGTGGAGAAGCTTATTGGTTGTTCAGATTATGCCGGCAGACGGGTTGTTGCTCCTGATAGTAGGGTCGTTTTTGCAGTAAACGGTTTTGGTGATTGAAATCAGACGGGATGTTTTTTCAGATCAAATTTTTGGATGTTTTACCAGATTGTTATTCATCAGTCATCATTTCAGCCGTAAGATGTCCACTGCTGGTCATAGGCCTCCCCCAGTTTTGTGGGCCTTCCCATAATCGCCGCGCTTGGCAGGCGGGTTGGCGATTGCTGTATGGTGGTAAAATGCATAGAGAACGCTGCTGCCTATTCTCTAGGAAGTCCCTCAGTTGCTTTTTAGGACACCCACGGTAAGAAATGGAGGTTTGCTATTCTTTACGTCGGGTGGCACACGGATTACTATTAAGTCCATTGAATTGAATCCTAAGAATTGATAAGGGTATGCTGATTGAAACTTTATTTATGAAGGCTACCATTGCCTTGATTGTCTTTAATTTAGGTAAGAAAACATTATTTAGTTAGTGGAGTGCCTGCCTTGGTAAGATTGGTTGTCAGACTTTAGGTCCTTATTACGAACCGTTATCACTACCGAAGATCCACGAATAACTGCTGCTTAACGTACTCTCCAAGGCACGGATATGTCTTGATATGTAAAGACGGTCAGCTTTGCCTGATCGATAGGCCCGTGCGGCTGTTATTACTTTTCCGTAAGCCCCACTAACTAGCCTGCTATAGCATAATACCTATCAGGTCACACGCAAAATTGCAGATATTTCATGAAAAAAGTTAATGACACGAAAATCCAGAAAAAACTCCAAACTCCAATGACGTATAAGTAACCTGATTTGTAAAGGGTCACAGATTCAAACCTTTTCCTAAATCATATGTTCCGAATACACGTCCCTTCAGGGATTTCTTTTTACAACTTATTTACTATTAACTTTCCGGACCTTAATTTGTTTGCTCCCCACGGAGTTTGTTGATATTCAAAACGCATTCTCAATGACACATAACAGGCTTATTTGTAAAACAACTTTATTAAAAAAGTTATAATATGAATGAAGAATATTTAAATTCAGAACAGTCCGTGTATTCATTTGTTTTGGACCACAGTGGGTCTAAGTAATAATATTGTCTTCTTGGATCCGAGGACCAGTTGAGTTTCCGAGTCTTTATAGTATTGTTGTTCATTTGGTATAATAACTTGTAAGCGTATTCTTCGCATTGTTTTTTTTTTGCATGAAGAACTTAGGTGGAATATAAGAGCTTGTATTTTTGAACATGCAATTTTTTATTTTTTATTCATTTTGACTATGCATGTGGTTCAAAAATAATGGCTGCTTATTTTAGAATTTTGACTTCTTTTAGTGTTCAAAATTTCCAGTTTCAATTCGTATTTCTGTACCGTACCGCAAGGAATAATTGGAATACGTGTCTTGTCTCATTACTAACTTTAGTTTCTCATGAGCATTTCTGTGTTACCAACAATTTTATGGATGTAAATCTACATATATACACTTTCATAACTCCCTATTTCCCCCGTAGGTGTAGTAAAAGGCGACTAAGGGACTTACTAGAGAATGGGCAGCTGCGTTCTCTATGCATTTTACCACCATACTGCGATCGCAAAACCGCCTACCAAGCAAGCCGATTATGGCAAGGCCCCTCAAATTTTGGGTGGCCTATGTCCAGCAGTGGACGTCTTTCGGCTGAAATTATGATGATGCCAACTGCTATAATCCTTACATTGTTTCTTTTGCTAAGTTAACATAACGGGTTAGAGATATCTTTATTTCCCATAAGAAATAAATTTCACTTACATGAGAAATATTTACATAATCAAAAAAACATTGTTTTTGTAACGTACAGTTTTGGTAAGAAGAAAAAAAAAATAACACAATTAAAACAAAACAGAAATAGTCAAAAAGTGTACGGTAATCGCTAATAAGTTGAACACAACTTAAATGTAAACATACACGGAACGCGCGCAACTAGATGTGGTATGCAATGTATATAAAGGTGCGCTCGCTTTACTTTTATTAAGTATATGTAATTTTAAGTGTTTTTTCTTAAATATTGACATCGTATTTACATTTTTTATGTTATTTGGTAGTTTATTATACAATTCAGCACCTTCGTACATCACATTTTTTTTGCCATAGCTAGTTCGTGGTGAGTGTAATTGTATGTCATTTGCATTTCTGAGCCTAATTTTGTGTATTTGATGTTTCTTTGTGAAATGTATTTGTGTGTGAATGCTTTTATTAAGTATTTTTCTTATCAAGATGCAAGTATTATATATGTATGTTTGTGATATGTTAATTAACTTCGTTACATTGTATATTTTTTGTGTTGGTGTACTGTAGTCATAATGGAAGAGTGTCTTTATTAACAGATCGGCATCAATAATGATTTATTACGCTGTTAGAAAACTTAAAGCTTAAACAACAGAACGAAAGCAGATTGCGTGCGTGTTCCTACCCAAGATGCTACAAGCCAAATCAATTTACACGAACATAAAGGTTCCTTACAAAACGTGTACGTATATTGCATACTAAATAAGCATTCTCTAACAGTCAGCCGTGGGCTACGGACAACAGCAGGATCACGGAGGGAGTAATGCCATAATCACTATACTTGGCAGCCATATTAGTGATCCCAGTACGATATTATTAACACACCGGGCTTTCCTGTTGCTGAATCTTTTCTAAATTCTCACTTTGTATTTGAAGTCACGAAAAGTAATTTAATACGCTTACTGTGGAGAGGGATAGGGCTATATGTCCTATACAGTTTCAACTCTTCCTCATACTGGACTAATAATGGCTCTAACACGACACAGTTCATCTCCTCTCTCTTTTGTTTGTTAACTTATAACAACAAAGTTGGGACAAGAAAACGTAATATTTTAATATCATCACACTTGCAATGTAATGGTGCAACATATTCGTTTTGAAAATTGCTTCCGCTAAATAATTGGACGGAATACGTTTCCAAAATCTAGTTTTCAAAAAATATTTTTACCAAACTTCTTAATGTTTTCTTAAGGTCGAAGTGACGGAGCTTAGGGGAGATGGGATGATGATGATACTTCTTAATTATAGTATTTAAAACTATTACTTTCTTTGTATTTTTAAAATTAATACAGTTGTTTTAAAGTGACATTAATATAAAGTTTGTTACTTACGCAATTAAGACGCTGATGTTTCACAGTCGATAGCTTAAAGTTACATCGCTACAATAGGCTTCAAGCAATTGCTCACTGTCGAAATCCATTATACCACCTAGAGGTCTGCCTGCCCTTTTTGGAAAGACACGTGGGTGAATATAAACGCGTTGGAAATTAATACCTTCCCAAAATTAAGTCTTATGTGACCCAGCCATGTAAGTAAAGCGCGATAAATTGCTACTGTCTTAAATACATTGCTATTAGTAAAAGTACCAATTAGATAAGATTTAATTAATCTTGTCAACTACTACTAATTGAGCAGGAACAACAACTTTCACGCTCTATATTTACGTAACTTTGCGACTAACATCTAATACTAAATATGGACATCTCCTTTGACCTAACAACGATCGCGTTTAGGAGGATAATATTGGGAAGATAAGGTTTATTTTCGTTAAGCAGCAAAATTGCTTGATAAGCAGTTGGATTTATCCTTGGTTTATTAAATGCTCAATCGAGATTTCGATCAATCAGTCTGAACTGAAATCCAAGATAGAGGGTTTATGTTGTCAAAATTACAAGACAACATTAGCCTATATTGTTCGCACTGCTGCTGGAACACAGACCTGCTCTCTTCGAGAGGAAGTGGGCTGTAATGCACCACGCGGGTTTATAGCGCGGGTTGGTAGATGTCACATGACTTAAAATTTTTGGTAATAGGATATGCCGGTTTCCTCATAATGTTTTCTTTTACCGTTTTGAGAGCAAAATTTAAATAATCACATAACATATAGGTTGACATCAGGATAATTGAATCAGAACCTGATAATGCAACAGAAGATATTTAAAGCATTTGTATTTCTAGAGCTCTCCTATCCTGGCTATAATTTACCTTACCCATGGAAAGAGGTAAGTAAACTGGAATAAGATACTGTTGTTCATTAGTCAAATATAATCCCTAAGCCCCGTTTACGACACTCAAGGAAACATGAATAATATCCATAAGCAACTGTGACCACACCGCACAAACCACACAAAACAATGCTTTATACCTTTTAACAACACAAAATTTCCAGATAAATTTGAATAACAAGAGAACCAGTAAAACACATAAGCAGGAATATCTCAAACAACACGAAACCAGTATGTATAAGGATTGCGTGAACGCAACAAAAGGTTGCGAGCCACGAATGGTGGCTGGGAACCGATCCTGGGGCAATAAGGAAATCGTTGGAGCCCCGCACGAAAATCGCAGCGGCGTGAGGCCAACACCCGGGCGATCGGTAGCTTTAATGATTATACTCTGACGTTATTAGTGGAACTACGAGTATATATGGCTGAAAATGGTGAGCAAAGGTATTAAATATTTTATGGAATAAACTCGGGCGAATTGAGGTTGATGGAAGATATTATTCAAAATAATTATGATGAAGTTCTCAGATGTCATGTTAGATTACTGAAAACATTTAATAGTCACATAAGATAGTAAATAAAGAAGACAATTAACGTTAAACTATAAACCTACCCGCTGGTACATTCAAGAATAATGAACAAGTCATGTAATATGAGGAACAACAACTTGGTCATCGTACGTTAAGCTACGATTGCTGCGGTCAAGTGGTGGATGGGTGACGATCTTTTATACTGAGACGCCTAGCTGTCATTCGTAGATTTTTGACAGTCGTTACGGGTAGCCAGAAGACCACGTCCGTCAACCAATCTTACCAAGGTGTATAGTGTTACCGAGAAACCGGGTTGTGAAGGTCAGATAAACAGTCGCTCGATGTAAAATACTAGTATTCAGCAGCATACGGTTAGGTTAGAAGCTGACCCTAACATACGTATTTTGGAAAAGGCTAGATGATAATAAGGTAGTAAATAAGAAGACAAGAATAATTTAAAGAATTTCCTGGGTATTTATGGAAATTAACTAATGACAATCATATTCGTTACAGTAGAGAACCGTGTACCTTGTGGTGCCGGACGTAAAGAATAACACCACCCCATTTCTTCCCGTGGGTGTCGTAAAAGGCGACTAAGGGACTTACTAGAGAATGGGCCGCAGCGTTCTCTATGCATTTTACCACCATACTGCGATCGCCAAACCACCTGCCAAGCGTGACGATTATGGCAAAGCCCTCCAAATTGGGGGAGGCCTAAGTCCAGCAGTGGACGTCTTACGGCTGAAATGATGATGATGACAGTAGAGAAAGTTAAAAAAAATCTTAAAACGAAAGGTGGAATACTAACCGCTTTTAAAATGACAATACTATTAACCACGATATGCTCCACAAAATAAAAATAATAAAACCGAAAAGCAATTTACACGCAAAGATAGATAAAGTAAGAGTACTTGTAAAATGACCGTCCGTTTGATTGATTCCGCTTTGTGCTTTTGTTCAATGTTTCGCTCATAATATGTCGTAATGTTAGAGGTTCCTTGTTCACGTAATTATTTTATTTTTCATCAAGAACAATGGCCATTATAACAAAATTGAAGATTGTCTTCAGTTTATTACTTACCGCATTTTATGTTCTGTAATTTTATCGCCTTAGTATTCTACCTGGCTACCTTGCAATAATACTTACTTTAAAGTTTAACTGTTTTGAGAAATTATTGAATTTTCTTGTGTTTACGACTGGACTGCATTAAATTCTAATAATATAAATTAAAGACATGCTAAGTACAGAGATCTTTGTGCTTCTAGCCTTTAGAGTTTACTTGATTAAAATTCATTGCGTTCCGATTAAAAAAAAATGCACTAATAAAAAGTAAATTCAAAACAAAAACCACGCTCTAAAAAGTTTTAAACAAGCAAATATTCTCATCTCAAAAATGTGGTAGTTCTTTTTTTAAAGTTCAAAACTGTAGGTCCTCTTAAGGACGCCATATTTATTTAATGCGACGTCACATAGTCTATAACTAGAAGACGATTAAAAAGCTTACAACGACACCTCAAATTATGATACGTAGTTTACAAATTATGAGGGAACAGATGAACATACATACCCACAGACATACATATCGGGCAAAATCTTAACCCTCCTTAGTGCTTCGCTGTAGCCGAGTAAAAATGTATAAACTAAGACCCGTCTTCCTAAATAAAGATTTCAACAGGGCTTAAAATAACTAGGTAACCACAGATACAGCACAAATTACTTTGTTAGTACCCAAACAAGGCATTTTGTTTCCCCATCTCGCTGCTACAGAGATTGTTCTGGACGTAGAAAATTGCGAACAAATGATCTACCCGGGACCTGAATACGAGATGGATCCTGACACGGCATTCATGTGCACGCATCATACATTTGTTCTTTACATGCACAGCCGTGTGGAGCCAAGGAATCATGGGTTTAAAGCCAGCGGTGATGAGATATTACTTACAATCAATTTGAGTGTGATTCAGCTTATTAGTTGATTCGCATGAATTTACTCGCCCGATTCAGGCGAGCTGGGAGTTTTAAATAATGTGTTATTTTGTATAGGGGACTCACACGAAGTGGTTCACTTGTGGGCGAATCGACAACTCCAGAAAGGCGTATTAGGCATTTGCCACGTTTTGAGTTTAATGTAATGTAGTTCTGACAAATATCACTGCAAGAATATTCAATAAAGTGCATTCTATACAAATATGATGTAGTACTACCAATTTGTATACCTGCTCTATTTAAAATCTCAGATGAAATACAAACGCAAGCATACAGAACATGAATGTTGAACAATTTAAAAACCGGCCAAGTGCGAGTCGGACTCGCGCACCGAGGGTTCCGTACAAACCTGCAGGTCATCATCATCATCATTCGTCATCATCGTTTATGAAATGAAATGTTTTTTTTTTTAATTTTTATATTTGTGTTGACTGAATGAAAGGTAAATTGTGGTTTACGATTTATGACGTATTAAAAAAAAACTACTAACTAGATCTCGTTCAAACCAATTTTCGTTGGTAGTTTTCATGGTAATGTACATCATATATTTTTTTTAGTTTTATCATTCCCTTATTTTAGAAGTTACGGGGGGGGGACACACATTTTACCACTTTGGAAGTGTCTCTCGCGCAAACTATTCAGTTTAGAAAAAAATGATATTAGAAACCTCAATTTCATTTTTGAAGACCTATCCATAGATACCCCACACGTAAGGGTTTGATGAAATTTTTTTTTTGTGTTTCAGTTCTATGTATGGGGAACCCCAAATATTATTGTTTTAAAAAAAATGATATTAGAAACCTCAATATCATTTTTGAAGACCTATCCATAGATACCCCACACGTAAGGGTTTGATGAAAAAAAAAATTTTGAGTTTCAGTTCTATGTATGGGGAACCCCAAATATTATTGTTTTTTTTCTATTTTTGTGTAAAAATCTTAATGCGGTTCACTGAATACATCTACTTACCAAGTTTCAATAGCACAGCTCTTATAGTTTCGGAGAAAAGTGGCTGCGACATACTCGGACAGACAGACAGACAGACAGACATGGCGAATCTATAAGGGTTCCGTTTTTTGCCATTTGGCAACGGAACCCTAAAAACGAAAAAAAACTTTAAGCATCTAGAGTGATGCTCTCTGAACATGAAACAAGTTGTTCAAGTGGAATTTCTAACGGTCAGTGTTTCTGTTTGCTTCCCAACGATAGTCTTAGCACTACAATTTAAGTGTTTGCTTCACTGTGGATCTGAAGACATAGGTAAACACTCTCAACAATAGCGCTTTAATGAGTACTGCAGTGCTTTAGCGCTGTTACATTCAAAGTTCATCTCCTAAGTTCGAAAGTTCCAGACTGCTTGATCTATTCATCCCAACATCGACCTCAATACCGTAATCTATATAAGGCGGACGTTAACATCAAAATTTATATTGATCAGCACTTTCAATGGACCTTGAAATAAGTAGGACACCGATTCTTTATTACAAATTGGGTTACTAATTGCCATATTTTTAATGTCAAAGCGGCCCGCCTTTATCTTGTCACTATCTTAGAGGCCACCGCCAAACATGTGTTGTAGACATTGTGACGACTGTACTTACTGAATATGAAACGATGCGAGAACGCAAATTGACATTCCTTGGAATATCAACTTTATGTTACACCACAAAAAGTCTAAAGTTGTAACAAGTTTTAATGGCACAGGAGTCAGGAAACTGGATGCATTGACTGGAGTGACAATGACAGGGACCCATTACATGAGAACTAGTTCTAACTTGGCTTTTAACTTGTTATCTGGCGTCCTCGTGGGAAAATATAAATTACATTCGCTATGTTTATTCACGTTACATATAATTACTGCTATGTCATCCATGACTGATGATAGACTGACGCAAAAAATCTTAGCTAGGTGGTTTAAATATACATGAGCTAGGGTAATTATTGTGGGATCTCACACTCCACATACATGTTACACTTGACTAGATATTAATATCGCAAATATAAGTTTTTACTGGGCTTTATTAGAACCCTGAAAGTCCCCCAAAGGACAATGGCGAGAGTTATGCTTGGAGAAATTAAGAAATCCGCCGGTGAACCAAGGTAAAAGTCATAGCCCGAAGAATTGCCAAACTCAAGTGGCAGTGGGCAGGGCATATTGCTTGCAGAATAAATGGTGAATGGGCCGTAAGGTTTCGGAGTGGCAACTGCGTACCGGAAGACGTAGAGTTGAATGTCGCAGGAATCCGCTGGATGCGGGAAGCACAAAACTGGTCGAAGTGGTGGAGTTTGGGGATGGTCTATGTCCAGCAGAGAACGTTTTTCGGCTGAAATGAAGATGATGATGAAGTTTTTAATTCAATCTTTTTATATTTTCAGTCCGTTGTGGGTGGATACTGCAAATACCGCTGTATAGCTAAACCCTTACCAAGAATTGAACTTTGGTTTTGTTTTCTTTGTTCCATAAGGAACCTAAATTTCAAACTGCAGCTAGGCATAAAACCTTCCTAGAACTCTCTCAACAGAACTCTTCTATCTCAAAACATCTGTACAAACACTGTGAACCATTAGCCTCCGAACTGTGCAACATAGAACCAACGTCCGTTCAACTAAAACCGTCAAGTCTAAATACGGAGTATAGCGTTGTCGTTTCAATAGCATTAGTTTGTTGTTGTTGAGGCGCCTCGGCTGACGTCGACAGCCTGCGGACATAAGGACTTTAATAGGGAAACAGTCGATGTTGCACGATGAAATTTGATCTTTTCGAGTGGGAGAGGACATGTTGTCTTGTTGTTTGGACATAGTTTGCATCTTTGCTGGAACATCAAAGGTGTTAGGGACATCAACTGATGTTATTACGCGCGGACTATGGAAACAGTCCGACTGTTAGAGCACAATGAAAACCTCGTGCTATACCGTCTCCCTAGTTCGTTAGTTATTATTTGATTTATATTTTGTGTTTATTATCTGTTTTACTGTTATTAACATTATTTTGAATATTCTTTTCAAGACGCAAACAGTTTATTGCCCATTGTATAAATTCACTTAATGTTATTATTAATATTTAAGCAATATATACAGGATAAGTTTTTATCCAGTGCACAAACTGTAACCATGAATTCAGCATATCATTCTAGACCCCCTTGCGCAGAAATTTTTCGTCGGTGTTACAAAAAAAGAAATCAGCTGTTTCATAGAAAAATTCAATACCTACAGGGTCAAAATGTACGGAACAGCTGATTTTTTTTTGTATAACCGACGAAAATTTTCTATTCTGGGGGGTCTAGAATGATATGCTGAATTCATGGTTACAGTTTTTGCACTAGATAAAAACTTATCCTGTATAATATTCATATTTCAGTGGTGGGTCTCTGTCCTAGCATATTATGTTCCTAACATTATGAACGGTCACATAATAGGGGGGTGAGCCTTTTGCCATCAACTGGGCACAGACCCAGACTCCGGGCTGCTACTAACAAATTCCAGGTTGAAAAACCCAATAACACTTTACTCGATCCGGGAATCGAACACTGGCAGCCAGTTTTACAGAAAAGCCATTTTCAAATAGTTCGATGAAAATCAACATTTTAGTTTACGATGTATAATCATTGGTTTGCTCCGAAGTCTCTCTGTTGACTTAAAGATTTCGCGCACAAAATGACTTAAATAGGTAAATGAGTTTGCACTATGAATGTTTCAAGAGATGGAAGCGAAAGCGATTATATATAATTGATTTATTGGAGAAGAGAGTCCGAATAGCATAAATACTTTAGTAGAGAAAATAGTTCCTTAAATTACTATTACTATAACTATTACTGTCATAAAGTAAGTTTACACAATATTCAGTATGTAATTGTTGGAGAGCTTTGTATTCGTGGGACACATTTTAAAAGGGAACAAGCATCAATATTGCAGAAATCAAGAACACCCAAGTATAAAAATAGGTGCCTAATTCATGACATAGCATAAAAAATTCATTAATTTATTTATCAATTATCATATCTGCTCGAAGTCTTATGAAAAGACTAACATAGAGTGTATATACTTACATAATTTTTTGTCCCATAGATGTTTTCGTGAACAATTTCGCCTTCTAACATAAATAAGTTGTGTTATTCTTTGTGACCTACATTCAGCTCCATATTACATTCCTTTCTGGGACTTTTATTTGATATATTAAGTTCGCATTTCAAAAGCCAACAACTTTTCACATCATTTTCAAACATACTGTCATGAAAATTTTCGTAACCGTCTCGTAGGAATTTATTTTTTTTGTTTTGGGAAGGACACTTCAAACTATGAGGTTGTTGGCGACTTAACCGGACTTGCCTGTGGCTACTTTAATAAATTGCTTGGCCAGCTAAAAACTAGAGCGACTACACTACTCGCTAAGGGCACTCCCTGTGGGGTCCGGACCTCGGCTTAGGGCATCGCTGGTAGAGGGCAGCCAAGGACGGGCTGGATCGAAATGAGGAACTTGAACATATGATTACTTTCAACATAACTGATACCTACATTTTAACCGACTTCAAAACCTTTCAATAACTGAACCGATCGAATTCGAAAGCGTGAACCCGGAAAATGGAACTGTACGATTTAGGTGCCAACGTACACGGAATAAGCTTGTGAAAGAAAATACGCCGAGTTTTCAACGAGCGACGTGCAGAATAGGGTCTCAATTTCAATACCTTTCAGTTTGTTTGCTTATCTTGTTTGTATGTGACGTTTTGTAGTTGATCGCCATGACACCTCGAAGCATGAGGTCGACCTCTGTGAGTTGCAAAATACCTTTCGTCTATTTCTCGCTAATAAATCCAGACTTTGTTGCTATGTTTATGTTCTTGTTTATACCGTACCCTTTCTTTCTAGTCTACGCACTAGATCGTATCTTTTATATTATGTTGTAAGTAGTATAATTTCAAAAACTACTGTTTTATTCCGTCCTATATTCCTAACTCAGTATTACAAAGTCAGAAACTGTCCCATTCAATATCCACTTACCGTTATCTGTCAGCGTTTTGTATGAAGATTGTATAACAAATCTCTGTTTTTGCTTATCTGATGGAAACAAGCGGGCTAATGGGCGTATGAGATCATTTTAACGGACCATTGTTCCTATGTAATATACAACAAAAATTATGATATTGCACCTAGTATTTTTTACCACTTAGGGGAACCGTTTTTGGGCTTATCAGGAACTTGGTTACGTTTTTTTCTTGTGAAACTGTTAATCTACTTTATAACAGTTCCGTTTATTTCGTAAAATCTAGTTGAAAAAATGTTACCTAATAAAAAATACTAGAGTAGAAGAATGACGTAGAGCTTACGTGAAGGCAATCATTTTACAATTGTGAGAAAAAGTCGATGTAAGATATCGGAGACTATTAAATCTAAATGCCAAAAGAGAAAACGTACATTATATGTATGGTAACATTGTTGGCGTATATCAAGTTCCCACAGCAAAACCTCATCTTACGAAAAAAACACATTAACAGAAACAGACTTTCGTGGGTATTTTTCCTGCTTCTGGGACATCGATAGCTCCAAGTAGTAACGACCTATTGCTTCAACTGCAAATAAAGTACATTTTTAGGAGAAAGATACCTCCTGAAGATGTACATTTCATATTCCCAGCAGAACCTGGGTGAACAACCCAATGACCCGACCACAATAGACCGACGAAATACAATATGCACTCGACCTTTCCCAGTCTGAAGGCACCATGTCCTTCAATTTATCTTCCCGTAATTTAATCGCAGACATAAAATAATGTCTCAAAGGAACATTAAAGGTACTTCGAAGCAAATGCAGAGGAATGCTAAAAAGGATTGTTAGTACGCACTGATAAATAGTCGAAACAGTTTGGCGCCAAGTGTCGAGACAAACCCATTAACGCTTTGGGTATCACTAGAGTGACCATAAACTCGGGAAATTGGTCATTTTAGTGCATAACAATTTGTTTTAATGTGACCTTAATACGATGTTTAAACGGGAAATACGGTAAAGCTTTGAAATGTGATTGGTTAGGTATTCTTGCTTTTAGATTATCTCCTGTAAAGGAAATGATAACGCATTTAGTAATTGCTGTACCTATGACCTGTCTTCATTTAAAGTTTTGTTTGTGAGTTCACTTATGGTGTTTAATGATAGCTACTTAGCTACACATTTGTAGGAGAACTTGCTATATATCCTAAAGCTGAAGAAGGAGCTGATGAAGAGATTTTTTCTTAGTTTTAACGTGCTAATCTCTTAATTGGTCATAACTCAATTTCTTAAAAAAGCTATAGGGTACTTATCACACTAGGACCCTTAGGAGCCAAACAAAAAGTCACAAGAAACGCTAAGCGAAAACTTAGTTGGGAAGTTAGGGTGGTTCGCGTGAACAAGAAATTTCACATGGACGAAGTCCCAGGAAGAAGCTTAGAAGTTATACAAATAAAGTAAATCACCCTGTTGATTTAAGAGTCCTCCTTGAAATCAGCATTTCCCACTACATTGGCGCAAGTATGGACTGGCTTTCGCTGTGATATAGAGCTTTCTTAGAATTTTTATACACATAACGCATTTTAACAAGAAATACTTGCTCAATTAACACTCAGATTTAACGGTGGATTAAAAGCAAATAAATTACGACATAGAGAGCCTCCCATCCCATCGTGCAACCTAAATTATTAGCCCACCATCGTTTATTCACTTCTGATCAGTACTCCGATTTAAGGCAAAACGTGGGTCTGATTGGTGAGAACATAATTAATATGGCCACTAATTGAATTTCTGTTCACTCCAGAGTCTAAATCGTGAAGATATAGATAGCTGGTGCAAACTGACCATATATCTTGCGAGCGGAAAAATCGTGAGTTACACAAACGTATAGTGAATAGTTTACTAGGAAATGGTAAATGTACGGTTTAGAAAAGCTGAGTTAAGTTTGCCATTACTTATTAGGGCAGTTTAAATTAGTATTGAGATAATTATAGCACGCTCTCTAACAGAAGTTAAACATTGTTTTGCAGAATTAATTTCTTGGATTTGCACTTATTTGCTAAGTACTACTAATGGGTATTTCCGTGATTGTGGGATAAGAGATTGTATCTGTGAGTCTGTTGGACATTGATTTTTATTATTTCTAGCAATTATCAAAATGTTAAGTGCTGTAATAGTTGTCTATCATCATAATTTTAGCCGAATAACGTCCACTGCTGGACAAAAGCCGATTCGGTTCTATGCTTCTCGCATCCAGCGGATTTTTGCGGCCTTCACCAGGTCAACGATCTACCTTGTGCGAACCCTTCCCAAGTGTTTACGTCTTCTGGTACGCGGTTGCCATTCCAGAATCTTTCGGCCCCTCCGGCCATAACAGTGATTGCAGCTATATAATAAGCTAATATGTTTTCACAAGCTCAAAATGTACATCTTTACATAGAACAAAACAATGTCACTTCCCACGTCTGTACGCTTAGATCTTTTAAAATACGCAACGGATTTTAATGCAATTTTCATCAATAGACAGAGCGATTCATGAGGAAGGGTATATACGCAGGCGAAGCTGTTGGTAAAAGCTTGTACAGACGCCATCACATCAAGGTACCCAAAACTGTCAAATTATCCCAATAAACCTTGAACCTAATGCTTTGGCGATAAATTTGAAAATCTATTAAAGAAATTTGACAGATTGTAGTAGCTTGATGTGCTGGGGTCTGTACATAATAAGACTATTTATTTCACTGCTGGGATAAAAGCCTATTCTCTTCAAAAGAGTGCGATATACTACACCACGTGAGCCCAGGGCAGATGAATAGATATCACTTTTCTATGAATTTTTGTTTAAAGACATGTTTTGTTATGATTTTTAACACCGTTTTGAGAGTAATTTCGATGACATAATTATCACAAAATAAATTAACCGCCTGCCTTGATACATTTCGTGAAATGTACAAAACATGATGGCATATAATATTAGTAACGATAACTATACAAAAAGAGCAAAACAAAATAATAACCAAATACCAATTCAAATAGAATTATATTGCTAACATTATTTATTTTTATCCACGGCGTATTCAGGAGTTAATGTGACGTGTAAAATTAGCTGACAGATGTAGGACAGGTCCCGTTATATGAGCACAATATGGTTGTCCTACAGCATCACGTGCCGACTTAGACACGACTAGTGTTGTCCCTATTCTCAGTGTTAATTGAATATTACTTATTCGGTGTTTTTGATTATTTTTGTTTATCATGAAACCCACGATATGACCAATCGTGAAGATAATATAAGATTGCGTTGACTAAGATATTTAATGAGTACACACAATTTGTTAAAGTGTCTATCTACGTTCGTTTTAGGTATGGTATATAGAACTAGACTACGGCAAACAATTTCCTAAAGCAATTAAATAGAACTTGCAATTATGATATTATGATTTTCGGTCCGGTCAACGGTCATGAGTCTGTCAATAAAGTTATTATTTTGGTAAGATTAATGGCACAGTTCATCATCATCATCATTTCAGCCGTAAGACGTCCACTGCTGGACTTAGGCCTCCCCCAACTTGGGGGGCTTTGCCATAATCGCCACGCTTGGCAGGTGGGTTGGCGATCGCAGTATTGTGGTAAAATGCATAGAGAACGCTGCTGCCCATTCTCTAGTAAGGATACAGTTAATAATATGAATATTGACCGAGCTGAAGTAATGTAATATTATTTTTATATCATATTTGCTTTCTGTGTTATGTCCCACTGGGAAAAGGCTTCCGCTTTTTCCTTTCAAACCTCTGTCTTATGTGACCTTTGGCCATGTTGACGGTTGAATCTTATCAGATCGTCACACTACCTTTGCTGTGGTCTACCGCAACGGCGATTCTACATAGGTAACTACTCAAAAAATTTAAAATCATAGTTACAGTCATGAACTTTCGCCTCCTATCTATGGGGGAAATGTTAATTAAAGCCTATAATCCTCCATACCTGTTTAGCCATTCGCGCTTTTATCATTTATGGTGTTTTATTATCAAAACTTATCTCAATTCATAATTAAACTTTTAATGACCCATAAAAAAACTAATCACGAAAAACCCATAAGTATTGTACTTAACGTTTAACAACAATAGGAAAAGAACTCCCACCTCGTTCTATTTTACGATGCCTCTCATAAAACAGACACCGACTACTAAAGTCTGAAATATCTTCGAAACAATCATGCAGGCAACGAAGTAGCTAAACAATTCCCATAAGAGAATTATGATATATGAATAGGGATGCGCTGGGTAACGTAGTAACATCGACATCACTGGGGACTGCACTACCCGCAGTACAATTCATATTGCATGTCCAGTACCATCGCCCACAGAGAACCGGAGAGTACGACGGATCCGAGTACTTTGATACTACAGAACTAATAGTCTTAAGAACCAAAATAACTACAAAGATATTTGAAATTTAACGTAGTAAAAATACCGTGCATTTTTGGCAGTCACTGTCAGCAATAAGCTCTATAAGCAGGTAAAGCGCAGCCCTAGACAGAGTAATAGAAAAATATAAAACAATTGCATAAACATCAACAAACGGACAGACATACCACGACTCCTTACCGAGTCAGAGCTCAGAGGTGACCTCTAGTAACTAAACAATGGCTTATAATATACGAGGGAACGAATCATCGAGGATGCTATTAAAAACTTGGTATAGGAGCTTAAGAAGTTTATGAAGAAAGGTTTACGAGACATTATTTACATTACTCAGTTTAGACAGATAATTACGGAGTCTGTGTATTTTAGAAAATGGAGAACCTTTATTTTTACAAACTTTGCAATCATGGACATCTTTTTTTTTCTGGGTGGGAAATCGTCAAATGACGTCTCCCCCTCTGGGAAGGCATGTCAGACTTTTACTGACTAAAACCCACCCGTGTTCCTGCAGCTGCCCATATACCAGGGCCACGGTATCTCTTTCGGACAAGTCTCGCAATCATGGACATCTCTATTTCATCATTTGGATCGATAAAAGATATCCATATTTTAGATTCTCAGAAGACTTGTATCATAAGATGATAAATTTGATAAACCTGACGGTAACCGGTTTGTTATGAACCCTGACAGTGCGAATTGAGACATGAAAAGATAAAGATCTTGTAAATACTTCGGGTTCACACCGGTTTGATGACACTGGCTTTACAACCAACCAGCTTCCGAGGTGGGTGATAGATCTTTAACACTCTTTAGCTGAGAACTTAATATTATTTGGCATCATGTCTACAGTTTTCTATACTGCGAAGGGAATAACATCATCAAATACTGTGAAATTGTAGTTAAGATTTTTTAATGGTTTATGATATTTTTTGTTCTTACTTTTAATAACATTATTTATTGGATTTATTGGATTAATTTCCTATAGTAAATTGACTAACTAACTCTTCTAATAACCTTACCTAACTAAAACGATTGAAAAACTTAAATATGGCGTTGAAAAAATCCTTCGCATCCATAATATATAGGTACTCAGCACTCAGAAGTCAGCACTTTTTGAACGTCAAACATAAAGTATAATCTAACAGACTTTAAATAATATGATACCAAAAGAGGGAGAAGTATAACATGACATAAAAAAAAAACAAAAAATATCGGTCTGTCATCTAATAAATAAGAGGAAAAGGAAAGATTTGATTTTTTGTATGTATTTTTGTTATGGCTACCTATATTGTACGGCTTAAAATCATTTGAATTAATGTCGGTAATCAAGTCGCCAATTATAGGCTAAAAATAGAAAAAAAAAGGTTAACTCCTTAGTATTAGATTCTGGGTGGGTTTCTGTCTGTTTTCTCAAGTTATTACAACTTTACCTTACTTCCTATAAAACCTTTGCTTAGGAAGTTAGCGTCCAACCTTATAGCAAGACGTAATGTACGTATAATGAGCCGCAACATAAATTCACTTCATTAGGCGTTCCGCTACACAAAGGCACCGTGTTTTACTGTTTACACGTGCTGCTAACGTAAACTAACGCGTTGACGGTTTCAGTTTTACTGAGACTTTGCTAGTAAGTACTTTCTGTTGTCTGTCATAGTGTGTTACCATTTATTTGACTTCATCACCATCATCATTTTAGTAGAAAGACGTCCAGCAGGACATAGGCCTCCCCTAAGCATATCCAGATCCACTGATAATCAATCAGGATTAAAACTTGTGCCGGAAAATATATGATGATAATGATGGTGTTAAATGATCATAAAAATCGTCCTTGTTGGATATAGGTCTCATCAAGTACGACCATTTGGACCGGTTCTGTGCTTCTGGCATCCGCCAGATTCTTGCAGCCTTCACCAGGTCATATGTCCATTTGGATTTACACGGTGCCTGTCGCATACCATAAGTGTGCTTCGCACTCAGGTAGGCTGAAGCAAAGCAAATCTGCTCAGATTCACAGATGGACTCTGCACTGGAGTGTAAATGCGGTGCTGTCTCACAAACAGTGGGTTATTGAAAATTGTGTCCAGCATGTCCCGTTGTTTGCATGCGATTGAAGTTGATGGACGCTGCTGAACGTGTCAAACTCGCTAACATAATTCTGGGCTGACTATATTTAGATTGCTACCAACACGCTTAGAAGAATTTGAAGCAACAATAAACGTTACATTGTTTAAACACTTTTTAGCCGATGCAAGTCATTTGTTGCTTCAATTTTATTGCATACCACAGGCAAGAAGCTTGCATCGTGTAAACTGAGTTTCGCTGTTTTATTATTTGTCTTAAATCACTAGCTTCTCCCAACTTCTTCCACGTGAAATTTCTTGCACTCGCGGCCTACCCCGTCACAACGCATCACCTGCCCCCGTTATTGCGTCCTTTTCTCCTAGCGTTCTTTTAGACTTTTTCTTTTTACGCGGCTTCTAAACTAATAAGTGAGATGTTTATTAAGCTATAGCCTTTTTCATTAATGTGGCTATCATATACAAAAATAATGGTACCCCAACTGGAAGATCTAGAGATAAATGTGTTCAAACAAACTTTTAGTACCCTATATTATTTATTAAATATACCACGGATTAAAACTAAACTAATTTCGGCAACTCATTGTCCGACACGTTATCACAATATTTTATTTACCTTGTATCATTATAACTCAAGTAGGTGCTAAATATACATTTGAAATTGTACTTACATACACCTACTGTATTGCATCCGATAATTTATAACAACATTACAGATCCTCCTATTCCGTGTGGGCGTTATAAATCTAATGACAATCAATAAGCCATTCGATAGTGAAAGTATCATATCAATTGAATGACTAATAACCGGTACTATTAATACCTTGCCGATAGACCATGCCAAGCCATAACCTTACCATAGATAGTCTAATGAAATTATGCTATTATGCTTGGATAATAAAATCTTGACTGCCTCGTTGGTCTAGTGGTTGCAAACGCTACGCTGAGCATGAAGTCCTGGTTTTGATATCCAGGTCGAACAGTGTTATTGAGCTTTTCTATCTGGAATTTCTCAGTCGCAATCCGTAGTCTGAGTTTGTACCCGGGTCACAGCCGGGTCATGGGAAATGTGAGTGAACTATAAGTGCACTTTTCCCTTACTTTTTGGGGAAATAAGACGTGATTGTACAAAAGAGGAACTTCAATGATGTTATGAATTTTGAAACCTCTAAATATATTTAAAGCTGAAGACATTTAGATTGTGGGTCTACGTCATTGCGTGGTGCACTCTTTCTAACAATGCTCCTGTAGGTTAAATACAAGGCACTGATTGGCGCTAATACCATTCACATTAAAACAATTCGTTCATGGATAAAGATGAACCGAACAAATTGAACTTACTCAACCCGTATTCTAGTATCCCTATATAATTCCTACGATCAACACTACCACTATAAATTACGAAGGAACAACAGCAACAACACAACAAGCTACTGTTGTCGGTTGCTGGTCGGGTTGCTGACTCGTCGCGTGACTTCTCACATTTGTAAACGACTGCAACTATAGTTGCTGAGAGATAACAAGACCTCGGACTGCCTATGAGGCCCTGATACTTCGCCAAGATTGTCCCGACTTAATTTAGATTTACTTAGAATAATTTGTTTTCAATTTATTGGTAGTATTTTGAATCTTAAGTGACGATTTGTTTTATGTAATGGTGTTTTTAAAAGAAATGTGTGTATATGGTAGGTGAAGAATTAATGTTGGTGGCTTATCGGTGCTGGGGATCGCTACTGGCTGTTAGGTTATTTAAAAGTGAATTGTTTATGTTCTTCATTTGTTATTTATACGATGACAATTACCGATTGAAATTCCTTAAAGAAATACCCGCTGTAGTTAAAATTATGTTCTCTAGTCTTTGCTTCTTCATTCGTGTGAATGCTAGATAAAAAAACCGGCCAAGTGCGCGTCGGACTCGCGCACCGAGGGTTCCGTACAAACCTGTAGGTATATAAGTAAAAAGTTCTAGGTCGACTGGAAGTACCCTTTAGGTTTTGATTCCCTTGCGAGTTTCGAAAATTTGTAGAAATTTGCGGTATAAACGGCTATATCTTTTGATTGCGTTAGCTTAGAAGTTTGATTTTTTCACAGCTCCAAGGGACATTAGACTTGAGTATTTGATATAAATTTCAGCTTGATACCTCCACGCGTTCCTGAGAAAAAGGGTCTTGACAGACGGACGGACGGACGGACGGACGGACGGACGGACAACAAAGTGATCCTATAAGGGTTTCGCTTTTTCCTTTTGAGGTGCGGAACCCTAAAAAGACTTCACCCTCCTCAGCTACGGATACTAAAAAATTATATATGTTCTGAGCCTGCTTTTGTTTGGTAGGTCCTTTTTGTTGGTAACTTTTTCACCAATACCATTCTACCAAGCAAATTTTTGACAATTTATTGCGACAGAAAATTTGAGCTTCCCATATTAGGTTGAGAACATTATGTATTCATGAAGCCAATTTTTGTAAGCGACAGCCTGATCAGACGAAATATTGTTATAGATGTAACTACATACTCTATTGTAATCTTTATTTTATGTAACGTCTGTAACATGATCCCCATTCAACTAAGACCCTTCGGAATTGAGCTCATCCCATGAAAAAATAACATACGTTCCATTTAATACTGCCATTACCAAACCCGATTTATTAGACATCGATTGCATTTTTACAGTCACCATACATCTTACAATAATATCTCATCATATTAAAATTCCGATGCAATGTCAATGCTATTACAAATGCCGGTTCAAAGACCTATCATAAACCTTCATATTTTATCTTTTAAACATAACAGAACCGATTATAAGTCACGTCCGACATTATTGATCTGTTGCGTTCATCGGCTGGTTGCATCAGAGCGCCTCGTCACCGCATCTTCAACCGCAAATTGAGATATTGGCATAACCGGTCAACCACGCGTAGCTCATATATTTAAAACATTCAGGTGTACCTTGCCTCGGGCATTTCTCAAGCAAACATTACTGCTTTTGAATTTAATATATTTATTACAATACGAGACTGTTACCCCTCGAAGCTTCGACGTCTATTTTACGTCGCAATGACATCGTAATACGTCCCATAAATTTTGAAGCGTGGTAATACACACCACTATAAATATTACCTTAAAGTGGTGATTTACCCGACTCGACTGACGGTTAGAAGAGAGGGAGGAAAAAGCTCATTTTACTTCACTCTAAATTGTTACTAAGTTGTCTTAAAAGCATTGAAACGGTACTCTAAAGTTCTCTAAACTTCCCAGTAATGGTCGTTGACAAAGTTTTTTATGTTATTAAGATTCTAGTTTTTGATAAACAAGGAACTGGAGTTAATGTAGAAATTGATACGGGAAAACAATATGATCACGGCTTCGCTGGTCCCGATAATAATAATTTAATGGATCGTAATTTCCAAGTAACTGTTCGTGTGTAGACAGAATAAGGAAGGATCTGTTGTCTTTTAATGTGTAACATATAATGCGCCCGCTTATGGCTAAGCCAGTGAATTTGTATGAACTTCATGCTTGTGCAGTAAAGTAGACAGCTAAAATAAATCCTTTATAGGCGACCGCTGATTTGTTATTAGATAAAAATGTTTCGTAAGATGCCGCTTGCAAAACCTGTAATAAAAGCGCCGACAAAGTTGTCTGGACTTTTTTATTCTAAGCTATTTAGGATTGTTCGTAATGTGGGATGTTTTTAATCGGACCGGTGTCGGTGGTAAAGTGACGGAGAATGCTTGAAGATATCTGGTTGATGTTGATGTGTTCCAGAGATGCGTAGGTGGGTCAGTCCCATTCCACAAGGTCAATGCTTTGGTGCCCTTCGGCTGTCCGTCGAAGGCGTCAAATGGAACGGATTATCGTCAGGTGAGCTGACAGCTTATTGACTTTTTTCATTTGATACCAGGCGATGGATGAGTTTAATTTCGTCCTATGGATGGAATAGAAAGTTGATTTGATTCATCAGCTAGTCTTTTGTCTTTTACCAATTAGATTTGAGTTGGGTTTTAAGCATAAGTTCTTAATTATAAAAGATAAAGTGGTTCGTCACGAATAATGCTACGATTATTATTTAATATCTCCACGCAGGGATAAAAAGCGTTCATTGCTGGATGCAATAAACCTAAAGCTTTTTTTTAAGTTTTTATTTTTATTTGTAATGTTAAATGTATAAAAAATATATTCTTAAAATATCGGTGTTCGGTGCAATATTCGAACACCACGTATCTTTTGACAAAGGTTACCTTTAAAGAATTTCTTCTCTCTCTGTCTCTCGCCCGCTGAATCAACTCTGTACCAGGTACTATTTTGACGTAGACTTCCAATCATTTCGCTTGTCGGTATTTGCTCCTTTTTCCATCCCCTGCCCGGATATTTTACAGTAAGTATCCAAAAGCAAAACACTTAAATCAAAAGAATTCCCAAAAACAATACAGCAAAAGGAAATTGAAAGCAATCAAGAAAATATCATCGTCTAACTATTTGCCGCTACTCAGTCCGTTTCGACGGAACCATTTGAGTAAGGAGTGAGAAGTATGGCATTCCGAGGGCGTATCGTTTGACCTATCTTAATGGATCCCACTTCGCTTTAGGCACCAAAAAACTCAAGGATAAGGAACAAAATGAACGTCCAGCGATAAAGCGCTTTATTCTTAGTTAAGGTTTTTTTTCTGCAGAGATATAATGTGTTTGGAAGATTTGTTGTAAAAAGTTTGAAAGTGATGGTTCGTTTATAGATTAGTTTGTTGTATATCATTGTTGTAGTAAATGAACCGACTGAAATCTTTAAGTTGTGACATCATCAAATTATCGAAACAACTTAAAAGATAATCTATTCAAGTTTAAAACGACATTATTAATATGCATAACTACGATATGAATATATTTTTTAAGAACTAAAAAAAATGTTTGTATGAATATAATTAAAGCGTCAAAGCGCTAACACCGCTTGAATCCAAAACCTCAACAAGGATTCTTACAAGGATGCCCACCATTAAAAAGTAATAAAATCCAAATTCAAAAAATCCTCTCAGAAAAAAGGAACAGCTTGTATAGTCGTAAATTTGTGTACAGGGTTGGCCTAGAAGCGCATATCGGTTTATGGCTGGACCTCAGTGAGTCCTCGCGATAAATCCATGGTATCGTGAGTCCACGGATAGCCAATCGCAGTCGTAATAATAAAGGTTAGAACGAGCTTTATTCATTTGTGAAGTCTCGTGGGAACCCTTTATTTGTAGCATTGACAAGGACGATTAGAGTATGCGAGGCTAAGGGGAAAATGGTGATTGGTTGCGCCAATGTTATGCATATTTAGTCCTTATAGGATTCGACCTTGCTAAATGATTGACTTTATATGAGTAAACGTAGTAGTAGTTTAGTCAGTGACCTACATAGAAGTAATTTGTAATGATAGGTATGCTATTAATTTGATTATAAAAAAACGATAATAGCTACGTTTTTTCTCCGTAGGTGGAATAATTAATAGTGCTTGGTGAACCTAAATAAAATGTGAGATATTCAAATATTTGTGTGACGCTTCGCTTATACTTCAATTTAAACGGGTTCAAATAATTATAATTATGCTAAACTTATTACTGAAATAAAATATAAAAAATTTAAACGCATCGCAAAGGAATATCAAGACTTGATTGCACTGAAGTCTTTGTTCCAGTAGTCAGTCTTTTATCGCTAGAATAACGAAGAGAAGAGTTAGAGTGCTTATGTACCCAAATCCAACACCAAAGGCCAAATCCATCACTGGTACCCAGTGAGAGAGATATCACATGTCTTCGAATGTTTGGTTCTATGACATTACTATACAAAATAAAAGAACTCTTTGAAGAGTGAAAAGACACTTGCGCACAAAGATAAAATCGGCACGGCCCCTACAAAGTGCAAGGCTATTTGCCACTTCAGAGCAACCATAATACGCCATGTTTTTTATGTGTAAAAGTCAGTTGTCGACAATTCCGCGTAAATACCATGAGTCAATCAGGTTATTTTGAGATGCTTGACATTTGTAATAAACAGATATGATTTTTAACTGAAGTAACAACTTTTGCATCAACCCATTGTCATGTGCCCTGTATTGTTAATATGTATTTTTGTGTTTCACGGCTGAATCATTTTATTTTTATCCGATAATGGCGAAGCGAAAATGAGTATGAATGTGTGTATATCTACAAACACTAATATTATAAAGAGGAAAAATTTGTATTTTTGTTTGTTTGTGTGTAATGGATAAACTCAAAAACTTCTGAACAGATTTTAAAAATTCTTTCACCATTAGAAAGCTACATTATCTGCAAGTAACATAAGCTATATAACATTACGCCACAACTAAGAGGAGCGGAGCAGTAATAAAAAATGTTGCAAAAACGGGGAAAATCGCACGGGTAGGCGATTCGACGTGACGGGAAAGGTCGGGGGAACACGAAATTTAACGCGGACGAAGTCGCGGGCAGAAGCTAGTTATTGATATTAACTGAAACTAGTATTGACCCAATAAGGTACGATGTGGGATATAAAAATCGAAAACTTTTTTTATGGGTAGAGACAAAACAGGGGTTCCAAAGTCCCGACATTTAATGATAAAGCTCACCCCTACCAATTTGCCGTGATAGACAAATTATAGCTGTAAATAACAAACTTACGCCCGTGACGATTATATTACATCGTTTATGGGTAACACAAACAGAGAAATATGCTAATAAAAACAACCATTAAAATGGAGTAGCTTCTTCGCAAATGATCGATGTTGATTATGAGCATCATACCGTGCTCAATTAAATCGTAACATTCACACTAAATCCAATTAATTTATTAGGAATTTTATTTTTATTTTACTACCTTGCCTTAGAAATGAGGAGATCCGTAAGAGAACCAAGGTAACCGACATAGCCCGAAGAATTGCTAAACTGAAGTGGCAGTGGGCAGGGCACATGCTCGCAGAACAGATGGCCGATGGGGCCGAAAGGTTCTGGAGTAGCGACCACGTACTGGAAGACGAAGAGTAGGAAGGCCTCCAACAAGGTGTACCGATGACCTTGTGAAGGCCGCAGGAATCCGCTGGATGCGGAAAGCACAAAACCGGTCGAAGTGGCGGAGCTTGGGGGAGGCCTATGTTCAGCAGTGGACGTCTTTCGGCTGAAATGATGATGATGATGACCTTGCCTTATCGTGTATTAATTAGATATTTTAAACAGATCTTCTCTCTTATATCAAAGTTACTGCTTTTCGCATTCGTTTCTGCTGAATCGTTTCGGAAATGAACCTTCTATTGAAACAGGTAAACACAAAGATATTTAAATATACTAGAAATATACTTACTTATAATAGTGAGCAGTTGTGGCCCAGTGACAGCGGCTACGACTTACGGAGTCGGGGGTTAGAACCCGAGCAGGTTTTTTTTTTTTTAATTAATCACCTATACTCGCAAAACAGTGAAGCAAAACATCGCGAGGAGACCGGTATATCCTAGAACCAAATATTCAAAGACATATGACATTCAGCAACCCGAAAGTGTTTCGTGTGACACTTGGATATTATCGACGTAACTTTGATATATTATACTAGACAGAATCACTGAGAAATGAGTTCACTGTTTTTCAATAACATTTTCTTCTGATAGCCTCTGTATAGTATTTTCAATCTCTTTGAAACATCAAAACCAAAATTGTAAAATTCTGGTTTGTTTATCTAGATTTATCTTTCCAAATAAAACACCACAATAGCTATCCATAACTATACGCTATAATACCTACTTACTACTTAATTTCACAACCGTCAGTTACAGTAACACGTATCTGCATCATGTAATGTAACGTTTGACACTGCACTTACACGCTTTCGTTCACCGTAATCAAGTACCGCCGCGCAGCCACTGATTTTATGCGTGGGCACACGCCTTTCTATCAACGATATAGGATCGGGCACATGATTGAAATTTAGTTGATGTTACACCCTGTATATGAATATACGAGCTCGTAAATCTTCAGGAATGCTCGGCTGTTTTGAATTGATTGATCTTATTGGTCCCCGTGGCACGTTTGGCCTTTTGGTGGTAATATTGTTTTGCATTACATAAATGTAGTGTGTTTTAAATTGTAGTTCGCTAAAGATTTATCTGTTTCTATTAAATATATTAATATAACTTGTATTTTTAACACACTTTTATTAGCTTGGTACGTAGTTATGTACATATTGTAGCGTAACGAATGAAAGAAAACTCACTTTACACCACTTTAAAAATAAGCGTATAATTTAGACACATAAAATAAAATAAAAAATGATATTAAAAAAAAAAAAAACATAAAAAGTATTGATAACTGCAGATTTGAAAATAAAAATGGCGGGTCAAACTTAGTGGTTAATCAGGTATAACGAAAATTATCTTGGTACATGACCTATCCCCAAACGATTGCAATCGATTAAATATAGGCCTATGCACGCCGATAAATATGTTCCCTTTTTGGTAATGAACACTAAGTTATATATATATTTATATATAACCGTGAAATACATGTTATATTAGCACGGGTTATCAGGTTAAAAGAATTAATAGTAAATCTATTGACTACAGTAAAATAGAAAAATACGTAATGTAAAAGGAATAGTCCTTTCAACTAGCCGGGTGTAGCGCTCCAGAAGAGTACCGTGGGTGACGAATATAGTGACGGCAGTTTCTGATTCGCTAGGTTGCCGAGTATGAGGACGTCAGGTTCTGCAACAGGTCTTCTAAAAATGTCTGCAACGATGATGACGACGACGACGATGACTCAACACGTCGTAGACCTCACGTTAATCCGGTGGCTGCTAGCCCGTCGCATCAGGGAAGCCGAAATTCGGCTTGTATGGATGGTCGTCGTCTAAAGACAAATAAACAAAACGATTAAACCAAGGACCAAATTGATAATACAATAATTTCAATTTCGTATTTTTTTATTGATATCAAACACCCCACGCATTTTTTCATTATTTTTTTTGCTATCCTGGTGATTCTAGCGAGGATAATAGCACAAGTTTATGAAATAATTGTATTGTCAACGGTCATTAATAATTGTGCAAAGTTTCAAATTATTTTTCAACTAGCTTTTGCCAGCGGCTTCGCCCACGTGGAGGTCGGAAATTATCCCGCGGGAACATACTACCGGGATAAAAAGTATCCTATGTGTTAATCCAGGTTATAAACTATCTGTGTGCCAAATTTCATCTAAATCGGGTCAGTAGTTTTTGCGTGAAAGAGGAACAAACATCCATACATCTATACATCCATACATCCATACATGCAAACTTTCGCGTTTATAATATTAGTAGGATTTCTAAAAGCATTAAGTAATCAAAGAGGTGACGCAAGTGTTCGTGTATTGTATCTACCCTTAAATCTCAAGATAAGAGGGTAGATAAACACATGTCTCTAACATAATTACTTAGTCAAAAATAATGAACTTCATTTACAGAGCAATCTGTTGCAAAATAATATTAATATTATAAAGCTGTTTGTTTGTTGGTTTGGTTGAACGCTATAATCTCAAGAACTACTGGTCCGAATTGAAAAAATATTTTTGTTTTGGATAGCCTATTTATTGAGAAAGGCTATAACATCACGCTACAATCAAAACAAGCGGAGCAGCAACGAAAAATGGATGAAAACTGGCAGATAATTCGATGCGACAGGACGGGTCAGAGGAGCAAAAATTTGACGCGGACGAAGTCGCAGGCAGAAGCTAGTCCATAATAATTGGGCAACTTACATACATAAACACTGCCGTCTAAATCACGATTTAATCAAAAATCTGGGCCACAATAGCGACATAACAAAATAGTTAATTCGATGTGTCGATCGTTTTAACTGTAGATCATTTCTTACTGACAGTCCAAACGAGTGCTTGACATACATTTTTTTCGCTTGCAACGCTCTTGAAGAGTGAAATAATCGATTGTGAAGTGTTACGTATATTGCGTAATTTTTCCGGAAACTGAAGAATTGTGTAATCGTGTTTAATGTATTTTTTTGGTGGATTTGTTGATTTTTAGAAAGATTGTGGATTATGCTATTAAGTTTGGTTTGTAATGATTGTGCCGGCTACTGGCTTTGCTTTATCATTGTCATATTATTCATCTATTATATGACTTCTTTATTTCGTTCGATTTTATGATTCTTATCAACGTTTTTACAACCACCGGACTCAGCAAGCGAATTGGTGATCTTTTTTTTTGTTACTAGCCTCCAATGTCCTACTACTGACCAAAGGCCTCCCTCCTCTCTTTCCATCTTCCGCAAGCCCGTGTGTCCTCCTTCCAGTTTTGACGGAACCTATCCAGCTCGTCCGGCCATCTCTTACGTGTTCTGCAGCGACCCCGCCTCACTGTCTCCGGGCACCAGTTCTATGCTACTTGGGCCAACAGTTTGTCAAACGGCAAACATGTCCTACCCAGTCCTACGTAAGTTGGGCAGCCTTTTCAGCCACGTCCAGTTATCTTTGTTTTGGAGCGTAGTTTTGTGTTTCAGCTACGATCCGTTAATTTAACGTCTAGTGTACTGCGTTGCATTGCTCTTTGGTAAACCTTTGAGTTTGGGCTTTTGGTGATTTTAGTAAGTAATTATAATTGCAACTCTAGATAGTGCTACTGTTTATCGTTCCGAACTAATCCTTTCGTAGCCTTGCCTTCTTTTTGATCCCTTATCTTTAAATGGTCAAAAAACCTATTACCTATATTCAGAATATTTTGTCCTACACATTTTTTTCATCTTACTTTATGACCTAATTAATATTCGACTTGGCAAAACCATCACAGGACACTGCCCGCTAAACAAGCACTTTCACACAATAGGCATAACGGACAGCCCCCTTTGCAGGGCCTGCATGGAGGCTGAGGAAACCGTTGCGCATGTACTCTTCGAATGTACAGGCGTCACCCAGATTAGGACAGATACCCTCGGGACACCCAAATCATACACGGACGTTCTTAGCAGACCAGGAGACACAATCAACTTCTGGAGGGAGGTGGGCTGGTTGGAGTAAATACCGACGGCCGCCATGGCCCACGCACAATGGTCCACTCAAAGGACTAAGTGCGGAAACCAAACCCCCATAACATAGAACATAGAACCACTCACAATATCCAAACTTTTCCATTTACTAGGTGTATCAGAGGGATTTTGTGTACCTAGATCCATTTTTTATCCATGTTCCGCAAAAAGCGGCCCGTTCCGTTTGATTGATATCATTTATCATAGCAGTTGAGAAATGACAGACATCCATAATCGACATTTTAATCCTTTCGGAGCCCACGCGAACCATTAACGTATTATATAAAAAGTGCAAAGTGTCGTTAGTAATGATAAGTGAAAGATTAGAGATGTATCTGTGTTATTTATCTGTTTAAGATGTAGATGTATTGCTTGTGTGCTTAAAAATATGAGTTGCTGCCAAGAACGTAGATGAAGTGCCAATAATATAGCGCTTTATTTTAAATATGGATAGATTATTTTGAAGATGGATAACTTTTCTATATATTAATATAAGTAGCAAAAACTTCGTAACCCTTTTTACGAATATTACGCGGACAGTGGAGTATGTTTGACTGAGATAAAGTTTATATGGAGGAAAAATGAAAAAAGCTAATATTCTTAATTAAAATAAATGATGGTCGAATTTCAACCGCTGAGCGACCACTAGTAAATATTCTCCACCATCTCATCATCTGTCTTACCTTTTCCCAACTCAGTTAATTCCTTAGTTAGTACCTTCCAGTCAAACCAGATGCAGCTGATTACCAGTATTTTACATGAAGCGACCGCCTTTCTGACCTCCAAAACCCAATTACTGGGTAATACGACCCATGCGACCTTTGAAGACAGCTCGAAAGTCTGACTCGTAACAATTGTCACAGATCCACACATTCGTGGATCTTGACAGCCGGGACCAACGCCAACGGTTTAACGTGCTTTCTGAGGAATCGAGTAGTATCTGTATGGGAAGATGGTCACTTATCCCTGGAACAACAGCGGCAAGCGTAGCCTAACCTGCCTCGATCGGCCCGTGCGGCTGGTATTACTTAGCCACCAACAAATCCTGCAATGTTTTTCCACCGTTAGACCAAAAATGTTTAGTTGCAGAAAAGGTAATTTTAGCAGGTAAAACTGAATCTAAAGTGTTCAAACGATGACTCAACTTTTTGGCTTTCATAAGCCATTGACAATTCAGTTTTTTTTTTTAATATATTGACAATAATTCTTTCATTTTTCGATACTTTCTCTTGTCTCGTTCAGGACTTTCTATTTATCTTTTCTTTTGTTTTAATTTTATTTTATGAAGTACCTATATTGTTGTTTTGTCTGTGATATTCCTGTGCGAGTCACAATAATTACTTTTTACTTCTTTCTTTTTTTCTTTACTTTCATTTTGAGCCAGGAACTTAATTGCTAATTGAAATTGATAATTTATGAATTTATCTTAGTAAAATACTATCCTTCATCTATGCAATCTCCGATCTATGGCAAAAGCAAAGGCGCATACGTCCCATCGGGCCGTCTCAAGTCGTTGGCATGTAATTATAATCTGTTCGTTTAATATATGTGATAAAGTATACATTTTACGATTCTATCGGCGCGCGGGCGTCGTACATCGAAGTGATGATGGACCTTTTAGAAGGGACATGATAAGTTTTACTTTGAGTGAGAAGCGAGCGCGGTTTTCTATGAACGGTCACCAAAGGAGATGAGTAACCAGGGTCTTCAGATATAATGGAAGTTTGGTAGGAAACCAATGAATGTTTTGGAATAAAATTTAATTTAATTAATAGAAAGGAGGACATAAAACCTTAGGAGCATATGTAGTGACCTTATTGATGATGTTCTTCAGAAAGGTCAGATGCATAGTACTCACAACCGACGTGTGTGTATGAACCTAAATGAGGCAAAAGGAGTATGTAAGGATCATAGCAGGTAGCGTTCCGTAGTTTCTGCGTACTCCATGGGAAAAAGGTGTGAGTTTATGTATGTATGTATAATTGAAAACAAACAGTTCATTTATCAAATTAAATTAAATTTGAAAACATACATCGCTTTCTTACTAAATAAACTTCAACGATATCCGACGACATAGGTTACTTATCTCTTTTGGTGTCTGTTAAAGTCGGTAGTCTTATACTTTAGAAAATAATTCAAATAAAGGTTTCGTAATCCTTAAAACATAATAGAGCTTTGAGGAAACAAGGTTAAGCTTCACATGTTTATCGTTAGCCTCACACGTGTTTACACGTCATTAAGCCAAACTGTATGCCTATCCTTCAAGAAACGAGACTTGGTACTTAGATATTCTTGCAAAATTTATGAAAAAAATACAAAGGAAATTACCAATCTCTTTTTTTGCTGGTGGCTACCTTCTAATTTATAAAGGTAGCCACAAGCAGCCTCCAACCAGGGCTTAAAAACTAAAAACTAGAGCAACTACTCACTAAGGGCACCCCCTGTAGGGTACGGACCTCAGTTTAGGGCATCATTGGTAGAGGACAGCAAGGGACAGCTGGATCAGGATTAAATTACCAATCTCATTACCCCAATACATCAAAAAACGGTAGCCATGTTCTACTTACATCTCCGATATAGATCTACACTCAAGGTCCATACAAATAAACAAGCAAAACAGTAGACGAGACTCGTATCACTGTAAACGTACAGAGAACCAATAACGGTCCTTCTTACAAGCTTTAAGGCCGCAGCACACTTGTGACACCCGATACCGAATCACGCGCTTATTGGTCAAATAACATAACGTTGCTTCACTATATGAGATGTGACCAATGAGCACGCCACGTCATCGCCACTGGTAGCACGGGTAGCATGGCGTGTTGCAAGTTGGTTCCCAGCTTAATGTGACTCGTATATGTACTGAGCAGTGCGCTTGTTGCAATTTATCGGATACAGTTCTAATCTCCTGCAATAACTGAGATTCCTACTTGACTTTACTAATGTAAAGTCCAATTAACCTATAGGTTGAACTAAAGATCAAAGCTGGGACTAAAGAAACGTTAGCAGACCAAATTCATTGAGTTGACCTCGTAATAAATAGAATTGTTTTTTGAGGAAATGTATATGGAAAACTAATTATGCCATATTAACGTGAGTTAAACCGCATTTCAATTAGATACTGATTTTCCGTGTGGTATCTAACAAAGAAAAAGCTGACCATTTTCTATAATATAAGACAGATAAAATTTCTCGTTTAACTGTAGTACATTATCGATTTAGGAAGTTTTTGTTTAGCTATAGAGAAGCTAGGGATATTTTGATTCAAAAAGTCATTAAACATAAATAAATTCAGTGAAAAGACAACATTTATCACCATCACTTGGACCATTATCGCACAGATCATACATTATGTCGCTGCCGCTCCTATCTTACATCTTCTTATCTAAAAAGTGTGAGGCTCGTCCGCCCCCTCGCGGCTCCATCTCTTCACACCTAAGAATTCAATTAATCTCGACGCGCACCCGCTTCGCTGGCCACGAGATTCGTGACTAGTAATTACTTTTTGTAACAAAAAGAAAACAAATCCATTCTATACTCCCCCGCTTGTTTACGAAAATAAAAAGAAATTCTAACCGAGTAACGGACCAACAGAACAATGAGCGATGACGCGAACCTCTTCCTAAACAACTTCCCTATAAAAGGGATATCTTGTCACTAAAATATTCTACTCCATTTATAATAATAACATACGAAACAAAGGCGATAACTAGCAAGGAGTAAATTACGAACAAGATTTACGTTTACCATTCATCATTCGAGAATTAATCTACCCGTTTCTCGGCATCGCCTGGAGATATTTCAATATACCTCAAAAGAATCCTATTTATTCGTAGGTACCTGCCGACTTCGCCTCATATTTCTCCGGGAATAACAAAGGCTCCGGGATCAAGGCATGACCTGTGGGCGCGTTCAGCAACAAGTTGTAAAAAACCACGCGCACGAGAACGCAAGTCGCAAATGAAATCGAAATAACGTAACGTCCAGTCCCGGCAAGGTCTCGCAGAATGAGATACGGCCTTTTGATTAACCATTGTCGGCCAGCCGACCCGTGGAGTCGCCCCACAACACTGCCACAATACTTTATTTATGTCTTTATATTTATTGCATTCTTCCATTCGCAATAAAGAAGATACGTTTTTCTAAGCGCGCCTTCGCTCTCAATGATCTGACCGGTTCCCTTCATTTGCATACATTATCTATTTTTCATTTTTTTAATGTCTTCTATTCTCGTAGTCATTATAATATTTATTAGATACGGAAAATTGATTAATATTTTATTTGTGTCTTAATTACAATTCAAATGACATATTAATGGCTAATTTTTATTGTCGTCGGTGAGATAATTCTCAAGCGATTCTTCATAGTTTTGATGGTTAGATTTATATCGAGCAATAAAGTCTGTTGATTTGTTTTCAAGGAAATTTATGTTACGTGCCCTTTACTACCTCATAATGACATTTTTAAGGCGGAGGGTTGGCTATAAGTCACGCGCTGGCCCCGAAAAGAAACGAACCTCCTTCTGTTAGCAATTACATGCAAGTCGGCGGACGCGTAGGGTTCACCCCTGTGCCTACATCACGCGATGTGAAGCTTTCGCAGAACTTAAAGATGTTTTAAAACCAATAGCGTCGACCTTTGTTCGACGAATAAACTTACAGAATCGAATCTTCAAATACTCATCGAACTTTGGCCATCCTGATGCCGGAGTTACAGAACCCCTTATTTAACTTTCAGATGAAACTTGGAGCAAGGCGCTCAATTTGTTTACTCCATTAAACCGAATCTTACAGAATTATACTCTAGTTCGATCTTTATCGAAGTACATACCTACATAGCGACATAAAATTTATATCACTCGATAAAGGAACTCTTTGTGTGGCGGAGTTTATATCCGAAAGTTGATATTAGCGTCAGCGTAAAGTCTACTCTGAGGGTTTTAGAGGCGCATAATCCAGTCTTTACAAAAAGTCGACACTGCGATAAAACGTGCAATAAGAATGGTTTGGTATAGGTAATATAGTAGGTTTTCATGTGTGTAAGTAAGCGGGCAGCGGTCGAGCTAGGCTTGGCGGCTTGGCAGGCCGGCGGGCGGCGGCGGCGGCCGGGGCCCGGCGACTTGTCCTCAACTCGGTAGCCGTGGCCGGTTCTCGCTGCTCGCCACTCTAGTACGGCACGGGCGGAGTCACGCAACGGACGCGCGCCGGTACAACTCAGCGCGCGCATACACACACGAACTTAAATAACATTTGTTCATACAAACTTTTTCACCGGTGTGTTTACTGACTGTGTTTGACTGTTTCATACGGAGGATTGAGTGCACTTTGAGTGACTTGGGGACGTGACAGGGATTTGGCGGGAGTTGAGGGAAAGTGGCAGGACGGAGGCGCGAGCGCGCCCTCTTTTACATAATCGTTGATAACTGGAGCTTTCGTAATTGTTGCGTGATAACAGTAAGTACACTTCACTCATACTATAGTTTAGTGTAAGAAAGTTATTAGTGTCTTAGAAGAAGAATGTCGAATGTTTTCTTTTTGAATGCATTGTTTATGTTTAGATACATCTTTCTTCACCGTATAAAATTCAAAAGTTTTATCTTTCCGTAAGTAGATTTTATTGCCTAAGTTTTTTCTGTTTGCATTGCGCATGTCAAGTTGATGTTGATATAAAGTTATCTTATGTTGATAGTACATAATCCTCTTATCTGTGCATTAAGTACTGCTTGAGCTTAAAACTGTGTCTCGTCTGTCGGTTTTGTAAATAAACACAGATATAAGTAAGCAAAGAGTTATTTGAATATTTTAGTGCCTAATTTGAATTTTTTGTAGGGCGGCTTACATACTTTTTTGTTTGAATTGGAAATGGTTTGAACTCAATCATGAGGTTAGTGGTGGATATACGACCTTTTTACTCGCTTCGTAGTTTACGTAGTATTAGAATGGAATTTATTACCTTTAAGCTGTTTTGAACTTTTTGTTTTCTCAGCTAGGGTTAGATTTTCAATGGCAGTTTGTGGTTAAAATTTAGTATTCCATATCAATGTTTAATTTCATAAATTTGCAGTTTTATGATTTATTGTGGCTTTATAAAGCCTCCGGGGAATCATGAAATCGATTTTGTGTTTATTTTGGTTTCCTCATGTTTTATTTCCCTACAGATAATGTTATTTATCTAAGATTCGTTTTGAGTATGACTCGTTCGATTTACGATTTGGCTCATTAGTTAAACGGTAACTTCCATGTTTTCAGTAATCTGGGTTCTAAATTCGATTCTCGGCTTTTACAACTATTATTATTGGTTTTGATTTAGATTGCTATAATGGGCGGTGGGTATGGAAGTGCATCGGGATAGTTTACAAAACAATAGACGTATTAGGAATATTTCCATAAGTAGGTAGAAATTCGATTTTAGTTGATCAACTGCCAAGTCGAAAGCGATTTGAATCGTCTGAAGAGACTTGCAATCACTTTGGATATAAAATTGAAATACTTTTAGTATTTAATTTTGAACAAAAAAACTGTTCAACTGAAATTGGACCATTTGAGGTATAAAGGGTACCCGATCGAAAACGACCGATTGAAATTATAAATGTTCACGTGACTGATATACCTACATTGATGCACAAATTGCTCATCTACCCAATGCAATTGATTGCAATTCATCAATTGCAGAAGATCGTTATGGGGACCCGTAAATGTGTTTGAGCATCAACCAACCTTACTTTATCATTCACTACACCAAAAATCAATCAATATATTTCTGCATCCTATTTCTAACCAGCCATCTCTTAATTTAGATTTAATTTCCTAAGTACCTGCTATCTAGAGCCTACAATATTACATAGGTCAAAGTACAAGGAAATCCTACATTACCTGTTTTCTAGTTATCTAAAAAGTAAACTAAGTATAAAATAAGATTAACTAAAGCCAATAAGCCGACGGGGATGCTCGACGCAAGACCAATCACGTTTGATGGCCAGATCGTGGCCCACTGTCGCAATTGAAACGCGCCATTATCGGCCACTTATCACTGCTGACGTGCCGACCAATCCTGAATACAGTCTATCTACAATGTTTACGAGTTACGACATTTTGCACTTTTGAATTTTAACTCAAAAACCGAAATAAGGAGTGTGTTTCGCTTGTACTCTTGCGCATCTCGATGTATTTTTTGTTTTTGTAAATAAAATGTAGATGCTAGCAAATTAAAATGGTTACAACCTCTACTAGGTAGAAGAACTGAAGAGTTTGTCGTGCCACAGAAGTAGTTGTAAAGAATGACAACCAATACACTAGAAAGTGGTAAAGGGCGGGTATTTGATGTTTTTACTATATTTTTAGTTGGCGCTGGACTTAAAGGATAGCACTATGCCATTTCTTCTCGTGGGTGTCATAAGAAGCTACTAAGGTACTTACTAGAGAATGGGCAGCAGCGATCTCTATACATTATACCATCAGATTGCCATCGCCAACCCGTCTGCTAAGCATGGCGATTATGGCAACCCCCCCCCAAATTGGGAGAAGCCGATATCCAGCAGTGGACGTCTTTCGGCTGAAATGATGACTGTATTTTTGACGAGTAGAAAGTGTTGATTCTCAGCTCATTTGGACACCCGATTACTGATTTTGATATTGTCAAATATTATAAATGTATTTGTAAAAAATAAAATTGTATAACAGGAGTCAAAGTCAACAATGTGATAGTGATGCGCGTGGCGAACTCGTGATACGATCACGAGATCGTGTGGCACCCCGCTATCAATACTCTTTATCTTTGTCTACTTGACTAGTGATGGGCCGTCCTTATAAAAATAAGTCGATACTTCTTGAGGGTGTACTATAGGTACTTCTCTGCCTCGCCCTTTTTGGGAAATAGGGGTGATGTTATAAGATGACGTCCGTTGATGGCATTAGTCAATACGAGGCGCGAATTGCCGAATGTCCAAGTATCCACTTCTTTAATAGAATTAGGTACGTTGTCAGATTAAAACTAGCATTTCTTTTTTTTTAATAAACAGTTACCACTGGGTTACTGTATTATCATAGAAAAATATTTAATATATCTGGACTTAATTATCTGAAGACAGATTCAGTAACAGTAAAACATTTAACCAGCTTTTACGTTTACAAAAGCCTTTAAATGAGAAAATAACAGACTTAAGAAAAAAAATCTATAGTGAAGCAACATGAATTAGCCAATACCACTCTTTTTCGAGCAGCCAGGGCCACTGTCTTACAATGAACTGATAGGAATGAATGATAGAAGGCAATATGTTAGCCCCCGGCCATCTCGCGGAGCAAATCACGAGATGCCGAGATCGTGGCCGACACCCCGACAATCTTTACTCTTTATCTGTGTCCACTTCACTAGTGACGTGCTAACCAATAAAAATATTTAGTCGAGACAAAAAATCGAAGGAAAAAGGAGAGCTTACAAAAACGTTGTCAAACGTCTATATGGGCATTCAGCATTGTATAAACTTAAGTATACAGCCCAAAAGTATTAGGTGAGATCCCAAAACCTTATAAAAAAAAAAAAACATGGAAAAGCTTTCTTCGTCTTAGAAGTTTTTAGGCACTTTCGAAATTAAATGTTTATTTATGTAAGTAGATCTTATCAGACACTCTTACACGACAATATTTTGTTGGTTAATATTTTAAAAACTTGATGTCCTGGCGACATCAAGTTTTTAAAATATTAACCGTTTCCTAGCTGGCTGTTCTCTAAGAAGAAATGCCGACACATACTCAGAGGTCATGGTCTCTTTTTAACCGACGAAAAAAAACGGAGGAGGTTATCGATTCGACGCGTATATTTTTTTTGTTTTTTTTTTATGTATGACCACGCATAACTTTTTACATAGTAGTCCGATTGTGATCATTCTTTTTTTCCCATATAAATTTGGAAAACAAAATCAACCCCTAAGGGTCAGAAAACAGGGGATGATTGATTGTTCACTCACTGATTGTAATGTATAACCACGAATAACTTTATACAGAGTAGTCCGATTTTGATTATTCTTTTTTCATTGGATAGGGTATACCTTGCCAAGTATTATTAGTACATTAAATCCACAAAAAAAAACATAAAATAAAAACTTTTTAACAAAAAAATAAACCGCCGAAAAAACTTAAAAGCAAAAATAATAAACCTTAAAATTTTGAGTCGGCGCTGAAAAATCAATGAACAAAGATCACTCAAAGCGCCGACTCATAATTTTAAGGTTTATTATTTTTTGCTTTTAAGTTTTTTCGGCGGTTTAATTTTTTTAAAGTCCAAACATTATATTATAAGATTTGTTTTATACATAAACTTCAGGATATATGTACTACATTATAGTACTGGCCTAATAATTACAGATTTATATATATAAATAGAAAGCCAAACAAACAGATAGAAGGTAATAGATATCTCCCCACCGATGTTGTAAACCCGGTCATAAGACGCCAAGATCGTGTCTGTATTTGACCCGAATCTATACTCTCTGTCTTCGTCTACTTCGTGGTCTGACAGCTGAGTACCGGTTGATACCAAATGATACCAAATCAATCGTCACGTAACGTAATACGATCATTACTTAAATGGCGGTACTTACAATGTTTAGCCGGTTGTTATTGATACCTCTTACGTAGTTGAAAATTAAATGGGTTTATTTTAGTAAGCTTAATTTGAGATTTCAATTCAACATTATTTTTTATCTTTAGATCGCTATCAACATAATTTTTAACTTAATCGATGACAGATAAAATAACATTGGCAAACACATTAGATGGCAATAAAAACAAAAACAGAACCAGGCAAATAGTCTATCCGATAAAATAAATCGATTGTTAATGACCACAGAATCGAGTATTGCGTCCCATCACTAGTTATCGCCACAATGGCGTCCTCTCGTTAGGCTGCGACACTGACTCCAGCGCCTAATGGCGCGTCGTGCTGCCAATTCCTGGCTTAAGGCTCTTTCACGAGCAGCAGGCGTTGGCACGCATTAGTTTAAATGTGTTTTCTTTTATGGCAATACTAAAGTTGAGGGTGTTGTCATTGTGAAAGAAGATTCACGTTTTATTGTTGAGTACATAGTATTATTGACACGGGCCAACTGCATGTCGTTTACTGGATGATTTTATTTATTTATTTACTATAATTTACTGTACAAATTAAATACTACAAAACAAATAATACGTATTCCATCCATTTTCTAAATGGTTGTCTATAATGGAAAAATATTGTTTACTGAATTTCTTACACAATATGGAAACAACAACATACGTAACCTGCATATTAGCTTACAAAAGATTTACATCCCGCCAAAAATGGTGAAGGTTATGTAACTTTTTAGCAACAAACGCCCATAATAATGCGCGTGCGACTACGCGAACAAGAATTCGAATCGCGCTTGATGCCTATAAACGTTAAGTTGAAACTATGTAAACACAAAACCATGAAAATGTTTAGTGCCAATAAATTCTATACTCTTCGTCTTTTATCTGACTCATAAAATTCAATCAAGAGATCTTAGTGCGAAGTTTTAGACGTTTATAAGCAAAAAATATATTGCTAAACCAACGACATGCGAATGCGCAGCGCGTTGATGTCTTTTGTATGGAAGAGGAAGCGGCGCCCGCGCAACCGTGTTCATTTCCGACTTTTTGCAATTTTTATTATGTTTTTAGTTCAGAACTTCATCATTTACTGCGGATTGTGAGGCACTTTAAGTTATATTAAATTCTAAACTAGTTTCTTGTATGTTGCAAGTGAATGCAAAATATTTGCTTCAAGTTTCCAAATTGTATTACATTTTATGGGCGTATACGTGCCTACTCTTACAAAATATGCATACCATCATATGTAAGCTTAAACATAAACAGACATATTTACTACAAATGGCATACACTGACCAAACTGTACACCTGTGTAGGAGCACACTGTCATACTTTTCCATAGCAGTAACCAACATGAATATTTGATACAAAATATGAATTTTATTAAACAACCTTATGTATCAATCTCTTTAATATTAAGCCCACCATATAAGCTTTCCTGAATTTAGAGCTTATTGTATCTCAATTTATTATAAAGGGTACTCAGCTTGAGTGCATTCCTTGGCCTACGTGGATTATTCAAACAAAGCAGATATCGTCCCATTACGGACGAGTTATATCCCATTTAAATAGTCAATTATATGGAGTTTTGCTTAAGTGAGTTTTCTCTTTATACTTAATTACTTAGGGTATAAATCAGAATAGCCTGTTATTATTCAAAAAGTTTATTGTTGTTTATAATTACTTGTCCAATTTTCTGTTGTCCAGTTTAACTTAGTATTTTATTGGCAAATCACTGAGCAGTTAGTCCAAGTGCTTTATTACCTGTTTATGTATATTTATCGGTTCCTATATCATAACGAGTACCTACATAGGAAAGCATCGGTTTTTGGTTATGAAGGACGCATGTATTATAGTTTTACATAGTTTCGATAATTATGTAACTCCAATGACAAATAACATGTATTATTAAAGTTTCATTGATCTACTTTATCCGAAAAAAAAAATATATATATAAATATCTATACTAATTATAAAGAGGTAAACTTTGGAACGTACGTATCGTGTGGTGCCGGACGTAAAGAATAACACCACCCCATTTCTTCCCGTGGGTGTCGTAAAAGGCGACTAAGGGACTTACTAGAGAATGGGCAGCAGCGTTCTCTATGCATTTTACCACCATACTGCGATCGCCAACCCGCCTGCCAAGCGTGGCGATTATGGCAAAGCCCCCCAAATTGGGCCTAAGTCCAGCAGTGGCCGTCTTACGGCTGAAATTATGATGATGATGAAACTTTGGAAGTTTGTAAGAAGTGATCTCTGGAACTACAAGATTGATTTGAGAAATTCTGCATTTAATAGTCCAATTCTTAATGAACGTTATAAGCTTTAATATAAATTATAAGCTTTAATATAAATTATAGGCTTTATCAAACATCACACTATGACCCTTAGGGGCCGCGTAAAATGAAAAAAAAGTTAGAAAGAACGCTAATGTAAACTGAGCTTGGACGGGCAATGGGATACCCGGTAAAGTGCTACAAGTGACTTTTGATATTTTTTCGTATTTTATATTGTACTAGCTTTTGCCAGCGGCTTCGCCCGCGTCGAGGTCGGAATTATCCCGCGGGAACATATTACCGGAATAAAAAGTACCCTATGTGTTATTCCAGGTTATAAACTATCTATATTCTAAATTTCATCCAAATCGGGTCAGCAGTTTTTGCGTGAAAGAGGAACAAACATCCATACATCTATACATCCATATATACAAACTTTCGCGTTTATAATATTAGTAGGATAGGCTTTATCAAACATCACGCTATGACGCATAGGGGCCGCGTAAAATGAAAAAAAAAAAGGAAAGAACGCTAATGTAAACTGAGTAATAGCTCGGCCGGGCAATGGGATACCCGGTAAAGTGCTACAAGTGACTTTTGACATTATTTCGTATTTTATATTGTACTAGCTTTTGCCAGCGGCTTCGCCCGCGTGGAGGTCAGAAATTATCCCGCGGGAACATATTACCGGAATAAAAAGTACCCTATGTGTTATTTCAGGTTATAAACTATCTATATTCTAAATTTCATCCAAATCCGTTCAGTTGTTATTGCGTGAAAGAGTAACAAACATCCATACATCCATACATCTATACATCCATATATACAAACGGCTTTATCAAACATCACGCTTTGTCCCTTAGGGGCCGCGTAAAATGAAGAAAAAGTGGGAAAGAACGCTAATGTAAACTGAGTAATAGCTCGGACGGGCAATAGGATACCCGGTAAAGTGCTACAAGTGACTTGTGACATTTTTTCGTATTTTATATTGTACTAGCTTTTGCCAGCGGCTTCGCCCGCGTGGAGGTCAGAAATTATCCCGCGGGAACATATTACCGGGATAAAAAGTACCTTATGTGTTATTTCAGGTTATAAATTATCTATGTGCCAAATTTCATCTAAATCGGGTCAGCAGTTTTTGCGTGAAAGAGGAACAAACATCCACACATCCACACATACAAACTTTCGCGTTTATAATATAAGTAGGATATGCTTTATCAAAAATCACGCTATGACGCATAAGGGCCGCGTAAAATGAAAAAAAAAATGGAAAGAACGCTAATGTAAACTGAGTAATAGCTCGGCCGGGCAACTGGATACCCGGTAAAGTGCTCCAAGTGACTTTTGTCATTTTTTCGTATTTTATATTGTATTTCTCTACAATGCTTATGAATCGAACCCAGTGGGGGAGGTCAACCAGCGCCAGATAAGAACAAGCGTGACGTTCGATTCCCGTTGTTACATTGACGATTTGTTAAAACGCTCAATACAAAAAAGGGACGAAAGTCACTTGTAGTACTTTACCAGATACAGATCGGGAGCCAAAATTTCACTTGAACGAACTCGTGGGCAGAAGATATTAACCATTATATTTTTTGTAAGTCTGTAAGCAAAACCGAACAAAGTGTTAGTGTTATACTTCTACTATAATCAATAACGTAAATAAGTACTATTAAAGTAATTAAAACCTCTACCCGCCTGTCAACGCTGAGTCATTCGAAGGTCAGTGCCAACATGTGTAACAATCTTTATTGGTCTATCTGTGTATTTGTCAAAGCGTCGGCATGTAATATTGTTTCACTATAATTGAAAACAATAGTTTAAAAAAACTAAAAAACACGTTTCCATTGAAAACCAAACTAAAAAGTACAAAATAATGGAAAAAAAAGCGTGGGGGATGCTTTTTAAGGTATTTTTTTATTGATATCAGGCACCCCACGCTTTTTTCCATTATTTTGTACTTTTTAGTTTGGTTTTCAATGGAAGCGTGTTTTTTAGTTTTTTTAAACTATTATTTATTTTGTATTTTTTTAGGGTGTTTCGAATTTTGAGACGTATGTCAGCGTAGTTTTTGACGTATGTCAGCGTAGTTTGTGACGTATATCAGCGTAGTTTGTGTCGTATGTCAGCGTAATTTGTGACGTATGTCAACGTAGTTTTCGAAGACAGTTTTTTTGCTGTCCTGGTAACCCTGGCAAGGATAATGGCACAAATGTATGAAATTATTGCATTGTCATCGGTCCTTGACAGGTGTGCAAAGTTAGAATGAAATCTGGTCGTTTAAAGTGGGTCAAAATCGCGCTATAAGGAGTCGGTTACAAACAAACATACAAGTGAAGCTAATATAAAGCGTGTAAAAAAAAAAAACTTTTTTAACTGATGAATCAGCAGATTATAAGTCTTCAACTCCTCATCATCATCATTTCAGCCAAACACCGTCCACTGCTGGACATAGCCCTCCTCCAATTACCTTACGGACATATCCCTACTAAATCTTCTTATGGCTTTTGAATAACATCTGTCAATGTGTCAAAATGAAAACTTTAAATTAACTTCATTTCATTTGTCAAATGAGATTATGCAAATAGCGTTATCAAATCGAGATTATCTTATTCAATCAAACTGCTAAATCAAAATTATACATCTTAATCAAATCACTATAATTGGTCGATTTTTCAATGACCAGGTTTAACAAAAGTGGGTGTAATAATTTATAAAAGCTTTTTTTCTGTACAACATATTTTCCTGATCTATATCTAGGCTACCTTCGAGTAACTAGGCGCACTTATTATCAAGCACACGACCGATCCAGTCATCCATAATCGGTTTTGTTTTTATGGCCGCCCGCCGTCTGACCTCACTACCCTCGGGTCAATTTCCAACCTACATAAATGTACTAACAAAACATAATAATATTACAAACATAGTAATATAAGTTAATATAGGTAATCTCTAATGACCGGCCTACATACCCAGCTCTCAGGAAGTACGTGATTTGACGTAATAAAACACGTTGATATGGTCAGTTCACCCGGTTTTTTGGCGACCACAGAACGGAAATTATCGGTTGATCTGATGTAGGTCGGGGGTATAAATTTTATGTGTTGTTTTTATTTTGTAGCGTATCGCAGTTGAGAAAAAAAAACGGTTTTTAGCAACAATGTTAGTATGTGGATTACTGATCCCAGATCTGCAATAATTATGCTTGACACGCGTCTGATGGATTTCAGCAGAATTTTTTGTGGTAAATTTATTGTTCCAACTTGTGAGTCATCAAAACCATACCCTCGTCAGTCGGACTTAAAGGTCATCCATGAAGTTGATTTTTCGTGAAGATAAATGAGGTTATATAACTTTGACGTAATAGCACGTAATTTAATAAATCAATTGCCTTATGGTCAGTTTTTTGGCGACCAAACAAACCTTATCAGTCAACTAGATGTAGGTCGAAGGTAAACTGTGTTTTCCATTATTCATGTCCGATTGTTCTAAGTTTCTGACGGAAAATCGTTAGCGGTGACTCATTAAAGAAATTCGACCGGTCTAGAGATCCTGGTTCTCGATAACGTTGTTTGCAGTATATCGATTGCAAAGGAATTCCGATTTGAATAATATTTTGTGTATAGATATATATCGGTCTTTATCGGTTGGTATTTTCGCGGCGCCTTTGTGAAGTCTGTTACGCATCATATTGATGTCAATTTACTTAATTATGTTTGGAAGGTGGAACCGTAAATTACAGTTTTGTTACGGTTTTCGACGTATCTTGGATAGAAAATTGGCGTGGGACTGTAAAGTTATCATTCGTTTAGTTGCACACATAATTGCATATACAAACAATAAGAAGTTTATACTTATTTCTATGAAATATTCGTTTTTTTTAGAGCAGTAGTGGCCCAATGGAATCGGCCGCGATTTACGAGTTGTATAGGTCAAAAGTTCGAACCCTGATTTACTTTATTTAATTTATTTCATCACAATTGCTCTCAAACGATGAAGGAAAACAGCGTGAGGAAACGAGCAACTCCTACAAGAAAAAAATCGAAGACATGTGTCATCTACCAACCCGCACAGGGACCACGTGGTGGATTTCGGCCCACTCTCTCTCACAGAGAGGAGGTCAGTGTCCCAGCTGTTGAAAATTTATAGGCTGCTTATATTGTGTGTGTGTTTATATTTGTAATAAATTCGGTCAATTGGATTGACCAGACTGAAAGAAGTTCAAAGAACTCTGAATTTTTAACAGACAAAAGTTGACCTAAACTTAACATGGACATCGTGTCACCTACTTTACATTTACAAAACATAATTGATACAAACAAAATAAAAAGTAATAGAAACACGAATCAATAACACAAAGCTTTTATACTCTAAATTCTCAACCAGGCTTTATATCCATTGTCAATTTAGTCACGTAGATATTAACTAAAAACTTCGTCCTTGAGTAACAGAAGTTTTCAAACATACATTGTATAATGTCACACACACATGCATGTGTGTACATAAATACATTCATTCAAACATTGACCCCTGGGCGATCGATGACAAAGAATACGTTCGAATTGACCGCTCAATGTAGAACGGAAATTTTAATTATTTATGGAAAATACTTGCAATTGAGGACACCGTTTTCAATTACAGGAAAACTCAATACTGCAATGAATTTTTTATCACAAGGCATGGCTTAGTTTAAAATAAGAATCTAGTTTTGATCAAAGTGGAGTAAGTCTTCTCATTATTTTCGTTTGCCAAAACTCATCTTCATAATTATTTTGCCTTTATCCAAATTTATTTGAATTAGTACTGATTCCCTCAAAAGATTTTTATCTGATAAAACGGGATTTTAAAGAATGTATTTTCGGGTGAAAATAAGAACGACGGCAATTAGTAGTCAGTGCCCTGCATTACCTGAAAAAATGAGGAAGAAGTGTCAGGTAATTCAGGGCACTGACTAGGTACAAACCCATTGTTTTGGAGTCAGCGCATTATGCTTTTTTCTTTCAAACATCTGTATCAGTCGTCATCTAGGCTTCCCCTCTTTTCTAGCCATATCATCTTACATACCGTTCACCCACAGTAAATATTCAAAGTTTATGCTTTTGTAAAGTAAAAGTATAACTGTTTGAAACAAACTTTCCAGCCGTATGTATCTTGACCGAATCCGTTTGCTTGTTTAATGAATTATTTGAACACGACACAAAACCAAAGTAATTTGTAACTTATCACCCCTAATGACAATATTAGCTCCTCAAACAAACCTCAACAAAGTCAAACAAAAAACATAAACCCTTCCAACTCCGCGTTATATTTAATTTAGTAAATATTCAAGGTTATGTCACAAGTGTTACGCTTACAATTTGAACGTTATTGGTCGCGGCTGATAGCATCGAAATGATTTTGTAACCTTCAGGGTGAGTAGTGGTAATCACGCGATGGCGACGGGTTAACTTCTGGCCCTTTGTCACGACTTCAACTTACGTATATCGTGTATACAACGTGTGATATTAAACGCAATTCCTGAAAGTGATTTGTTCAGAATTCAGTACTGAATAAATGAATCAAAGTTAATTCTGAAACAAAACGATTGCTCAAAAAGTTGTATGCGTAAGCCCGTCCGCCTTTGTACATTTATGTGCTTAAAGTATTAAAAATAATACAACATAATTTGTAAAAGCATAAAACAATATTTATTTATTTCTTTTAATATACGCAAGAATCAGTAAAACAATGAAATTACATAGTAGGTTGGGGAAAAAGTTTCTTCGCATTTTTTAAGAAAATTCAAAACATTTTTTAATAAAGTGTATTTACATTTAAATAAAGTATGTAGGTACCATTTTGTTTGATAACTTTTTGCCATCTTGTAGGTAGGGACATGATCCCATTGCTATAGAAATTTTGGGACTTCTGGTCAAAATACCGCGACAAGTGGTTTTGGCAGTCCTCTCGTGATGTTAACCTGACACTGCCTAAAGAATTCTGAAGAGACCGAAACAGGTAGAAATCTGAAGGTGCAAGGTCACGACTATACGGCGGATGCATTAACACCTCCCAGCCAAACTCTCTTAATTTTTGTTGGGTGGCTAAAGATGTGTGAGGTCTAGCGTTATCATGATGAAAAACCACACCCCTTCTGTTGATTAATTCCGGCCGCTTTCTCTCAACTTCTTGCTTTAATCTCATCAGTTGTTCGCAGTAGAGTTCAGAATCGATGGTCCTGCCTGATGGTAACAGCTCATAATGAATAATGCCCTTCCAATCCCACCACACACACAGCATCACCTTGTTGCGAGTTAACCCGGATTTCGCCACAGTCTGTGAAGCCTGACCGGCCTTTGACCACGACCTTTTACACACGTTCTTGTCATACGTGATCCACTTTTTATCACCAGTTATCAGCTTCTTCAAAAATGGTTCGGTTTCATTACGTCGTAATAAAGAATCACAAATGAGTACCCGGTTCATTAGGTTTCTTTCAGTGAGCTCGTGAGGTACCCAAATGTCGAGCTTTTTTGTGTACCCAGTTTTTTTCAAATGCGCCAAAACTGTTTTGTGGTCAATTTCCAGTTCTTCAGCTACGTCGTAACTACTGGTATGCCGATCTTGCTCCACTTTTTCAAAAATGGCATCCTTTTTATCCGTAATAGGGCGACCAGAGCGACGTGCATCTTTGACATCAAAATTTCCGGATTGAAAACGCTTAAACCAAATTTGTGCTACTCTCACAGACACTACACTAGGTCCATAAACATCGCAAATTTTTTTCGCGGCTTGCGTTGCATTTTTACCTTTTTTGTAGTAAAATTTTAAAATATAGAGAATTTCTTCATTAGATTCACTCATCTTGACGGTACGAAAAACAAATAAAAATCACACATTTTCATAATTTGAATTTGGAATTATGTTCTTTAAAATTTAAACTTTCAATGATACCAAAACCAGCCAGATACAAATAGTATAGCCAAAGAGATTTTATTACAAGTTCATACATACTATAATGCGAAAAGACTTTTTCCCCAACCTAATATTCACTTTCACAATTATTTAGAATGTATGTCCTACTAATATTTTTGATGTGAATGTAGCTTTGTCTCTCTGTATGTCTGTTACCATTTAGGCTTTTACAGTTGATTTAGTACACACATAGACCATGACCTGGGTTAGAACAAAGGATCCTGTTTACTATCCCATTGGATACCAACATTATCGCGGCCGAAGCCCGTTAAGCCCGCCCAAACATCTAGTTTTGTATAGTGAAAACCGGCCAAGTGCGAGTCGGACTCGCGCACCGAGGGCTCCGTACAAACCTGTTATTCACGGTTTATGTTTATGAAATTAAATGTTTTCTTTTTAACTTTTATGTTTCAGTTGATTGAATGAAAGGTAAATTGCGGTTTACGATTTATAACGTATAAAAAAAAAAACTACTTACTAGATCTCGTTCAAACCAATTTTCGGTGGAAGTTTACATGGTAATGTACATCATATATTTTTTTTACTTTTATCATTCTCTTATTTTAGAAGTTACAGAGGGGGGGACACACATTTTACCACTTTGGAAGTGTCTCTCGCGCAATCCATTCAGTTTAGAAAAAAATGATATTAGAAACCTCAATACCCATAGATACCCCACACGTATGGGTTTGATGAAAAAAAATACTTTTGAGTTTCAGTTCTAAGTATGGAGAACTCCAAAATTTATTGTTTTTTTTTTCTATTTTTGTGTGAAAATCTTAATGCGGTTCACAGAATACATCTACTTACTAAGTTTCAACAGCATAGCTCTTATAGTTTCGGAAAAAAGTGGCTGTGACATACTCGGACAGACAGACAGACATGACGAATCTATAAGGGTTCCGTTTTTTGCCATTTGGCAATGGAACCCTAAAAATGGTTGACTGCCTCAATGGTTTTTTGGTCGCAAGCACTACTGCTAAGCTTGAGATCTTAGGCTCGATCCGATTGCAATGCAATTTGATTAGTAGCAGTTTCATCATCTTTATCATTTCAGCCGTAAGAAGTCCAATGCTGGGCATAGGTCTCCCCCAATTCAGAGGAGGTTAGCAATAATCACCACGCTTAGCAGGCGGATTGGCCATCGCAGTATGGTGGAAAAATACATAAAGAACGCTGCTGCCCATTATCTAGTAAGTCCCTTAGTCGCCTTCTATGACACCCACGGGAAGAAATGGGGTAGTGTTGTTCTTTACATCCGTCACCACACGAAATGAGTCTGGCATTGTGCCAGGTTGGTTACAAAATAAAAAAACATATGAATATGGTTCCAAATTTCATATGCAACAAAATCTGCTTTTCTTCTCTGTCACAGCCGTGTAACTTATAAGTAGTTTTGTATGTTCTTTTTGTAAACATGGTATGTTTCGTTTCCCTGAGCAAATAGTTCTGTGCGAAGTGCGGAAGTCTGAAGCCAGTATATGGTACCTATGTTTGCTAAGTTCCATGGCCATTGAAAGTTTTGTCTCGGGTCATATCTTTAGCTAACTTGGTATGTTGAGTATTCAAGGTTTTCAGTGAAACTAAAATATTAAAAACGTACTACTTTACGCTTTTCTAATTTTGTATTCCACAAATTTAATCTTATTCAAAATAAAGACCATTTTCGTGTAACACTGTGTTCACTTTCACACTACAAGCTATGTAGCAGCCTTGAGAAACTTTCGTTTTAGTCTAAGTAGGTAAATGTAATTATTTACCGGAAGGGGTAGTCATTACTCATAATAGTTTCATTATGGCTATCAATATTCATAATCAGACAGGTCAAAATATTATAGACGGTCATAAAAACGGTAAAAAGCGTAAACCATGTAGAATGCAACCTTCATCAAACACCATGTAGAATTGGAATAGGTACAACTTTCATCAACGAAAAATGCTACACCACCGTGTAATTCATTAAACAACCGAAAAATTCTACGGTTTTTACTCAATTGCGGCAAGGCAACGAGTATCAGAATAATGCTTGCGTGTAGGTAGGTATATAATTATAGCAGCTGAGATTGATAGATCTTGAGTCAGACATCCGTGACACACAAAATATCTAATATCCTCCTGGATGCCAGCGTCATACCTATATTACATAAAGAATTAAAAATTTGTTCTAATATTATCTGCGAATTTTTTTCGGAACTAATCGTTTTATGGTAGTTGTGTAACCTTAGTAAACTAGCAACTCTGCACCAAACGTCATTTTGAGTTTGACAGACACGCCAAAAAACTCCAACTAAATAATAATATCCAACAACTTTTTTTCCGGAATCCAGGAGGATATGGCGGATGCTAAACGTTATCGATACTTTTGAGTTGAACTTAATTGGTCCTTTTATTAATTATTCCTTTCACAACTTTCATTGTCTTTTCTTTGTCCATATGGTGTCAGATGTAAAGAATAGAACCATCCTATTTCTTCCCGTGGGTGTCATAAAAGGCAACTAAGGGCCTTACTAGAGAATGGGCAGCAGCGTTTTCTATGCATTTTACCACCATACTGCGATCGCCAAATCGCCTACCAAGTTGGGACAAGCCTATGTCCAGTAGAGGACGTCTTACGGTTGAAATGATGAAGATGAATGATGTCAACTTTCATTGTTATGTGCACGTGTTTCTGTGACATATTAAGCAATTCTTTCTTTCTAAATGTATCGATATATTATAGTTCGTATCACTATTGCTTCTGATCGATCATACCTATATTCATTATGCCAATAATTTCAACAATCAGTAACTTGGCAGCTACCGATTGTCAGGCTTGATTACTTCGTTATCCCAATTCAGATACAATCTCGTGAGAGAACTGACAGGCTATGTCAATAGTTCGATATCAGACACGAAATGGATCAGACAGCTTATAATTTAATATTGTTAGTAACTAACAAATTAAATTACTTTAGAAGGCATTTCATTTAAGAAAATTGTTGTCTGAATTGGTATTTAGACTACTGTTTATTTCAAATGCAGGGTTCGAGGGACATCAAGGCGCAATTAGTAACCATGCTGATTTTTTAGAGTTCCGTAGCCAAATGGCAAAAAACGGAACCCTCGGTGCGTGAGTCCGACTTGCATTTGGCCGATTTTTTTTAATAACCGTCGAAAGTAACAACACGGTGGGGTTAAGAATAATTTCTGAGTCCATTGAATAGGATTGCATCGATATATAAACCTATTTATATGTATTAGGCAATTTTAATAAAGAAATTGCGGAATCTTTGTTATCCTTATCACAACTGAAGGTGCTGTAAAGCTGTTTTGTTTTATACAATGGGTAGCCTATTTCTTTATCAACTGGATGTATTTTTAGACGATTATATTTATCAACTGGACTATCCCCTGTGAATCCGCTTGTCATTGAAAAGGACTTTGGGAGTCTTTTAACAGCAGTAGCATGAAGCACATAATATGATCTTCAAACATTCTGTCACAATGAAACTAAAGTTTCATCAGCATTGAACTTACTCACCTTCAATCATTTGCCGTGATTTTGAATTCCAATGGGCAGTTCTCAGAACTGACGTCATATTTCCACGTTCTTCTGTGAAATATAAACTTCGTAGAACAGAAGTAGTGCTCATAAATAACTTAGTTAACCCAAATTTCTGACTAACTGACAGAATTATGAACTGAGGAAACTATTCTGGAGTTGATACTCTAATTTAAATGAGTACTTTGATTTATGGATTTAAAAACTGAACGGTACAATTCGGTCGGTACAAATTTATTGTACCGACTTTTTAAAATTTTGTAGAATTAACAGGCTATGTATGTTTTTCACATATATATGGAAGAGGGAGGTCTTTTGCTTTAAGTAATTCCATATTTTAAAGAATGCCTCTACCACTTATTTTTTTAAACCTGTTGATTATGAAAATAAACTTATATTATATTACAACCAAAATCATTTCTAAAAAGCCTTTTTTCTTCAAAGAAAATATTTCAAGAAGTTGGCCAATTAAAGGCGCTATAACACCATAATAGTGACATTACTAACCTTAAGATTTGCAGAGGTCAGCAAATGTCACCATTGTGTGTGGGAGGCCTTAATGTCCCTACGTAGTCTAGGTACTTAACGCTTTGTGGAAATGCCCTATAGTCCGTCATTAAAGGCTGAATCATAGCCGTTCCATTATATTTGACGTCATAATTCATGAATAATGAAATGACCTTTATATTCAGCTTCGAAGTGACGTCACAGATTTATATCCATTTTATTGCCGTTTGGATTCTATGAATCCTTTTTGGGTGATTAAATCGTAACGCTATTGGAAATGTGATAGTCATGTAGTTGAATAATATTAATATTCAAGTAAAATTTTGCTTCAGACATTTATTATATTTCATAACCTATAATGTTTTTGTCTGGAAACGTCATGGAACCAGCTCATATAAACTAATTGCTAAGTAAACACCTATAAATAGGTCTCCTATTAATTTTGGTATTCCACCATTATAGGCCTGAGCCAATAGTTTTATAATTACTTAATGACTGCAGGCCTTCGCAAGCACTTTGATGAAATAGTTAGGTACTTTTTTCATACTACAAACCGTTACCAACGTACCTAACCCTAAAAGGTCTTCATTATAAACTAGCTATTGATCTAAATGAGGCATCGTGTGATCTCAGATAGTATTAATCCCGACAAAGTAAGTAACGTTCTGAATGAAGACCTTGTGGAATGATTACTGACTGATGTCATAGCTCATGGGAACTCATATTACGGGCAGTTGGTCCATAAAGAAGTTTTGCTAACATTGCAATACCCGGAGATTTTCGGAAGCGCTGCCAACCAAAGTGACAAAGACGACATAACTGCCACGCTTTAATTGTCACTTGCTCAAACCTTTGTACCTTGAATTTCATCGCCTTAAAATCGACTCAATCAATCACCTCAGTCTCTCGCAGTCCACTGGTGGACATAGGCCTCTCCCATACTGCGCCACAATACCATGTCCTCCGCCTTACGCATCCAGTTTGTCGCAGCCACCTTTTTTAGGTTATCGGTCCATTTAGCTGAGGGCGTCACACACTACGCTTCCCAATACGCGTTCTCCACTCCAGGACTCGTCTGTTCCATCGGCCATCGGTCCTTCGACATACTTGGCCAGCCCACTGCCAAATCGATTCACAATAAAAACTTTTTTTACAAAAAAAAAAACAACCGACTTCCTTAAAAACACTACAAAGTGAAAAATAACTAATTTCGGAAGTCGGTGGCAAAAAAACCATAAATACAGATCCTAAGACACCGACTTCCGAAATTAGTTATTTTTCACTTTGTAGTGTTTTTAAGGAAGTCGGTTGTTTTTTTTTTGGAAAAAAGTTTTTATTTTTAAATTTTTAGTTGTGGTATCCACCCTGCACTAATTCCAAACAAACAATGCATATTTATGCGATTGCAGAAATCGCGGTTGATTTGCTGTCATTTTTTAAAGAGTTCCAGTGTCTATCTCTGGAATCCATCATAAGATCTATATGAAATTTATATGGGACCATTTCGGAATAAACCCCTTTCAAACAAAAAAAGAATTTTGCAAATCCGTTTATACCGGGTGACCTTTTTTAACGTCTTGAAAAAAAAATGGGGGTAATAGGTGAACGGAGTAGAAGCCTTTGGCATAGAAATTTTTGATATTTTTATTTTTGAATAACATGTAATGAAATTGATCTAGCAATAAGTACTACACATTTAAAGTAACATTTTCATACTAGAACAACAAAAACAGAAATTTGAAAAAAAAAAAAACAAAAAAAAAACATTAAAAACCTATCGAAACTCAAATCACACGCACCCTACTCAATGCGCGTCATGTATCAATGATTTCGTAGCACGGTCCTACCCTTTGAAGCCGGCAGATAGGCGGCCCCATTGATCTTTCGCAGGCGCACGAGCCGCACATGCATCCCTTTCCGCCCGTGTCCCGCGCTCCTTTAGTCACCTACGATGAATCTGAAGGCCTTCCTGCCTTCTATTCTAGTTACACAACACACCATATGAAGGTCGAGACGGTAAAAAATGTCATCCAGTATATGACGGAGATATGGCCGAACATATCCTATAAAAAAAATAAAAAATATATAAACATCCGAATTGAGAACCTCCTCCTTTTTGAAGTCGGTTAAAAATACTACTTGGCGACTGAAGTAGGTATGGTAGGAACTTTTCAAAAGTACCCAGAAATACCTACAACTACTAAATCTATCAAAAATGTCTCGCAAACAAAACCACACATGTGTCTAATTAATGCTAGACACATCGTCTCCCTCACGACACTGAGATGTGACAGATAAATCGCAGAATTCAAGACACAATGGGTCGCTAAGGTTAAAAAAAAATGTATCACTCCATCGGCATTTGGTCGGCTCTTAAAATTCTACGCGCGTTTTCTGACCATGGCATTTTTGTTTGGAGCCGAGACGTAAAATGTGCGGATTCCCATGTTTTGAGGCCGACAACCTCCCACCGTGTACTTGGTAAATACTCAGAAACATTCTCAAATGATTTAAGATCAAATTATCAAAACGGTATTCAGCCATTTGTAATTTTGGAGGCTTCAAGCGCCTTTGAAACTTGACGCGTTCATTTGTTTTCTTCACAATTTACGACATAAACCTACGTAAGTAACATTTCAGTTAGTTTTAATTCTACTAGAATTGAAATTTAATTTTATCTTTCAACTATTTTCAAGTCACAGCCTTTTATGAACCCATTAACATAAAACGATAACTTATAAGAATGTCGGTGCATATTGGGGTCTAATGCAAGAACCAGACCACTAATGCAATGCACATGCAAATTTGTCCCAATTACATGAATACTTAAGGATTGGTTTTGCATAAAAATAAACAGTTGCTAAACGGTAATGGGCTCGCGTGTGCCCACTGGAAGGAACGGGCTAATGACGAAACTTTAATGAACTATTAAACTATCTCCTGCATTTAAATTCATAGTAAAGCAGATTTTATATTTGGTAACTCTCATGCTCATTATTTAGTTTGACAATTAAAACTGGATTCGTAGCAATTAGATCAAGCTTTTGGTACTACGGGATTTAGCTGGTACTACCATATGGCTCTCTGTATTAATTCTCGTATGTCGAATGAATTAATTATTTTTGGGGCGTATCGACAACTCCAGAAATACGTAAAAACTAAGCAATGGGCACATTTTGAATTCAATGCAATAAAGTTATAAGAAAAGGTCACTACTAGTACATTCAATAAAGTGCATTAAATTTAAGACGTGCCTAATTCGTATTTCTGGAGTAGTGGATATACAAATAATTAAGTTCGTGCGAGTCGCCTATATAAAATAATGTATTTGCAGCAGTGTCAATCCGCCCGATTTGGGCAAATAAATTCGCGTGAATCTATTATTAAGCCGCGCATATTATAGGAATCAAATGTTGACATGTGGCGAGTGTCAGATGGAAGACTTGGACTTCCAATAGCTTATGTCCAGACCGGCCATTGCTCATCGATATTATTCGCACAATAAAAACGACGACAGTTTTGTTCATCAATCAGAGATGAAACCATTTGTACTCTGTGTGACTACTGTGTGTGATGGCAGGTTTTCAATACCCATATTTTGTCTCCTTTGACTGTGCGACTGCACTGCAATGGCAGTCTGTCTAGTAGACAGTTTTGTCTCTATTGACTCAATCTGTGCACAGGCTTATGTTTATATTTTGGTCGCGGCTTCGCCTACGTGGAGGTCGGAAATTAACCCACGGGTACGTCGTACCAAGAAAAGTACCATAGATATTTTTCCTGATAAAACGTCCCCGTATTAATCCAGGTTACAAACTATCGCTGTGTAAATCCATGCAGCCGTTTTTGCGCCAAACCGTACCATACATCCAGATCACAAACAATAATTCTTACAACTATATACAGACTCCAGCACATCGAGCTACTACAATCTGTCAAAATTCTTGAATATATTTTCAACTTTATCGGTAAAGCATTAAGTTCAAGGTTGATTGGGAGAATTTGACAGTTTCGGGTACCTTGATGTGCTGACGTCTGTACATATATTTTTAGCGCTAGTCTACCTTGTAAGAATCAGTTATTTCAAAAATATTCAATGGAGATGTTTGAATTCTTTGCTATTTTGTTATATGTATAGATTTACTCGTAAAGTCAGTTAGTTTTCCTGTAATAAAATAATACCTGAGTCAGGATCTTGTATTGAATAATCTTAATTCAATATAAATGCTGATTAAGTTTGTACAAGGCTGTAAAGGAAACGGTAGATGATAGACTTTAACTGTTACTATAACTATGCTTTAACTACTCAATTACGGTAAATGAGTTAGATAGTTAAACTCACAGAGCTTCGTGCTCTGTGAGAGAGACCGCTACTAGAGGTGGCATTGTCAACAAATTAAGAAATTCTGAAGGAACACGGGACGGTTTTAGTCAATACTAGCTTCTGTCCGCGACTTCGTCCGCGTTTAATTCCTTATTTCCCCGACCCTTCCCGTCGAGTCGAATCGCCTACCCGTGCGATTTTCCCCGTTTTTGCAACATTTTTCATTACTGCTCCGCTCCTCTTGGTTGTAGCGTGATGTTATATAGCCTATAGCTTTTCTCGATAAATAGGCTACCCAACACAAAAAGAATTTTTCAATTCGGACCAGTAGTTCCTGAGATTAGCGCGTTCAATCAAACAAACAAACTCTTCAGCTTTATAATATTAGTATAGATTAACACCGCGATTCAGAAAATGACGTCATTTGCACAACGCCATCTATTGGATTTGGATTTCAACTATCAACATTAGTTCTATTTTTAGTCTTAAAATGTCGTTGCAAGTACTATACTGAATTGCGTAACGTAATATTTTACTTCTTGAACTCACTAAATTAATCATATCTTTTGATAGAGTGAACCGATTTCGATGAAACAAAAACTAAGTTAAACCTCAAGTTGCGTATAATTTTTGTATATAAACATTGTCAGCATTGAATTCGTAGATTTTACGTGATGTGCGCACAAACAAACAGACAAACAGTCAAACAGAAAAAAATTTCAAAAATGATGGAAATGGGTTCTGTTACTTATCTTTTCACACGCTGGCTATTTTTTGTTTTAATTTCTTCAATGTACAAAAATGACTTTTCTACAGATTTATTATATGTATAGATAGATATAGATAAGTCTGGCACGTTCTCTGCTGCGCCCAGAGCGGGAGTCGTTGTTTGATGAATTCCCACACAAAAAAAAAACTTGACCGGACCAATCTTGTCCTGTTTCCTAGAACTAGATTAAAGTGCCACTTACTGGGTCTAAATTTAAGTCCAAACCTTGCAGTGACTCACTCATAAATACCCAAAAAAAAAAACATCGTTTGTTTTGTCTGTGGTGCTCGAAATTCGACCACGTATATCTAAATATTTTAATGTGTTTCTAATGCATTATAATATGAAATAATAGCTGCACTCCTGCTCCATATACACTTTAGCCGTACTAAATTTCATGCACGTCCGCGTAATTTTCGTTAAATAGAGTACAAAGTTTATAATTCACATATGAATATAAAGACGATATAGATAACACCTAAAAGTACAGACTTTTTTTATATTGCCTACTGGATTTTAAACTCTTGATGATGACCCGAGAAATGCAAATCCAATATTGTCCCAGCGTGTCAAAAAAACAAACTGTTGAATTTTCTGCTCTCGACGCTAAGTAGTACGTTGACAATCCAACGCAATAAAAAATCGTCTCTTGTGGGACTCAGGGTAAGGTCACCGCTTTCTTGCAATACTACACAAATGATGTTTGATTTAATCCACTGTCCACGCGTAGTGTTCCACGCGCGCCTCAAAGAGACGTCAGCTGAACTGAAGGGGTCCGCTAGGACCGATGCCTACCAGGATCGCGAGATTTGTTCGAAAGAGATACCGTGGTCCTGACACATGGGCAACTGAAGGTACATGGGTGGGTTTTAGTCAGTAAAAGTCTGACACGCCCTCTCGCTCCGCCCAAGAGCGGGAGACGTCATTTGATGATTTCCCATCCACAAAAAAGGGGGTCACCGATTTTTTGCAATACTACACAAATGGCGTTTGATTTAGTCCACTGTCCACGACAGAAGTTGTGGGCTCAGGACACTTTTAGTGCCACGAATTTTCTTAGGACTGTCGCTTCTAGACGCTGCCGGATTCCATGCTCTGTAGTTAGGTCGTGGGTAGTATTTTGCACGTTATTTCGATTACAAAGCCATCTACGGTTGTTATTTACTTTGACAATCGAGTGTCTGAGGTGTTCAATCTTCGGTACGACTGATTGCGTTTGGTTTCGATGTTAGGTGCCTGGTTAAAGGCTGATGAATCTTTTTATGGGTGCGTGGGTTCAAAGGGAAACTAGATAGATTTCTATTAAATCAAAAGACTTAATTTCGCATCTAATATTTTTCGTAAGTAAGTATATTTAACAGTCAATGTTTAACTCTATTTTAGGGAATTAATTACTGAATTGAACAAGAGAAGAAACAATTCTACTAATATTATAAAAATGAAAGTTAGTGAGGATGTATGGATGTTGGCACACAGATAGTTTATTAGCTGCATTAACATACATAGTTTTTAGGGTTCCGCACCTCAAAAGGAAAAAGCGGAACCCTTATAGGATCACTTTGTTGTCCGTCCGTCCGTCCGTCCGTCCGTCTGTCAAGACCCTTTTTCTCAGGAACGCGTGAAGGTATCAAGCTGAAATTTATAAAAAAATACTTAAATCTACTGTCCCTTGGAGCTGTGAAAAAATCAAACTTCTAAGCTAACGCAATCAAAAGATATAGCCGTTTATACCGCAAATTTCCTCAAATTTTCGAAACTCGCAAGGGAATCAAAACCTAAAGGGTACTTCCAGTCGATCTAGAATTTTGAAATTTGGTACGAAGCAACGTCTTATAGCACAAATTAAGGAAAAATTGCGAAAACCGTAAATTTTTGTTAAATCATATAATAAACAGAACAAAACACTGACAGAAATAAAACCAAACCAAGAAACAGAACAGAACTACGACTCGATTGTCGTGATGGGTGAACTTTTACTTATATACCTACAGGTTTGTACGGAACCCTCGGTGCGCGAGTCCGACTCGCACTTGGCCAGTTTTTTTTTTATTCCGGTAATATGTTCCAGTGGGATAATTTCCGACCTTCTTGCGGGTGAAGACGCTGGTAAAAGCTAGTCTTAAATATGAAAATTAACTAAACAAGCTCCTGCTTTTCAGGTTAATTTTGTTGAGATGATTCCTAAACACTTTGAAATTACCTCTTTGGTAGATATTAAAGTAGAAATGAGTTGAGTAAATGGCCAGATGAGATAAAAAAAATACCCTATAATAACAATTATTAATTTAGGTCTAGAAGTATGCATACAATGAACATCAATCAATGCCATACTTTAACCTTTTATGTGCATTTGTGCAGAGTACAAAATTGCCTATCTAGCTTTTAGTTTACCGTTATGATTTGTCTAGATTGATAAATTCTCATTAGAAGTCCGTCTGGATCTATCTGGCCAGCATTCAAAGAAATAACAATATTGCTAATACATTTTTACAATGTGCGATATAATTCAAGATGACATTATCTGAGTTAGCGTTAGAGTGCACCGGCGCCGCCACGCCGTATAAATTAATTTATAACGTCTGAACCAGACAACAGAGTGGCATAGAAGTATAACTTTTCACTTCTTATACTGTGTTATAATGAGCTCAGCAAGTCTTCTTTGCCAAACTGTTCAGTAATATAAATTGGCTCAGATATTAATACATTTTTAAATGACTGCATGAGCCTGTTTTCACCGCAAACTCGTCTGATAAAAAGACATGGATGATGTCTACAATGTGAGCGTGTCCAGAAGATACCTGTTCACTCTTGCTTTGAAGGCTGACTGGCGTATAAAATATCGACACAACGACGACAGCAATACAAATATACAAACTCTAAACTTAATGTAATAAGAAATCTCTCTTGCGTCTGTCTGTCACACACGTTATCCACGAAAACGAAGTAGCTTAAAGATACGTTTCCGAATCTGTAATAGTTTTAAGTCCCAAAACACGTACAACCTGCAATTAGTCGGTTTAAACCCGAATATGCACTTATGTACATTATTTCATCACCACTGCTCTCAAAACAGTACAGAACAATACAAGAATATCGTGAAGAAGTCAGCATGTTCTAGCACCAAAAATTCTAAGACATGTGACAACTATCAAGGCGCGCTGGTTGCGCGTGATTTTACGGTTCACTGCGTTTCAATGAGAGGAGCCTGAGTTCCAGCAGGAGACACATTATAGGTTAATTTAGGTGCATAACCCGAGTCAGCAGCCCAGGAGGTAATTATGTTAGTGATTCTCGACCCGAATCAACAGTAAAATGGGCAGGTTTTTTTTTCTTGTTTACGGAAATCGGTAACTGTGAATTCCCTTTTTTAAAACGCGGCCAGTCTGTACGTGTCCTTAAACTGCGCTTTCACACACACAAACAAATGCAACCGACATTTCTTTCATAGATCCAAAGCCGCGCTCCCCATCCAGAGTTATTCTGAAAAACAATAAAATTGAAAAATCTAAAATAAAAAGTATTATTGATTATTGATTTGGTATTGTATTGTTATTTGATATTATTTACGAGTCTCATAACAACCTCCTGAAATGTTTTGCAGGTTCAAAACTGCATCTTGAATAATGAATTTAACGAATATATAATCCACATTGTCATGAGTTATGACGTAATAAGCCTTCTGCACCTTTCTACCTAGTTCTTCAACCAGTTCGATAGGCTCGTTGAGTTCAATTAGTTGCAGTCAGTTAGTCGTATGTAGCAAATGCACCGCTAGCTGCCAACTGATTAATTTACGGGCGCTGTCTCCGATTATAGTCTAGTCATGCAGTCCTGGTGATTCTGATGCACAAAGCAATTATATTGGTGTAAGGAAAGTTCCTTAAATGTCCTGTTGGTGCCAACTTTCGCGATTTCATTTAGTTACGTAATTTGTTTACTCTTTGTTATTTTGATTATAACGCAATTTTAAAGTAGCCGGACTCAGAAGTTCAACTATCAAAATAAAAAACATTCAAAATTGGTCTCAATCTCAGTTCAGCTCGTAATCAATGTCAAACGCCGGTAGGAAAATTGATTATTTTCATCACATTAAGTCCAAATGCGAACGTTCTTAAAAATATGGAAATTACCCCTTTGATTTTTTTCTCGATAGATAGGTAGATATTGATAATACTAATTACAACAGTCTCTCCTAGCATTCCTCTAATTCATTCATAAAGACTTCAATAAATAAATACATTATTTTTGGTGTTCTTGATATCTCAACTAAACATTCCTTTTTCAATTTTAATTGTTTATGACCCTATGAATAAGTACGTATAACTTATTTATATTAAGTTCCAGATAATTATAAAATAATAAATACTTTCTCACAATAAAACTTCCATTATCATTTTTTTCTTTTGCTTCTCTTATAAATTGCAATTCATGTGGTTACTGACTCCAAGTCTATTACGATAGCCGCGCACCGATAACTCATTCACATGCCCTTATAGGGTAAGCAGGATTGCAGGCAAGGGAACCACTTAGAAAATGCGGATACTATAAGCTTCATATTTTCGTTTTCAACAAAAAATGTCCGAGATATTACATTTTGTTGTGTAATCCGTCTGGCGCCGTCTAGTAACATGATATACAGATCCCAGGCTAGAAAGAAAAGATAAAGAATGCCCATTTGTTTTATTTATTGTTGTATCTACCATAGACTGTAAAAGAAATGTCTATTATTTTATATATTTAGTCGTAGTTATGGACATTTAGTGAACTTGCTGGTGATATTCTTCAGAAAGGTCAGGTGCGTAGTGCTCGCAACCGGCGTGTGTGTATGACCAGATGTATGAACCAAAACCAGTATGTTAAGATCGTAGTAGGTGGCGTTCCGTAGTTTCTGCTAACCCCCATGGGAAAAAGTCGTGAGTTTATATGTAGTCATTTTCTATCTCATAATTTCTTAGTTATATTGATTTTATGCAAATAAAATGCTCTGTTACATTTCGAACCTCATTCATCATAATAATCTATTATCAGTAGAAAAGTGAGATATCTCTTTTACAAGGCTCGGTCCAAGAATGTGGGATGCGATAAGATGAGAGTCACACATAATAAGATGCTGAGATTAAACAATAAACACACACATCAGAATTAAAGCTACAAAATAAGAGTTGAATAATTCCAACCTTCCTAAACCGCCTAAAATTAAACAATGTGTTTTGAATATGGTGTAAATACACTAATAGAGTAATCTGTCCCAAAAAGTTTAGGCATAGGTTCACCTATTTACAACGTGTAACCTAATTAATGCAATAGGTACCAGATACGGGGTGTATGAGGTCTTGGAAATTAAAGTATTGAAAAAAGCATAATACAATAATCAAAGCTTATTTTTATTAAAGCTAACTAGTATAATTAAGAAAATTGTGTTACCCTAGCATTTTTCATTAACTCTCTTATGTATTTGAAATTCAGTCTTATTGCCTTTACGAAGCGCTTCGCTGCTGAGACGCGTGCGGGGCACCGCAAACGGCATCCTGGACACGTTAGTGAATAGGTGGGATTCTTCACTGTTGAAGCAGTGGATGAGTGTTCATGCAAAGGGCGCTCAGTCCGGCGCATGCTTAAATTAATTTAATAAATTGTAATTACTAATAACTAATGTACCGTGTGGTGCCGGACGTAAAGGTACCGTGTGGTGCCGGACGTAAAGAATAACACCACCCCATTTCTTCCTGTGGGTGTCGTAAAAGGCGACTAAGGGACTTACTAGAGAATGGGCAGCAGCGTTCTATATGCATTTTATCACCATACTGCGATCGCCAACCCGCCTGCCAAGCGTGGTGATTATGGCAAAGCCCCCCAAATTGGGGGAGGCCTAAGTCCAGCAGTGGACGTCTTACGGCTGAAGTGATGATGATGAATTACTAATATTAGGTTAAGTTTATTGTTACTAACACCTATGGATCTTTTAATCTGAAATAAATTTGATTTGATTTGATTTACATAAGCTTTAATTTTTCTTTGGCTCGATAGGCGGTAGGTATGGTAAAATAAAAAAAACCTAAATTACAAGTTACTAAAATCGATTCAGTAGTCAATGATGAGTAAACCACTTTCAGGACTTAGGATTATTCTGTTACACCTTTTATATCACACCCACATAACGCTAGTTACATTTAAGTTGCAGAGGGGTTCGAGTCTATTGTCATCAACCAGACATAAACAAATCCAGACACCGGTCTGTTACTTTGCCCGACCCGGGAATAGAACCTCGGACCTCATGCTCAGTAGTAGTAGGTACTTGCGACTACTAGACCAATGAGTCTCCTAAATCTATACTAATATTATAAAGCTGAAGAGTTTGTTTGTTTGGTTGACCGCGCTAATCTCAGGAACTACTGGTGCTAATTAAAAAAATATTTTTGTGTTTGGTAGCTTATTTATTGAGAAAAGCTATAGGCTATATTACATCACGCTGCAATTAAAAGGAGCGGAGCAGCAAAGAAAAATGGACGAAAACTGACAGGCAATTCCATGCGACGGGAAGGGTCACGGGAGCAAAAATTTGACGCGGACGAAGTCGTGGGCAGAAGCTAGTTCAGCCTTTAAGAGTAAGTGTCTCATATCACTAGAGTTGTTTTGAAATTGCACTGAAAGTAAACACTTTGTACAAAATAGACCTTCTGTAGCTACCAAGAACATGCCTTAGGAAGTCTCGAACTGTGTATTTGAATTAAAGATGCGTGTTACGTTCCAAACGAGTACTGTGTCATTATGTGAATGATGTATGGCCACTGTGTAGTGTGTGTGTGTGTGTGTGTGTATGACTTGTAGTAGACTGTAATTTGCTATGATACTGATTTCGTTATTAGAAGGTGTTATAGTGGACTAGCTTTTGCCAGGGGCTTCGCCTGCGTTGAGGTCGGAAATAATCCCGCGGGAACTTACTGTCGGGATAAAAAGTACCCTATGTGTTAATTCAGGTTATAAACTATCTCTGTGTCTATTTTCATCCAAATTCCTTCAGTCGTTTTTGCGTGAAAGAGTAATAAACATTCATACAGATATACATTCTCACAAACTTTCAAATCTATAATATTAGTAGGAAGTAGGGAGTGTCGGTGTTTCACGTGAGATTGAAATTGTAAAGTTATTTTTTGTGACAAAATTAATGCTGTGAGGTAAATAAACTTAGTGCAATGATATTATTGAATTTCAGATAGGTCCGAATTTATAAAAAAAAAACAAAAATATCGATCCCTACCTTCGCACTATATAAACAGTTCAGATAAATCCGAAAAATAATAAGACCGAATCGGCGCAACATCTATGACGTAGTGACTAGGCAACAATTAAAATCATGCCTAAATAAAAGCACGCGCTTGTGTTTAGAAATTCATATAGGTGTCGCCTAGTGTTAGTGAAAACAAGCATTGATCACTTTGTATCATAACATGCTCTATTCCTGTTACGAAGCAACTATAAACAACAATATAACAGTATTCCACACCTGAACATCACATCCAAATCCCACTATCAGCAAATACCACAACAATGCGATCAATAAACATCAATGACGAATCGCACGTGCAAACATGCATCCATACAAGCACGACACATGCCTCCACACAAGCACGACACATGCCTCGCTCATAAGGCCATTTGCAAAACAGCTTTCATTGCATAACAGTACTTGATTTGGAGCCAAGAATTTTATACAAACGTCTGTTGGCCGAATTGGCGGTTTAAGATTACAGCTTCATTAATTGTTGTTGGGGTTAAGTTACTGTATGTCTTAAAATATACTTTATTGGCTTTAAGAACAATATACTCAGTTGCAGTCCGGACTCTGGGTTTATACCCGGTTGATGGCAATTGGCTCGCCCCCTATTACATGGGACTTAAACATAACTGGGGAAATGTAGGCGTACTAAAAGTACATCTCTGCCCAAACCTTCGGGGAAACAAAGGCTTGATGCTATGTTTTAGAAGAACATCAAAAGCTATATTCGATCTCTCGTACAACGTTTTTCAACGTTTCTCGTACTTTGCACAGGGATACAGACAAATTTAAGTAATTGTGGGAAAATGCCCAGGATTACTTCTATTTGTCCCGGGAAAAGGCTGACTGTAAAGACTCCTGCAGACAGGACGCAATGGTACAATGCAATTTTGGTAGAACGATTTCCAATAAATTTTCATAGACATTCTTCTACTAGAGTTGCGCCGCGCTGTCAGTTCACAATTGTCTGCAGAAGCCGTTATTTGCTTTTTCTTCTAACAATTTCTGGAGACTAAAGTATTGCTCCCGCGATTATCTGCAAGTTTCAGCAATCAAGCCTTCGCTTCAAAAGAAACAAAAGAGTTCTAAGAGCAAAGAAATGTGATATTAATCTTTTAATGTTACTTAACAGATTAAAATCTTATCTCACACTCTTGGAATAGCATTCTAATCTGGATCCATAACAATAAAGATTGTATAAAGTTTATTATAATATGAACCCGTTAGGCAATTACTACTCAAGGTATTCCCATGAAATAGAAAGATCTTTATTGATTCTGGGAACTTCATACTGTTGCGTCACACACTCGTCTAGACACGACGTGTCTTTACAGTTTACAACCAATTACTGTTTAAATCTAGGAACTGAAATCAATTCACTCACTCAAACACACCGCTCTTATTATAAATTCTTTAAGATGGTTTTAAATCACACATTTCATACAAATTGGATAGATTTAAATTATACATATCCACAAAAATGTATGTGTCAAAATATCTGCTTTTTACTAAATGCCTATGTATAGGGTTCTTATTACAATACCAATAAAAAAAATGTGTGTATTTTTTATTGTTCCGACTAATCTCAGAAACGGCTGGACCGATTTTGGTAGGAATTTCACTGACAGATAGCAGATATTATAAGCAGGCATACTTTTTATCCCGATAGCTCGTTCCCGTGGGATAATTGCCAACATCCACGCTGGCGAAGCCGCGGGCAGAAACTAGTCTAACGTAAAAGAATCATTACATTCTAACACCACACCTGTTTTCCTCGAAAAGTTAGCCTCTGCCTAATTTTTCGAGGAAAACAGTGTGTACCTACACAATACATCCACATTTCGCAACGCATTTTTTTACATGTCATCATCTACCTAGCCTTTTCTCAACTTTATTGTGGTCAGCTTCCAGTCTAACCACGTTTAGCAGCGTCTGCCTATCTGACTTCCACAACCTAGTTACTGGGTAATACGATATCCCTTGGTTTAAGTAGTAAAACTTCTTCCAAACCAACACACAGTTATTTTGATGTTTATGTTCCAGACATCTTCCCTACTAAATAGTTCCTGACAATACAAACAGCTCTACACAAACAAAACCATGTATTATTCATCACGCTATTGATTGTTACGGGACACGTTGCGCAACACGTTGCGTGATGTTATTCCCGATGATTCAGACGTGACTTACTATAAAAAGTGGCCAAGTGTCAGTCACACACGAAGGGTTCCGTACCACTGTGCAATATTTAATACAACTTAATTATTGAGCAAAATACGCCGAGAAAACACATTTTATTGTTATAGCAGCCGTAGTAATACACACTCAATGAATTCGTGTGCCTATTCTGGTTCAGAAAATACAACCCTGTGGCAGGCAAACAGATGGACAGCGGAGCGATCGTAATAAGTTAATTCCCATTTGCATCTTCATAAGGCCTTTTCAGACATGGCCCTGCTTTGTTACATTCACATAAAATTTTAATAATATAATGATTGGAGTTTTATAAGAGACCATGACCTGCGTATGTTTCGGCATTTCTTCTCAGAGAAAAGTCAGCTAAGAAATGCCTGCGCCATCTAGTTTTAAAACATTGACCAACAAAATCATGGCGTGTGAAAGTAAGACACTTTTAAATAGATAAATTCTACGTACATAAATAAACAGTACCTGGACACCCGAGCTTAGCTCGATATTTTTTTTTTTTGGTATTTGTGTTTTTTCGAAATTATATTTAAATACAAATTACATTTTGTTATTTTTCTTCCAATAAAAAAAAAACATAAGTTTATGTTTAAGTTGTTGTTGAGTTGTTGATGTTAATGTTGATTGTCGATAAAGTTGATTATTGAAAACAAGTATAAAACTACATTTTCTAAAAATGATTCCTAGCTAGATCGATTAATCGCCCCCGAAACCCCCTGTATACTAAATAAGATTTCATTTCATTTCACCCTTTGGGTAATGGAGCCCTAAAAATTTTAATGTCCACTGAAAGAGTTGGCGGCCATACTTGCTTATTTAATCTGTGGTTTATTTAACCAGCAGTAATAATACCAAGTTGTTGGGTAAGGTTAGGCATCAAATTAAGCTTAACTTAATGTTTATGTTGTAGTTAAGTAACAGTGTGCGTAAGTTTTAATATGTTTGCCGCAAGTATACAGTTATGAGTAGTAATAAAGAACGCTACTATGTAGGTACTTATAAATAATATTAGAAGCTAGGTAATATTGGAGTTGTAAGTATCACCATATGCCTACCCTTTTTCCAACTATGTTGAGGTCGGCTTCCAATCAAAATACAGCTGAATATCAATATAATTTTTTTACATGGAGTGACTGCCTATCTGATCTCCATAACCCGTTTACTGGGTAATACGGATACCTTTTGGTAAGACTGATTGTCCAGTTTTCACGCTTCAGACAATCTGTACCAACAGTCAAAGATCCCCGAATGACAGCCGAGACCAACGGCTTAACGTGCTTTCTGACGCACGATAGGGTCTTGGTATACAAAAATGGTCACTCATTCACGGTCCCAGTATGGCAAGCGTAGCTAAACCTGAGGAATCGACCCGTGCGGTTGTTATTACTTGCCACAAGACAAGACCCTAAAACGAATAAGTATAATATTCGTAATATTATTAATTTGCAGACCAAAAAGTTTGAAATTAAATATAATCCAATTTACAAAACTTTACAGACCACATAACATTCGTTAGCTTGCTATCAGAGAAGAAAAAAAAAAACATTTCAAAAATGGAATTCCATTTTCAAACTACTGTCACCTTGAAACATCCAAGAACGTCCGTAACTTCCATGTACCATATCACTTGTCTCGTACCAACAGCAACACTGCCACGGTTACAGTAAGTACGTCACAATAACGGTCTATTAAACGATTTATCGCGTTCGCACTACCGATAATTGTCTTTGGAAATGTCGTCCACTTGAAATGGATCGTGGGTGCGGACCTTAAAGTGATTCTCCACGCTGTCACGTGTTCATAGCGCTATTAAAGGAGAGGGTCTTTGGACAGAGCAGGAACAGTAGTGTCCCAGTAGAAACGGGTGTGCCTTAAATATAGGTCGTAAATTCCAAAAGCTTGTGTAAATTATTTCTCAAAACTGCGAAGGAAAATATCGTGTAGAAACCGGCTAAAATATGCTAGAACCGAAAATTCGAAGATATATTACATCCAAGAACCTGGACTGGGCCCTCGTGGTGGAAACTGGCCTGTTAGTCTAGTGGTTAGTGACCCTGACTGCAAAGACTGAGGTCGTGAGTTCGATTCCCACCCAGGACAAATCTTTGTGTGATGAGCACAATCATTTGTTCTGTGTCTGGGTGTAATTTATCTGTAATATGTATGTATTTAGAAATATATAAGTATATTTATCAGTTGTCTGGTTACCATAGTACAGGCTCTGCCTAGTTTGGGATCAGATAATGGTGTGTTGGTTGTCCTAAGATATTTATAGATATTTATTAAACAGCTCACTCCCTCTCACAGAGGTGCATGTGTCCCAGAATGGAAACAGTATAAGCTGATTATGGTTAGGTGTCTTTAGGGTGAATTAGGGCCTCAATTGTAACTTGAATGTAATTTTCAGGTATCCATAAACTTTAATTACTTACTTCTGTAAGTAGGTACCATTTTTACGGTGCCGTTGCCAAATGGCAAAAAACGGAACCGTTATAGATTCGTCATGTCTGTCTGTCTGTCTGTCTGTCCGAGTATGTCACAGCCACTTTTTTCCGAAACTATAAGAGCTATGCCATTGAAACTTGGTAAGTAGATGTATTCTCTGAACCGTATTAAGATTTTCACCCAAAAATAGAAAAAAAAACAATAATATTTGGGGTTCCCCATACATAGAACTGAAACTCAAAATTTTTTTTTCATCAATCTCGTACGTGTGGGGTATCTATGGATAGGTCTTCAAAAATGATATTGAGGTTTCTAATATCATTTTTTTCTAAACTGAATAGTTTGCGCGAGAGACACTTCCAAAGTGGTAAAATGTGTGTCCCCCCCCGTAACTTCTAAAATAAAGGCATGATAAAACTAAAAAAATATATGATATAAATTACCATGTAAACTTCCACCGAAAATTGGTTTGAACGAGATCTAGTAAGTAGTTTTTTTTTAATACGTCATAAATCGTAAACCACAATTTACCTTTCATTCGGTCAACTCAAATATAGAAATAAAAAAAAAAAACATTTAATTTCATAAACATAAACCTTATGCATAAGCCGTGAAAACCTACGGGTTTGTGCGGAACCCTCGGTGCGCGAGTCCGACTCACACGTGGCCGGTTTTTTTTGTTTAGCCTGTACTGTCCCACAGCTAGGCAAAGACTTCCCCAAATCTTTCCTGGAACTCATTTTTCCGCGCCACTTCGAACCAGCCCTCGCGGTACGCATCCAGGTCATTTCACCACCGCTTTCTGAGTTGACCGTGGTATCGCCTTTCGTCATGAAGCACCCATTGTGTAGAGACTTTGCTAGTCCACAACTGGACAATCGATTTTCAGTAATCCCAAAACATTCACATTTTTTTCGGAGTAGGTCAGTTTTTCCGTCGAAAGTAATCTAAACTACTAATCTTGTATCAAAACACCGTTTTAACAACATAAAAGCCAAAAATATCAACTCGTTTAATGGCAAGTTTACGGTAACAAAGTACAATAACTTGAGCTATTTTATAACAGATATTATATTTTAATAGTTTACGAAACTTTTTGCCATGCAGCGAGGTCGAAGTTTTTAAAGCACAAAAAAAAAAAAATATTTCCATGATTGAACATTGTTTGTTTTTTGCCATTCAAGTACATATCGAAGTCAAACGGAATGCAGTAGAACCAGTATATAAAACAAACTATTATTATTTAGAGTAACTCGTCGCGAATTTAATTAATTTCACAAGAAAACAAAACATTTAAAATATTCATGCCGTATTCACCGAAGGGCTGTATTTGCATATTTCACTACGAGGGTCCAAGTTTATTGGCGGTCGTGTGTGGTCCTCGGTCGCTATGGTAACGAAGCTATCGCGGTCAAAGCGGATCGCCTTACGCCTTAACTGATGGACACGGCTAATTGTTAGGAGCCGACGTCGCCGCCCGCGCTCACACCACGCGCTTCTTAATGTCACTACATGACCGTTAGTTTCATTTCTTATCAGATCCCTCTCCAATTAAGCACAACTTAGTAGTACTTGGGATCAGGTAAGCGATAATTATACCAATTTATTCTAAATATCAACGAGAACATGGCGTATTTTTATCTAACGTCGTCGACTACACGGACCGTGGTTAACTCTATGGTTTTAATTGTGTACGCTTTTCCAGATAGCGCCTGTCACGTTAATTCTTTACGCAATTGCTTTCACGATTTTATGACGATTCGATTCGGTGCTTCGCTTTAGCCACTGCTGACCCTTGGAAACCTCGGCTTCTCTTTAGAAAACCGAGACTGGGTGAGACTCCCGTCTTACGAGATGCAAAATAAATTAGAATCTTTAGATGCCAAGAAACTTAAAACTAAATGAAAAATAAAATTGGAAGGCTTTGCAGACGCTGTAGCAAAGGAAAAAATCCGTCTGTGAGAAATTGAAAAATAAATTAAAACGATACTCTTTCTATCTACTCAGTGTAGTTGCGAAGGAGACTGAAAGCTATTTGCAAAAGCTAAAAATAAAAAGGCTTTAAAAACTTTTTGTAATTCAGTTTGATTAATAGTTAGGAGAATTTTCTTTGGGAATATTGATCGTTGTGTTAAGGTCAATGTCCACATTGTATGCATCAAAGACTTTTTACACTCGCATGCATTGATGGAGTCGAAGCAATAGCGCATGTCAACTACGTCAGCGATCACTGATGAAATGTCATGTTTATGCGAAACTGGCATTCGTTTCTTCGCATAAAAAAATTACGATACGCTTCAAAGGGTAACAGGTTTAATAGAGCGAACTTAAGATTATTGCTTAAGGCGCTTACTGATTTTTATTGCAAGATCCTCTTTAATGAATTGAACTGGATCAAAGCGCAATATGTACCTCGTAGTCTTAACATAAGATAGTTAAAATGCAAGAATCTTTTTGTTGGCATTCATTTTATATGAGAAAATCAGAATATCAACAATGCCGGTCTCCTAGATGGTCCATTGACCAGTAGCAGGGTAGTGACTTGTCATGATCAATAAAATTTGTTTGCGAATCTTTGTGAGCGTAGCAATATTCCATGGACTTTAACAGGGTCGGTGTTTTTTTTTTCGTAACGCTGTATTCCCCAAAGCCTAAACCGAGATGTTCTTATATCTCTTATGCCCGCATTTCGCCAGTTATGTTTAAGTCCCATGTAACAGGAGCGAGCCGATTGCCATCAAACGGACATATATCTAGACACCGGGCACTAATTAAGAAATTCCTGCTGAAAAAAAAACCCTAAAACACTTAGACCTGACTGGGAGTTGATCCCAGAGGGCTAATTTTATCGGTAGGAATTGGTTTAATATTCATAGTTAAACAACATTCATTGCGTTGTTTACGTTGCTGAGCCGACAATTTATTCGAACAAATGACGCAATGGTTTAGAAATAATCTTCAATCCCATTCAGATTCTGATAAATTGTGCGTTTCGCAATTAGGGTGCAGGACTAGTATACCATTTTGCTCCACTCGCGCCGCGCGCCTCAATGAAATGTCTGCATATTTTAAAGGGTCCCCTAGAGCCGATGCCTCCCAGGGTCGAATTTTGTTCGAAACAGTTACCATGGCCATGGCACAGGCAACTGAAGGAACACGGGTGTGTTATAGTAATATTTTGACACTAGAAGTCATTTGATAATTTCGCACCCAGAAAAAAAGAAAAGTTACCACTTACGTTACGTAATTACCACTATACCAACGACACAGTCAAAGCAATGTCCAGCAGTCGAGGCAGTTTTTCGTCAATTTACCGGACAAACGAAGCATACCACTGTCTCAACAGAACAAAAACATGAACCACTAAACATATTCAGATTTAAACAGTAAATAAATCACGCCAGTAGTAAACTATACCAAACAGGTTACTGGTCTAACAATTTAGGTCACAGTGACTAATTAAAACTTTTGTTACACACGCAAAACTTGCTTTGTTTAGAAAATATCCGCTATGTCGCGTAATAGCTCGCGTTTGAGCTTAAAATAATATAATTTATTACTATATTAATTTAGTGTAATGCTTTCCGTGTGAAACTAAATGTGAAATTAGGACTTTGTTTAAAATTAACTTGCAAAGAAATTTAGTGGACGCCTGCCCTAGTTTTTGTATGAGCATGTAAGGATTTTTTTTTTTGTATGGGAAGTCATCAAATGACTTCTCCCGCTCTGGGCGGAGGGAGAGGGCGTGTCAGACTTTTACTGACTAAAACCCACCCGTGTTCCTTCAGTTGCCCATGTGCCAGGGTCACGGTATCTCTTTCGAACAATCTCGCGACCCTGGCAGGCATCGGTCCTAGCAGACCCCTTCAGTGCTGCTGACATCTCTTTGAGGCACGCGTGGAACACTACGCGACGTCGACTCGAGCCTGGTCCTTACCGGGCGGCGAGCTACCTATTGCTCGCCGCCCGCAGGCTCGCGCCTACGGTGGCCGGAAGTCAGCTATCGACTCCCGACGCCCGGGGCGACTCCTCCTGTGGCGGCTAGGGACGTGAGGGCGCAGAGACTGCCACTCCCTCACGCGCCCCGCCTCCTCCTTCGCGAGCATTACTGCTTTGCAGAAAGAGGTGACGGCTTCCCATGCCCTCTCGCTCCTTACCATGGCTCGCACCAGGGCCAGACGCGAAAGGTCGCCGCCGCCGATCGCCTCCACGAGGACACGGCGTTGCTCCGCCTAGGCAGGGCACACCACCGTATGCTCCACCGTGTACTCCAGACGATCCTCGCAATGGATAATATTGTATTACGTAGTATTATATTAGACTAACATAATGAATGGCAAGAAAACCATGCGATACAGAAGTTGATCGCAAAAATTATTATAAAAATAAATAATAGTTTAAAAAAACTAAAAAACACGCTTCCATTGAAAACCAAACTAAAAAGTACAAAATAATGTAAAAAAAGCTTGGGGTGCTTTTTAAGGTATTTTTTTATTGATATCAGGCACCCCACGCTTTTTTTCCATTATTTTGTACTTTTTAGTTTGGTTTTCAATGGAAGCGTGTTTTTTAGTTTTTTTAAACTATTATTTATTTTCTATTTTTTAGGGTGTTTCGAATTTTGAGACGTATGTCAGCGTAGTTTGTGACAGTTTTTTTGCTGTCCTGGTAACCCTGGCAAGGATAATGGCACAAATTTATGAAATTATTGAATTGTCATCGGTCCTTGACAGGTGTGCAAAGTTTGAATGAAATCTGTTCGTTTAAAGTGGGTCAAAATCGCGCTATAAGGAGTCGGTTACAAACAAACATACAAACATACAAGTGAAGCTAATATAAAGCGTGTATTAACTCAACACGGAATTATGATTAAAGAACCGCTAACATCATCTAACATCGACAAATCGGGATACAAGAAATATGAAATGTTGTAATGTTGCCTTCAAGCTATCCTATTATAAGATACTCAGATAAATATAATGCGTGTAAGGTGCTAATTTGTTCCGGCTGTGTTGAGATCGGTCCGCGGCCATTTTAAAAGGCTCCAACATTATCCCTGCATTCATCACTTTCCATACAATATTCTATGAATGTTGTAAAAACGATCAATGTTATTTATTTCGAAGAGATATCTTAATCAAGTCCCTATTAAGTTTTTATTACGAATTATACTAAAAATATCAGTGAAGACGTCGCAAATTAAAGGGTATTCAAAAGCAACTGATATTTTCTTTACATTTTTACTAGTTTCTCAGTAATTCCACCATTGATGGAATGAACGTAAAGCTGAGTAAATGACATAGACGGTATTCAGTAGAAAACACATCCTGGTACATAGATTGTATTCTCTACTAATGCTTACTTAATATTTCCTGTAGAAAATTGTTTTCCGTTAAGTTTCATAGTATTTTGCGAAAAGCTACGAATATTTTAAGTTGCACTGGCTTATAGTCTTGTGCTTATATTTACATTATTATGATACTGATATTGCTAATTGTGTAGAACTGTATGTAGGTGTTAATTGTGTGTTAGGAATTGTGTGTTTTAATTGTGTATCTATGATATCGACATAACTAACTTTTAGTTTTATTTGTACGCTCTCGGGTAAAATGTAGCGAACTGTGCATCTTCTTATAACATCCTATTGTAATTTTTAACCTACATTTACAAATAAATGTGATTTGATTTGAAAGCTGCGCCTTCTACGATACTAGGAAACAAAGTTTGAAAATGGTCACTGCTGAAACATTTAATAGATCTACTTGGAAATCCACTAATCCTAAAGTTTGCTTGGGAGTTTGACGGAATCCGGTACGGTATAACATCCGTTTATAGTCTTATTGTGTTCTTAAAGGTGCATGTTTTCGGATCAGTCGCAATACAGCCGTTCTACCTAAATTACACTCAACACTAGGAGCTAGATAAAAAAAAAAAAATAACGCAGACCCTAATAACATTTTGTGAAGCATACTAGGCGAACAGATTTCTCAAGAGAATTTTTTGTCGCCCATACATATTCAATACCATTCTAGTTATTGAGAATCTTTACCAAAAACTTTCTCATTAACTAGAAAAGTTGATTCGGTGATTTTACCATCTTCAGATATTTTTAACTGTGAAATAAAATTCTTGTTTGACATTTTCTGAATGGAAATACTGCCAGTAATTCAAAAATTGAGCTTCAAATTTTCATCCGTTCAAGAACATTATTCGAAATTAATATCAAAATGTTGTATCTATCCTTTCCTGAAGAAAAGAATCCTGGATAGATGGACTATAAAGTGATACTTCGAGTTACATATTTCCTTTTGAGGTACGGCACCCTAAAAATCGTAGAACAGTGACAATTTCTAAGTAGGTTCGCCCGGTTTTCTGGCTTGCAGCACAGAGAGATAATAAGGTAACACACAACCAATAGTGCTGCCTTTCATTTTGACAGTTCTACTACGTTATTTACATTGTTGAGCAGTCAAATTTTTCAAAGATATGAAGAAATGAATGAGCAATTTCCTTCAAAATGATTAAAATTCTGATTGATACTGGGATACGCCGGCTAAGTACGTCATCTTTTATCACCGTTTATTTTACCATTTTAAAAGAAATTCTACCTCGATGACATAACGGGATAAGCTGATTGAGTCTTTAAAACTCTTATTAAACGTGCATTAAATGTACAACATTGTATCCAGTAGCGATGATATTTAAAATCCGACATTGTACAAGGCAATATTTTAAACACTGCATGTGCTGGGATATTAAAATATTTAACAAAAGTAATGGCTGCCTGTGCGGAATTTATTTTATGAACATTGTTATTAATGACACGATATTCTTGTGACATGTTTTCAGTATATCATATGAGTTCATTGCAGGAGCTTCCAGACAATGATCAATATTTTAGGAAGCAAGCTAGGTACTTTCTTATTTATTTACTAACATTTCAATATTTTCAACTAGTTTTTGCCCGGCGCGCCTTCGTCCATGTCAACCTTTCCCAAAGTGGGCGCAGCGCCTAGAAAAAAGAAATGGGGGCGTTGTGTAGGGTCTACACAACGCCCCCATTTTTTTTCTGAGTCTCTTACCACTCTCCTTTAGGCCTGCAGCACCCACAAGGGGGCGTTATCGCCCACTTTGGGAAAGGCTGGTCCACGTGGAGTTTGAAAATTATCCCACGTGAGCAAACTACCGGGTTAAAAAGAATCCTATGTCCACAGATATTAGTCTACCTGTGTGTAAAATTTTATCGAAATCTTTTCAGCTGACTCTGTTCTCCGTTCTCAAGATGTGAAAGCGTAACCTACAAATAAACAGAAAAAACATAATCGTATATCACTTTGTATGGTAACTTTATTCCTACAGCTTTTTGTAAATTATAAGCAACTTAGTAATCTTATGTGAGTGTTAATGGATTTTTCCGTCAATGATTTCTAAGTACCAGCCCATAGTCTGGAATTGTGCCCGGTTAATGGCAACAGGCTCGCCCCCTATTTCATGAGACTTAAAATTAACTGGCGAAATATGATATTACAGTACCAGCAGTACTCTATACCATATCATCATGATTTCAGTCAAAAGACGTCCACTGCTAGACATAGGCCTCCCCCAGTTTGGGAGGGTTGCCATAATCGCCACGCTTGCCAGGCGGTTAGGCGATCGCAGTATGATTGTATAATGCATAGTGAACACTGCTGCCCGTTCTCTAGTAAGTCCCTTAGTCGCCTTTTACGACACTCACGAGAAGAAATGGGAAATAATGGAATGGGTATTATATATACCTCTGCCTTACCCATACATTGTAACAAATGATTATAACACTAATTTGGTTATAATATATATTTATACTAGTTCTAAGACATATAGCAGTAGAAACTTGAAACTAGAATTGTTTTATATCAATCGTAAAACGCAATATTGTATGAGACTGCGAGTATAAAATGTAATTATAGTAGTTATTATGAACATTGGTCTAAATTGTTATTGCACCTAATCACGACATAATAATTCAATAAATATGTTTGATTATTATCTTGTAGTTATTTATATTGAATGTTTATAATGACGGTAGTTACGCCAAGGTCATGATTATTGATTAGTGGGAACTTAAAGCGAAAAAAGCGGTGGTAATTAAATTAAATGAGTGTTAAAAACGATTTTTTTGTTTTGTGATAAGGACAAATTTTGCCGTTTTTAATAACTTTATGGTCATTATCAACTGCTTAGCATTAGTCCACCATTTTGGAATCATGTTCTAACAGGACGGGATTTCAATAAGTTTATTTTCAACCTGTTTTAATCCCAGCATTATCACATTTTCAAACTACAGTTACCAACATGAAGTGATAGTTCTTTTTAAATCTTTATTTAATAAAGTAGACTTTTTAAGTCACTTTTACTCGTCAATATTTTGTTGGCCAATATTTTAAAAACTAGATGGCGCTGGCATTTCCTAGTTGACTGATCCCTGAGAATAAATACTGAAACAAACTCAGAGGTCATGGTCTCTTTTCTCATCCAAACATTAAATTATAAGGATTATATAAGAGTCTGACAATATAGGGGCAAGTTTGGAAGGGTTTTTGAAGAAAGAACCATTGCAATTTTAGCTGACCCGTCCCAACAGACGAGATGTTTGTATCAGTTATCTTGCAACTCAACACTATTTTAGGGAGCTCAATGACTCGTCACACGACACTACCAGATCTGCAGGACATTTGAGTAGGCTTTGAACAAAATATTCAAAAAGATTTCAGTAGTACCTAACCGTTTTTGCTACAGATAATTAACACCTCAGAATTTCAATAGTAATATAATTATTGGACGCTAAGGCAATCAAGCATGTCGACTAATATCATGTGGCTTTAATCAATAAATCCATATCATTTTACGAAATGGCAAAGTTCAGTAATCAAACTACCGTAAAAATTACATATAATGTTACACTGTAATAATTCTATGTAGTGCATATGCTTATTATCGCTCTACGGTTTTGTAATCCACTGAGAAATGGCTACTTAATAATATTAATGCTCTCTGCCGAGCTCTTACTAAATGTAAGCTATGATATCTATAATCTACATATATACGTTACATTATTATTGCTTTGTAGCGAAATTTGGGTGTCTACTGTACAGGTAAGCAGGGACGCGCACCCTGATACCAGTAATTCAGTACATGTTTACGGATCCCACACTGCGTTGAAATTTTTCATCGGTTGTCAAAAAACAAACAGCTGTTTCATACAACTGCAATTACTAGTCAAATTGTATGTTCGAAATGAGAATCTCTACCTAGATCTCAGAATGCCGACCATCGAGCAGTTCATGAAATGCCATTCCAAGCGTTTCTCTGACTCTGCTGTGAAGCACTCCAATTTCTTGATCGCGGTAACCAACCGTAGGATTCGCCGAGTGAGACATACCCTAACCATTCCCGATAACGCTACAACCCTCTTCCAGGAGAGTAGTAAACTCACTAGTACATATTCTCAAAACACACAGACTACCGTCCTTCCGTCCTCGCCACCGAGGCCCGATGCGACGTTCCAATCCATGTCCGCCCCAATCGTTGCTAGAGCCAGCCCGCACCGCGCCGAATTTGAAGCCGGGGGGGGGGGGGGGTTTCTTATCTCACAGGAGCCGTAGCTCTTTGCCTGTATTGGCTAGTTTTAAGTTTTTAAGCCCAGGCTGGATGCCTTATTTATTCATGTAGTCACAGGCAACTCCGGTTAAGCAGCCGACATAGTTGACCTGCGAGATGTCATTCCCATGAAAAAAAAACAGTCAAAATGTATGGAACAGCATTTGTTTTTTACAACCGACGAAAATGTTTAGCGCAGGCGGGTCCAGAATCAAGTATTGAATTCATGGTAGCAGGTTACTCATGAAAGTCCTTGCCAGCCTGAATAGTAAACACATGTCGCCACAAAAAAACCGAATGTATCGACAGGTAGGTACACTTCTGCCCAATCCTTCAGGGAAAAAATTAGTATTTTTGTATTAGGACGCCCCGGCCATTAATTACGTGAGGCATTTTTGAAAATTTTTCGACCCCTCCTCCCCCCTTTGTGAGATATCGTAAGATTTTCCTCAACTCCCTCCCCCCTCCCCTAATCTCACGCAGATATTTATTGTAGAAATATTTTTTCACGCAATTTTACACCGTTTTCTGCGAGAAAAATAATTTCGTGATATTTGCCAAGACCCCCCCTCGCCCCTAAGTGAGATTTGGAAAAATTTAGCTTGATCCCCTCCCCCCCTAGAACACCTCACGTAATTAATGGACGCCCCCTTACGTAACTTATATCCAACTTTTAATTTATCATGTGCCTCAACTCTGAAATAAGCATGCAGCTCAATCTTAATAAAATGTAAAGAGCCAATAAGGAAGTACGAATCTTGTTGAGTATAAAGTACCTCTGTTACTTTCCATGTAAGTACATAATATAGTAGTGTTAATCATAAAGACTAGGGTGAGGTATTTAGTAAGTACCAACCAGGTGATTATGCATCAATACCGCGGCGCAAAATTAATTTCATGTATAGCCTTTGAGTCGTTAGCACATAGGAGCAATAACATTTTTTGTTTAGCTCATTTGGTAGGGTTGTTAAAAAGCCATATTTATCCTACGTCATTTAACTTTAGCATTATTTATGTACTTATGCGGAAATAAGTAACGTTACTTCAAGGTGGTGTGGTGTGATTTTGAAAGTGATGCCAGTGGCAGAAAAGTTTAAAGGAAATTGTTTAGCTTGGTATGGGTGTGTGATGAGGAGTGCAGAAATGAATGTAAATAAAAGAGAGATGAATGTGAATGTTGATAGATGGAGTGGGAGAGGAAGGCCCAAGAAGAGATGGATGGATTGTGTGAGAAATGATAAGAAAGAGAAGGAAGTGAAAAACGAAACCGTGTTGCGCCGACCCCAAGTAACATGGAACAAGGACAGACAGACAGTAGATACCTCTTCGAAGTCTTAAGTCATCACTTAAGACTTCGAGGAGGTAAAATAGCAATTATCTCCGATAGTGCATGCTTGCCTATTCACCCGCGACTTGTAGACTCCCAACCTTCACCCATAAATTGGCCTGTATGTAGGTTGTACTCCCTAGTTTTTTTACCTGAATAGCTTTTCTCGATTGCGTCCGTGTGGTATTTCCTGTTTAAACAAAAAAAAAACTTAGGACACTCAATGTTATTGTTGATTCCTATGACTGAAAGAATCGGATCTATGGTTCGAAACATTATCCTCTACATGGCATTATAATAATGTCTCACTGCTGGTACATAGGCCTTCTCTCTTTGAGGGAGAGTAGGGCGTAATATACCAAGCAGGCCCAGTGCAAGTTGGTAGATGTTATACGTCTTCGATTTTTTGCTTCTAGAGAATGCCGGTTTCATCACGATGTTTTCATTCACTATTTTGAGAGCAGTGGTGATGAAAATAAATTATATACAGTGAGGTTTGAAGCCACGACCCACACTTCGGCCGTTACGTTTTACCTTACTTACTTTATAATATTAGTACATATAGACAACCCTAAAACATTCAACATTTGCTTAATTTCACATATCGTTGACAAGTAACATTTACACCAATACTCATTAGTTAGTATGGGTAATGGATTACCTTGTCTATCCAAAGCCATGCGTATGAGTCACTGCGGTGGCGTGGGTGATATTAATTTCTTGCTGCAATCATTGTTGCGGCCGTAAGCCATGAGTAACTAATAGATAATTGATCATTTGAAGGTATGATATGGTGTGTTTTGATTGGGGTGCAGTTTGTAGGAGAATGAAGTCAGGGAACTTTAAAAGTACCTACAAGATTCCTATGAAGATTTAAAGAATCTTATAGTGTAGTCGAGGTTATTACTGTAGCTTGTAGTTATTAGTCTGTTAGTCTATTGAACTGAAGTGAAAATAAATATTTATGTGTCATCTGTCACCCACAACAGTCCACAGCTTGACATAGGACTCTCCAATTGCATGCCATTCAGTTCTATTCCCGACAACTCTCATCCAGCTTGGCAACTAATGTATAAGTTACAGAAAATCTGAATTTTGTCAAGAGTATGCTGTGTATGTGTTATTTTGACATTTAAAGTAAGACATACGCATTATATCGTAATAACGAAGATATGGCTACATAACTTATACACTGCGCTTCAATGAATAAGTACTCACTCATTTTGATTTTATGCGATAATATTTATAGTTTAACCAAAAAATCTGAGGGGTCATTGCGTAATACAGTACAGTACAGTACGTAGTAGGAATGGCCTTCATTTTGTCAGTTCAACAACATTCATTGCGATATTTACGTTGTTGAACCGATAAACTTTTCGAACACATGAAGTAATGGATCAGCAATATCCATCAAAATGATTCAGATTCCAATCAATAGTGTGTTATGTAATTAGGATGCAGAATTTGCAAAGAGGTAAGCTAAAACTGAATTACAGTTTTACACTTGTCATAAAACAAAATAGAGCTCAGCACTCGATGTCAACATTCCATTTCCAAACACAATTATAGGCATAGAGTACATCGTAAACGTTTATTAAGATGTGCGGTTTCAATTTCCTACGTGTTATAGTTGAAACACTCGGCGCGTGAGGCCACGACCTTAGTCGCGCTCCAATTATGACGAACAGGTGAGGAGAATCATCGTCATCACGCGACCTGTAACTAGAGCAAGAACTCGGCTTAAAATAATCGTAACAACTGTTGAAAGTGAAATTTCTGAAGAGAAAATGGGCAGTAAAGTTCGAAGTTGTTATGTTTCCGGGATATAATTGTGGCAGCTGATGGTTAACATAAAGGAATATTATTAGAAAACATTTTAGTGCTAGTAAAGGGATCGGCCCTTTTGAAATTACAAGAACTCCAAATTACATTTCTGTAAGTAGATTTGTACAAACACTTAAGAAGAAGTCGGCGTTTCCTATCTGACTGTTCTAAGAAGAAAGGCCGACAAACTCAGAGGTTACAGTCGATAAATAAATAAATAATTTACCTATGTGATAAATCTTTCAACACGTAAAAATGAAAAAGGTTATCGCTATAAGCTTATCACATGTTTCAAAATTAGACACCTATGCCACTCGTTACCAATGGCACGGCTGTTATTGCTATTGATCCAATTTCCTTAATGACTATTGATGTTTCTGACGTATTTCATTGCTACTATGGTTTATTACGCACTGGCCATTGCACAACTTTACTGAAGTGCTACAGTCAACATAAAAAATGAATGAGAAATGAACACCCAAATTTTTGTGTATAAAAAGTCTATCAACGTTCCATTTTTAAAACAATAGAGAGAATCGTGTTCCCTAAAATTTGTTTGAGTTGGAGGGTGCTGATCCACATGTCATTCCATGTATTGCGGGACGAATAGAACAGCACCATCTCATTTCATCCCGTGAGTGTCGTAAGAGGCGACTAAGGGACTTACTAGAGAATCGGCAGTAACGTTCTCTATGCATTTTACCACCATACTGCGATCGCCAAGTCCACCTGCTAAGCGTGGAAATTATGGCAAAGCCTCCTAATTGGGGAGTTGATGAAGAGGGTTTCACGAAGGGAAGGAAGAAGAAGAAGCCCTGGTCACGAAACCAGTGTGGTACCGCTCTGAGTGGACCCAACATGCTGCTGCGCCCTGCTGTGCCTACGACGTAGTTGTACATTTCACGTCTACACTACTCGACGACGATTGAGGAAGTCGTGCAGTATTTGAAAGTGAAGACCAACTGGACTCCGAGGGTCGAAAGGTTGGCATCGCACCACAACATCAACTTTAAGTCGTTCGTGGTAAGAGTTCCAACCGACCATCTACAGCCCTGCTTGAGAGAGGACTTTTGGCCGAAAGGTATCATATATCGACGTTTCCGAGGACGATTACGCGACACCACGCAGCGGAACATGACGCCGTCATCATTACGTGTTTAGTGACAGTTTTACTTTAGTTTAGTTTTATTGAATATGTATTAGTTTATAGTTATTGTTTTTATATTATTTATGTATTGTTTTTATGGGCCTTAGTAGCCTGAAATAAAGGATTGTATTGTATTGTATGTCCAGTAGTGGACGTTTTTCGGCAAAAATGATGATGATGATTATGAAATAAATAAAAACCGAAAAAATTCCTTTCTGCTGTTAACTGTACCAGTAAAAACACATTCACCACCGCATAAGTGATTTATTTATCAAGCCATTCATCATCATTAACTTACGTAACCCCCTCTAATAATCCGGCAAGACCAGTTTAATTTAGGTATTTCGTAAAGGTGATCAAGCGGCAAGAACTAGCCAAGTACCAAAAACTCGTTAAGTACCAAGAACAGGCCAAGAATCAACCAATCAATATCGAAGTTTTGTTCTAGAGAACATTTTGTTTAATTAACATACAATGTTTATCGGTAGTTAGGGCGTAAACGTGAAACTTTTTATCTGACGGCCAGGACTTGGGAGTAATTTGCATAGTTTAACAATTACTTGGCACATTCTTTCGCAAGTATCCCCTCACATCTTGATATCCTTTGCTAACAAAGGACGGGGAAGTCTTCGCCGGTTCGTGACTGACTTTTGTGCTGCTTGCTTCTTACTACGTATGTGCAATGTGCATGTCTTTGGTAATATATCGACGTTAGAACATACATTATTATGTGTAGAATTTCTCTTTAAGTATTTTACTGTAGTAACTTTTTTTTTTCTTTCGTGTTTTATCCTCCCATTTTTTCCGTGGGTGTTGTGAGAGGCAACTAAGGGACTTACTAGAGACTGGGCAGCAGCCTTCTCTATGCATTTTACCACCATACTGCGATCGGCAACCCACCTGCCAGGCATGGCGATTATGGCAAACCCGTTCAAATTGGGGGAGGTCTGTGACCAGCAGTGGACGTCTTTCATCTGATATTATGATGATTATCCTTCAGAAGGCATCCTAATATTGGTTTTCTATATTTATCCATATTTCATTAAAGTCTTTTAGTCGACATTAACTTACCCATATTCGGCAGTAATTATTGCATACAATCATTGGATGTAAGTAATTTAGTTATATTAATAACCCGGTTCGGGGGTGGAAGAGAGGAAGAATTAAAGTGGCCGTTGCTCAGCAGTGGGTCATTAATGGCTCTTAAAAAAAAAGTTCTTGACAACGACTTTAATTTTAAAAAGACAGTATTTGTAGCTACATGAAACGATTTTGTCAACACAAAACACCATAATTATGTGGATAAAATTTAGCTATGAATATATAGATCAAAACAGCCTATTAGTTAGTCGGGAATAAATCCTATTTACTTTAATAAGCATAATAATAATAACGTTCCATTTTCCTACGAAGTACTACGTAGCCACGAGCGTCATTAACTAATTCAGTTTTCGTCAGTTAACTCGTTTTGCCTCGCATATTCATGAAGCAAATTATTTCACTTTTGCGGTCGGCTGACGTATAAATATTTAGAATTTATAATGACGAGCAAATTGTGAATTAAGGGCGCTTAAAACGATTTATGTCCCCGTGAACAAAGTACTTCGAGATATTGTGTAAACATCATTTGTTATGCAGAATACAAAATGGTTAACCGTAATTGGAATACAGTTCTTTAAACCAAACCTAAAACAGTGTGCACCGATTATTTTATCCGCATCCGGTTAGATTGAAAGCTGACCCCATCATATGTATTTTGGAAAAGGTTAGATGATAATAAGGTAGTAAATAAGAAGACAAGAATAATTTAAAGTATTTCCTAGGTATTTCTTAAAAATAACTAATGACAATCATGCTCGTTACAGTAGAGAACCGTGTACCGTGTGGTGCCGGACGTAAAGAATAACACCACCCCATTTCTTTCCGTGGGTGTCGTAAAAGGCGACTAAGGGACTTAGTAGAGAATGGGCAGCAGCGTTCTCTTTGCATTTTACCACCATACTGCGATCGCCAACCCGCTTGCCAAACGTGGCGATTATGGCAAAGCCCCCCAAATTGGGGGAGGCCTAAGTCCAGCAGTGGACGTGTTACAGCTGAAATGATGATGATGATTTTCTATCAATATTTGTGGTCGGCGCAACGTGTCATTTTCTTCCACACATCTCTATTAGTCGTCTCCTCGGTAGTCACACCCTTTCTATCCATGTCGTCATTCAAACAGTTCATCCATTATTTAGTTGGTCTTTTCTACATTTTTGAAAATCTTGTCTATCTTACGACAGTAAATACCCAGGGTACATTTGTGTCGTTCATACATTTGTATCATAAAATGATTATTCTACGATCCTATCCTACTTCCTACTACACATTTTATACTATACATTAAATTAATAACAGAAATGTGAAAGTTTGTATGACATGTTTTGATTCATCATTCACGTAAAAAAGGCTCATCGCACTTGCACAAAATTTGGCACACAGATAGTTTATACTCTGTATTATCACATAGACAATTTTTAATCCCGGTCCCGGTAGTCCATTCCCGTGTCATAATTTTCAACCTCCATGCGGGCGAAGACGCAGTCAGAAGCTAGTAATATATAAAATAAAGTATTAAATAAATAAATAAGAACATCCAAACTTTCACTTACCTATTGCAAAACTAATCATAATCATGATAAAAATCTGACTGATCTAATCTATCTCTTTCTTACCACAACAGCTGATTTCTCAAATACAAACCACAACAAATAAATCACACAAGAACAAAATAAACGACCATACAGAGCCATAATCATTAAACTAATGTCACAACAACTACTAACTGACCACAATATTATCAAACACTTTAAATTAAAACATTAAACAGAAAATTATGTAATTCGCGTACTTACTTTTAACCTAGTGTGTGGTCATAAGGCGCGTCGTAAAGCTGCGCGAGCGCCTCTCTAGGGGGCCTCCATATCACACGACTTTACAGCCACATTACACTCGCATAGTAAACGACACCCTAAACTTACTAATGTTTATTTAAAATTCGTATAACACAATTTTGTAGCTTAACAGAAGAAGTTAAAGTTCTGTTTAGGGCGATACTGAGGAGATCTGGAATTTTATTGATGGCCCGATTAAATGTCGATCACAGGAAGGGATGTTTGTTTATTTTGTTGTGTTTATACTTTATATGCTAATCTGGAAAGAGGACTCAACTTTAATTTATTTTAAAATCCAGGAAATAAATTATCCAGCTTAATCTTTTACGTCATTTCTCCTTTTAAAACTATCGAACTGAACCCAGATTTCGTCAAGAATTCTCCTTAAAACCAAACAAGGGAAGCAAAATAAATAATATTCTTATCCAGCAATTTTACTGTTAGCAACGAACTTGTGAATGTATTACCTAAATGTGGCCATACCACAATCGGAGTTCGAACCCGCGACCTCACGACACAACTCCATTCTCGGTAAATTGAGGCCTTAATAAGTTCTCCTTAACTTCTAGGTTACCAAGTTTAGATAATTTGCTGCTAGTTTATATTTTAAGGCAATTATAGGCTGAACTTTATTGGACACCCATTATTTCATTCAACCGGATATGAATTTGGCCCCATTTAAGCACCTATCTACTTACAATAACTTAGTACTTAGTAAATACTTAAGTTAACACGAAGTAACAATTCAAACGAACAACTTGTGTGGGATATTTTCCAAGTTATTCAGTTATTTCACATACAAAACAGATGCAAAAATGTGCAAAGTAAACGATCATATCTGTCAAAGGCGATTTGGTATGCAGACGGACTCAATACGGACAACGCGACTCTCTTACAAATACGTCACAAATTGGTACCTAACACTGCTACAGAGTATCTGATCCGAAACCAAAGAACAAGAACAAAACGGTCAGAAGGTGTTCTAAATTCGAATCTAGTTCGCAATCCCTTAGTCTAACGGCTGAAATGATTATGGCGATGATGGCCATATTTGACTCCATTACTCAAAATTAAAAATCAAAATCAAAAGTCATTTGTTCAAATTAGGCTGAGAGTCAGCACTTTTTGAACGTCAAAGTTACATAAGACAGTCCCCCCAAAACGCCCGCCCTTCGTCACTTCCTAGTGCTTTAGCTGGGAAGAAGAAGTGGCGGAACAAACTCCCCAGCAGCACAGCTGCACACAGCATACTTACAACGTTTGTCCGTCCAACGGGTCTAGATAATTTTAACATTTAATGATTTTGCAGTGGCTTTCAACAGGGAGCATAGTGACACTTTATCAGAGTTACCGATAAAATAAAATAAAATAACAAATATACCGATAAAATCGCAAATGTATTGGATTGACATAAGCTACAGAAGAGTTTAATATATCCAGAAGAGTTAGCAATTAACAATCGCTTCCAAATTGTTTCGTATTTCTACAACCGACTGTCAATATTATTCAGAGGGGTAATTGTAACAGTACGAATCTGTTTCATGTAGACAGTTCAACAACATTAATTGCGTTTTTAACGTCGTTGAGCAGACAAAGTTTTCAAACATATGAAGCGATAGACAAGCACCTTCAAAATGATTCAGTTTCACAATAAGGCTGCAAGATCAATTCCAAAATCACGAATACATTGAATACTTTTTCTGTCATTAACGAAGACATTCTTCACCCTGTAGCATTTTCATCTTTCCAAGTAACACTGCTTAGTTTATTTATAAGACACGAACGCTAAAGTTCGAAGAGGCCGTACTTGAAGTTACTTCCTAACTGTCATCTTTAATGAACAGCGTCATCAAGTTATTACTTGCCTGACAGTTCACACGTTTAAAGACAAGAAATGGCTGCGTGGGTAGTCACTTGTTTCAAGTATTAGATTGAAATCTAACTTGCAATAAAGACCAGTCAACGAGAGACAAGGACCCATGTTATTTGTAGGCAAATCAACGGTTATTTATTTGACTGCCATTTCGAGCAGGCCAGACTGTTGTTCTATCTAAAATTGATCATTTCACATTTGCTTCCACACTATCTGATGTTCATTTGTTTTGAAAGAAAACGTTTTCAATTACGATGATTGAAAAATCCATCAAAAGGAGAAGAAAGAAAATTGTTCATTCACATTCCAAAAAAAAAAAAGAAAGACGTGAAACACAGACTAATAAAGAATAGCTAAAAGCCTCATATTCACACATAAAAGTTGATAGTCTGACGTGCACACACGCGCGCGAGTTTTGCTTGCGTACCGATTGGTTCATCATCATCAGCCTATATTGTTCCCACTGCTGGGACACAGACCTCCTCAATGAGAAGGAGTGGAACATAATCTACCACGCTGGCCCAGCGTGGGTTGGTAGATGTCACATGTCTTCGAATTTTTGGTTCTAGTGATGCCGGTTTCCTCACGATGTTTTCCTTCACCGTTTTAAGAGAAGTAGTGATGAAATTATTTACACAAAGTAAAGCGCCTGCCTGGATTCGACCCCATGCCCTACAACTCGTAAGTCGGGGCCGATACCACTGGGCCACCACTGCTCTCCTCTGGCCACCACTGCTCTCACCAATTGGTGAGAGCAGTGGCATAACCAATTGGTTATGCCTCTCAAATCTTTGCGGCTCTTTCTCCCAAAAACCATCTCAGACGCTGCTTTATCACATGATCTGATAAACTGATCAAGAAAATATCTGTACTTAATTAATTATTAAATGAAAGGAACTGTGAGGTCTGAGTTTGTTTCGATGTCTCTTCTCAGAGTAGTCAGATACAAACACCGACTTTGAAAAAAACTGACTGAAAAAAATATCATTCAACTATGATCCTTTTCTAAACTCTACTAATAGCTGGCAGGTTTTTTCAAAGAACTTAGGTACTAAAGATGAATTGATTCATTGTGTTTCGCAATATTAGCTATGTCAAAGGCAAATTGCTGTTAAACGTAGCGAAAGACTCCTAAATCTTCATAAAATAAATCTCAAGTAATCGAAACGAAAGACTACAAAATTTTCCACATCTTTAAATCCAGTCGAAAAAATGTTACGCTTGATTTTAACGCTACAAGTGTCAGTCAGTTGAAATACGGCCAGTCTCAGAGATTACTGAGCCATCAACATTTATATAATGTTTAATAAATATGTACACATTACGACCACCCGCAGTGTGGGTATCACTTTCAACGATATTGCAACCAACAAGCAAAAAGTTACCAACACAGATCGTAGTTTTTCATTACGTACGCACAGTGTTTGATTGTGTACTTTGTGAAAAAACGTTTCAAAGTGTCAATAGTTTTTATACTGAGAAACATTGCAGATGGTGTCAAATTGTAATACAATAGAAACAAATTTCAAAACTATTACAAGAAAACTCATAGTTTTTTAAACCTCTAAAACCTATATCGCTTGTCTTTAAGAAATCAAATTGCATAACTAAATTATTTACCGAAAATTTTATACGCACGGAAATACAAACAATGTAACCACAGATATCGTTATTGCGAGTCGAATCAGAAAATATGCGTGAAGGAAACTGTGAAGCGAAAGCTAAAATCGTTCTATTGTCGCCCGAGTATATGAGATTTCATATTCGCTCATTCCCTCTAATAAAAACTCAATTCAATCTGAGGCTGTGGCCGTGATACGAGGAAAAGTTTGCATTGTAAGTAACGTTGGTTTTGCAATCATTTAATTGGTTGTCTTGTTCTTTGTCAGGTTCTAAACGTTTAATGAAATCGAGCAGTTTTAAAATGTAGTAAAAGATTTTATTGAATGGTTGAACGGGTTTTTTGGATACGGTTGTCTTAGGTTGTCCAAAGCTGAGTTAATAAGACTACATTAATTATAAACAGTTTTGATAAGAACGTTGTCCTGTAATAAGTTTTCACTATCAACCCACCCATCGCTCCAAAAAAATGAAGGAGCTTATCAAGACTCAATGAATGACCGCAGCAATCAATAGAGAGAAATAGCCAGAAATGAAAAGGAGAATTTGCCAGAGATGCCAAAATAGGGCCTTAGCTAACAAGTAGCCATCTGGCAGGTGATATCCAGGGCCTTATTTTAATTTTGATTGCCCAATGTCGACACTTAAACTTCCATCTTCAAAAAGGTTTGATTGGCACTATCACAGCACCTAAATTTTCCAAATAAAGTAGACTTAATTTTCATAAAAGAGACTTACATAAAAGCCCTAACACCTTAACAATCAAAGATTGACAGCAAGGCCCTATTTACCAGTATTACGTATGTAAATCCTTAGCGTGGGCGGTCTATGTGCTCAACACCGAAGTGCAGAACTCACAGACCTAAAGCAAGATTTATTTCGTTCCCGGGTTATAACTCAGGCCAATACGTGACCGATGCTCACGCCTACGCTTACATAGAAATTATCCACGACCAAAACGTTATCAACAGTGAAATGGTAGCGTATTTCACGTATCTAACACTGCCGGGGTCGGCCACCTAATATTGGCTAAAGGTCGGTCGCAAAAGGTTAGTTCCTGTCGCCTGCGGCCGGCTTTCTCGACTGTAAACTAGTGCAGTTGCATAGAAAGGTCGTGCTGTCAAAAATGCAGCTTTCCTACTTACATAACTGGACACGGTCAACCGTTAACTGTATGCTAACTGTTGTTCTACGCGAAATGAAAGGAAATCTATGCACTTTACTACTTTGCTGTGTTCACTTCGAAGTGTTTTTGTTGTATTGAATATTTTACTTCGGCTCAGCTTAGGCGGTATCACATAGTTTAGTCTTAGCGTAAAGTTATTTACACCCGCATTTCAATTTGCCATAGTATTATGCATAAATTTCTCGAACAATGTTGTCCTGAATGCATTGTTGAAGAGAAAACGATTATTGCGCATAAAAGCCGAATTTAATTAAAAAGGCCCTTTTGTGCCGAAGTGACACGATATTTATGGCATCGCTATAATATAACTGAAAGTGCGTGGTGTACCTCTTAAACGTTAATCATTTACCAAAATATAATAAATCATTTTATCTACACTATTGATTGATGCAAATTATGTTAATGTTGTCAAACGCGTTCGACAATCCGAACTAATGAACCATTCGATAGATTTATTGCTTCCTTGTAAAAATTTAATGAGACGCCGTCATATTTACATAATACTTATTGAATCTATAAAAAAAAACCGATTAATCTTTAACACCTTAGCCGATACGGCCAAATAGTTGTAAACTTTTTTTGAGCTTGAAACCAATCGACGTCAGTAAAGTTTTTGCGAGGCGACTGCGAAGCGTGAGACAAGTAATTTATACAAGTCGTCGTGTTCAATAAACTGTACCCGGAACTGGTGGATGATATGAAAGAAAAATTCATTGAGCGTCGGGAGCCGCTCGGCGCGCCACCTAGTGGCCGCCGGAATGAACGCTATGAGCACAGACGATGAGAAAAGTTGGAACGTCTGTACCCACATTTCATAAGCTGCTTAGCGACTTTAAAGGACTGCGAGCTGCGATAGCCGGTATTGCGTACCGTCCCCTTAAATGGCAGACGTTTTATTTTTGTTGCATTGTGCGCGGATGCGGATTTTACGTAAACTTTCTACGTATACGATCCCGGCATGTCATTACATCACGGAAAGACTTAAATGGATTTTAAACGCTGACGATTACAACTACCATTTGTGTCGAACAATTAAATGTTAACGTTTGGAAATTGGTGTGATACGGCCGTTTTTACACTTGAGGTTACAAGCTCCATTTATGACGAACAATTCGTGGTAAAAGCTAGAATTGGTGAATTATATCTATGGTGGTACCCCCACGCTTAAACTGAAGTTACGAAAGAGGAAACACATTGTGATAATCGCCACTTATGTAGTTCTTCTCGTGTTGTCGTTTAAAAGCTTTACTTAAAGAAACTGGTTGTACATTTAGTTACATTTAGTTGTATTTCCAGTTCCCTCATTCACGGTATGGCAAACGGGATTTAAAGAGGATCAACTACTGTCTTACGGAGGCTTACCCTTGTCACTTTGAGGAAAAACGTTTCTCGTATGATCTCTCCGAGTCCATAAGCTTACTCCGTAGTCGTTTCACTCACAAACGTGCGTTGAAAGACGTTTTCCGTTTTATTGTTCGACACTTTCAATATCTCCGATCAATAAATTCAAATATTGACATAAATGTCATTGTTTATAGACCCACTCACACTTACAATAAAGTTTGTTGATGTCCAAGAGACAGTACGCCCATGCAACGGAAATCGGCGTTGTATCGTATTTAGGGCCCTTCTCGACCATTAAGTATACAGCCTCTGTTTAATCGTACTTCCTTATTACCTAGCCACTTTCGTTTTCCTTAAGAACGGGTGTAAAACCGCTATTTTACGCTTCAGAATTTCCTCCTATGATTTATAGTTCTAGTTTTCCCTTAATTACGTATCTAGACCCAATCCTTGCTCTAGCTAGATTAATCAAATAAATTCACCGACTCAAAGCTTACTGCTTCAATAAATGTCATAATAAAATTAATTAATACACTGTTGTGTATTCGGCGAGAGGGATTAAAATACGAATTCAATTTACGTTGTGTTACAGTTGTGATACATTTCGTTTGTTGGATTTGTACTTTGTATCGTTTAATTTAGATGTTTGAATTGTTATAATTATAATCGATATGTCTGTTTTTAATGTCAAAATAACAGCTCTTTATTAAGAGCATACGAAAGTATATTATACGTTACTTATAACAGAAAAACCATTTTGTCGGTCTCCGTTTTTATGTCTGTCTGTATTCCGGCTAATCTCCGAAACGGCTGAACCGCTTTGAACGAAAATTTCACTGGCAGATAGCTGATGTATTAAGGAGTAACATAGGCTTTATATAAAACATTCCCGTGTGATAATTTCCGACCGCCACGTGGGTGAAGCAGCGGGCACAGCTAGTGTCAAATAAAAAGCTTTCCATGCTTCTAGTCGTGGTCCATATAAATAATATGCTTCTTCCATAGGTGTCGGGTTACCAAATATACCATGGTTACGTAACTGACAGTAATGTGGCCAAAACAACAATCAGTGTGGCAACATCTCGGCCACAGAGTAGGGATCCGTGGATCCCGCCCACAGACGTACATGTATCGTAAGTAAAAGGCATTCGAAATGTACCGAACCGGTGCGGAGAGCCGCTTACCTTCGAACGCAGTTCCGAAGTATTCCGTACAAATGCGCAGACGCAGAATGAGCTCGCCCACAAATATTCCGGTTGTTTTCTTTTTGCACGCCTCACCAAGGTCGCGACGTCTGAACAAGTTCATTGAATCACATTCTTGCATTTTTAATCGTATATTTTTATTTTTCAATTCATTATAATTTGCCGGTTGCGTTTTTATTCCGTTTCACGATACGATCATTGACTGATAATACCCGTTGGAGGTTGTTGTGTGACGTTGTTTTATAGCCGCTATTATGTAATTTTATTGTCTCTTAAAATTGATTCAAGCAGTATTTTACGTAATACTAAAAATAGTTTGTATTTATAACTTAATTCACACAGTGTTGCTAAAGATATCGTAAAATATAAAACGCGTCGTTTTCAAGTTAGCCTTTATTTATTAACTGCCTGAGCACGCATTAGATTCTGAGTGTGATAACTTGTATATTTATCTTACTTGTATATTTATATTTAACTTGTATATTTATTTACTAGTGGTCCCCAGTGGTCGAAATTCGACCATAATTTATTCAAAATTTAATATATGTTTAATACATTTTTTTGTATTCCGCGTTCCGTGTGGTGCAGGATATAAATAATCCCATCCTAGAGGATGGGCAGCAGCGTCCTCTATGTATTTTACCAACATTCTGCTATCGCCAGCCCACCTGCCAAACGTGGCGATTATGGCAAAGCCCTCCAAATTGGGGAAGAACAATGTCCAGCAGTGGACGTCTTACGGCTGCAATGATGATGATGATTGTTTTATAAAAATATTAGCTTTGTGTACTCCTTTTCATAAACTAAACTGTGCCAAACATACTCGTCCGTCCGCGAAATTTTCGTAAAAAAGGGGTTAAACATTTTTGCTTCACATATTAGTTTATGATACTGTCTATGAAAATCCAGATTAATTTTCTAGGACTATTCAGTGCTCAACAATAATGAACACCGTTACACTTATACAGTTTAATTAAAATTGCCGTTCAAAATGGATTGTAATTGCCGTGCGTAGTAAACTTTGATACAGAAATAGACTCGCAGTAAGCGTTTGTAGGTACTCAGTTACTTCGAAATAATTAATTGAGCAATTGTAACTTGCCTACTTAATCTCGGGCGTCAGATAGAAGGGTTGTGATACCCAGAGCCTCTGATAAAGAGTTAATTACGCGACACGTTGCGAAAGTAGTTCGGTACTAGCATTCTCATATCTTCATCGGTGCTACAAAAACTGGTTGTCAGTTGCAAAACTGTTGGCACGTAAATTTGCCGCTGCCCAACAACAATGGCGGAGCTGTTACTGTAAACAAAACGAGTAAAGCATTAGCATTCTGTTACGAGACGAAAAGTAGTGTTGCAACCGGCGTAAACCGAGAATGTAATTAATCGATATTTATTCGATTATTCTGTCAAATCGATCAATTATGTAATTTAAACGCGAGCTTGAGCATTGAAGATAGGGATTAAGGAAATTGCTGTTTGAAAGAATTTTAATAGAACCAACAGGATGGCATAAACTTAAACAAGTAATTATAACAAGGTGAACTAATTTATTCAGATATGTGACCATTAATACTTCTAGAGCCTTTTTATTATCCGGTTGACTGTAGTAATTATAAAATACATGGTCATTTTAAATATTGGATGTCCATGAATAAAGTCCGTGATTGATCAACCGATAAATCAATACGGCTAATTAAAACAAATTCTATAATAATAGTGATGATCGTTAATTTTGATAGCTAATTTAAACGTCAAAATTATCATACTTAAAGATGACATCAATAAAACTCATCTTTATTTGGTTTCTTTTCATTAGTTGAATTAATAGCGGTCTTCTTTTATGAGCGCTTGCGCAGTTTCGAGTCGTTCCAATTTTAAAATTCGCAAAATTGTTCGTCAGTTGACTTGAGAGGTAGGGAGGTACTTTTAGTGATAATCATCATTATTAATTGTGTTGAGTGTGCATGGGGTCAGGGGCTCACAGTTAAAGCTGAAACCATTTATCCTAATGACTTCTAAAGATCTTAAACTAGACAAGCAGACACGTAGATGTATAAGATTTAGCTACAGTTTACTCAATCAATGGTTGTTATTATGCTTGACCAAGATTTTTGTCCGTATGGTGACAAACGTAAAGAATAACATTACCCCACTTCTTCCCCTGGGTGTTGTAAGAGACGACTAAAGGACTTACTAGAGAATGGGCAGCAGCGTTCTCTATGCATTTTACCACCATACTGCGATCGCCAACCCGCCTGAAATTCATGGCGATTATGGCAAATCCCCCCAAATTGGTGGAGGCTTATACCCAGCAGTGGATGTCTCTTGTCTTTTGAATACCTATCGAATGTCCTAATATAATCACGTGATAGTATTTAGTCTCAAAGCAACGATTCCTTAGTCCGCTAACGACCATTGTTGAAACAACAAAACGATTTGTCGATAGTCATCATACAAATGACACTACAACATTATATCATGTGGATCTGGACAAAAAACGATTCTCTCTCGTTCCATTTCGCAGATGTCAGACTTAGATCGATGCAATTTACGATCACTAGGAAGAGAAGAATATTGGCATTACTTTTATATGTGTCAGATTGCATATATAATACCTACATGTAGTGATACATATGCTGACTAGAATATCGTCTGTCTCATCAAACAGGTCTGCTTTTAAGATAAATTTATTTCCTAAAGAAGGGGAAATAAAATCTTGAAACAAATTCTTGTTAAGAAATATTCACAGAAATAAAACTATTCTCAACGTTTCGCTCATTAATAACCGTGTCGTGAGTAATTAACCGAATGCAGTAACTAGCAGACAGCAAACTTACATCACAATAAACACTCCTAATAACCATACAAAATATTAACAAATGACACGCCTTTACATGTAAAGCCACAGAGTAAGAATCACAGAAAAGCAAGTCAACACGTCAATGAGGGTAACAAGATAGCCTCGTAAAGTCTGGCTTAGACATCCACTCAAACAAAAGTTCAATTACTTTGTTCTCCTGAAAAACGCCATGCTGGACACTCCAACCCAAAATTAAACTGTTTCAAATCGCTTTACCCTTTACTATCTTTTGCTATAATATTTGTTAGGATACTGTCTATGAAAATTCAAGAGCTTCACCGTACTTGACTTCGCCCGCTTATAATAAACCATTGTCTTGAATCACTCTGTCTATTGAAGAGAACCGCATTAAAACCCGTTGCGTAGTTTATAAGATGTAAGCGTAAAGACAGGAAATGTGACTTTGTTTTGCACTAAGTATGTAAAGAAGATAAAAATGATTGTCAGCTTTAATAAACCCCAATTTGAAGCCATCAATTCTAGTTATCCTGGATACGAGGTTATTTTTTGCTCTTTTTTTTACAAAGCACCCTATTAAAAAGAATTTTGGCTTGTTATGTGGAGTTACCTATCGAATATTTTGTCTTCTTCGATACGTATAGCGTGCTGTAAAATTATAATTGCTATCACATTCCCTTGCAGTTCTTCTGTAATTATCTTGTAATACAACTTGAGTAACAACTCATACAATCTCCAGCACGTTTTTGCTAAGTAACTATTTAGTTTTAAAGTAAGATAAGAATGCTTTGTTGAAGTGCTTGTTCCTGGTACCGTTATGCTTGCTTCATTTGCTTGGTCGTTGGTAAATAGAACATCCGTAATACTCGGAACAATGACCGGGATTATGAGACCGATAGTCAAGTTTTAATCCGATCTTTTGTTGTTTGTTTTGAATTCGTGTGTGAATGGGTCATTCAATGATAGTGTATTGCCAATTGTTTGTGGTGGGTTCCAAATTTGGTTGATTAAAGTAAAGATTTGTTCATTATTTTTAACTTTTATTTGTTCAAATGGTTAAGTATCTCAAACAAAATTTAAATTGAGCCTATTAATATCTGTGCGTATATATTGTGGCTAATGGGCGTTCAAATATTAGAAAGGCACACATTAACGAGACTAAAGCAGGAGGCAAAAAAAAAAGATCAAATTCAGTAACCGGTGATCAGAAATTTCTGTAGGTATGCCCTGAAAATGTTTTAGCAATAAATAATGCGACAAAATCATTACATCAAATAAAACCAAATAATAAACGTATTCCATAGCTAGATCCCGAGCAATAATTAGCCTGAAGATCTTATCTTCCTGATGGCAACCAGCATTCATTGGTCGATAACATCGAGGTACGATGAAATCGTGACGATAATGGCGTTATCCAAGGGTTCGACGTCTCTGTCTCAAAATAGACCTATGTTAGTCGACAGTTACGAGCTGTTAAGTAATAAATGGCAATAATTTTAGCTTTGCAATCGGCACTAGGATAATAATACTGTTATTTAGGCATGGGCTTTGGTTTGCTGTAAGATCTGACTTGAAATTATCAACCATTTAGGTACATACGAATTTAAATTATTTATCAGCTATTAAGCCGGTAATTGACACAGCAACAAGCATAGCTATTAGTTGTTATTGGGCAAATGACATTTCATTCTTTGTCATCTACTGGAGCACAAAAACAACCTCTCCCTTTAAAAATTTTTTTCTCCCTTGTTTGTGTGAAAGTCCATGAATTAATTAATAAAACATTGAAAAAAAAAAACCAGTATATAAATACTATTATGACAAATTTTGGATTTTATGTTTCACAATAGTTTTATGCATATAAATATAAACTTATTATTACATTTATTACTACCTATTATTTATATTCTTATTTTATCTTAATATTTTTTCTTATATGAGTAGTAGTTTTAAATTTTGTTTTTGATAATCTTAATTTTATTATTTTGCTGTGCCCTCACAGGATTTTTATATTCAGCTTTAAGCCCTTTGTAACGTAATTTTTACAATATGGAATGAAATTAATGACTATGGATATGTCACCGGCAATTTGACATTAAATAATTAAACAGCGACAAATTACTATCAAACAACATAGTTTGTGAAACACAATGCCTATTGACCTGCAAATCGAACTCACAGCTTCGGATTCAACAATCGCACTTGTTAACATTGCAATCTGATCTTATACAAAGCTTCCTCCATACACGATTCCTTTACAAAACACCGTTAATGTAACAATAACACTGTTTTCTCTAGTTTCTGAATGTTCCGCGTTTACTAACCGTAGGCTCTCATTGACCATAGTTATCCATTGGACAGTACTCATTATGCCTATCCAAAATCGTATTTATTGGACGGAGTTCGGTGAGGTATGCTGTGTTCGGACCGCTTGGCACGTGCGCTTGCTAAGCTACTTGCGTTCAGTGGTGTAGTATATGGTAAATAGTCAGATGTTTTTTTTATTTATGTTAGTTGGGTTAAGGGAATGTAAGGTTGGGTCAGATCAGAAACGAAGTTATTCGGAAAAGAACTGGAGTTACCAGCGCAGTTTGCAGAGGAAGTAGGTTGAAGTCGCACTGGGCTGGCCATGTTTGTTGAAGGACCGAAGGCCGATGGAGCAGACGAGTCTTGGAGTGGAGACCGCGTATCAGCAAGCGTAGTGTGAGACGCCCCCCAGCTAAATGGACCGACGACTTCAAAAAAGTAGCTCGCATAGACTAGATGCGGAAAGTGGAGGACAGGGTGTTGTGCCGCAGCATGGAAGAGAACAGAGAGAAAAGACATAGGCCTGCAAGCCATGTCGGAAACTCCAGTGCTCAAAGGAAAAAGACAAATGAAGAAAATCATTATATTACATATTAGTTAACATGAAAATATCAATAACAACATCTCTGATGAACAAGTACCAATAAGCTGACTTGTTATTCTATTGGCAAAATGTTACCACCGACGTACAACCTACTACTTAAACTGAACATGGCATGTATGTTCCAAATGTTAATTAACAATAGAACAATATCAAAAAGTCTTACAAACAGCTCACAGTCAATTAATTATGAGTCGCGTGACATCAAAAGTCTTACACCATTGCATATACTGTGAGCTTTCGCCGCATTATCTAGGCATCTGGGCGCGAAGACAATGGCGCGCGCATGCGTAATGCGTTATCTCACTTCTACCTCTTGCCACACTCTGCTCTCCTAATGAGGAACGATGTTCCACTTCTCCAGCAATGCTAATTGAAGACGAACTAAAATCAAACTTACATAGAAATTTCCACTTCACTAATAAACTCTAATTGATGAATTAACACTTTAGAAATCGTACGTACTCAAGTCAAGGTTTCTTTTGTTTTAGGTGGAGTAGAATAACGGTAACCGTGCCTCCCAAAGGATGAGGAATAAGCAACGATGCTGGAAACGCTGCTTTGGCCCAGACATATTGAAATCAACAGGTAAGTGTGATTAACAAAACACATTCCATTCATACTTTATTGTACGGTTAAGCGGAATAATAGAAATAATTTAGAGAGATAATGCGACTTAATCTAGAACACAAATCACGTACATTGTCTATGGAGAAATTGCAGCAACACGAACTAAACTTGGCACATGTTCAACTTTGGTATCGGCGTGTGGATGAGAAGTGGTGTGGCTCCTTTGAATTGATGAAATAAGATTGTATAAACCTATTTTAGCGCTTTTAAACTTTCTGAGGCTATCCATACATACATATATAAACTCACGGCTTTTTCATATGGGGGTAGGTAGAAACTACGGAACGCTACCTACTATGAGCCTTACACACCCCTTTTGCGTCGTTTAGGTTCATACAATTGGTTATACACACACGCCGGTTGCGAGTACTACTTACCTGACCCTTCTGAAGAACATCACCAATAAGGTCACTATGTGTCCTCCTAGGACGTCCCGCCGGTGTTTCCACTCACATCTGCCTTGTAAATACCTTATGTAAGCCGTCTTTCATTCATTCTCTCGACATGACCAAACCATCTCAGCATACTTTTTTTCATTTCAAGATAAACCCGGCGGATAAATTTTTCGACAACAAAGACTTTATGAGCTTATTCAGCTTAAAACTTCCTTGAAGGCTTTAAGGAAGTTAGCCAGCACGTGCGGCTAGACAATTCGAAATATTAATTAGATTTACATTTAATGGCGATTTCTACTAAAGTTACAGATTACTTAATACTAACTATATAATCTTAACAACTGTAACAGTCAATTTTATGTACTGCACTAGCCCTTTATTAAACCGTTTTATATTGTTTATTTTAATAGAACATTACTGTCGGTCACTAATGGCTATTATTTTGATAATAGTGTTGTCTAAGCACCGTTAGCTGCAATAAAAGTCGATAGTTGAAATTACTTCAGATAAACTGTGAAAATTGGTGCTGGGATAGTAAATCATGTATGGTTGAACCGAATGGGTTCTTGTTAGTCTATAAATAGTCCAACTTGATATACAATAAAAGAAATAAAATCGAAGTTGTATTCGATTGTTTGCAAGAATTTATTTATTCTTGGTAGTGTCAGCTTTCGAAGTGTTATATCCTCGCCATTCTTGGAAAGAGATCGTATGTTTATAGGTGATGAGATGAGGAACTAAATGGGGGTTTGTGGTGTAATAACAACCACACGGGACGATCGCTCAGGTTAAGCTATCAGGTGGTTTGACGATCATCTTTACATATCAAAACTCCTAAAGATGAGACCAACGGCTTGAGCTGGATCATATTCTTAGATCTTTGACAATCGTTACGAGTTGTCAGAAAAACGAAATTTTAACTGCCAGTCTTACTAAGGGGTAACGTATTACCCGGTAAAACAGGCTGGTCAGACAGGCAGTTGCTCCATGTAAAATAAAGCCGACACCAACATAGTTGGAAAAAGGCTAGGCAGATGATAATAATGAGGAGAGGAATAAAATTGGTACCTATTAATAGTAAGTAAACTGAGAGCCGTTTCCCTCTACTCCGTAGTGAAACACACACCGTGTAACAATGCGTTTGCGCATTGTCATATCCCGCCCACGTGAGCCCGTATAATTTCACGATTTAAACGCAGCGCCTTACGAAATACATCTAGGGGAGTGCGACGATAAATAACCAACAAATTACTCAGCTCTCGCGATACGTAGTACACGTGCGACGGTGACATTTGCATGCCTGAGAAATGTTTACAGCTTGTTGAATCTACAGTCCGTAGGAAGTGAATGAATGTTGCGAGCCTCGGGCGTTTAATCAACGGCGCTGTGTGACACCGGCTTTATAGTTTACCTCAGAATCGCATGATTTTGCGCTGATTGTCTGACGTAAATCGAAATGTTAACAAACCGAAAATATTCCTTCAAAAGCCACTTTGAACTTCTCAATTGCTTAATTTGTCTTCCTCTCTAACTAAATCGTCTTTATAGAAAGACAACAAAGTCTGTTGTCAACAATTCAAAAACACAGCTAACAACAATTCCTTTTCGCCCAGTGATCAAATTTAACGCTCGCCAAAAGTTTGCCAACCAAATTAACAATTACGGCTTTCCTAATCATTCCTATTGTTTGCGTCGTTCAGCTGTTTAACTTAACGATTGAATTATACGACTAACTTTGGATGGCGCTGACTAGACACTGACTGGTTTGCGAATTGCGAATTCAAATGAAATGTGAGCCATTTCGTTAGCGAATAGCTATCGCAGACTATGGGGAATGTCGCAGACTTAGAACTCGTTTTAAAGACGATTTGGCCGCAAAACTGCAGAATAGGATTGTTACCTCATAAAGTTATGAACTGTTAGTGACACATAAAAGTGTGGAAGAATAGAATTTTGCTTCCGGACTTACGATCGGAAGATTGTAGAATCTTTTGAATGTAATAATAACTTAATCTTATTTTCTAAGTTACTAAAGTGTTTGTTTTGTGTGTCCAGACAAGTTTTAAAGAAGAATGGAGGTATTCATAAACTCACGTCAGAAATACCGTTGATACATCTTACGGAATATGTAGTTTTCTTTTTTCGTAAACAAGAATACATTTTTGAATTTCTAACTCGACAATTTTAAAATGCAAGAATTTATTATATGGATTTTAGCCATCTCGTGTTAAATCAACAAGCAACACGACAACCTTCAACTTCCTAAATATAAAACAGTCCCCAATTAAAAAGGGTCTTCTTGCACTTCTGTAACTGAATTAAATCTTGATTAGCTACTGAATGAATTATGTGTAGATACGCTTGTCACGTCCCTAACTCGAGGTTTGTAAATATCATACGTTGCGGTTCTATGCTCGGTTACTATAAACAAAACCGGCCAAGTGCGAGTCGGACTCGCGCACCGAGGGTTCCGTACAAACCTGCAGGTCATCATCATCATCATTCGTCATCATCGTTTATGAAATGAAATGTTTTTAGGGTTCCGTTGCCAAATGGCAAAAAACGGAACCCTTATAGATTCGCCATGTCTGTCTGTCTGTCTGTCTGTCTGTCCGAGTATGTCACAGCCACTTTTCTCCGAAACTATAAGAGCTGTGCTATTGAAACTTGGTAAGTGGATGTATTCAGTGAACCGCATTAAGATTTTCACACAAAAATAGAAAAAAAGCAATAATATTTGGGGTTCCCCATACATAGAATTGAAACTCAAAATTTTTTTTTTCATCAAACCCATACGTGTGGGGTATCTATGGATAGGTCTTCAAAAATGATATTGAGGTTTCTAATATCATTTTTTTTTTAAACAATAATATTTGGGGTTCCCCATACATAGAACTGAAACACAAAATTTTTTTTTAATCAAACCCTTACGTGTGGGGTATTTATGGATAGGTCTTTAAAAATGAAATTGAGGTTTCTAATATCATTTTTTTCTAAACTGAATAGTTTGCGCGAGAGACACTTCCAAAGTGGTAAAATGTGTGTCCCCCCCCCGTAACTTCTAAAATAAGGGAATGATAAAACTAAAAAAAATATATGATGTACATTACCATGAAAACTACCAACAAAAATTGGTTTGAACGAGATCTAGTAAGTAGTTTTTTTTTAATACGTCATAAATCGTAAACCACAATTTACCTTTCATTCAGTCAACTCAAATATAAAAATTAAAAAAACAACATTTAATTTCATAAACGATGATGACGAATGATGATGATGATGACCTGCAGGTTTGTACGGAACCCTCGGTGCGCGAGTCCGACTCGCACTTGGCCGGTTTTTTTTTTTTAATTTTTATATTTGTGTTGACTGAATGAAAGGTAAATTGTGGTTTACGATTTATGACGTATTAAAAAAAAAACTACTAACTAGATCTCGTTCAAACCAATTTTCGTTGGTAGTTTTCATGGTAATGTACATCATATATTTTTTTTAGTTTTATCATTCCCTTATTTTAGAAGTTACGGGGGGGGGGACACACATTTTACCACTTTGGAAGTGTCTCTCGCGCAAACTATTCAGTTTAGAAAAAAATGATATTAGAAACCTCAATTTCATTTTTGAAGACCTATCCATAGATACCCCACACGTAAGGGTTTGATGAATTTTTTTTTTTGTGTTTCAGTTCTATGTATGGGGAACCCCAAATATTATTGTTTTAAAAAAAAATGATATTAGAAACCTCAATATCATTTTTGAAGACCTATCCATAGATACCCCACACGTAAGGGTTTGATGAAAAAAAATTTTTTGAGTTTCAGTTCTATGTATGGGGAACCCCAAATATTATTGTTTTTTTTCTATTTTTGTGTGAAAATCTTAATGCGGTTCACTGAATACATCTACTTACCAAGTTTCAATAGCACAGCTCTTATAGTTTCGGAGAAAAGTGGCTGCGACATACTCGGACAGACAGACAGACAGACAGACAGACAGACAGACAGACAGACAGACATGGCGAATCTATAAGGGTTCCGTTTTTTGCCATTTGGCAACGGAACCCTAAAAAAGTATCGTTCTACGAGTACGTACCAGTGGTAGCATTTTTAATTGCCAAAACTGGGCATATAAATAGATTTGTAAGCTAATTTTACCTGTGATTGCTTCTTTCAGAAGAGAGGCCTTTGTTTTGTAGGTGAGGAATCATCAAATCACGTCTCCCGCTCTGGGTGGAGCGGGAGGGAGTGTCAGACTTTTACTGACTAAAACCCACCCGTGTTCCTTCAGTTGCCTTTATACCAGGGCCACGGAAACTCTTTCGAACAAATCTCGCGACCTTAGCAGGTAGAAGAGAGGCCTATGTAAACCTATGAGGATTTTACTTCATTTTGTTTAAGACACAAGACTCTTAATTTTAACAAATAATAGTCAGATAAGTTATAGGAATCGGCTATAAATCGGGCTCAATAATTAGTGCAAGGGGTGTCACAACTAATATCGAATAAATAATCTAGATTTTGTTTATGTTTTGCATACGTGAAGAACAGATGTCCGCAGAAAGGGGTCCGCCAGAATTGATGCCTACCAGGGTGGCGGCGGTTATTCCAAAAAGTATCCGTGGCCCTGGCACAGGCAACTGAAGGAACACGGGGTGGGTAACGTGGATTTAAGGTATTAAAACTCTGACAAGCCCTCCCGTTCCACCTAGAGCGGGAGACGTCATTTGATGATTTTCCACCAAGGAAAAAAAATTAAAGGTACCAACATCAGGACTGACATTTAAATTTTTATTTGTAAATATTTGCCTGTGATTTAAACTGTAGCTCATGTTGCAGATTAATTGGCAGAATGAGTGATACAGCACTAAAAACATTAATTTAGGTCCTTTGGTACTTTCCTGCCAAATTAAATGCACTGAATGGCAGTAATAGCTGTAGGGCCAGTGTAAATTCTCTCTTTGTTTCTAAGACATTAATATTTAAATAGAGCAAGTACAGTGTTATATTTCAACCACTTAACAAATCACACTGAATCAAGCTTAAGTACTTAACACACACATATAACTACTGTATATTTACATTCCAAGCTTTTCAATAACTCCAAAACTTAACGCTTGTAAACCCGAATCAATGAATTGTCGCATTTAGCGTTTCGACATCGCTTTTGCAACTATTTATCGAAACAGATTTAGTCGATAAAATGGTAAGAAACTTTGTCTATTATTACGTATTAGGCACTTATAAGTCGTTTACTTAGATGAAATCGTCAGTTCCTACGTTAATCTCTATACAATGACGAAACTGGTGAATGTCAATAAATATCGAAGCTAATAATTTATTGAATGTATCTGACTTATCCTTATTGGTTTATTGAAGTTAATCCTATTCTGAATAGATCGCTGACAAGATATTACGAAATATGTTCGAATGAGAAAGATAGGTTTAATGAAATTGTGTAGAAGTCACATAAACTTTGAGATTATTATTGTGTTTGTTCAGATTAATATAAGATTATATTACTTTACATATTTGTTACAAAGATAAAGCCTATTTGCACGATTAAATATATATATTTATAGAGAAATACTGAAGTTCCGACTCTCCATTTCACAAGCTTTTGTTTACTCAATATCTTTACGCTTGCCTACCTTGAAAATACACACCTACCGTAAACCAAATAAAACCAATCATAAATCCCAGATAAAATCAACTTGCACTGAAATAAATTGCCATTTTCGAGTGAAGCTATTATTAAGTGAGGCATTTAAAAAGAATAGAAATAAAAGTGGTCCCCGGGGCAAGGAGCAATTAATGGCGAAGAGATTAACCAATAAATCGAAGCGAGCTTGCCGTGGTGGGGAGACGGTCGACTGGCTTTAGAGTATGAAGGGATGTTGTAGCGCGCCTTATATCAACCAGAATGAGGCGAAAAATCATTGTAAAATATTGGAAAACTGAAGACAGGTAGAAATAGCCGATTTCTAGACTTCGTAATGTGTTAGGTATTAGCGCCTCGCGTAGTGTTCTACGCGCGCCTCAAATAGATGTCAGTAAAAATTTAAGTGGTCCGCTAGGACCGATACCTGCCAGTAGTATTTGTTCGAAATAGTTACCGTGGCCCTAGCGCAGGCAACTGAAGGAACACCAGTGGGTTTTAGTCAGTAAAAGTCTGTCTCCCGCTCCGCCCCGAGCGGGAGAAGTCTTGATGATTTCCCACCTCAAAACAAAAAGGACCTATAAGGAAGTTGTTCTCACTGTAAAGCCTACATTAAAGGAAAAATTCGTACGAAAGTAATAGAAACATCCAGCTTATGCACAAGTAAGTCTAACAATCAGAATCTTGAAGAACATCTTGCTTCCTTGAAACATAAACTATTCACACGGCGAGGACATGAGTACCTCACAATAAAGCAAAAAAAAAATGTGCTTGCAAATTCCTACACATGCTAAGAGAATTCACAAAGCCTTCTATATCTTGATTAATACTCCTAGTTCCCGTCGCATCCTCGCACTGCTGTATAGGCGTAATGACGCCCGATAATCGGAGACATCCTTCCCGGGACCTTTGAGCTCGTTGAAAGGAATTTCTATATTTTAGTCGAGGAAAAAATTGAGAATTTTAACAAGGGACGCATCAAATCCGCGCTTGCAAAGCCATTAAGCTGGCGAGCTTCTAGATTTATTAAGACTTGTAAAATAGTTCTGTGAAGTTAAGTTGTTAAGAAAAGAACGTTGCACATCGGTAAACTTGCCTTCTTTATCGATAAGTTTGTAGATAAAATTTGTCCAAATTATACTCTCATTTCCGACTACACTCATAATTGTACCATATATAAAACAGATACCGTCTTAACTGCCCGTGTCGCCCAATCTCGACATCAATGGAAACGATTGTTTACTCAAACGATACAATACAAACTGACTTTCCATAAAACGACCAATAAAACCTGTGACCTCCAATAAATTCCATGCAATAAACAAACAGTGATAAATCGTCCTATTTAATTCAGAATCGGGGCGTTATCGCAATCTTTTCGGTATTTATTAGCGATTCACCTATCATTGCGATTTTTTTCGCAAACTACGGTATATCCATGTGTTGTCAGGATCGTGACAAGCCTAATTGACTAACGTATCCAGAGATCAGGCGGAACGCATGCAAAGCCGCGGTTGTCACATCGATTTGCCGCTTAAAGCTCGTCGTGCAATGCCTAAAACGTCCTTCCGTGAAAACTGGTTGCAAGACCAACGAACCGTCAGGGTACCCTTTTCTGTACTACTGACCAGGGCTGCAGAAAACGCAAGGATGGTGTCGTAATTATAGTGTCTGATAGCCTTGTATTCTATTGCTATGCGAAAAAAACATTGATCCGTCAACTTAGGCACATCTTACTGTAGTTTCTGAACACAGTTTTATATATTTTTTATTTTAGACATTTTTGTCCATAATTGCTCCAAAGATGAGTGCCGCTTGATTGACACTAGATTGATATTTGATCGCGAAATATGGCGTGAATAAAGAAGACTTGTAACTTAACTGTACTGAGTAACTAACGGATTTAGTTTATCGGTACTAACCACGGTTCAACCTAACGGAATTAACTTTGTTTATCGTAAATCTATTTGGTTAGCGTTGTTACACATCTTGAGTTCTAAACTAATAAACAGCTGAACTTTACCTTAACTATATATATATAGCAGGCTGATGTGTACATTGGTGTTTAAATCACTAACATATTGCTATGTAAATAATTCCCAAATTATGTAAGAATGTGGGTAGTTCAGTATTCTGTTAAACAGAACTAAAGATTTTTTATGACCATATTTTCTTTACATAGTATATAACAAAGTAGGTTTCCGCGTCTATACGCATAGATCTTTTAAACTACACACCGGTTTTTCATGCGGTTTTCATCAATAGACAGAGTGATTCAAGAGGAAGGTTTATATTGTTAACCAAATGTGATTCACGAAGAAGGTTTATACATATAAACCTTCCTCTTGAATCACTCTGTCTATTGATGAAAACCGCATGAAAAACCGGATTTATTACATAATACACGGGAAAAAGCGAAATTGTTTGCAAAAGTGACTATTCTTATAAATAACCGGTTATGTAATACTGCAACCTAAGATATATATATGTAGCACAATTTTAAGGATTAAGTGACCCATTTTAAACGTCACATAATCGAAAAGCTGCGAAAATTCGCAATTTCCTCACAGTATCAGTATCAGACCAAAAATTTAAATAAACAAACAAACTAAACCATAATATGTGGTTTAGTTTGTTTGTTTATTTACATTTTACAATACTACTTCCAACAATATTGAATCACTGCCCCTGCTATAGCATACCGACCTAGATAACAAATATGAAGCAACATGAATGACCAAACACGATTTGACAGCCCTGCATGAAAGGCTTGCCGCACACGGAGCGGCCGCACCATTCCACTCCGCTGGTAATTATTGTTGTACCCTACACCAGTTTGTAGAGCTCCTTACACCAGTTACACAACATTACGCAGCTGGCTATAGGAAAAAAGGAGGTGTATTTTAGTCATAGAGCCTTCTAATGTACGTGGTGAACCTAATAGTATGCTTAGCATTGTGTTTATGAGTAATAGAAGTAAGAAATATATTGAAAAAATTGCCTTACTGGATTTACTGGACCCTAAGGACTGCAATCACTAATGATTCTATTTCTAACGTCTAAGACCCTAATGGTTCTTAAATATCTACTCAGCATAGAAATAAAATGGCGCTTTTTTGCTGCCATAGAACCTTACAAGACATAACATCGGGTCACTGTTTCCTAGATGCGTTTACGGGAGGTTGTTCGGAGATGGCAACACACAAGGAACAATGGCAAGCTTTGGGGCAGACCTTTAGTCCAGTATCGTCATTTTCCGGGCCTTACCCCAATTTATTTGGGATTGACGCAACAGGCGTTTGCCCAGTAATGGGACACTAAAATAGGCAAAGGTTGAATAAAACAAAAAAAAACCTTAGGAGGTAGTAGGAAGAGGCGAAAATCTATCTACATTTTACCAGTAGTGATATGTTATAAGTCTATTATTACTAGCGGTCCGCCCCTAGTTCGCTCAGGTGTCAAAACGACTTGTTGAAACATCGACATTTTTGTGCTAAATGACGTTTCCAAAGAAAATACAACTATGAAGTTGCAAAACAAATCTAGTTATTAACGACAGCCAATTACTACAGCCAATATAATGTTTAATGTACGAGTATTTATACACGTACCATATGCCATACAACGTAGCAATGCTGGCAGCCTTTTGGGCACTTTTCCTATTGACAACGATGGGGAAGATTTTTTAATGCCCCATGATTCTTTTCTTTTACTAAATATCTAAAACCAAAGCTTTTTACGATAATTCAATTGAAGACAAATTTAATAATTAACAGAATACACATATTTATACACATAAACCTTCCGCAATAAAAGCTATAAATGATGTCGAAAACCACATCAAAATCTATTGTATAGTTCAGAAGCTTCAAGCTGTCTCTCACACCCAGGAAAAGTGAATTTATTATAAACTATTTATAGAACTGGCACAAATCTAGTCAGGATTACTAGCTATAAAGAATTTTCCAATCGGAAAACCCAATAATTATTTTGTATAGTGAAAAATTACAATTTATGCCTTGTATAGTTTCTTGTTACAATAACCATTTATATTTACCGATTCCAATCAGTTTCTTGTATAATATATAACAAGTTAACCGCCCTTAACCAAGCCTATATTATGATTGTTTGTTCATGATTTCTAAGCAAACTAACGTTTTACTATGCAATATTGTTGTTAGAGCTAATCTAACTTGTCTCTACAATTAGTTGATTGTCCAATAAGAATGGAATAAATGCTTTACAACTAGACAAGTTTTGTTTACAACTTCAAGCATGTTCAGAAACATAGTGGTTTAATGTTGAAAAAGGATAGTAAGGGGTGAGGTCCTATATTCGATATCATTGTTAGAAAATACATTATTAACTGTTTTATTGAAATTATGCATTCGATTAGATGCGCTTTTTGGCTTACCATAAAAAAAGCACACGGAAGATATATATAGGTGATTTGTTACGACACATTTCAAATTGTCCACACTAATATTATATCCACACTAATATTATAAATGCAAAAGTAACTCTGTCTGTCTGTCTCGCTTTCCTGCTAAAACTACTGAACCGATTTAAATGAAATTTAACTTTAGGTACACAAACAGTTTAGAGCCTGAGAAAGGACATAAGCTACTTTTTATCGCAGAAAAGGGGTTTTAAGGGGTTGAAAGGGAGTATGAAAGGTTGTAGGGAAGATTTTTATTTTTAAAGCTTTGGCAGGTAGCTGATGTAATAAGGAGTAACTTAGGCTACTTTTATTTTAGAAAAATACCTGCGTTAATTTCCGACATCCACGCGGGCGAAGCCGCAGGCAAAAGCTATTGCAGTATAAAACATTTAGGTGCGACAAATTTTGATTTTAAAACGGACATATGGCACAGATTGTTCACCGTGCCTAGAAGTCGTACCGTCTCTCCAGCCCTGTCCTTCACACACTCTCTGCGCTATACGGTCTCTTGGACGCTAAGCCTAACTGTAGGTAATGAGCACACTGACGAACTATACAAGTTTTTGTCAACATATATGCCATTTGGTCGCTTAAAAAAAATCTCAGCAGCTGCAGCAGACTAAAAATTGTATTCAAGATCGGTGTAGCAATATGCTTGCTCCTTATTCCATCATCAATTTATTTCAGCGCTTTCATTCAAGGAACTCAAGTTAAACAGGCGTCTAACACGAGCTTAACAATTAATGTTCAAAAGGGGTTCTGCCATAATTACAGCGCTTTCCCGAAAACAGTACCTTGTTCCTAATTGTGTCTTTTGACATCTGAAATTCTTTGTAGCAGCCCGAAATTTTGCTATTTTGCTTTATCTTGTTGCAAGTTTTCATTGAATATAGTCGTATTTATAGGTACATTCTAAAACTCACTGTCAATAATCTTGCTTTTCTATAAACACACACCATGGGCCTCTAAATATGCGCACTGCTGGGACCAATGCGGATTGGTAGATGTCACATATCTATGAACTTTGGGTTCTTGGATATTTCGGTTTCCTCACGCTGTTTTCCTTCAGCGTTTTAAAAGCAGCTGTAATGAAATTAAATACACAAAGTGCCTGCCTGGGTTTAAACTCACGACCTACGTCTCCTAAGTCGAGGCCAATACCACTAGACTACCACAGGTCCAAGACTCTCTAAAGAAATTATACAAATACATGCACATATTAAACACATGTATATAATTAGACATATTAATATATGAATAGCAAAATTTCTGCTCTTCTATTACTAATTGAAATCATCCCGGAAACTTTCAAAGGAACGTCGTGTCTATATTAATTAATGTGTGTACGCATCATTAATTACAATACATTAAGCTTTATTTCACAGCACTCTATACAGACAAGTATTCAAGACGTATAATATTATGTAGATAAATACAAGTTCTTTGATTATGTTTGTATTGGTAAGGATTTGAGAAAGATCTTAAACAAATTTGTGTTTAAAGGTTTGATAGGTAGATGTTCAATTTTTGGTGAGGCTTTTTGCTAAGTAATAACAGCCGCACGGGTCGATCGGTTAGGTTAATTCTGTAGATGGTGACCATCTATCAAAACCCCTACGTGCCTCGGAAAGCTCGTTAAACCGTTGGCCCCGACTATCAATCGTCTCTTCTCTATGTTCTGTTTTTAACAATCGTTACGGGTCGTCAAAAGCCCAAAAGTTTGACGACCAATCTTACCAAGGGCAGTGGCGTGCGGTCCATAAAGGCATAAAGACACTGCAGACCCTAGACCTAGTCGAACAAGATCTAGACCAGTTACTGATATTTCAAGAACAAAAAATGTACACTAAGTAATATAATTATTCAAAAATTTCAAAATCCTAATATAAAATTATAACAAAGTTCATACCGTAATTTACTACGGTAACGCGTTCATAACAGATCACAGCGCAAGGCAGCGAGCGATTGGGTCTTTATTTCATTCATAAATGTACGCATGTAGTAGACATTTTCGTGTCTATACATTGCACACAAAGGAGTGATAACAATGCGAGCTCCTGCGGCAGGACCTGGCAATAGTCAATCACGGGCATTGACATATTTGATCACGGGCCACACGCGCGTCACCGCGACTTTAATGGCGAGTATTATGCGACCAAATTGAATATGTACGAAAGTTAACGAAAATTCTGCTTGACAATGATGCAATTTTATTTGTCAACGTTTTACTTATCCAAAATTTAGAAATTGTTTATCTGTGAAGTGCGCTGTTTATGTTTTTCTTGTGATTAAATCATTTTGAAACGTAAATATTTAGGTCGATTTGTTGCTAATTTCAGTTATTATAGTTTATTGAATTGATTTTACAATTGGATTTTGTTTTATTCAAAACTAGCTTTTGCCCGCGGCTTCGCCCGCGTGGATGTCGGAAATTAACAAAGGAGGACGAACTACCGCGGTAAGATGTGTTAATTCAGGTTATATTATAGGTAATAGCTGTACCCGCGACTTCGTCCGCGTGGTATTTAACAAAAAGTTTTTCACAAAAACTGTCTTTGGAAAACTACGCTGACATACGTCTCAAAATTCAGCATATTTTTAGTTTTTTTAAACTATTATTTATTTTTTCTAAAATAAAAGTAGCCTAAGTTACTCCTTGTTACATCAGCTATCTGCCAGTGAAAGTTCCGTCAAAATCGGTCCAGCCATTTCAGAGATTAGCCGGAACGAACAGACAGACAGACAGACAGACAAAAATTGTAAAAAATGTTGTTTTGGTATATGTACCGTGTATACATCCATATACACTTAGTAAAAAGTAGTTATTTTAATATTAAAAACAGACACTCCAATTTTATTTATTTGTATAGATGTTGTTCGATTGTGACGTTTGGGTTAAAAATGTGTGTGTAAAGTTATAAATGGGAAGTTTTCGCATTTGCCGTTTAATGAAAAGGAGGCTAAAGGGAGATGTGTACCTCAGTTTGCAAGAATTAACCCAGCAAAGAGGTAATGCAACACGTAAGTTTCATAGTAATAATTAAGAAAAATATACAGAACGTTCATTTTCATCGTTAAAACGTATTTACACGTATTTAAGAAACACACAAAGTCGACAACCACTACACGTCTTTCCATGCTTTCAACCGAAGAAGAATTATTGGTCGCACCAAGTCATTATGGCGACGATTTAAAATCATATCTAAAAAAGGATAGGCGCGTAGATTTAATTTATACCTACTTGAGTTGGTTTACTTTATTACTTTTACTGTTATCAGTACTTAATTTACTTATTAAATATATTTACATATAATATAATATGTTAGGACAACTAACACACCGTTATCTGATCCCAAACTAGGCAGAGCCTGTACTATGGTAACCAGACAACTGATAAATATACTTATATATTTCTAAATACATAAATATTATAGATAAATTACACCCAGACACAGAACAAATTATTGTGCTCATCACACAACATTTGTCCTGGGTGGGAATCGAACCCACGACCTCGGTCTTAGCAGTCAGGGTCACTAACCACTAGACTAACAGGCCAGTCGCGCCCATATGCGAATCACATGAAGGGCCTTTTTCAAGGCCACATCAAATATCTTTCAAGTGACGTGTTCTGTAACAATCGCTCACTTAGATTTGTTATTTGAGCTGACCGAAATATTTTATTAGCATCATCAGAAAATCGTCATTTCAACCTTTTAAACCACCTTGTGAGTTTTTTCTTCACCAACTTGTGCAACTGCAAAAGATGTTTTTTTTTTAAACTGCCTACCCGGTCATAAAACCCTGTGCACGCCACTGACCAAGGGGTATAGTATTACCCAGTAACTGGGTTGTGATTGTGAAGCGAAGTCTTGTCGCTCCATGTCGAATACCGGTATTCAGTAGCTGACCCCCACCATATTTGGGCAAAAGTTAGGCAGAAGGTGAGATTTTCAATATTTGGTCTTGGTCGAGATATGTAAATACAGCCTGTAATATAAATGCCTTATCTTCTAATTCAGAAAAAACTGGCCAAGTGCGAGCTGGACTTGCGCACCGAAGGTTCCGTACAAACCTGCAGGTATTCACGGTTTATGCATAAGGTTTATGTTTATGAGATTAAAAGTTTTTTTTTTTTAATTTTTATATTTGAGTTGACTGAATGAAAGGTAAATTGTGGTTTACGATTTATGACGTATTAAAAAAAATCTACTTACTAGATCTCGTTCAAACCAATTTTCAGTGGAAGTTTACATGGTAATGAGTACATCACATATTTTTTTTAGTTTTATCATTCCCTTATTTTAGAAGTTACAGGGGGGGGTGACACACATTTTACCACTTTGGAAGTGTCTCTCGCGCAAACTATTCAGTTTAGAAAAAAATGATATTAGAAACCTAGATATCATTTTCCCACAAGTATGGTATCCCACAAGTATGGGTTTGAAGAAATTTTTTTTCTTGAGTTTCAGTTCTATGTATGGGGAACCCCAAATATTATTGTTTTTTTTTTCTATTTTTGTGTAAAAATCTTAATGCGGTTTACAGGATACATCTACTTACCAAGTTTCAACAGCATAGCTCTTATAGTTTCGGAATAAAGTGGCTGTGACATACTCGGACAGACAGACAGACAGACAGACGGACAGACAGACAGACGAATCTATAAGGGTTCCGTTTTTTGGCATTTGGCAACGGAACCCTAAAAATCAGTCGGAATTTATACTTACGTAAACAGGTCCCAGATCTATAAGCCAATGGGATGATTATTGCATATCCAAATTGACAGCTACGTAGCTTTGTTTATGCAATTTCGATAGAATTGGTTCGAAATGTTGTTACATATGTAACAAGGGCAACAGCGTCTTCCATGTAGCTTTCCTATTTATTCATTATAGGCACTGCGATTACCAATACAGCTGTCAAGCGAGTTTGGCCAGTATAGTTAGGCTTACGATGTACAGCTTGACACTTTTTTATTTAAATTGGGTACGTCTAAGTGAATGCCTGCAACGGAACGGAAATTCGGCGTGCTTTTGTTTTCTCTAAAATTCATGCGAATTTATCGATCGATTAAATATCGATCGATTCGGTACGAAATCATACCGAACTCTCCGTCGCGTAATTTCGGAAGATGTGTAAAATGTGAGTGTCTTGGTACACTAAAACCGTAATGAGAGCTTTCCTTCACAAAACATAATTATTACACATGTGTCCATCTAGCTAAACATACATACATGTAGATACTTATAACAGCCTCATTACTAACAAGCAAGTTTAGTATTTGTACAGTGCATGTCGAACGCATTGGCTTGCATCATACCAAAGTTGTCAACTACAAACGACAAACGTTGTCGACGACAACGGACCACGTCCTGTGCCCTATATGTATGCTTATCGAGTAACATGACTCGCTAATCGAATAGAATAACAAGAACAATCGATTAGGAATTCGATATGAAAATTCTTTGCGATTCGGAATGTCGCTTTCTGCTTTAATATACTCAGACTTGTAAGCAGAGAAAATTAATCTTCGTGATAGGGAGGAGAAAAATAAACGCAATTGGATTCTGTCAATATCTAGTTGTAGTATGTACCAAAATTCTTAAGATATATGGATTTTAGATAGGTTGTTGGTAGCGTACGTGCTCAAAACACTTTAGTATCAAAGCCAGGGATCCTGTTTCACGCCCACGGCCACGGTTTTGAAGACTCAACAAAGCCTATTCAATATTACAAGATATTGAAATCTTATCGCAAAAGCTAAGGAGATTGAATTGTTCCAAATTCAATTAGGTCTATCAAGATAATATACCCGCTGCCAAAACTTAAGATCATTAGTTCAATAACAAGACCATTACGACAAAGCTCAACTGTCGTCATGTCAAATAAATTACTCACTAAACCCAATGTTAGTTCACGTATCTTATCAGAACAGGGGACAAACGTCAATACGTAATAGTAACTAACTAAACATTAATTCATAGGTACTCAAATTCTTAGTAATCTTATCCCGGACACTTTAAATTTAAACTTATTCTTATCGCCTCTCATAGCGGTGTCAGTTCATTTCCTATTGTCAGACATTCTGACAATGGACTGGGACTTTGACAAGGGCCTGCTGACGTAATTATACGTGCAGGCGAGTTAATTAGTCGCTCATTGAGTCGGTATTACTGTGCAGTCATTGCGGATAATAGCCGGTCGGGCAGACTCGCGCCCTCTCCACGAAACACGTCGATTGGAGGTTCGATAGTTGAGTCAACGGATTAAAGCCTATTGCTAGGCTGTTTCACAACAACGTCTCTTGCGATCATACTAGATTTTGTCAATTTCTATTCAAGGAGAAACTTTGAGTTAGGGAAATTGGAATTATGTAAGATTTGGCTTCAGATGCAACAAAATAGCAGTCATTCGACTGCGCTAATCAACTGTGACCATTGCAATGGTGTTTTTGGGTGATGAGAACATAGGCCAAGCGTGCTTTTTAGCAAATTCGCAATCAACACAAAAAACGCAATGTTTAAAATGCAATTATAATGTTTCGCTACACTACACGAGCTTCCTAGCACGCTATAGCAAATAACCATAAATCATCAAATAACCACAACTTTACGGGTTCTATGGAATGACCGGAAATTTCATTAACTTTTGTAAACCAGTCATTTCGCCTTTAAATAATAACTATTTAATTTTAACTAATTCCAAGTAACTGAAAGTCGGAAAATGCCGACTGTAGGTCTATTATTTTAAAGTGCATACCTACATAATTTATGTTAAGTGAAGTTTTCGAACTGGAGATTTACAGCGCTGGTTTAATTGTTAATCTATTAATGAGTTTCCAAACTATCGAAGTTGGGAGTTGAGACCACACAGAGTGTGAAATATTTCACGAGGTGGTCACGATCTATTAGATTACTTCGATACTATACCGATATTGTTTTATCGAAGTCACTTTACGGATGTACGATGGATTGGGTTGATAAGAATGCTTGTGTGCATTGGATTTACGAAACATCCGGTGAACGGACAGTTCACATCGCCATCGCTGTGGGCAGACACGCTGCATTGAATTTGATGAAATAATGCACTAACTGTAGTATTGCCACCAATAAATAATAATAGAAAGCAATGATTTACGTGTATTGCGTCTTTTATCGCTATAGCAGATTGAAAATACGAATAGTGGATTGATTTAATGCTTCGGATTTGGACTTGTAGAGAACTGAGAACGTACGGTTATGGAAGCACTCCTGTTCAATGTTTATTTAATGGCGTGGCTTATGGGAAGTTGATTTAAGACGACGTACATAACTAGGTTTGATGGAAATGTGGATTGCTGAGTATAATCATAACATAATCAGACTATAATGTTCCCACTGTTGGGATACAGACCTCCTCGGTTCGAGAGGACGTGGGCTATAAAATACCTAGTGCGATTTGGTAGTTGTTACATGTCTTTGAAGAATTTTTGGTTCCAACACATGTCGCTTTTCTCTCTATGATTTCCTTCGCCGTTTTAGTACTGGGTGGGTTATGCGTGGTTTTTATTCAAAGTAAAGAGCCAATAATGCACGATGACTGTAGGTTAAAGGTAAATAGACCTTTAGTCAGTCAACTGTGAAATAGGTTGATTTTAGAATGTAACCTAGGCAATTTTTAGTACACTTCGCTGGCCACAAAGTCAATATTGTCACATTGGATAAACAGTTTAGATGGGATTTTGTAGATTGCTCCAACAAAATTCATTTTAACGGACTACAGAAGAACTTAAATCTTACCATATGTAGCATAGATTCATACAGAAGCTTTATACAGTAGCAAAATCTTATCAAGAATAGATTAAAATCATCATTATATTATAATAATGTCAGGGAAATTGATGCACATCCATCGGTTTCTTCTTTCCTCCAAAATTTCGATCAAAGTGTATGGAACGGCATTTTTTTTATGTCCAACGTAAAGTTTTAACAATATGTTACTTGTCAATGTTCCTGCCTCCTGTCACCCTAAGGCCCAAGATATAGACGAACTATCTAGTTTGGGGTTCACTGGAAAATAATATACTGTAACTAGCTCTGGGTAATATTTAAGTTACTCATGTCGTCTCAACTTGATGTTCACCTATGTTTGCTTACTGTATTACCTGGACAATAAATATTTTCTATTTAGTGCATCGTGGTTGCTGACGTATTGATCGTTACTAACTCACATCGATAACTGTTCCAAATGCTTAGCATTCATTCGATGTATAACTAAACATACCTACAGTATGAATATCCAACCATCTGTCATACCAGATATGAATGAAATACTATTCAGTGTACACAATATTCAAGCAACGATCAAATTTGTCACCTGCACCTGCAACGGTGAATATGAATGGTGCGTACCACGTTCAAGCTCTGAGAAGTGAGTGTTTAGTATCAATTAACACATTGGCTATAGTTCGGTGAAATGTGGATACGGTAAGGGGCAATGACCTTGGTGATTGGCGTTTTTCTCAAAGATGTTGTGAATGAAAGGTAACTACTACTATTTTGTTTACAGCTTGTTGCAGCCCCAAATTTGGGGGGGGGGTTGCCATAATGCCACATTTGGCAGGTGGATTGACGATCACAGTATGGTGGTGAAATGTTTAGAAATCGCTGCTGCCCGTTCTCTAGTAAGTCCCATAGTCGCCTCTTACGACACCCACGGGAAGATGAGTTTAATTAATAAGAGCTGTAATTAATTTGGGTCTATCGATTAAGTTAAGCTACGCTTACCGCAGTTGGCCCGTGAATTGGTGACCATCTTTACAAATCAACTCATCATACCTCATACCTTGGAAAGCACGTTAAGCTGTTTGTTGGTCCCGGCTGTCATTCGTAACACTTTGACAGTCATGACGGGTCATTAGAAGCCCTATAGTCTGAGACTAGACTAAGGGGTACCGTATTACCCGGAAACTGTATCGTGTGGGTTAGATAGACAGTCATCAAATGTCAGCCGAAAGACGCCCACTGCTAGACATAGGGCTCCCGCAAGCTCGTCTTAAATTCAGTGCATTCCTGAGGCCTTCACAAGTTCATCGTTCCATCTTGTGGTAGGCTCTCCAACTCTACGTGTTTCGGTACGTGGTCGACACTCCAGTAAATTTTGGCCCAACGGCCATCTGTTCTGCAAGCAATGCACCCGTAGGCAGTCGCTAAGTGTATACCTACTGGTATTCAGTCAGCTGCCTATTACGAATTTCTGTAGTTGCGCATTAGCCCACAAATAAATTAACTTCGTTTCAGTCATCTAAAGAATGTATTATATTGTTTAAAAAAAATATAAAGCGTGTAAAAAATAAAAATGACGATTCACCTGGGCGAGTTAATTCGTGCGAGTCAACTAATAAGCTGACTTTTCGACCATTTCGATCATTTGCATACAAAGAAGTTTTGAGACCACCCAAGAAACTTCCGTTACTTTTATCACTTAATTAGTATTTCATCAGAGTTTCTTTAAAACAGTAATAATTTATGAGTATCACAAGAACAAAATTTATTGGACCACAGAGGTTACTAATAGTAGTACATTATGTAACAGATTAGGTAACCTTCAACACGTAGTAAAAGCACATAAGTCATAGAGTTGTCGAATGCCAAGATTTATGGTTTAAAAAAAACTGGAATTCATGACCTGCATTCCGTACAAACGATAAATCGTAAATGAAAATACCTGACACAGTCACTGACATAATACGTACCAAGATAGGTCTATACAATGTTTACTTGAATCACAGATACCAATAAATATAGACCGCCGGAGTTTGGGTTGAGTTGGTTGTGTTGTTGGTTTAGTTTGTGTCGTGTTGTTTGGTGTGAGTTGTTGTTGTTGTTGTTTGAGTTTGAGTTTGTTTTTTTTTTGGTGGGAGAGTTTTAGTCCGCCTCTGTACATTTATGTGCTTAAAGTGTTCAATAAATAAATAATAAATAAATAAATATAAACACAGCATCACGCCTTGTTTCCCGAAAGGATTGGGCAGAGATGTACCTTTTACACCCACATATCGCCAATTATATTTAAGTCCCATGTAATAGAGGGTGAGCTTATTGCCATCAACTGTGCAAAAATCCAGAATTCGGGCTGCAACTGAAATATTCTATACTAGCTTCTGCCCGCGACTTCGTCCGCGTTAAATTTCGTGCTCCCCCGACCCTTCCCGTCGCGTCCAATCGCCTACCCGTGCGATTTTCCGCGTTTTTGCAACATTTTTCATTACTGCTCCGCTCCTCTTGGTTGTAGCATGATTTTATATAGCCTATATTACTCGCAGATAATGTAACTTTCTAATGATTAAAGAATTTTTTAAATCGGTCCAGTAGTTTTTGAGTTTATCCATTACAAACAAACAAACAAAAATACAAATTTTTGTTTTCTTTATAATATTAGTGTAGATAAAAAAAACTAACAACACTTTAGCCGACATGAGTATCGAACACCGGATCTCATACTCAGCAGCAGCGACTATTAGACCCACGGGGCTGGTACTAAATAAAAATTTCGTAACTGTCAGCTGCAGCTGCAAGTTTAAACTATATAGTAAATTTCAAAATATTTTCTTAGGTCATCAACAACTACGAAAAAAATAAAGGTCATCAATGATGCCACGGTTTTTTTTTTCTGGATGGGAAATCATCAAATGACTTCTCCAGCTCTGGGCGGAGCGGGAGGGCATGTCAGACCTTTACTGACAAAAACCCACCCGTGTTTCTTCAGTTGCCCATGTGCCAGGGTCACGGTATCTCTTTCGAACAATCTCGCGACCCTGGCAGGCATCGGTCTTAGCAGACCCCTTCAGTGCTGCTGACATCTCTTTGAGGCGCGCGTGGAACACTACGCGCCTTCGACCCGAGCCTGGTCGTTACCGGGCGGCGAGCTACCCATTGCTCGCCACCCGCAAGCTCGCGCCTACGGTGGCCGGGAGTCCGCTATCGACTCCCGACGCCCGGGACGTCTCCTCCTGCGGCGGCTAAGGACGTGAAGGCGCAGAGACGGCCACTGCCTCACGCGCCCCGCCTCCTCCTTCGCGAGCATTACTGCTTTGCAGAAGGAGGTGACGGCTTCCCATGCCCTCTCGCTCCGTACCATGGCTCGCACCAGGGCCGGACGCGAGAGGTCGCCGCCGCCGATCGCCTCCACGAGGACACGGTGGTGCTCCGCTCAGGCAGGGCACACCTCCACCGCATGCTCCACCGTGTCCTCCAGACGATCCTCGCAATGGAAACACCCGGGCGTTTCCTCCCACTTTATCCTGAACAGGAACCCACCGAAGCACCCATACCCAGTGAGAACCTGCGTCAGGCGGAAGGTGAGGATGCCGTGGCGCCTCTCTATCCACTCCTCAAAGAGGGGACTTACCGTCGCAATTGTAGCGTGCCCAATGATGCCACGGTTGGCTAGTGAATTTGAGTAGACATGATATGATTAGTTCGTCGATAGATACCACTGTCCAATCACCAGGTATTAATTCTTCTCCTGTCACAATCCTTCTTCCCAATGAAGTCAGACGCCTTCAATATAGGCAGTTCTTCCTGTGATTCATCATCATGTTATCTCATTCTTCGAAGCCTCTTACATATAGGAAGAGAAATTTATTCGCGAGCGCTCAATAGATCAATAAGATTATTAATCGAGACCACACGACCACAACATAATCACTTATTAATTGCACACATACAAATCACATTAATAAAACCAACCTGAATGGTTCACACATTGCGCAATAGAAAACGAAATGTCGATTGCAAAATCTGTCAGTAAGTCAGTAGGTACTAGGCTCTCAGTAGTTTTAAGATCAAAGAAACAAATTATATAAGGCCGGCTACACGATCACGTTCGTCATTGTCTTACTGACCGGTTCAACGCGTACAAGTAGCAATTATAATGAAATACCGATACCTACCATGTTTTCTACGCGGGGGTACCCAGACATAGATAAGATTTGTTAAATCAACGCCTGCTGTTTTGCCACATCTTAAGCAAGTGAATTTAGGAGGTCTGGGATTTCATCTTATGTTCACGTATAAAATTCCGCCATCCACTGGCATCCAAGGCAAAATCTTGTGGTAAAAATTAATAAAACCTTCTCGAAAAAGGAAAAAGTACATGGTACATGGTTATTATCAAACTAGGGACCACAGAGTCAGTTTTAAGGAACTGTGTTGAAATAAACATAACATAAAATCACGGTTTGTGTCTCCGAGCGACTGGGAAGAGATGTACTATAGTGCACCTTCATTTAGCCAGTTATGTTTAAGCCATAGAAACAGGGCAGTGCTTATTGCCATCAACTGGGCACAAATCCAGATTCCAGGCTGGTACTGAGTAATTTCAGATAGAAAAACCCAATAACACTGCATAACCGGGGAATTGGACCCAGGACATCGTGCTCAGTGGAAGCGGTTACGACACGTAGACCAACAAGGTAGTAAACAAACTCCACAATTTTTTATGAGTTACCAGGATATTATCCCATGATATTACCCCATTTCTACCCGTGGGTGTCGTAAGAGGTGACTAAGTGACTTACTAGAGAATGGGCAGCAGCGTTCTCTATGCATTTTAACATCATACTGCGATCGCCAACCCGCCTGCCAAGTGTGACGATTATGGCAAAGCCCCCTAAATTGGGGGACGCTCATGTCCAGCAGTGGACATTTTATTGCTGAAATGATGATGATGGTGATGATCAGGATATCACATATTATCATCTCTGTTTACATGGTGAAGATATTTGTGTTTCAACACAATAGTAGTTACAGTGGATTAGGATATAAGCGTCTCAAGGAGCTAAAAATGCAAAGATAGGTACTTACATGACAGCTTTTGGCACAACTTCACTATTCAGCTTTCGTTTGCAGATTTTCATTTGCAGCTCGATTCTATGATTTAGTATTGTTACCAGACATCAATTAGCTGAAAAATAAACATGACTAAACACTTACCTATTGACTTACTATTCCGTTTAGCCGTAAAGAAGAGCACCATCCTATTTCTTCCCGTGGGTGTCGTAAAAGGGGACTAAGGGACTTACTAGAGAATGGGCAGCAGCGTTCTCTATGTATTATACCACCATACTGCGATCGCTTACCCGCCCACCAAACATGGCGATTATGGAAACACCCCCATGGTCCAGTAGTGGACGTCTTACGGCTGAAATGATGATGATAATAATGAGGAAACACTTACTCTTTTAATAGGTATCATATCATCAAGATGAACTAAATCGTGCTAAATTGCTGAGAAACCGTTCAGCAGCTATTAAAATGGCTAAACTTTTACGCTCGACGTAAATCATATATAAAATAATTATTAAGTTCATGCTTATAGCTACTGTTTAGAACTTTAGATCAGTAAAGAGATTACATGGGAATCTGGATAAAAGCTTAACTTATATCCAACAGTCATAAAATAAAACAAGTTAATTAAAATGAGCTTATAATTATCGTTGCATCGTTTCTGAGGCACTTAAAAATAACGGTGTTTGTTTAATTACTCTCATTATGCAGAAACCAGTAGGAAGTTGTGCTTATTGATAAATAGTTCTGATGGCTGCTCACTAGTTAAAACTACAGACGTACGAACCCGTTTCCTTCTGTTGAATTACCATTCACACGCGAGGATAAGCAATTGATACTCAATATATCTTTCATTGCAAGATTCAATAATGTGATACGAAGTGACTGTAAATAATGATCGACACACAATGTAAACAATGGAAACGTGGCAAACCAATAACCAGAATCAAATTATGTAATATTGGAGAAGGAATCGAATTTATTTGTTTTGAAATAGATTGTTTGTATTGCATTGTTACAGGCATGCAGACATGCAATCATCAACTGTGCTGCGACCCGTCTTTCCATTAATCAAAGAAACTGGGACAGATTCTATTAGTATACTCGCAAAGATTGCTGTGCTGACGAAATGAGTTATCAAATCGGAAATTATAAGAAAATGAATATAAAATTGCTCGATAATCATCATACTTGTTAGTTTGTGACGAGAAAATTTAATCATAATGGTGGAGCAACATCTCACATAAAGAATCTGATAAAGACTGGATTCAGAGCTTATAATAATATATATTATTAATTCAGTCCTCAGATATTATCTAATACTAGCTTCTGCCCGCGACTCCGTCCGCGTGTCAATCGACCCAGAGAATAAAAAGTTTCACAGAAAATTCAACCCCCATTTCCCCCTCTTAGGGATGGAATTTCAAAAAACCCCTTCTTAGTGGATACTTACTCTTCACATCTTTGTGAAGAGTAAGTATCCACTAAGAAGGGGTTTCACACTCTCCAAATTTCACGTTTCTACGACCAGTGGTTTAGGCTGTGCGTTGATATATCAGTCAGTCAGTCACTCAGGACTTCGAATTTTATATATTTAGATTTAGATCTAGAATCTTGACAAATAGCCAATTGATGAAAACGATATTTGCAAGCAAACCACAAGCCACTATTATTACAAAACAATGATACAAATAAACAAAGACGATTACAATCACGCTAAGTACATTTTGAACTGAGCTTACCAAGGTCACAATTCTTTATTTTCTTATTATTGTAATTTGCATGAGTACTCTGTTGTGGCATTTGATTATCGCGAATCATTATTAGAAACATTAAAACGATTTCATTAGTATCCATCTCCATTAGAGCTATGTCATTGACACGAAATGAAAAATTGTTAAAGCAATATATCAAGATAATTTATATTGCAATCTGTAATAGAGTTATTACGGAATAATAAACGAAACAGCTGTGAATGAAACTAACTGACTATTGTAACATTATTAGCACCAGGCTGTGACACCTAAATAGTCGTCTCTGATGTATTTATAGCGCAAATTATTTTAAAATCTGTTTAATAATTGGAACAATATGAAGGCAATATCCGGCTGGCGAAAGCACAATGATGAGTTAATCAAAGCTCTAAAGAACGCAATAAAGAAACTCTACATGGAATGCACAATAAAGCTATTAATTAAGAATTTAGTCGGCGACTTGCAATCTCGACTGCAACGCACGTAGATGGTCACAAATCTCACTGGAGCCATTACTTACTAGGCTCAAGCCCGCTACTGCACTATAACTATTTTTAACATCCGATATAGCTCCTGATAAATCACTTCTCCATCTACACCATATACTATAAATGAGCTTTACATAACTCACGCGAGCATTATTTATCACGCGCCCTTACTAAAGGAAAAATATTTAAAATTGCACGTCTACCAAGAATTCAGTGGCAAAGATAAAGGTGTGCAGAGGAATGTCGCTGACGTAGCCGCTGCCAGGATAAAACTCGGCGAAATTGCGAATATTTTGAATTTCAAATAATGTCTACGAATGGTTGGTATTCAGAAATAACTATGTTTATGCCCTTCGGGTGTATACGGGTGACTTATGCGGCAACTATTGCACGAACTTTCGTAATGCTTTCTTTACTTATCCGAGTGCTCGGGCCACGATGTGTAGCCGCGCAGATAGTGGTCATTCTTCAACGCATAAATTACAGATCTCTCGCGGAAACTTCACGCCATCACGCTCGCCCCGGGCAGCAACACAAACACACAGATAATGCGCTCAAATCAACTGCAGGTAATAATTCATGGTGCAGTTTAAAATTCACGTTTGCACATTAAAGCACGCAATGCAATAACGAGTCGCCTAATGTGCCTGATGTGCCTGATGGCTGGGTTTCACACGCGAACCGAAACCATGTGGCCATTGAGAGCTTAGATAGATAACAACATAAATAAAATCCGTCGAAACATCTAGCTGAATGCCTCTTTGCCGATTAGATTCAGTTTCCTTATATGGGCCTTTTTAGATTTAAAGCTTTGGCTAAATTCATAACTGTACATAAATTACGTTTCGCACAGCTCAAGTCGACACGCAACTGCGTTTATCTGTAGTTTTCCAATAAACAACGTATAATTGAAGGTTTCATATTTGCTAATAGTTCCGATAGACTTGTTATTCTAGGCACGCAGCTAACAAAGCGCGGGCGCAGACGAGATAACCGGCCGATAGTCCTCTGCGCACCAGTTACGCATGCCCAATGATAACTGTAAGACGAGATACCATAAACTTTTCCCATGCTACATGATTTTTCATTAAACTGCTATATTATACTATGTTGTGCAAGATTTAGAAAGGTATGGTCCGTTTCCACCAACATTGTTTCAGTTCACTTATCAATTTCCCACAAATCGACAGTCACGAATTCACATGCAACAGATCGGGATCAGGGCTTTGGCAAAAAATGGAACGTCGTGCCAAACGAAAGACAACAAGTCTTTGATACTACGTGAAGTCGATAAGAGATGATAATTGCGGATTGCGTTGGTGCTTCATCAGCGAAAATGTGCGAAGGGTGTCTGAGGAAACGAGCAGTAGTATTGCGGTTTGAAGAGTAAATCTTTATTTATGTCCCTTATTCATTCGCGCCATCTCCCGGCGAAACCCAGTGCGCCGCCGCCGTCATTACTCAGATATTTATTGCGTTAGCTTGTTCCGCAAACGCTCCCTGCGAGACATCGTCGCGTCGTTTATGTTAATTTATTCGCATTTCAATGAGACGCCTGTAAAATGGCATTATGCATTATCATGTCTTATTTTTGTATTTATATGTGCTAAGATTGTAACGGCGGTTAACGTTTTTATCAGAACTGTGTTTACTGAATAGGCTGCTTACTGTACTGGGAACATTAAAGCGTTGGCTGGTTGAGAAAAGTGGAAGTACTGCATGCCTTTTAAAAAGGAAACATGTAACAGTACCTCAATGCCTAGGAACAGTGATCAAACAAGTTGGTCCATTCATTCTCATGAGAGAATGACGTACGCCCTAATTTCATAAGCGTACAATGCATAAAATTCAAACCTGAATACAAATAGAGCTTTATTTTTTCATTATGTGACTTATCAGTGGAATCTACGGCTCATATGTTTGGTGAATGTCATGAGAAGGGATTGACGGCATAAACAGCAGTTTATTTGTCCAACCCACATTACACCGTAGCATGAATTCGTAATGAAACTATTACTTAGAAATTTGGATCACCTGAATGTCGTGTGTGGCCGTGAGTCATCGTGATAGCTTGCTTAGATGTTTACGTAGACTCTAAGCTGTCGAGACAGTGCAGTGGCGTTTGAAAACTAGTTGAAGGTTATTGGAAAACCTTACGTAATACGAAAGTGTCGGCCCATGTCCAGAGTTAACTCACCAGGTCAGCTATTTATATATACCAGCCGGGTAGTTGTGAAATACACTAACTTTAGGAATGGCTTTTATTTTGATAGTTTAACAACATTACGTTGTAGAGCAGACAAATTTTTTGAACATAATGAATCAATAAATTAGCTATAACCTTCAAAATGACGCAGACTCATTAGGGTGCTGTTTTTACAATGACTACAGAGCAAAGAACTGAATAGGAGTAGTTTCTTTGCTATATTTTCTTTCAGTATCTGTCAGTGACTTCAACGATTCTTTCAATATCTTAGACCTACGGGCCATTTTTTTTTTGTGGGTGGAAAATCATCTAATGACGTATCCCGCTCTAGGATGGAGCGGAAGGGTGTGTCAGACTTTTACTGACTAAAACCCACCCGTGTTCGTTCAGTTGCCCATATGCCAGGGCCACGGTATCTCTTTCGAACAAATCTCGTGACCCTGGCAGACTTTTGTTTAGGTAAGCCAACATGAGAGTACATGACCACAAACCAGACGCATGATAAATGACTTAACGCTTTTTTCACCCACGGAATGGCCATATATCAGCCTATTTTTCATCTAGAACTGCTACTTGTCATCCATTAAACATACCGGATACGCTCCCACGTAAAACTTTTTTAGTGACTAGCAGATCATGTTTCATAACTTTAAGTACTAATTTGGGATATCATTGTGCATTAACTTTCATCAAAAAACTCCCACTTTCTTACGGAAAGAGCCTATAAAAGAGCCTAAGAGATCAAGATAAGTTGCACATAAAATTATTATGACTCATGGACCCAGTTAGTATTACATCAACGTCGTTATTTAACCATATAAAATAAAAAAGTATTCGATAATTAACTGGGAGTTACGTCAAACTGGTACACATATGGTCAATTTTCTGTGAGACGTCATTATTGACCGTTCAAATCCCACGGTGTTACGTAAACTTTGTGGTTTACGTTACGGTCGTTTTGTGTGTTTGCTGTTCGTGTTTCACTTAGTACACACGGTCATTGTTCTACAAATATAAACAATGATGTTGTCGTGTTAATGTGTAAAAGAAAAAGATTGTTTTTCTTTTCGGTGTTTTTTTCTTTCATGTTAAAGTTTATATAGTGTATGACAACACTCTTCAAATGAATAATTCTAGCCAAGCATGCACAATAGACCTAATGAGGTCACGTGAGATATATTGATATATTGGTGTAGGTCTGTAGACCATTTTCTATTTTACTTAGTACCTGATATTTGTTGACAGGCCTATACTGTCCTCCCATACCTATGTATTAACAATGTATTTCGGAAACATTATCATCATCATCATCATTTCAGCCGTAAGACGTCCACTGCTGGACTTTGGCCTCCCCCAATTTGGGGGGCTTTGCCATAATCGCCAGGCTTGGCAGGCGGGTTAGCGATCGCAGTATGGTGGTAAAATGCATAGAGAACGCTGCTGCCCATTCTCTAGTAAGTACCTTAGTCGCCTTTTACCACACCCACAGGAAGAAATGGGGTGGTGTTATTTTTTACGTCCGGCACCACACGGTACATTATAAAAGTCAAGTATTTCAAAGAGTAATCGTGAACTTTCTTGCCAGCTCTTCGCAATACAAAACGACTAATTGGAACCATGCACCTAGCTTCTTATATTTCAAAAGTGCCCATGTAGGTGCCTCATGTATAACTAACTAGCCTGTATTGTCCTACTGCAGGGCAGTGGACTCCCTCTCCCTTTTTTGCACAATTATTTATTTTGCTAGTGCTGGCCAGTCTTTTTGGTAGGAGGCAAGCTCGTCCCACCATCTTCGTCCCAGCCTGCCACAATGGCGTCGTGCGTTAAATGAGACCGAATCCGTGAATCTCAATGCTCATTTGTCATCTGACATGCGGCAGACATTTACAGGCCAGTCTCACTTATATCGTCGAATTTCTTTCTCTACTCCGTGTCTAAACCGAGAGGGGTTTCAAGCCATGTATGTATGATAGAAATACAATATATTTGATTTCATATGGTCAAATTCAAGACTTCCAAAGCATGAAAATACCTGAAATGACAAGCAACTAAATCTCTTCAGAATCGTGATAAAGCCATAACATTATGCAAAATGAACTTCATCTAAATACCGAAAACAACAAACAATGATTACAATATTTACGACCAGATATTTAGTCGCTTCATTATCCTATGACCTGAGCAGCATTACCCAAGGCGTATGTAAACATGACGGGCGGTCCTCAGCCGAAGCCAATAAAGCATAATTAATAACTGGAAAGTTTGTACCTCATTGCGATAGCGTTACCTAACCACAGTTCACTGGAGAACAATACTGCCCACCATTACCAACGGACTTAAATGATTAGCTCCTGACATAAGGCGGTCACAACGAGACATGGACACAGAATAGATAGGTACAGAAGATCTGCCCTGTATAGCGCCAGTACGAATGCGCACATGAGGCGATCTGTAACTACACTTGCTAGCAGAAGATTCGGACATTCTCCTCGCTATTTGAGAGACGATTTCACAAAAAAAAAAATGAATGCTATTATAATTTTATATTGTGTGAAGGTAAGATAAAGTTTGGTTAAACGTATGGTTTTTTTTAATTTCACCTACTCAATCGCACTGCTAAGCAAAGGTCTCACCCCATATCCTTTCGGGTATGGTTTTTTACGGACACCTCGATTATTACCCTTGCGGTACGCATCTAGGTCGTCTTCTTCAGCAATTCCCTAAAGACCTTTTGTAAACGTATTTTTAAGTTATTGAAATAAACATTTTGTATTTTGTAAACCCTTTAGCTTGATAAGAAACAATTATTACTGACAAGGTCGACTGGATTCTACAGTATCTTAAACGCATGCCAGTCCCTACGTGTGCGCTTTTAGTCGTAGAACTTGCCTCGTGTCTATGTATGTGTGCGTTTGCACTCATCGTATTAAAACTTCTGGTTCCTATTTATTCTGTGCCTTGGATGGCTTGTTAGTGCAAATGAACAATAGCGACACAGGTACATTTGGCAGACGATCGCTCTCTTAGATTAGGCAAGACTTTAAGCACCTTGAAGTAATAGTAGTCAGGTCACGACTGTTCCGAATTAAAAATTAATGCTTTATCGAACCGACCGGCATTCTAAAACAACGGATACTTACTTTCAATTGGTTTTATGAAACAGTGATGCCTTGTTGCGGACATAAAAACCTGTTTGATCGTTGAACGCGTTTCTGGATTCAATTTAGTAAGTGATCCGATCTGGGATCATTAATAATGTCGTAACGGGTGAAATGGTTGCAACAGTTATCTCCTTGTTGTGTGGTTGACTTTAGTTAAACGGCCTTTGTGCGATTTGCAAGCGTGAGTCGGGTTTGTCGAGATGGATCGGTGTCTATTCATCTTGCTTGTATATCTTTAAATAGATATCGGGTTAACCCAACTTAAAATAACGAAACAGTTTGTATGAAACTGTTGCTTTTTTTGCTAATGAAAAACGTTTAGTTTCACTTTTGATTGTAGAAATTAGAGCATGGATTGCGCAGGTCGCTAAGCATTCAATGAAATGGATTGTTTAGCAAATTTACACTTTTTCAATTTGCCGTGTTGTAGCCATTTTTTACGCCTAATAAGGGTTGAAAATTGTGATTTCAATATATTTTAAGTTGATATTCAATCTTCTGAATAATTATTTCTTCTGACGGTACATGTGAAGTGGCTTACTTAGTGGTATGGAAAGTGAAAGAAAAAATAATTATAATCTGATTCCGGGCGTTTAAAGTCCGAGGTGGTTGGGTCGAGCTAAGCGCCTTACTCGCTCCCACTTGACCGCAATATGCTGTTGTACGGATTTACGGTGGACTTAGAAGTGTTCTCTAAAGTATGAGGTTTTTAGGCTTGTGATTTAATTTTCATTGGAAGGGGAAGGAAATTGCTTTCTATTTTTAGAAGGGAAAGACTGGTAAATCGGGTTCAATTTTGTAAAAGACTGTTTCTTACTTTTACGTTTCGAGTCATCATTATCATCCTCTGCCTGGCCTATTCTCAACAATCTTGGGATCAGCTTCTAGTCTAACCGGATGCAGGTGAATTCCAGTATTTGATATGGTGCAACTGCATATCTGAACTACATAACCCAGTTATTGGGTAATACGATACCTTTTTGTAAGACTGTTTTTCAGTCTTTCGAGCTTCTGACGACCCGTAACCACTGTCAAAGACTCATGATTGACAGCCGAGACCAACGGCTTAACGTGCTAAAGATGGTTGGTATCCACGGACCAACCGCGGCAAATGTAGCTTACGCTGATCAATCGAACCGTGGGCCTGTTATTACTAAGTTACAAACCCCTCTGTTTCGTCCCGTGACTACACACGGACTGACCAACTGACCGTACGACAGTTTTTTGTTTACTCTGTGCGCCTGCGCACCATGACGTGTAACGGAGTGACAACTGTCACTTGTCAGTTTGATTTTGACACTTGTTTTTGGTCTTTGAAAATGGATGGTTGGTTGGTTAATTTGGCTTGCGAATATTGTAATTATTAATCTTGTTGAATCTATAGTTTTGCGGATAATTTGTTGTGATCCGATTGTTTTGTGTGTAAGCAACCCCTTTTGACGATATTGAACGGGTTTTATTTTGGAATTTGATTGAAATAGTTTGAGGTGATAGTGTCTCCGGAAACAGCGTGAATCCTGAATACTTACTTCACTACACAATACAATATACACTCATTTACATACATAAATCCGGGTAGTCTCCGGAGCCAGTTTTTCCTCAACCAGGTGAGTGATTGAATATTTTTTAGTCAGCTCCGCGCACGGCGGACAGTTCGACCCACGCTTGCCCAGGGCCCACCATCGCGCTTCCACATACTTAATTAAATCCTATGGTCAAGGCCTTGGATTGGCGTCGAACACCCTCAGAGTAACAGTACCAATTTCTAATTATTAATCAAAAGCTGGACCCACTGTCGTGGCCTTAAAAGTCAAAATATACACATAATATAGAACCCATTTTCTGGGACACATGCATTTCAATTAATCCTTTACCCTATAAAAACGATCTCTCTTTATATCTTTTTCCTTTCAACATCAAAACAAACATGTAATAAAATCCCATCTTTATGATCGTCGTCAGTTTGTGGTCACACCATCCATAAGTGTCTCCTTACTGAACACAATCCATTTACTAATAGCATTAAAATGGATTCCACCACAAAGGTTTCTCTCTCAATCTGTTACACTAAATCGTCCAAATTTAAATAAGCCGCCTATTGGATTATTAGCTTTAAAACAACTTTAAATGTCAACATAGTGACAAATAACCAAACTTCGAAATTCTGTACAAAATATAACGAAATTTTGCCCAACATTTACGAAATGGATTTCTATTCGATTGTTCTGAAGTTCGGTGCTAATAAAGTTAAATGGACTTGACCCTTTTTTGATTGAATGTGCTAATGTTAGCAGCTGGTTCTAACTGTTAATTTAGTTTCACTGTTGCCTTGCCAGTTCTCAGATCTTTTGCATAGGATTTACTTTAAAACATTGAAAAATAGCTAACAAAATAAAACATTAATTTTCTGCAAAAAATCACAAGTGGTATACTATGACGATGACTACGACGATGACTTGGGAACCACATACTGAAAAAATATGCAAAAAAAACTTTTTAACAAAAAAAAAACAACCGACTTCCTTAAAAACACTACAAAGTGAGAAATAACTTTAATTTCGGAAGTCGGTGTCTCTGGATCTGTATTTATGGTTATTTTGCCACCGACTTCCGAAATTAAAGTTATTTCTCACTTTGTAGTGTTTTTAAGGAAGTCGGTTGTTTTTTTTTTGTTAAAAAGTTTTTATTTTTAAATTTTTAGTTGTGGTATTCACCCCGCACTAATTCCAAACAAACAATTCATATTTATGCGATAACAGAAATCGCGGTTGATTTGCTGTCATTTTTTAAAGAGTTCCGGTGTCTGTCTCCCGAACTCATCATCAGATCTATATGAAATTTACATGGGACCATTTCGGAATAAACCCCTTTGGAACAAAAAAGAATTTTGCAAATCCGTTTATATATGACGGAGATATGGCCGAACATACATAAAAAAAAAAAAACATATAAACATCCGAATTGAGAACCTCCTCCTTTTTGAAGTCGGTTAAAAATATAATAAATGGCCATGCCAAAATGATTAAGGCTGCTTTTTTTTTTATTAAGCAGACAGTAGAGTGGGTAAGAGCCCACTCTAGTGTCTGCTGAGGAATCAATTCTCGATGTCAACGAGTATGTCTATCTAGGACAAGATGTCTTCTAACTCCTGATCGATAAGGAGTTGTACCTTCCATCATCAGCTCAACGGAATATAAGAATACAAGTAACGGTCTAAACGTGCCTATAATATTCAAAGAATTATCCCCTAACCTTCTAACCTTTCACTGTAAGTTCCTATATGTACTGTTCACCGATGAGGAGTTCCATGCGGTATCTTCGAAGACTATAATTAGTTCACCACGGATGGATAGATAGAACCAGCAATTATTTTTGATCTTTAGTACAATATCCAAATCACATTACGTATACTGTTTGTTTTTGAGGAGTTCCTTCGTTTATCTCCCAAAGTATACATCAAATCTTCACAAAATTAATATGGGACCACCTCAGGAGTATACCCTTACGAATAAAAAAAGAATTTTCAAAATCGGTTGACAATTGGCGGAGAAATCGGTGAACATACATAAAAAAAAAAAAAAATACATACAGTCGAACATATAACCTCCTCCTTTTTTTGAAGTCGGTTAAAGAGTGAGCCGATCAGCCTATGCCCTACACGAACTTGCAAGTAAAATTAATTTTGGCACACTTATAACTGCATATACTTGTCGCTTCGATCCTCACATATGGCATAATGTTTTGGGGGAACTCCACCAACAAAGATCTTTTATTTCAGTCACAAAAACGGTGCATAGGGCTATGTTCGGTTTAAAACTTATCGAGAGTTGTGTACCTTACTTTAAAAAGTACGGTATCTTACCATTGCCTTCACTATATATAGCTGTCTTCGTGAAACTAAATCCTGAACTATTTGTGTTAGCATCTGAAGCTTTTAATCGTACTCAAAGAGATGAAACTCGTCTATGTGTTCGTAAAATTAATACTGCTTTAATGTACAAGAGTATTTTTCATATGGTAACAGTCGTTTATAATAAATTGCCAAAAGATCTAAAAAAAATCATGTCAATTTGTTTAAGCAAAAATTAAAAACTATGTTATGTCAAAATTTTTATTATAGTGTCTCAGATTTTTAAGCAGACAAATTTTGACATTCTGTATTAAATACTTGATTTTAAATTGTATTTAAATCATTTCTAATAAATAATTTTATGTTGATTTCATGACATAATTGTACCATAATATTAATGATTTTTATACACTGTTGACATTTTAAAATTTATTATTGCTTGATGATATAATTTTACATGAATGATATTGAGTTGAAACTAATTATAAACAATCACAACTATTCATATTTGCACGCCATATTATGTGGCTAACATGTCAGAAACTATATTTTTTTCTCTTTATAATATTGCATAATATTGCATGCTTGTTTTTATTCTTGTATGTGTAGGTACACATGTCTTTAGCAAATAAATCATATCTATCTATCTCATGATTTCTTTGGTAGGAATATGTAAAAAATTGTCAACATTTCAGCGATGAGGTTTTTTAAAAGTCTACGAAAATATTATATGTATATTTATGCGTTAGCTTCGATAATAACTATATAATCCACTTTGTTTATCGTGATATGTTCTAAAACTTCCTGTAACTGATGTTTACCTGGCCAGTAGTGATATATGAATTAGTGCGAGATAAGTACCATAGCTAAAAAGTGAAAAATAAAAACGTCTTTGCTTTAAAAACAAACCGACTTCCAATAAACACTTCAAAGAGGAAAATAACTTTAATATCGGAAGTCGATGTCTTTGGATCTGTATTTTATTTTTTACCACCAACTTTCGATGATAAAGTTTGTATTATTTAATATGTTACAGAAATTTACATTATTTTGTCATTAGTTGTTACTGAGTTGAGAATATATGTATTCGGTTCTTGCATATGAATTATACCTACATTTCAATTTCCAAGCTTCAATATGGTCACACGTTATCATTTCAATCTTTACGTTCACTCGTTCACTCAGTAGTGTTGGGCGGATATAGCAGATAACTTCAACAGGTTGCCGTATTGCTATTGTACTTATTGGGTTATCTCTTTGCGCCATAAATAAAGTAGTTTGACAAACAAGGGCACTGAGGTGTCACCATAAATATGGGACTGTAGGACAAAGTGGAACTCAAAATCTAGATTATATTTTCAGGAATTTCACTGCGGGTTCGGCGACCCAGCAAGTTCGTCAGTGTCGCCAATCCCCAGAGTATTTCTAATGTTCATAAGCGATCATCTAGCCTTTTCCGATGTCAGAGTCAGCTTCTAATTTTACCAGATGCAGCTGAAAACCAATATTTTACATGGAGTGACTGCCTATCTGAGCTCCACAACCCAATTACGGTTGGATAAGACTGGTTGTCAGAGTTTTGGGCTTCTGACGACCCATAATGACTGTTAAAAAGCCACAAATGTCAGCCGGGATCATTGGCTTAACGACCTTTCCGAGGCATGGAGGAATCTTGGTTTGTAAAAATGGTCACCCATCTACAAAGTCCGCGGCAAGTGTAGCTTAACCTGATCGACCGAACGTGCGGCTGTTATTACTTAACCGCAATCTTTTAACGGGAGGCCTATGTCCAGCAGTGGACGTCTTTCGGCTGAAATGATGATGATGATGATGAATCTTTTAGTATTCATAAGTGGCCGTAATATTGTAATAATATATATTTCAGTGCCAGGTCGAAAAAATAATTATTCAAAAGTAGACTCTATTCACACCTAGCTTATTTTTGTGATTTGCACCCGGAAGGCGGGAGCATGGCATGGTCGCAAGGTACATAATTACTTATACGTAGGACTCGGATGCGAGTCGTGGGCATCCGAACGGTAATTCCGTTGGACCTGGATCCGGGTTCTTGGCACTGAAAGTGTTAAAGGAAACTTGTTTTCTCATCCAAAAGCTTTAAAACAGTTCCCAGCATAAATCACTCATGAAAGCTGCACAAATGACACTGAAGAGACAAGAAGCTTTCACTAAAACTCCACTAAGAACAAATCAACAGCAAGATTCATACAATTCAAAGTAGAGAAGATAAGACTCACAGCATCCGTCTACTAAGCTGATTTACCGAGGTCCTACAATGCCTGGCAACAATAAAAGACCTAGTCTCAGCTTTAAAATAATTCAGACTTCAACTGCAAACGTGCTTTCTGTGAGGGCACCAGTGATTAAATATAACCCTTTTGAGATTTATAAGTGTTTATTTCAGGCATAGAGCTAGCCATAGGAATTTCGCCTTTGTGTCCGACCTTAATAAATGTTGTTTGTAAGCAAATGTATTGTTACACGAGACGGGAACTGTATGAAAACTTTATGGGCATCTAGCAAAGGATAGCATTACTTTGTAAAGTACAAATAGTGCAAATCATAACGTGCGTGTCTGCGTTAATGGTTCCTTGGAAGTGTGTTCCAATATTCATGATTGACGGAAGAAGGCTGTGTTTAGTTTACATAATAGGCAGTGGTTGTGTTTGTTTACGCGTCAGCCGTACACTTCTGCCTCTAATAATGTTCGTTCACTGGTAGATTTTGTAAAGATAATGTAACTAGTGATCATTATGATGTTGAATAAAACCCCGGAGCTTATTTTATCTCTCACAAAGCCGACAGGGGAGCCCCAGTTTCCCCAGGAGTCATACGCCGTGCGCTGTTTAAATAATGTTCAGCAGCACTAATTATGCCGATATTTATTATAAACTAAAACAATGGTGCCGATTCTGTTGTAAAAAATTCTCTAAACTAAACTAAAAATCACTAAAATTTGGTTTATTCCTGTCAAACGATGATTTCCTATTCTGAAACAGACTAAAGTGACCCAACTTAACTATATTTTAGTTTGACAGCACTAAGATTGCACTGAGTTATTAGTTTAGTGAAAATGACAATTTTGCTATTCTGAGTTTGCCGGTTTTCACCAAAAATTTAGACTATAATAATTTATTTTGACTAAATCTGACTATTTTTAATCGCGATTAAAAAGGTGTGGAATAAAACTAGTGGCATGAACAAAAATTCACACCAACGCCTCGCCTTCACGTGCAAAAACAGTGGTGTATTTTTTATTTTTTCTTTTGCTTATATCTCGGAAATGGCGTGTCCTATCGCAAAAATAATGAAATTTTCGACCCCCTTTATGAAACCCCGGTACATTTAAATCTCAACACGTGGGTAATATTTTTTTTTATTTTTCAAACAAAAAGTGAAAAATTCCAAATAAAACACGTCCAGGCTGCCCCCTTGCGCGCGCCTTTGTCTCTAAAAAATTCATTGCGTAGCGCACACAAGTACCACGTTCCGAAACCAAAAAAAAAAAAAAAAAACATGTTGATTGTCAAATTCGTTTTTAGTCGTGTCAAAATAATTTTTAAATTTAGAGATTTTTCCTTGCAGAATAGCGTTAAAATTCTCATAGCCAAAAGTAAGGAATTTTAGAGATAGTTTAGTTAGTTTAGTTCGGTGTACAACAGAATCGGCACCAATGTCTATGAAAGTAAATCTCAAATGTCAGTTGCTAACGGTGCAGGTAGGTGCTTATTATAATTCGTTGCGCACTCAACGCTCACTGCTATCTGAGCTATTATATTCTTAACAAGAAACAAAGCTAGGACCGGATAAAAGTAAATGGTAGCCGCATAATTTGTCAATGATTACAAAGAGTTCAATCTGCGGCGAGGGCCTGCGACCATAAATCATAGGCGCAGTATTGTTGGCGGGCGGACATACGACAGATATTACGAAACTACAACTTTGCCACAAAGCTCTGAACAAGGCTGCCGCTGAATGGCAGGCCCTAATTAACTGTCAAGTAATTCGACATTACAAGTACAAGCTTTCGGTCAGTACCGTTTTGGAAATTTTTCATGTTAACCGGCAATTAAGCATCGATTATACATACTAACGGACAAGCCATTACGGATAGCGAGACCTTTGCCCGTCCATAATCAAGCTAGTTCGGTCACAGTGATTAGTGCATTGTCAGATAGTGCTCCCAGCGAACGTTACCGAGATCAGTCGAGATGTTGCGCAGGCGACGACGATCGGATCGCGTTCGCACGCATATTACGAGCTGGCTCGGCCGCGGGCGATACAGCGACCTAACAGTACAACGGCCCTCGTGATTAGACGCCCCACGATAGCGCCCATTGTCGGTACACGATCGGCTCTTGTACGTCTTGAAATTGCGGAAATGGACACGGCTAGCACCCACTACATGCTAGCGGGACATTTCAATTGCAGTCCCCTGCCTTCGGGCAGTGTAACACATGGGATAGATTCGGCGAGGCCAATTTATAAAGCCCTTTAGCGGTTCGGCTTTATGCTTTGACATGCCTTTGAATGTCTCATCCAGTACCGTTATTGGCCTATAAAAGTTCTTCGTTTAGGGTTTTAATGGTTTTTATTTAATATTTACCGTTGATTACGAAATCCTGTCCCCCACAAAAAAATAATATATCTAATACGTAACCTCCACCGGTTTTAGCTTCGTTAAAGTCAATCAGTTTGTCAAATACCCTTAATGATCGTAGAAATCACGCTCACTCGGTCCCTAGAGTAATTTATAACAATCCTATATTTCATTTAAAGACCCTTCAACATCTTTAAACTTTTCGATAGTGGTAAAGATTTGACGTGAACATATTAGTAAGCGTCAAAGTGTCCTTGTTTACGAGGCGCTTAATGAGATGTCATCTTGTATAAAGAGAGAACACTTACAAAGTACCGCTTACCTTACCTCAGCTTAGTTTTCATTGACCCAGTAAATGGTTTAAAAAAAGAATCGTAGAAATAATTAACTCAACGCACGTCTTTTGATTCTCAATTTAAAAATGACATACTAAGAAAAGTTTTAAAATTAGAACTAGTCTGTAAAGTTCATAGGTCTATCGCGACAGGATGGACGTATTCAGTTAAGGCTCGAAGGAACAATCTAGGAAGGTAGACCCCGCGGTGGATGCTATTGCTCAATTGCCCGGCTCGGGAATGCCTCGCAATCGATACAGCTGGAAACGGCAATATCTCAATGCCGACACTGAAATGCAATTTTGCTGGCTTTACTTTACCAATAAACTATCAATTATAATTATAAGTTCTATAACTGGCGTGATTTGGCAGTTAACTATCGATAAATTAATACTTGACACAAATTCCAGGGCACTTATATCCGATTTACAAATGGACATAAACACCATCTATCGAAGGATACCTTAAGGTTTGAATCTTAATACAAATGATATGTTTTCGTTCCTGCCACCGCACAGCCTCGGACCACTTTTTCATAGAGAAACAAAAAGAAAACTAAAATATTTACACTCAGACGTAGTCAACAAAAACTCCCACACCATCAGAAACAATCAATCTTCGGAGCACTGAAAGGAACCTCAATCAAAACAGAATACGGAGAGGCAGAGGCCGGATAAAGGGCCCTATAAATCATAAAATCAAGCCTCCATTCAAAGCGGTTTATTTGGGCGAGAAGAAAAAACGTTTGACCCTACGCTCCTTTGAGTATTGTTAACTGTTGAGACCCGAGGGTGCATCTCCAATTTGTCCTATATTCGAATAATAATCAAAGGCCCAATGTTATTTATGGGCTCATTAAAATTTCTATAATCACACGAGTTTTTATGCGTTAGAAATACACTTTTTTTCGTTCGAAGAAATAACACGAGAGCTTAGCTGAGTGTCGGAATGCAGTATCATTCGTTTATTACGATGCGTAGGACGTTTTTAATTGGATATCATTTTTATTCAGTAAGTAATGACATTAACTTTAAATGTATCTACAACTTAAATTGTTACAAATCTAATAGCTATTAGAATGATTACGTAACATTTTATGTAGATTTTATTCGTGTATAGTGTTAATGTTTATAAAGTGGGAACCGATGCAATTTACGACTGAATTGGATTTGTCTCCAAATACGGGTGAGTCTGGGTTTAAATCTCAAATATTGATACAAAAGCGGTGTGGATGTTGACCCGAGATAATAAAGTTAATATAGTAAACGTCGCGACGATTTACTGGTTGTAGAAGCTGTTTTCGAAGCGACTAGCATATCATCGTATCATCGGAGTAAATCACTTTGCCCTTAAATTTTCAATGAAAAAGGCGGGACGTAGGCAAAGTGGCGGGCATGTTGGCGTGTATTGTTTTATTATGTGGTGTTATCAGCGACTCTTGCGCCGCTTCCGCGTCCTCAGGGCGTGCACACACTGCTAAGACCAAGCGATAACCTCAAGTCACCATGTTACGACTATGGCTCAACGTGATGACATAACATGTCGCCTTGATTTCCGTGTCACAGGGAATTTTAAATGCGACATTTGTAGTCATTAAACCTTTTATGGACTCGGGAGTTTAACTGGTACGGTTTAAGTTAAAGGTCTCCAACGGTTTACTAAATATCTACCTCGGAAATACAAATTAAGAGTACCTATGTCTACAAACCTTGACAAATTAAAGTACATAAACATGTCCCCACGAAAACCTTCAACAGAGGACACTTATACACGTACAACGACATGAGATTCTTATCTCACAATACCCAATTTAACACCTCCTAATCTCCCGATCCTATCTGTATCCAATTTATTCTTCTAAAAGGCAAAAGGTTGTCGTTAATCGCTATCGCCTATGCGCTGTGACAGCGGGCTGCTTGGGCGCACACTCGATTAACCTATGCTCCCGCGCCGATGGGGAACCGCCTGACCCCACTCAATTACATTTTTGCCCCAAACAGGTACTAGTGATTGATCTACTTCGCGTAAACTGTAATGGTTTTGTTAAACCATGAACTTAACTTGTTCGAATGAGGTAAACTGTGTTAAAGGTCTCTTTTTGTGAAGGATTTTAATAGAAGGTATGCATGCTGAATTTGATTCATAGATTTGGTAATGTTAGTACCGAAGAACTTTTTTTTGTGAGTTTGTTTTTTACAAAGGGTAAATGAAAGGACGTGAAAGCAATAATTAAAAAGGACATAAAAAAACTTATTAACAGAATCGTAAACACAGAAATAGAATACAATAATCTATCTTTAGCACACGCCATTCCATTCCACAACCAGCCATCAATTTAGTTTCATGCTCCTCATAACTTGTTCTTTCATATAATAGAATAACAAAATAGAATAAGTTTACGTCGACACGAAGATCTAACTCTAAGCATATTTTGTAGAAAACCATTGTAAAGTTTATCATAATCCTGTAGGTCACTGCATATTCTTTGCTTCAATCTCATGCCTAAACCGTAGCGTAGGTCAGAGTGCACATTGTACCTACATCATTCTTAGAAGTGAACAGTTGTCCGTTATTCCGTGCGCTCCATATTGAGCCATAACCGAGATAGCTTTATGGTGATTTGATACCATTCGCTTTGAAATTGGCGTTTAGCGTTCACAAGTGTAAGTATTAAGTTCCGGAGCGGAATGGAACGAATCGCATTGCAGTCCCTTAATACGTTTGTTGTCAGTGCCAATTGCAATACGGACTTGCAGAATCGCAGAGCATTCCGTGGAATGATTCCCAGCTACAATGGAAATATAAATTTTCTTAATACATTTGCATGTAAGGACTTATTAACATGCGCATTGTAATATTTTATTACTAAGTTCATTAGAGCTTTACGTGCGGCTATATGGAAATTAGTAAGACTATGGTGAAATTAGCTGGAGTCTAAATTCACTCACGAACCTTTTTATTCTTTGTAAAGATATCATGAATTCCAATCAAATGAGCGGCTAGACAAACACTGACATGTCGGAAAGGTTAAACACCCAGACGCGAACTTGGCAAATAAAAGCGCGATCCGCACTCTGTCGGCGAGTCACGAATAAAAACACTCGATAGGGAATAACAATGAAGTGTTTACATGTAATATTCCACGTAACGACGTATCCGTCGAGGGAAACGATATTTGCGTTGCATAAATGCAAGACGAGGAACCCCGACCCTGACCGCAGGGCGTTAACCCTGCGCGTGACACTTCGATTCCCTATCGATCACGACTACGGATCGCTCCATCGGACCATCGGCTCGGTATTTTTGTGCGCATCTCTTATCTGATCAAGTTTCGATCGAGTTGGGTCCCGGGCCACGAGTAAGCGTGACTTGAGTTTTCCCGCGCACTGCCTGCCGAAACCAATCACAATAAGTAACTGTTACCTTTTTGTATTCTTAGTACCGTAGGCATGTCGTTCCGAGATACTATCGACGTATCCTAAACGTCACTATATTTGGTAATACACCTTTGAACGACCTCATAGCTAACTTACGAACCTGCATGGACCTAAGCAGTCTTTGTACCAGGACCAAAGACAGTGAAGGATTAAAACAGTTGCCTTTTTGTCATCAAAGAAAACAAAAGACTGTTTCATACGAGACATCTTTATATAACATCGTGACTGGCTGTTTATCTAAAATAGATACGTCTTTTAAAAGATCCAATAAATCATTTCTGACAACAATAGATGGCAATAATAACATTGATATGAATAAAAAAAAACCTTGCTTCGGTGTCAGAGGTCGCTGATATAACAAGTTGAAAGAGTGGCGCGACCAATTTCGAAGGCCTTATTATAGTAATTATTATTCGTAATCATGATTTATGGCTTTAAGGTTCTTGTTTTAATGTCGATTCCAAGTTAAATTGGCTTTATATCTAATAAGACATTAATCTTTTTTTTCTACGTTCCTGAAGATAGGCTTGTCTTTGACGTCAGTCCCATTTATTGTCTAACGAATCTTGAAGATATGCTACGGCTTTACTACAAGAAATTTCCGGGTTACCGAGTAAAATCATATGAAATAGAACATTTAACTGTAGATCTGTTATCTAATAGCCCAAATGGGACGGGCTTGGTGTAAAGATCGACAAAAAGATCGACACAATATAGTGACTGTATTGGTGATGTTCATTAGAAAGGTCAGGTGCGTAGCATGTATGACCAGATGTATGAAACTAAACGCAAAAGGGAAAAGGAGTATGTAAGGATCAAAGCAGGTGGCGTTCCGTAGTTTCTGCCTACCCTCTTGGAAAAATGGCGTGACATTAATTTTTATGTATCCACTAATACCGTACCGTACCGTGTGGTGCCGGACGTAAAGAATAACACCACCCCATTTCTTCCCGTGGGTGTCGTAAAAGGCGACTAAGGGACTTACTAGAGAATAGGCAGCAGCGTTCTCTATGCATTTTACCACCATACTGCGATCGCCAACCCACCTGCCTAGCGTGGCGATTATGGCAAAGCCCCCCAAATTGGGGGAGGCCTAAGTCCAGCAGTGGACGTCTTACGGCTGAAATGATGATCCACTAATAAGCCAAAAACTAGTTAACTTACTTTCTGAATTTTATCTCAAGCAAAATCTCCTATCTACATATAAAGGCAGTCAAAAGTCAAGTTGCTTAAAGGGTGAGACTTAGACTATACAGACGCTCCTAAAGGATAAACGGAGAAGTTAGACTAAACTAAACATATCGCTTGATCAGCCGATGGTATCCTGCCCAAAGTAAGCACCGCCCCTAGACGCGTACGCGCAAAGTTATTCGCTTCAAAGCGCACACGTTATTTAGATACGCTTTCGATACTAATCTACGCAGTTTATTTTGCATATTTTTAGCGTTAACTATAGGGAAAATGACTTTATCTTTTATAAAGTGTGAAACGAAAAATGCTTCGAGTATTTAGCGAATTTTTTTCAGGATTTAGTCATTTTGAAGGTACAACCAAGACAAATAAAATTACGTTATTACAAAAAAAGTGACAAATTTTTTACTGACATTACATTTACAATATACAAAAATAGTATCATATGCATAGGTTCCCTGGTTCCCAAAAGAGATCTGTGACTTGGGAGTCAGTGTCCCTTCATTACAAAATAAATGCCATTACGGCTTCCGTGGGTTATTACAAAAAAAATGGCCAAAACGTTTCCCCTTAGCTTGAACATTTCCGAAATATAACTTGCCTAACAGTATCCCATTGTTCCAGCGTTCAATGTTATACGTATGTCTTCAAAATTTCACTAATAAAGCAAGACTGACAATGAATCTTCCGAAATCGTGGGGACTTGATTTCACTACAAAACACCATCAGAAAGGCCGTTAACCTCTAACTAGCCTGAAAAAATAATTCAGTCCAACAATCGCGCAAATTACTATTAGATGCCTACGATTGCAAACTAGACCATATAAATAAGTATCCATTAGTGCCGAAACTATTGTTACACGTCGGTAATGTATCATTAATGTGAAACATAATGATAATTCACACATGCCGTCGGAGCTATAAATCCGAGTTGATTGCAACTTAGCGTGCATTTCACCGTTACGAACAATACAGGCGACGACATTTACACCAATACGCACAAGATGTACGTACACCGTCTATAACCGGTGCCGCCCACACAATCTACTCTTTCGACACTCAAATAAGCCATAAATTATAATTTTAAAACACGTCTTGCGCCGGAGCATGCGTGCGTCCTATAATAAATGAGCCCATTGCAACTTCATAAACATTTCACTGGCTCGTTGCCTCTAATGCGACCAATTGATAGATGAATGAGGCTCTGCTGGATACTTTTGGCTCTTGACAACTTCCGAGGATATAAGCTATGGCTTAACCCCTAAAGCCGTTAAAATGATGAGTTGCTTGAATGCATCTCCGTCATCTTTGATGGCTTCGATAATCTAGCGTTATAAGATAAACAAAAAACGATCACGAATCACAGCTATGAACATTATATATGCAAGAGGGTTAGTTCGCAATATCAATAGTAGAAACGTTACGACTTTCACATACACACTATAAAGTTTTATTGAGTTCAATGCAGACAAAGTATGCTAGTCATATTCAATAATAGCAATTTACAATCGTATGGGTGGCATTTAACGTAGCGATGGTTTTAGTACTAAAGCAAATATAAGTTGTATGGGAACAATGCCCCGGGCGGAGTGACCGACCGACTCGCCTCTTGTCCATTGATTGTACCTTACGATGACAAGCTCACGGTATCGCAAATAAGTATTTATTGCAGCCACACAAGTGCTCCATGATGTGAAGCTTTGTTTGTGGAAGTGCTTGTAACGAGGGCCAGGATCGAGCAAACCAAGTTGTTTGTATTGTAACTGCGGACTTAAATTCATATTCAGGTCTTTGAAATGCATAGTGGCTGTCACCGAAGCGAATATATTGAAATTATTTATTTTGGTAGTTCCTCGTTTTTATGTGACACAATATAACTCTCATAGTTGCTTATACACTGCTAAGGTCTATGACCCCTCTACAATGTTCACTTCTACCTTCCAAGCTTCCTCCATAATCAATGTATCGTTTATATAGAAATTCTTCCTAGTTACTCCATAAAACTCCGGTTAAGATATACGAGTATACTGCACCCCCATTTCGTTGTATATTCGAAAAGATTTGTACCTATGTTTACGACTCTTGCATACCTGCTCGCCTCTTCGAGAATGAATGTATTTTATGTTCCTTCATGAAGCTTATGCATCTCTACATACCCTCTACCACTGTAGACTATTTGTAGATATACAGCTATCTTTTCTTTGTAACCCTCATAAAATTCGGTCCCTCCGCCAAAAAGAACATATCTTCATTTTCCAAGAAATAACACTGTGCCAGTTATCCCAAAGCCTATTACTATCGAATAAAGACATCTCGTTTACACTTAGCCTTACAAAGCATTTGCAAAGTCATCGTCGACAAGTGCTGCTTGTCGTGTGACGGTGTCGATACTAAAAAGGTACAATAATACCCACCAAATACGACGGCTACACGATTATTAGCGGATCAGGGGTCAAAAGATTCGTATCTATAACCAGGGCTAATCTTACAATCTCGTTGCTGTTAATAGCATTCGGTTCGACAAAGGAACACTGATTTGGAGAAAAAATTAGAAGAATCTTCTTTTACAATGTTTTCTTACAGAGTCATAATTAGTCAGCACATTCTGTTGGTTATGTCGTTGACTGTAGTTTTGTAATAGTAATGTTTATTAACCAATCTTTTGACTTCAATTTGTAGGTTAAGTGCTTCAAGGGTTTAATTCGCTCGAGTACGCAAGTGTAGTGCTTCTGTCTAGTAACACTTGCCACTATTTATTAGCTACTCCTCCACAGTCAAGAACTTTAGATTAAAATAAAATGGTTACTATTTGGTTACTTAATCATAGCCAACAACCAGAAATTGAAAAATGAAATTCAATCATTAAGCATAAGAACATCAGGTCCTGCATGATTTCGAAACTATTCGCTTGAACATTTCCTTACACTCCCTTTAATACACGAATATGTACAAATACAGCTACAGAAATCAAGTAAAATGGAACGATGTAATTGTTGCCCTAAGGTCAACGTATGTACGGAGATAGCTCACGTCGGCTACTGCATACTAGCAGGCGACCCGGGTTCGCCTGCGCATTCCTTCTTAGGCTTAATAATACACATGACTTGGACGTAACGATCCGACTCGAACGCTCGTTAACTATTCTCGTAGATTCGTGTTCAACTTACCTGCAGTGCTCTGGTATTTCATAACATATTATATTATGTGTAAATAGAAATATATAGACGTGTGAGGAATTTTATATTATGTATCTAAGTATCGTTTATGTATGGTAAAAGCAAAATGACAACCTATAGTATCACATAAATCCACGGAAAATTGAGCCAAGACTATTAATTTTTTACCAAAACTATTTCAATCGGCTGCCTAAAGAGGTTTTCATAAAAAACCCTTTAAAAAAAATACCACTTTACATCTTGTGGACATAGAGCTAGAGCTGAATCAATAAGCCCCGTTTATATTTTTTTAATCTCAGCTACCTACTTTTGAGTATCGTGGGACCCCGGATTAAAATTGACAGCTTCATTTTTGTCCTAAGAGTCTATGCTACCCTTTTACCAACAATTAAAGGATTATTTAAGATGAATGAACAGTAGCTAGAGGGGTTACTATCCTAAAGATTAAGAAGGTTAGATCTGTTCTTATACAATAATATCATGGCTCTGGTTTTATGGCGATATTACAAGCCAATTTCAACAGTGCGCCATAGACTATAATACTAAATAGAGCTGCCAAGATGTTAACAATATTATTTCCTTTTTATAGTGTATTTCTTATGGTTGGAACTAACTAAATGTAAAGAAAAAAGTTGTTCTATGAATTGCTAGCGACTTTCAACCTTAACGTGGGAAAGGAATTACAACGTTGGCTATAATTAATTAATTAATTAATTCATTTATTTCAGACATAGTCCATAATTACAAGTTATAAATCCATTAAAATTACAAAAATTAAATATGCATATAACAATTACAATAAAATTAATTGAAATTAAAAATATAAATTGCACAGAATTTTTCTCCATTGATTACGCAATTCAAAACTTGTAAAGTTTACTTCATAAATTCTTCAAAATTTATAAAGAAAACTTGCTCTATTAGAATAGTTGCAGGTCGAAGGTTTTTTTTTTTCATGATAATTCCTCAAAAATGTATTTACACAGAATTCTTAAAATCTTTATTACCCTGTTCCTCAACATAAAATTAAAGCACGTAAAAGTTTCAAAATCCTATAACAATTCGTCAAAGATGACACCAAAGACCAATAAAAGGAAAACTAGAAATTGAATCGTGAAATTCCCGACAGTGATAGAATTATATTATGGTAATAAGAATGATTGAACATCCGGCACCACCTTATTGTTAGGCGACATCGCCTGCTGTCGGTTATTAAAGACGTTTATAATTCTACTGAGAACCCAGTATAAGATTACCAGTGGCAAAATCTGGAACTAAAATTAAAATGTACTAAATTTGACGTTTCGTTGACATTTGTCGTTGCAAGTGGCGCCCTCAGCACGTGTCAAGTTATGTCTGACAGAATGTAATACCCGCCGGAAACCTTTACAATGTGCCTTTGTGATGTGAGATAGACCATATCATTAGGCCACGTCTGGAATTCATCTCTCTCGACATTTTTTGTGAGTACTGCAATAAAACGTTCTCATCCCCGTTGACAGATAAGGTCACATCTTGTTCACTCAACATGTAAATGTTCCTTTGTTACGTCAAAAGGTCCTAAAAAAAGCAGATGATGATTTTTTTAAATTAATATTTTGTTGTTACACCATGACTGCTGTCTCTTAATGAACTAAATTATTCAAACAATAAAATATTCAAATCACCCATTTACATTGAAAACGTTGTTTCTTTCTGTTGTTTCTTTTATTGATTCATTTACGTGATGTTTAGCTGTTTATTTACACTGTTACTTTTTAAACACAGACCAATATGGTCCAGCGGCCAATAAAATCATTTAACGATGGTCCAGATGTGGGGCATTTAACGATCGTAATAATATAAGAATTCCTCGCATCACGATACCTAAGATCACGACTCCAATTCCGTTGGCAATAAAAAGTTTTCTAACGCGTTCCACTTTCAAACGATATTTGGTGAAAAAATTGTTCCACATTATAATTGAATTGGGCGTAAAATTGAATTAATCGGGCCTTGTTATTGGAGAACGATATTCCTGTAGTTTTTTTCTATCTTTTTTTGCAAGGAATGTCGGTAGGAGAAAAAGTAGCTGGTATCGGTGATACGGTAAATCGTAGCGTATTTAAATTGGCTACTACGGTATTTGCGGGTTAGCCATAAATGTGTCAGTACTTCGATACGATTACATTCTTAACCGCAACGAATGAAGCAGACTTTTATTTAGATTAAAGGATAGCTTTTACAAAGTATCTTGTTATTTAACGAGGTTAGGGGCTTAGCAACTTTATTAGGTAACCTTTCGGTAAAATTATATCCATTAAGCTTTATTTTTTCTTCTGGCAATCCACAAGTTTTCTTAAAAACATTTCCCATGGTTATCATTTACCACGCTGGTTAAACAAGTGGTTGACAATTTCCTCAATAGAAAACTTTTGATGTAAAATGACGAATTCAAAGAGCTTTCTTGTGTATTCTTTTTACGACAGTCCTAAAAAGTTAATGTAATGTTCACGAATTCGCTGACGATTGCTTCATTCAATCCAAAGCACCTTAATTTGGTCAGTTTTATTACTATGAACAAATTTTTGACCAAACCCGACTGTGACAATAGCTCATTAAATTCAGTTTAAAGGTTTAAACCCATACGAAACCACGGCGCAGTCATAATTTAAATTTTAACAGCTTTATGTCATTCGAATTCATTTTGTAGAAACTTTTAAGGCTCTATGTAATCAACTGAAGCCATAACTGTCGTGTGGATGAAAAATGTTCGTTTCGTTCATCGTTCTTCGTTCCCACGCGCAAGGGTGTTAAAAGCCTCTATTACAATAATCGGTGTTGCCACCAAGATAATTCTTAATTAGTATCGTTTGATTTATTGTGTGCCCGTAATGCGGACGTCAAAGATTTAAATTAGGAATACGTTTTTCTCGTCAGCCTGTATCTATCTGTATTGACATTTTCATAAGGACGGTTAACTTTTTTGGTGCAATTAGGATATCCACTTAACGCCCCACCAATGTTACCATTACAAAATTTCAAATGGCTTTCGTAATGGTTTATTTTACTGGGTTCTGCCTCGTTTAATAGCTTGTTTGACTTATGAGGCAGATAAAAAATTTCATCGCTCCTATCTTGGCGCTATTTCTTTACACGTTCCTCTCATAATGCATCATTAATTGATGTAATTAAAATTCGAATACACGTCATTATCGGCTCAGCGTTTCTGTGGCTACTACCAATGACACTGACACAATTTAGTTTTTTTTTACGTGTTTAGTGTAACGGTGTGTTACAAATTGTTCCCAGATAGTTGTTACCTCGGTTTGTCAGGTAAACACCAATCAGAGGTATACCGTAAGAACATAATAGGCACGTAACTCACTCGTTTCTCGGACGAAACGAAAGTCTCATTTATCTGCGACACGTACCAGAATTGGACTTGTAAAAGAGATTATTTGACCGATTAAGTGGCTAAGTGAAATTAGTTTTAGTTCTTGTAGAGTAACTGTTGTTTTAATTAGGTATTTGGGGTAAGTTGATTAGGCGTGATATATACAGGTATACACCGATGTAGGCTGCAGACCCTACTTTGGTTTATTAAACATTGTTTCTACGTATTTGATAAAATTGATAAGTGTGTTACAAGTCCAATTAAACCTTAACGTTATAGAAAATTACAGCTTTTACACTTATTGTTGATGGTAAGTAACCCTTTACATTTATAGTTTTATTGTGGTTGTAGCATTTATTACCTATCTCGGGGCTGGATAAGGTTCGATTGATTTGCCAGTAAATTAGTGTAGCATAATGACCATATTAAATTCCTACATCGGGGACACAGCTCCTCTCTATGAGAGTGTGGGCCATAATCCAAAACGCGGGCCAAGAGCGAATTGTCCGATATCACATGTCTTCGAAATTTTGGTTCTAGAACATTTCTCACGATGTTTTCTATCACAGTTTAAAGAGCAGTGGTGATAAAATTAAATCAGTAGATAGTTTAATTTTTATATTCTTTTTAATTTTTACATCATGCCCTATTTTCAATCACAGAAATACCTAAACCCTTTTATTAAATTTAAAACTTATCGAAAATACCCAAACACAAATTAGAATAAATTAACATTAATTAAAATTACTAAACAAACAAATGAAATGATATACAATGGATAACCTAAAGTACAAATACAAACACATGTAGGAACATAATACTTCTCATTGTTTCACTTAATACTTTGTACAATGATACAATGGCCGAGTGGGCAGTGTTGGGCAAAAATGCTCACATTGTGAAGCAAGATGGTCTAGCAATTGAGCAATATGACATAAATAAAGTAAACCAGCGTCCCAAGACCTGTGAACTGATCTGTGCGCTTTTACAGCGCTTTAAAGCAATCGGTCTTGTATAACTGGCAGCACATTCCAAGCTGTCGATGGAAACTACTTCAAACAAAGTGAACGCTAAATGAGAAAACAGTTGAAGTTTGAAGAATGTAAAGCAACAATTTTCAAAGAAGGAACGTTTTACTTGATTGGAAAAGAAACAAGATGGCCGCCATTTTCTGGAACAAGAAATGACAGTTCAAAATAAAGAGCTCATGAACGCCCGAAATTAATTATGTACCGATATTTTTGCATCAGAAAACTTTATCTAAAGGATAAATGTGGCGGTTAAACATAATATTTTTGATACAAAAATTGTCAAACCATATTTCTTTAAGATATGCGTATAAACTGCAAAAAGCTGCACCAGTAAAAGCACCATTTTATATAATCAGAATCGAACCTGCATCTTTTAATAAAGCACTCAAATTCTGCACGAGCATTCTCTATCACTCTAATTAAAACATATAGTTTGAAACGCGTTTCAATAAAAGCGAAATGAGCTGTAATGAAGAAATAATAGCCGGTGATTTGTTACGCCATGTTAGCTAGAAGACGTGACTAGAGAAAGTAGGGCCAGCGCGAATTTATCAAGACCAGGGGTGGCCGATGTTGGAAGATGACAGTTTCCCATTCCTAAGCGTAGTAAAACCTATGGAAGTGAACAGGTGAGAAACTCCATTGATTCAGTACGATTTTGAAACCCCGTGCATAGCAATTTGTCGAAAGTTATTAAAAAAAAAAAGTTCAATACATTTTCACCGCGTAGGTATTGCACTTTTCTATGCCACAGATTTTTTTTTTTAATCCACAATAAAATTTTACGCTATGGTAGACCATCATTCTAGAGAATCATGTACTGAATTCATCGTTACACGAATAGTTTTCGCGTTGATGACCATGCTACCCTGTTAAGGTGAATGCTCCAAACCAGCCCGCAAAATTCAAAATTTCTTACGTTTTTTGCAATTTGGAGGGTTGTATTGGTGATTTTGATGATTATAATTCTGTAACTACATATGTTTTACAGGCGCGAATAATATTTTAATCAACATACAACCTAGCACTGGCCTGCAAATTGCAAAAAACGTAAGAAATTTTGAATTTCGCGGGCTGGTCGGAGCATCCCCCTTAAGACAAAATATAACATCACGCCTAGTTCCCCAAAGGGTTGGGCAGAGAATCTATAGCTAATCCAAATTTCGCCAGTTATGTTTAAATGTCATGTATTAGAGGGCGAAACTATTGCCGTCTACCGGGCAAAACTCAGGCTCTGGGCTGCTACGACTGCTATTTTGACATACGATAACCTGACCCGACCTGGGAATCGTACCCAGAACCGGAAAGCTCAGTAGTAGCGCTTGCGTCTGCTACCATCTAGACAGTAGCTATAGCCCCTATGTAACTATGCAGAGCTCTATTTTAAAACCTGGATTATTAACTTATTACTTTAAAGAATATTACTGCACAACACTTTTTTAGAGATAAGAAAAACTCCAAAGTTTTCACAGACAATCTAAATAATTGGTTAAAAACAAAATTGGCGTTAAAAGGTTTCAAAATGTGGTTCTAGCAATTCAAATAAGTACCTACCTTACAAGCCATAAAAAGATTAAGGTAAAACGTTTTAAAATTGAATTGACCCGTAAAATTGAAATTGCCTGTAATGGAAAACGGTTCAAAAGTGACCTCTTCACAATCTACTTTGCTATAAAAATAAATGTAGAAAAAGCGGCTAAGTGCAAGGCGGGCTCACATACAAAAAGGTTCTGTAACGCCATCCTTCCAATATTTAACCCTACGTTGATAAGTTAACATACAGTGAAAAATGGTGGTCCAATGGTAACGGCCTCAGGTCACCGTTGAACCCAGGCAGATGCTTTACGTTGCATAAATAATAATTTCTTCCCCACTTCTATAAAAACGGTGAAGGAAAACATCGTGAGGTCGCATTTCGTAGAACAAATATTCTAAGACATATGACATCTTCCGACCCGCACTTAGGGCACGTGGTGGTTTAACGGCCCACTCCCTCTAAACTAAAGAGGCTGGTATCCCAGCAGTGGGATCATTATAAAATGATTTTGCTTATGCTATATTTATTTAAGACAGTTCTTGTATGTGGACACCATAAAAAAAAAAAAAAAAAAATTCTATCTTTTGCCACCGGCTTTGCCCGCATATCTACATACAGGGTGTTCAGTAAATAGCACGACATACTGCAGGGGGTGATAGCTTGGGTCACTACCTATCAATACAACAATCAATATATGTTCAGCAAAATCGTACGGATTTTTTTTCACCACTGTATGTTAAACTTAAGTGATAAGAAAATAGTTCTGTGCAAATTTAAACGAAAAATAGTATTTCTTGAAAACATTCTTGTCTTTGATAGAAAAAAGACTTATCAATGAGTAAAGTAACTATTCACGAATAATTTAATGTAAAAAAAGTACTAGAAAAGGATTTTTTCATTACGAGATGCTTAAAAATCTGTTTCAAGGTAGAGATTTTTCGATATTTCGGAAAATTTTGTAAAACTGTAAATCCGTAAGATTTTGCTGAACATATATTGTGTTGTATTGATAGGTAGTGACCCAAGCTATCACCCCCTGCAGTATGTCGTGCTATTTACTGAACAGTATATCTATATATATAAAATTCAAAGTCCTGAGTGACTGACTGACTGACTGACTGACTGATATATCAACGCACAGCCTAAACCGCTGGTCGTGGAGACGTGAAATTTCCACTAAGAAAGGGTTTTTTGAAATTCCATTCCTAAGGGGGTAAAATGGGAGTTGAATTTTCGGTGAAACTATTTATTTTCTGGGTCGATTGACATGCGGATGAAGTCGCGGGCAGAAGCTAGTTGTACATATAAACCTTCCTCTTGAACCACTGTATCCATTGATAATAACCGCATTAAAATCCGTTGCGAAGTTTAAAAGATCTTAGCGTACAGATGCGGGAAGCGACTAAACTACTACATCTGCGTCATATACTATGTAGAGATTAATTGATATAGCAGCTATAGTAGTACACACTCTGCGCTAATTTGAAGTGTCTATCGTATACGGTTCAAAAGATACAGCCCTGTGACAGACGGACGGATGGACAGCGGAGACTCAATAATTTATGGGTTCTCGTTGTCACCCTTTGGGTACAGTACAGAACCCTAAAACTACAACTTAATTTATGGCTGACATTTCAACATTTGAGATTAGCCAAAGAATTTATTACCATGTTATGTTATCTTCGACAAATAACCTGATACCAAATAAAAATGTAATTGAATAAGCCATTAATCAATTATATCTGGAGCATTTTATTATTGCTTTGGCTTCGTTAGCGTTACCCAACAGTTTGTTTATTTGCATCTGATCTGATAATAAAGTTTTATAGGGTCGAATACTATTAGCATTGGGAACCTACCTAGCTTCGAGCTTTTGACCAAAATGACTTTCAACTTATGCAATAAATAAAACATGTTATTTTCATTGGTCTAGTAGTCGTAAGTACTACTACTGAGCATGAGGGTTCCATTCCCAAGTCAGGCAAAGTGTTATTAGGTTTTTCTTTCTCGAAATTATACAGGATAAGTTTTTATTCAGTCCGCAAACTGTAACCATGAATTCAGCATATCATTCTAGAACCCCTTTTTTTTTTTTTTGGATGGGAAATCATCAAATGACTTCTCCCGCTCTGGGCGGAGCGGGAGGGCGTGTCAGACTTTTACTGACTAAAACCCACCCGTGTTCCTTCAGTTGCCCATGTGCCAGGGTCACGGTATCTCTTTCGAACAATCTCGTGACCCTGGCAGGCGTCGGTCCTAGCAGACCCCTTCATTGCTGCTGACATCTCTTTGAGGCGCGCGTGGAACACTACGCGCCGTCGACCCGAGCCTGGTCCTTACCGGGCGGCGAGCTACCCATTGCTCACCGCCCACAAGCTCGCGCCTACGGTGGCCGGGAGTCCGCTATAGACTCCCGACGCCCGGGGCGTCTCCTCCTGCGGCGGCTAAGGACGTGAGGGCGCAGAGACTGCCACTCCCTCACACGCCCCGCCTCCTCCTTCGCGAGCATTACTGCTTCGCAGAAGGAGGTGACGGCTTCCCATGCCCTCTCGCTCCGTACCATGGCTCGCACCAGGGTCGGACGCGAGAGGTCGCCGCCGCCGATCGCCTCCACGAGGACACCCCCTTGCGCAGAAACCTTTCGTCGGTTTTACAAAAAAAAAATCTGCTGTTTCATAGAAAAATGCAATACCTATAGTGTCAAAATGTATGGAACACCTGTTTTTTTTATATCCGACGTAAATTTTCTGCACTGGGGGGTCTAGAATGATATGCTGAATTCATGGTTACAACTTGCGCACTGGACAAAAACTTATCCTGTATATAGCAGGCTGAAGTCTGGATTTGTGCGCGGTTCATGGCAAATAGGGTCGCCCTCTAATCTATTGGACTTAAACATATATGGCGAAATGTGTGTGAATTGTAGGATAAACCTCTTCTCAACCCTTCAGAGAAATAAGGCGTATATTTTCAAGATTATGCTGTAGTGTGTACCGTGTGATGCCGGACGTAAAGAATAACACCACCCCATTTCTTCCCGTGGGTGTCGTAAAAGCCGACTAAGGGACTTACTAGAGAATGGGCAGCAGCGTTCTCTATGCATTTTACCACCATACTGCGATCGCCAACCCGCCTACCAAGCGTGGCGATTATGGCAAAGCCCCCCAAATTGGGGGAGGCCTAAGTCCAGCAGTGGACGTTTTACGGCTGAAATGATGATGATGATGATGCTGTAGTCAATCTTTAAAGAACAAAATTTTGTCACAAACACAAAATAGTTCTTGTTAACACCACAAGCAACTTTACATATGGATTTAAAATTACCAAAGGTGCTCACGGAAACATATTTTAATAGCTTAAAAGAGTTACGCCGTGTTTAGTAAGTTACTTTTTTAAATAAACTACTAATGTTATAGTGTTATTCTGTGAGCACAGGCCAAGTTAAGCTCACTATACACAGTTAATGGGGTCACAGAGGTCAGTTCGCGTGATTCTCGCTATAAAATTACGTTTTTGTCCAGATTTACCGCGCCACGATACCCCCTTAAATGGGGGTCATGATTAACTGCACGACATTAATAAAGTTTAATAAGTTCCCCCAAGCTTCTTACAGCGAATCCATTCGCTGTTACTGTTACTCTATATTAACAGACCTTATCTCGGTCGATATCTTCATGAAGTTATCAAGTATAGTAATCGATACATTTTACGAACAATGTTCTAATTATCTGCTAGTACAATCGTCTCCTTTTATTTGTGCAGATAGTATACTTAATGTATGTTTTTAACCCCTGACGCAAAAAGAGTTTGGTGTTGAAAGTTTGACCGCTATTTGGGTCTGTCTGTCTGTCGCAGCGTAGTTCTTAAACGGATAATCCGATTTGGGTGCGGTTTTTTATTTTAAAGTATGCTTTCTAGAGGTGGTTCTTTAACATGTTTCTTCAAAATCAGATTAGCCGTTTCGACACGAGGACCCTTTGACCAAATATTACCTACAAGTTTTTATTAAACTTAAAGGGTCAATACATGTTATTTTTTTACTTTTAGAGGTTTTAATTTTGGTCGGAGGATTTTTAATTTTACTTCTTTACTAAACAGCCGAATACCTTATGAGGTACACGGACGGATAATTGCTTTAATACATAATTAATGTGAATGAACAATCAATAATATTGATAGCCACGAGGCTAGCGGTCGAGGTCATATTCTTTACATTACACAGCAATGAACCTGTAACCCCGATAAAAATAAAATAAACTACTTAAACCGAACTCTTACGCAGCAGAAAAACCTCATAAGATCACATTATGTTAATCTCGGATTTAGTTAACACCTCCCAATATAGGATTAAAGGCCGTTAATCCCATCGCACGAACTCGTCCGACTTCCTACGATTTCTATTTAGTAAATTGATCCCTCGGTATCATTTACACCATAAACAATTAGCTTGTTTTATTTTTCTCGTAGTTACACACAATTAGACTTTATTCGTTGAGGTCATAAACAGGTAAATTAGCAATAAAAGTTTATGAGTGAAAAGGTGGGATCGCTGCAGGCTGGGATCCCTGACCCGGTATCTTAACAAATCGATCGCAAGCGCATAACGTTACGTTGTTACGAGATTGTGTATTAGAATTTATAATAAGCACGAGACCGCGAGGCTATCTGTCGGCGAGAAGCTCACGTCCGCTCCTCACACACTCAGTGTTATGGTAATGGGGTTCCGTGACCAAAAGGGAACAACGCTCTATTACGCTGCACCGGGGTCGTTCGGACGACATCGTGCGCCTTCCATTTTTGCCGCGTATCTCCCGCTGTTAGGGACTAAAGCCTCAGGACAGACCGACCGCTACTTCCCACCTCAAAACGAAAACAGTCATAAATAATAATGACAAATGATATTCCACTACGATCTCGGTATACTCGTTACCATTTCTGGTGTAGTTCACGCCTATAACTTTTTATGGAAATGCTATGCCTATAAATACTACCATGGATGGATGGATTGTAGTTACTATCCAAGTTACCGTGTGGTGCCGGACGTAAAGAATAACACCACCCCATTTCTTCCCGTGGGTGTCGTAAGGCGACTAAGGGACTTACTAGAGAATGGGCAGCAGCGTTCTCTATGCATTTTACCACCATACTGCGATCGCCACCCGCCTGCCAAGCGTGGCGATTATGGCAAAGCCCCCCAAATTGGGGAAGGCCTAAGTCCAGCAGTGGACGTCTTACGGCTGAAATGATAATGATGATGATCCAAGTTACCTGTTTCGAGGTTTAACACCAAAATGTTCCCGTCTACCTGGGAGAACATGGCTTTCTTCGAGAATACACATTACTATACCATAAAGCTCATATTAATGTCAAGGATAAACGGACTGTCCGATGATTTAAAGCTAAATTCTCGGTTCGCATGGACTCAGAGATAATGATACCTTAATTGCGTTCCTGTACTTTCCCGAATGATCGAATGGCAGTAATAGCTCTCTGTCTGCCCGAAATGACTTTAATTGGCGTCGGGAGATGAGGAATATTTCAATAGACTTTGTTATTATTGTTCAGAAGGTTATAATTAAGTATGGTTTGCATGTTAGTTACGTAGGAAACTGTAGTTTTATGAGTAGTGTTACAAAATTTAGGTGTGTATGAAAATGTTGTCGATATCTAGGGCTAGATATAGTGTAGTTCACAGTCCGGGTTGAGCACGCGACAAGATTAAGTGTCGCAGGCGGCGGGCGTTCGCGTCAGACAAATATTTCACCTTGGTCGCGGCGCCACTAGGAAACACCGATGTGACGCAGCGCACTGAAACTTGCTCGCGCTAAATCAAACTCCGAGAGCCTTTACGTCCACATTCGTCTTTCAGATCCACCTCTAAAACACTAGCCTCCCTACAGTCCCTACCGACAAGCAATAAGTTTTACTGCTGAATAATTGCCTCTCAGACGTTTGGACAATATTAATAGCCCTCGTATACCGAGCCTATACATCTTCAAGTCCAACTTGGAATACAAAACAAAATATTTTCCAATGCCGTAAAATCTTGAAAACGTTCGTTTAAACAGAAACCCGATACATATCAGTTTCGCCGTGTCAATTTCCTTCCGCAATATTTTCTTCGCGAAATGTTTATCCGAAAGTTCCGAAGTTAGACATGCTCCATGTTCACGTGCCAGTGAACTTGTTGGCTGTTGGTGTTACTAACACAACTGCAGCGCACTAGATAACACACAAACAGACAACACGAGAATGGGTTTACTTTAGTTCGCCGGCCGGATTCAGTTTTAAAATAGTTATGCCACAGTTCAAGGAATACGAGAAAACTAACACCGATTTCGTAAATGCTTTGAACCACTTAAAGAAATAACTAGTATCTATTAACCTATTGGGAGTGATAACTTTCTGTAACGAAACACAATAAATTTGAGTTAGAGTTAATAATAAATAACGCGAGCAAATATTATAGTTTTGTAATAGAGTGTGAGTTACGGGCGAAACTTAATTGCAGTTATTTTATCGCACAAAGCTGATCCGAGATTAGAAACGCAGGTTGCGTATGAAATTAAAATAAAATTGAGTTGATAGCATCCCTAAACGAGTTATTACGGGCGAGCCATAAAGAGCGGCTACTTCCTAGTCGGCACACAGAAGCGGCGGTATGATTTCATAACTCGAATTTCCCTTTCGCAAGGCTTGCTAGGTCTGCGGTCGTAGCCGATCCCAAGAATATCACGGAGATACGGCCAATTTATAATTTAATGCCCGCTTCGCTCGCTCCCGACATAATCGGACGAGTGGATACACGGACGCGGACCTAACTTTTGATTTCAGCTATTCGAAATATGATTTAGTGAATTATGTCTAGATAATGAAGTGGGTCGCTGCAAGATCTTGTTTTCGAACTTGTCGTCGTGTTGGTGAAGTTGGTTCTGTGGATTAACTTAGAGTAACTTGGTATTGAGGGAGAAGTCAGAAACTAGGCTTGTTGTACTTCTATTTTTGGAAGAGAAAATGTTTTGTAGATTTTAAACTTAGAAAATAACAAAAGGTCCTCTTCACGTTAGCCTATCCTATTCAATTATAAGCTCTTATTTTAGTTCAACTCGAGGATAATGTGCAACTACAGTACTGCGACATTTTCTATTTGTAAACTGTAGGACGCGCCTCCTTATTGATTTTCTTCTAACCAAGTATTGGTATCGAAGAGCAGTTGCAAAATTTCCCATGGGAAAATTTTTTCGTGTATGTTTTTATGCTGCATTCCTACCAATCAAAGAACTCAACGCCGTACCAAAACTAATTGCATTTACATCACTTAAAACTTAACACTGAGTGTTAATTAAAACAGTGTCAGAGGTGCCGTAAACGTAATCTTAGAATTAAAATTCTAAGATTTTTTTTAATAGCTAGTGCCAACATTTATCTGCTTTTATTGGTCACTCTCATATTCAACCCAAACTAAACCCATCCCGATAGCTTCCTGCAAACTTCTTAATGATCGATAATCAAATAAAATCGAGGAAATGTGTAAGGAACAGACGACTGACATAGAAGCTGACTGATCTTACAAATCGTCCAAATACAGCCTATCGAGTATTGTCATGCCGCAATAACTAAATAAATACTTCTGCCTCACCCTGCGAGGCTACAAGCCACATGTTATGTTATGTGTATTTAATAACTTGACCGTCAAAATTCAAGCTAGCCTGTAGGCACGTTTATAGACATCCAGACCTCCCTTTTTTAGGGTTCCGTTGCCAAATGGCAAAAAACGGAACCCTTATAGATTCGCCATGTCTGTCTGTCTGTCTGTCTGTCTGTCTATCCGAGTATGTCACAGCCACTTTTCTCCGAAACTATAAGAGCTGTGCTATTGAAACTTGGTAAGTGGATGTATTCAGTGAACCGCATTAAGATTTTCACACAAAAATAGAAAAAAAGCAATAATATTTGGGGTTCCCCATACATAGAATTGAAACTCAAAATTTTTTTTTTCATCAAACCCATACGTGTGGGGTATCTATGGATAGGTCTTCAAAAATGATATTGATGTTTCTAATATCATTTTTTTTTAAACAATAATATTTGGGGTTCCCCATACATAGAACTGAAACACAAAAAAAAAAATTAATCAAACCCTTACGTGTGGGGTATTTATGGATAGGTCTTTAAAAATGAAATTGAGGTTTCTAATATCATTTTTTTCTAAACTGAATAGTTTGCGCGAGAGACACTTCCAAAGTGGTAAAATGTGTGTCCCCCCCCCCCCCGTAACTTCTAAAATAAGGGAATGATAAAACTAAAAAAAATATATGATGTACATTACCATGAAAACTACCAACGAAAATTGGTTTGAACGAGATCTAGTAAGTAGTTTTTTTTAATACGTCATAAATCGTAAACCACAATTTACCTTTCATTCAGTCAACTCAAATATAAAAATTAAAAAAAAAACATTTAATTTCATAAACGATGATGACGAATGATGATGATGATGACCTGCAGGTTTGTACGGAACCCTCGGTGCGCGAGTCCGACTCGCACTTGGCCGGTTTTTTTTCCTATCAATTTTTGGGGCTTAATGGATAAGCATAGTTTAAGTTTGTTAATAACCAACAATTTTTCATGCATCTTCTCTTTCCAGGATGACCTTCGCCTTGGCGCTGGTGGTGGTGTGGTGGGCGGTCGGCGCGCGCGCCGGCGAGCCGGTGTTCGACCCCAGCACCCTGATGCGGCTGGTGCTGGTACCGGCTGACGTCCCCGTCGGCTCCGTCATCTACCGCGTGCGCGCCTCCGACCCTGACTTTGATTATCCACTGCATTTTGAACTTATTGGTAAGGAGATATCCATCAATATCTAATTTTCTTAATTGCAATTTCAGAAGATACTCAATGACCAGAGAATGTAAGGTCTTCAGCAAAACAGAAGAGCGGTTCAGGAAAATGTGAACAAGCTGATAAATAGTCTTAGAACTTAAAAATCACAGCTCTATGACGTAATCCAATCACCACTGGGCTTTTTTTTTGGATAGGAAATCATCAAATGATTCCCGCTCTGGGCAGAGCGGAGGCGGGCGTGTCAGACTTTAACTGACTAAAACCCACCCGCGTTCCTTCAGTTGTCCATGCACAGGGCACATGGGCAACCACTGGGCTTACGGTTCATTACTGCCTACTCATTTTCACAAAGGAAGCCTGCTTTCCAAAAGTCAGAACATAATCGACTTATGCTATAGGCTTTAGCAAATAAAGCAAACCGAAGATAAAACTCAAAAACAGGCTGGTCTTATCGTAAGAAGAATCTAAAGAATTTGACCTTGACCGCAATCTAAGGACACAATACCCAATTTGTTCTGTCCTGGTGTACTTATAAAAGACAAAGTAAAAGTTTACTCAAGTAAACTCGATATCTTGTAACCCAATATTACAAAGCCCGGAAGAAAACAAAGCGTTATTGCATTCCATTAGTCGGGATACCCGAGAAGTTAATTTCTCATTGATTTCCGTAAATCTTTGCAAACAATTTCTGTTATTATGGAGGAAACCTGATTTTTGTACTTTGCTTGATACGAAATTAGAAAGCTCTATATTTATATGGAGATAGAACAGGTTATACTATTGAACCACAAGGCTGGTCTAAAGTGGAGTACTTAAAAGACAAAATCTTTAAGATTGGCAGAAGGTGAATCTTGATAATAGCAACCACGAAGTTAATATAGAGATAATACATTACATTGCAATGTCTGCAATCACTTGCCCATCTGGAAGTAAGTTTATCTACTGCAAATGTTTTTCCTGTCGGTCAGTTACGACGGCTAAATTATGTTATTACACAAAGAGAGATACATTTTTACTAACTTCTTCATCTTGCCCTTGTTTTATTTCCATTCTCCCCTGTCAGCTGTCACTCTATCTGTTACTCCTTTTTCTTTCATTTACACAATCCATTCATCTCTTTTTTGGTGTTCTTCCCCTCTCATTCCAATCTCCTCACAAATCAACTTATAGCATTACTTTTTTCTGTTTCAAACACTATTTTCTTATTATCCAGGTCAAATGGGTCGCCTCGACATCGGTGTGGAAACCCTCCCGTGCACTCGCTACAACTCAGTGTGCCAAGCCAACGTCATTCTGCTGAGGCGGTTGGAGCCCGGCCGTTACGTGGACTTCAGGCTGTCAGTGCGCAATACCAGAGGGCGAAGCACCCGGATAGCGTGCTCAGTCACAGGGACCAATGCCACAACGCCCAGGGACACGATTTTTCCGCACCAGCCTGGGATCATTTTGGTGCCAGAGGCGAGTAATATATAGCATCAGTATTCAGTAATTGTGTTGTGGCGGTGAGATAGGTATAGTGCTAAATGTAAAGTACTGGTAGCAGCAGCTGCATCCAGTTAGACTAGAAGTAGTTTTTGAGAATTTTGAAGAGATATTGACATGGCTAATTCTTTAAATGATCAAAATTCATGTAGGTAGTGCGTAATCCAAATTGTTCGGAAGCTTTGATTCAAATGTGGCGTCATTCGTTAATTCTTCGCGAACCTATGGTAATAAATTTTATGACCTAGGTCATGAAAATCAATTAGAAGATTTAACGAGTACTTTCACCGAGACTCCATCTGAAATACCAACTAAAAGGTAATTAAAATTCTGGAACACTTACTTCATTATGCACAAATTCCTCAAATGATGCACTCTCAACAACTAATACCTACGCAAAGGTACCTACGCATCCAATTTCGTTAAAGCGAGGTTGCAAACATTGAGTATTAGGACTTTATCACTTTAAATTACACATGATGGACCATTATACTTGCATAAGGCTGGCAATAAAAGTCGTTATATTAAAAATGTCGTTGGTTATAAAGATGTTCATTTGCATAGTCCAGTTATAATGGTGGATTTACGTGGAAAAAGCACCTGTCGGCGTTCGTGGCAACAAATGAGGCGAGGAGAGCGTGCCGCGGGCGCGTGACGTCATTGATTGATGATGATGATGACGTACGTGCATTCTGACACAAAGGACGCCTGCCAGATATCGGAATTAACATTACTCTAGAGATTTGTTGCAGTAAAGATGCTAGTGAGTCTTGTGAGAATGAAATAGAATAGAAACGTTAGGATTCTATCAGTCGTGATAGTCAGTGTCGAATGGTTTTGGCTAATTGGCTCTCGCGTAATCTTTGCTTGGATTTTTTTCCCATAGTTGTTACACATTCGATAGGTGTTACATCACTGTAATTACCAGCCTACGTCCAAATGTTTACTTTTACAACTTTTAAACAGTAGTCCTTTATATCGCAAATTAAACAGGGAAAGTTTTTAACAAATTGTAATTTCTACAGGACGCCAAACGCGGTACAGATCTCGAGATAGTAATCGCGAGAAAAAATCCTGTAACGCCGAAGCCTTTGGAACTCGAACTTTGGGTAAGTAAACTAAGTAATTTACATTTTAAAGGAGACACGATACGAAACGATGATTAGGGGTTTAGCTAATGATATTTTCCGCTGCGTCGTGTTTGACACGCATTTCCCTGTAACCACATAATGAAGTTTCGCTCGCACGTTAATAGGGATCATTTTCACAGCGTTATGGCTGACGCGGGATACGCCATTGCGAAACTCATTTACACTTTATGTGGTAGGGCCCTAACGTTACGTATAGTGCAAGCTGACGAACCGGCTCCCACAAATTTGAATAGGCAATCAATCTCAAAATTACAACCGGAAAGTTCTCAAAATCATGTCATAATACGTAACATGTACTCGGTGTTCTCTTTGCCTTTCTGACAACAATATCAGGTCTCGACAACTTGATGATCATGCGAAATAGTCTAATTCACGTAATAATTATAATTGCAAATCCAGTGGAGTACCATTTTGAAATGATAAATTGTAACAACAAAAACGCGTTGAAAGCACAAAAAGATAATAAGGCGAAAGCCTTAATTTGCTCAATTTACAGTAACAACATAATGGTCTTACAACGATTTATGCCTCATTTTTGATACAGTTACAGATCTATTCATCTTTGGAGCAGAACCGATTGTTAAGGAGCTCGCAAAGATGCAACTAGTTGCTATGAATACGTTATTTCGCGAATGAGTTCACTTTAGTCGGCTACTTAATCGTGTATTGTGGTTGTCTGTATTTCGCGATGGGGCATCTGACGGGATGCAATTACCGGACATTAGGAGCTTGCTCCGAGCAAGGCGTGTTAAAATTCTCACAGTCCGGAGAATGGCTAGCACCCGCTCTCGAGGTCGCTTTATAGGCTTAAATGCTATAATAATGGACATCGTGTCCTTACATGTAGTGTAATTTTAGAGCGTCGGTTGTGGGCCGGGTAACGTCCAGTTGAGAGGATAAGTGAATTTATTGTATCGGTACCGACCCCTATTTCTGTAATGGGAACATAGTCTTCGCTAAGTAAGCTGTGGGAAATAATATTGTTATTAGTTTCGAAAGGATGTGTTAGAAAAGGTTAAAACTATAAGTTACTTGAAATCTGGTCAGTTTAATAGTTGTAGAACCAACGCTTACTTTAATTGCCTCAAAGTTCTTTCTTCCGTTATAGTATTGTTTCTAAGTTAATTAATCAATTTTTTGAAAGAAAAATGTTTTATTTTCTTCAACATTATTAATTATAAGCAATTCTGTGTACACCCCTCATAATTAATTATCTACATTTTATCCTTTATAAAAAATGACTCATCTAATTACAACTTTAATTCCACAGGGATCGCCGCTCTTCGCAATCCGGCAACGTCGCGTGTCCGCCGAAAACACAGAAGGGACCATATTCTTAGTTGGACCACTAGACTTCGAGGCCCAGTCAATGTACCATTTGACACTACTAGCCGTGGTAAAGAATGCATTTATTTAAATGAACTCTATTTCCCTAATTAGGGTTAATTATTCCGAGTTCCTTACGACATCAAGCTCGCAATCTGGTACACTAATGATCAGTATTTAAACTGTAATTAATTATGCCAAAACAAGTGCAATGGATTTTGTGGCTTGTGGTACACCCAGGTGATGTATGTGTTTGAAATTAGAGCTATTTGAACGAGATTGCTCGCTTTTTGGCATTAAATATTCATTTTGTAGCGTTACTTCTGCATCAGCATCAGGTTCTGGATTCGATTCGCATGTGGGGAAAAGTGTTATTGGGTGTTTCTAGAGATTAACGCGTTCAAACAAACTAAGAACGAACTATAGAACTATCATTAAAGAACCACATCGAGCTTGATTGGGGATAACACACGGTAAACATGTAGGCAACTACATATAGTGCGTAATGACCAACCTGACGTACCTACTTACGTAATAATAGTGTTCGGCCGAAAGGGTTAATCTTGGAAATTACTGAAAGGATTTTAGTAGGGTTTTCATTACAGCTTACAGCGTTTTAGAGAAATATTTTCGCTGATTCAAAACAAGCCGTCAGAATTTCGTTATGTATAATTCCGATGAATTTGGACGCTTAAAACCGAACTATCTTAAAATTTAAAATTCTTATGCTAGCACATTAAAGTACCCGAAACTGTTAAATTAAACTTGCCAATCAATCTTGAACCTAATACTTTAGAATTAAAGTTGAAAACCTATTAAAGAAATTTGACATATTGTAGTAGATTTAAGTGCTGGCGTCTGTACATGTGTGTCACTGAAGTCTATGAGCGGCTGGACTGATTTTGATGAAAATTTTCATGTGTGTTAAACTAGGTCCCTGGATGTAATAAATTCACAACAGGACATGCTAGGTGCCTCTGGTCGGTAATGTTCGGGTAGTACTAGTACATCGTCTATTGGGATCGCTAGTCTAATATATAAAATTCTCGTGTCACAGTTTTCGTTGCCATACTCCTCCGAAACGGCTTGACCGATTTTGATGAAATTTTTTGTGCTTATCCGGTATCTATGCGAATCGGCCAACATCTATTTTTCATCCCCCTAAATGTTAGGGGTAGTCCACCCCAAATTTTTTTTTTATTATTATTATGATTTGGCATTAAAAAATACATACTATAAATTTTCACTCTTTTTCACCCAGCAAAACAACGTTTGCTGGGTAAGCTAGTTATTTATATAAATCACTACCAATCCTGAAATTCTTAGTATTTTATTTAAGTATTGATATGGTAATTATTGATATCTAAAATAGTTTACGATCTAAAGGATACGTGACAACAACTATTAAGTTTAATGAGTTCAAATTCACGATTAAAATCTTTTTAATATTCATAGGAAGTTAATCGGTCCTTCTAACGCTTTTAACCGACAATCTTTATTACTTAATTTAGTTCTAATTCCTGCATAATAATGCTATTTAATGACAACTGTACTCTTGCTCGTTAAAGTATATTATTAAACTGTTTAATGCTGGACTTGTTCCTTCAGGGATATAAAATTTATTTATTTATTTATTTATTTTATTATTTATGTACACACAGTAAAAAAACAGAGTGATAAGACATATTAAAACAATTGAGTACAAAGGTACTGCTTATTTCTTAAGAAATTTCTTCCAGCAGACCTGCGAAAGGAGATATGAAAAAGAAATGTAGACAATAGTGTGTGAAAACAAGAAGAGAGATATGAATATGTGAAGCCTTAAACTAAAATATACTTATACATATATAATGCAAGAAATTAACATATACTTAAATAAATACATAAAGCTAAAATATAAAAATAAACGTAAATATATAGGTACATAAATACACACAATTATGAGGAAAGGTAGTGCTCTTTTACTCGACATTTGAAAAGGGAAATAGTTTTTAGATCTCGAATGCTAGGCGGAAGTGAGTTCCACAATCTAACAGCATGAACAGAGAAGGAATAGGAATAATAACTGGTTTTATGGGGTTGGGATTTAAGGAGGGATCTAAGGTGTGATCTGCACAGTGCATCGCTAGGGCGAGCGTAAGAAAAACGTTCACGCAGATAGGAAGGGTAAGACGGGTTGTGTAGGAGGTTGAAGAGGAGACATAAAATCCGAGTGTTCCTGCGAAGGCGGATTGGGAGCCACTTGAGTTCCTTGCGAAGGTGAGAAACATGGTCATACTTTCGAAGACCGAAAACAAAGCGAATGCACAGGTTTTGCAGGCGCTCAAGCTTGTTTAATAGCTCCTCAGTAGCATCCAAGTAGCACGCGTCAGCATAATCTATAATCGGCTGAATAAGTGTTTGTGCCAAAGAAATTTTAGTTTTCAAGGGCAAGAGACTTTGAAGGCATTTCAGCGAATGAAAGGAGAAATGTACCTTTCGACTGACCTCATTCACCTGAGCACGCCACGAAAGATTGCAGTCAATAACTACACCCAGATCTTTAGCGGTTTCTGTGTAGTCAATACGAACACCATCTAGATACAAAGGCATCAGGGATGCAACATCAGCCGCATTACGAACAAATCTACTGCCTATGATCATGGCCTGAGATTTAGATGGGTTAATTTGCAAACCAAATGACTTAGCCCAAACACTGATGCAAGCCAGGTCACGATTCATTGCAGCAAGTGCAGAGTCCGCGTCAGTTACAGTAAAATGCCGGTAAAGCTGCAAGTCATCCGCGTAAAGATGAAAACTAGAGGAAATAACCGTGGTAACAAGGTTTATGAAAATAGAAAAAAGAAGAGGAGAGAGAACACTACCCTGGGGAACACCCTCAGTGAGACAACACCAATCAGAGAAGGAGTCCTCCAGGCGAACACACTGGGAGCGTCCTCGGAGATAAGAACTGAACCAGGCTAAGGAAGGAGAAGAGAAATTTATAGATTGGAGGATACCTAGTAAAATGTCAAAATCCACAGAGTTAAAGGCGCTACTGAAATCAAGCAATACGAGAACAGTCAGGGACTTATTCTCCATTGCCCAGCGGATGTCGTCAGTTACCTTAAGAAGCGCGGTTACAGTACTGTGACCTGAGCGAAAGCCGGATTGGAAAGGAGAAATTAACGAGTTTGACGCCAAGAAAAATGATACTTGTCTATGAACTATGTGCTCAAGAACTTTAGAGAGAAATGGAAGAATAGAAATAGGTCTAAGGTGGGTTAATAAAGTAGGGTTATTAGTTTTAGGTAAAGGTATAATATGAGCCTGTTTCCAGACTGACGGAAAGGAGCAAGAGGTAAATGAGTGATTGAATATGTGAGTGAGAACGGGAAGTAAAGAGGAAAGGATAAGAGTTATCATTCTTGAACACAGCTTATCATTACCGACTGCTGAAGAAGTAATCGCAAGAACAGATTTCTTAACGTCATCCTCAGTAACATTGCTAAGCTCAAAGTGAGAACATTGAGGTAACGGCAAACTAGCAAGACTCTGTAGTGTCGTAGCTTTGACAGACGGATCTAGAGAAAAGGGAAGGAGAGAGAAATGTTTGTTAAGATCATTAAGGTTCACATCCTTACACTGGTTAGCAGGTGACTTGCCTATGCCTACAGATTTGAGGAATTTCCAAACATCGGAAGAATTGCGGTTTTTGAGTTGATCGTGGAAATTTTTAGATTGAAGATCGACCAGTCAAATCTTTAAATTATTCATCGTAAGCAGCCTATATTGTTCCCACTGCTGGGACACAGGCCTCCTGTCAGTCAGAGGGAATGGGCCAAAATCTACCACGCGAGCCCAGTGCGGGGTGGTAGGTGTCAGATGTCTTAAAATTGTTGGTTCTAGGACATGACGGTTTTCTCGCTATGTTTTCTATCACCGTTTTGAAAGCAGTGGTGATAAAATAATTTTCACGAAGTAAAGCGCCTGCCTGGGTTCGTACCCACGACCTACAAATCGTAAGTCTGGCCTACGCCACCATGCTCTCTCTTTAAATTATTACGATTATTATAATCCGAAAAGACACATGATTATCCCACTAGGCCTACTAGTATTATAAATGTGAAAATTCGTTAGGATGGATAGATGGATGTTTGTTACCCTTTCACGCAAACCTACTGAAGGAATTTGGATGATATTTAGCACATGGGTAGATTATAACCTGAATTAACACGTCGGTACACAAAGTTACTGGTAATAATATTATTCAGTTATTTTAAGGACCTAGGTGTTCAGAATCTGTTTGCCCTTTTTACAAGAATGTTCCTGAAATATATTGCCGATTTTATTGACCCATAGTTTAGCTAGATGGCTATAATGCTGCGTGGGAGTGCACACATTTATCGATTAAAAGTCGCCCTATAAAATAATACAGAGTCGCAGACCATTCCGCAGTGTGGTCTGGGTCTAAGAATAGATCCCATGTTGTTCCGTGGGTGTTCTTACAAGGGGACTAAAGGATTTATAACAGGTGGTTAATGGTGGATAAGCTGCACATAAGTACCGTAGAGGGACAATATTGAAGACGTTATAATGCTAAAGTGTTTGGAATGTTATTGTTACGCGCATAGGAAAGCACGTGGGACTTAATGTGATATGAAAATCTTTGCTTATTGCAAAGGTCATTAAAATTCACAAAATATACGGAAAGTGGTATTAGAGTTTTTTTCGTAGAAAAGCGATGAAAGAGCCATGATGGGCCAGTGGTAATGTTCGAGTTGTAGGTCGTAAATTCGCACCCAGGCAGGCGCTTCACTTTGTGTAAATAATTACATGACCACTGCTCCCAAAACGGTGAAAATAAACATCGTGAGGAAAACGGCATGTTCTAGCACCGAAAATTCTAAAACACGTATCCTCTACGAACTCGCATTGGCCTCGTGTGGTGGATTACGGCCCACTATACCCTCTACTATTTCCTATACCCTCTCACAGAGAGAAGACCTGTGTCCCAGCAGTAGGAACATGATAGGCAGATTATGCTTACGTAGCGTCCTTTTTAGGGTTCCGTTGCCAAATGGCAAAAAACGGAACCCTTTTAGATTCGTCATGTCTGTCTGTCTGTCCGAGTATGTCACAGCCACTTTTTTCCGAAACTATAAGAGCTATGCTGTTGAAACATGGTAAGTAGATGTATCCTGTAAACCGCATTAAGATTTTTACACAAAAATAGAAAAAAAAAACAATAATATATGGGGTTCCCCATACATAGAACTGAAACTCAAAATAAAAATTTTCATCAAACCCATACGTGTAGGGTAACTATGGATAGGTCTTCAAAAATGATATTGAGGTTTCTAATATCATTTTGTTCTAAACCGAATAGTTTGCGCGAGAGACACTTCCAAAGTGGTAAAATGTGTCCCCCCCCCCCACCACGTTACTTCTAAAATAAGGGAATGATAAAACTAAAAAAATATATGATGTACATTACCATGTAAACTTCCACCGAATATTGGTTTGAACGAGATCTAGTAAGTAGTTTTTTTTTTAATACGTCATAAATCGTAAACCACAATTTACCTTTCATTCAGTCAACTGAAATATATATATTTTTTTAAACATTTAATTTCATAAACATAAACCTTATGCATAAACCGTGAATACCTGCAGGTTTGTACGGAACCCTCGGTGCGCGAGTCCGACTCGCACTCGGCCGGTTTTTAATTGCTTGTCTACACTAATATTATAAAGAGGAAAATTTTGTATTTTTGTTTGTTTGTTTGTAATGGATAAACTCAAAACCTACTGGACCGATTTAAAAAAATATTTCACCATTAGAAAGCTACCTACATTATCTACAAGTAACATAGGCTATATAACAATATTGCAAAAACAGGGAAAATCGCACGGGTAGGCGATTCGACGCGATGGGAAGGGTCGGGGGAACACAAAATTTAACGCGGACGAAGTCGCGGGCAGAAGCTAGTAATATATAATTACGGTAGACTTATATGAAAAACTGTTAACGAAATTTTCAATCCATTTTTCTGAGAGTGTCTTAAAACTGTCAAAAGCAGATCAACTTTTATCTTAAGGCGCGGACTGACTACGATTTTAAATGCTACAACTACATGCTACAGCTCCAACAAATAAGGTTGAAAATTGAATAAATATTTGGATTGACGATGTGACTAAGCTGCGAATTGGCATTTATTTTACGGGTTTTATTTAGATTATTCGGACTACACACATTAAATTAAATAATTGTCTGGTTAAAGTTTTAAAGTAATGTTTATTCTATTGAACCCTTTAAAAAAAAAATGTTGTTATCGCTGAAAATACAGAGATGTTCGACGTCAAAGTTTTTTTTTGTGAAACAATTTTTATTGGGAATATCAATCAATTTTTCACTATTCTATTCGGTTAAAATTTTTCTTTAAACCCTTCTCTGTCCACTGTATTTTTTGTGTCGTATATTTTCATTGCGTTATGTCATACTCGATTTTCAAAGACACCAGTGTTTTGTGAATATTGAGGTAACAGCGCGCCTTAAAATGCATTTTTTTGTAAATTGTCGTGCAGTTAGATAGGTCTACGTTTTTTTAAAAAAACACTACGTTGCTACACGCAAATCCATTAAACCCAACATTTTTATTTCCAGGATCCCTACATAGAATTAGGCAAGGACACTCGGAACATCGCAGGTTTAGAAGTAGTCGTGGTAGTCCAGGATGTGCAGGACATGCCCCCTGTCTTCACTGCTGCTCCTCCTATCACGCACCTGCCTCGGCAAGTGGCTCCAGGAGACATGGTCGTCAGGGTACGAGCTGAAGACGGGGACAAGGGAGCTCCAAGGCAGATTAGATACGGGCTGGTATCTGAAGGGAATCCGTTCACGCCGTTCTTTAACATCAATGAGACTACGGGTGAGTTGGTGAATTTTTTTTATCCGACTTCAAAAAAAGAAGGAGGTTCTCATTCATTGGTGGTTTTTTCTTCTTATTATGTTTCTTACGTTTGAACTCCATCATTTATAAATTCTTGAAGGGTCAGAAATAATGGTCTTATATAAATTTGCTTAAGGTCTGCACCCTAATTGCGAAACGCGCTATCTGCCAAAATCTGAATGGGATTGAAGATTATTGCTAAACCATTGCGTCATTTGTTCGAATAAATTGTCGGCTCAGCAACGTAAATAACGCAGTGAATACTGTTTAACTATCAATATGAAACCAATTCCTACTGATAGCAAGTTACGCAATTACTCCTCTGATTAGTGGTTTTTGAGTTAGCTTCAATAAAAAGTTTTTTTTTTTCACTTAGTTTATGTTGATGATGTTAAAATAACATCCTGACACTGATATTTACTTAGCAAGTGAAAGTGTAAGAATTAGAATGGACTAGGTAACACAACCAAATAGTAAAAATTAATTTAAAAAAAAACAACTTCCAAAACAAATACGACAAAGTGAAATAAATTATTTAGCTTTTGTACAGTTGGCAACTATTATAAAGTCGTAAACAACAGTTTGATCACCTCAGTAGATTCTGACAGGAATTGGCTCTAGCAGTCAAGCTGACCTACAACAGTCAAACAAATAATTAATCTTTATAAGGTACCAAATGAGACGATAAAGAAAATATTTTAGTAATTACGTACCATCAACATTAAGATAATTAATATAGCTGAGAAGTTATGCAAAATAAGTATGAAATATTACAAAATCTCAGTTACATTTCACAACAGTCAAGAGTCAGAAACAATGGGTATAGTAACTTAAAAGCCTATGAAATTTTAATTACCATATTCATTTAAATAAAACTAGATATAATAAACACAGCAACTCTCATTTACATAAACTCACTTTGTATCCGTTTCTCATTAACAGCAACGTAAAAGCTTTTTAATTAATTAATTAATAAAATCTTGAACGTTTCCGGCGTTTTATACCAAACGCTTTTAACAATGGACCTCAAAGATTGCCAGTTTAACCATTAATTTACATTGCAAGTAAATATTGTATTTGTGTAAATTACTCCGTTTTAAACCAAAATGAGGGTAGAAGTCTCTTTGCCGGATATTAGAATTCTGCATTTATGTTCGGGTTAATTTTACACAAAGAGTACTCAGTTACATGTTAAAGGTCAGCGGCATTTTAATGGCCAGCACTTTTTCAGTCAGTTTATTAAAAACTGGGTGAGTCGTATTTTTCTTCACGATTTATGATTTAACAACCAGTGTTTTGTGTAATTGTTTTCGTTCTTTCTTTAGGCAGTAAAATATTAAGTGTTCCTTTCCATATTTAACCCGTCTCCCTTCAAGTCAAGAGTGAACAGGCATCTTCTGGCTACGCTCGTTCTGTCATAGACCACATTCATCGGTTTCCATCAGGCTAATTGAGATCATGAACAGAACATCAGTTCGAAAGATTTACCGTGGCCCTGGCATATGGGCAACTGAAGGAACACGGGTGGATTTTAGTCAGTAAACGTCTGACAAGCCCTTCCGCTCCACCCTTTAAGCGAGAGATGTCATTTGATGATTTCCTAACCAAAAAAAAAAATCTAATCTATTATGTTCCCACATATTTATAAAAGTTATTATAAATTAAGGAATGATTAGCATTTGCTTAGCGAATGTCACTTTAAGCAACGTTTTTAAATAACCCGGTTATGGTGGTACAGCTTAAAACTCGGATACAAAACATTCAAAGGTACACTTTAAATTCAATACCTACATTTCATGGAGAACTTTTCAAAGTTCAAGGAGATTCATTCTAAATAAGAAATGAGCAAATCAATGGCGGTACAAAAGAGTTCACAAATAAAATTGGGACTCGAAACCGACCATTTTATGTTCCAAAACAGCCGCAAAACTGAGAATTTATTAGTACTAACTAAACTGTCTGATAAGGAGGTCGTGAAAATAAGTCCGAAACCGCTTTCTGAATAGTCTACAACCCACTTTAGCTCTACACGGCCTTGATAGTGTTGCTAACTTAGTTTCCAAGAATCCTAGAACTTAGTTTTTACCGTGTTGTAGGTCAGTGAAGTTTTTCAAACGTTTCTTTTTTCTTGATAACATCGGTACATCCGTCGAGTGTCCGGCTTCCGTAGGATATCCTACTTCCTTATCGCTGGTCGACATGGCCCCTTATGGCCCAGTTGCTACTACTGCCCGCAACCTTGCGTGACCCACTTTACTTCTATAACACTATCAGATTTAGTTTGCAGTCATTTCCCACCAAACTTCCATTTTATGGCATCAAATTTAATAGCGAAAGTTTGTTAGTAAAGTGAAACAATTAACGTGTAAACAAACTGGTTGGATATAAGTTATGCTTTGTAGTAAATGTTTGGTTTACTATTTGTGTTTGCTTTGCAATGTCCTTTGTTAGAGAACAGCGCTTAATACAAAGCGAACCAACTGCCAGCAAAATTGAACCTTCATTTGATACAAACGTAACATCTACTAGACGTCTGAAATCTACTTAGCATAATATTTAGCATAAGCCCGCCGTATTGTTGCAAGCGGTTACTATTCGGGAGCAAACTTTGCACCAACTTTCCAAGTACAAATCTAAAGTTCAACCTTACATCTAAATTCCCTTAACAATGCCATAAGTTGATGTTGAGTGCGTGGCAGTGGTAGCACTGACAAAACTTTAACAATGCGTATTTGTTTGCCAACAAAACTACAAACACGACGGACTTCGAAAATGCTAACAGGGCTTTTAATGCAACCTTGCATTCTGCTGAACAAGCACATAATGGCTCATTAGACCTTACCGGTCGCGCTCTCGCCTCGCCATCCATTGTTTGTAAAGCTGCCCTACCTTACTTCATAATAAAGGCACTTCCTTTGAATAGCGTCCCGGTACCTACGTAGTAGCTGACAATACAATCCCGACTTGCCCTGACATTATCAGCTTGATAACTATGCTCGCCTCCGCAAACTTGCTCCTTAAGAACCGTTAAAACTTATCGGGAAATTGGAAGAGCTATCGCACTTGTGAATTTGTCGCATTAATCAGACCACACCTTATGAATATGTGAATGGATATCGAGATTCAATTTGTTAGGGCCAATTTCGAAGTTCCTAAGAATATATTTCGAGTTGGGTGGTACATACATACAAATGGTCGTACTGTGAACACCCGCCCATAAAGTTTATTGTGATTCCGGTATATAAAGTAGGTGGTATATTTTTGGCTTAATTTCAATATTCGTGCATGCAACATTAAAAGCACTTTGTATACTGTTTCCTGTTCTTAGTGTCTGTTGTTAATTAGTATTTATAATGTAGTAGAATGTGAATAAATTATGCGGTTTATTTAATTACAAAATGTATATCAGTGTTTCGTTACTCAATATTTTAATTCGCCTACCCAATAACTCCTTTCATTCTCAATAATTTTCTTTTGCTACAATCGGTTGTTTCTCACCGCTAAAGATATTATCTGCAGAAGTTTTCAAGTAATTTAATTATACAGGTACAATGAATGAATAATGTCCAAGTATAAAGGTTAATCTTTACCATTAAATAAGAGATAGAAATGAATAAAAGAGGCAATCAATTCGGTTCATTAGCCAAGCCGCTGGACCGCTGTTAATACCGCGTTGGCGTAAAATGCGAGCTTTTCCATTTAAATGTGACAAAGTAAATGTGACTGGAGTTAATACATTTTTAATCTTAAAAACGATACTCATAAACATTTAATTGTTCTTTTTGTGTGCTCTTAATTTTGAGTCTACGCCCGTTCTGATTGCATTGTATAATAATGGTATCAGGTTAAACTTTCTAATAGTAGAATTCTTGTGATTTTCGATCTTCAGATAGAGGTTTATGGTGCAGTCAAGCTCGTCTTTCTTTCCTTTTTAGGGTTCCGTTGCCAAATGGCAAAAAACGGAACCCTTATAGATTCGCCATGTCTGTCTGTCTGTCTGTCTGTCTGTCTGTCCGAGTATGTCACAGCCACTTTTCTCCGAAACTATAAGAGCTGTGCTATTGAAACTTGGTAAGTGGATGTATTCAGTGAACCGCATTAAGATTTTCACACAAAAATAGAAAAAAAGCAATAATATTTGGGGTTCCCCATACATAGAATTGAAACTCAAAAATTTTTTTTTCATCAAACCCATACGTGTGGGGTATCTATGGATAGGTCTTCAAAAATGATATTGAGGTTTCTAATATCATTTTTTTTTAAAACAATAATATTTGGGGTTCCCCATACATAGAACTGAAACACAAAAAAAAAATTTAATCAAACCCTTACGTGTGGGGTATCTATGGATAGGTCTTTAAAAATGAAATTGAGGTTTCTAATATCATTTTTTTCTAAACTGAATAGTTTGCGCGAGAGACACTTCCAAAGTGGTAAAATGTGTGTAACCCCGTAACTTCCAAAATAAGGGAAAGATATAACTAAAAAAAATATATGATGTACATTACCATGAAAACTACCAACGAAAATTGGTTTGAACGAGATCTAGTAAGTAGTTTTTTTTTAATACGTCATAAATCGTAAACCACAATTTACCTTTCATTCAGTCAACTCAAATATAAAAATTAAAAAAAAAAAACATTTAATTTCATAAACGATGATGACGAATGATGATGATGATGACCTGCAGGTTTGTACGGAACCCTCGGTGCGCGAGTCCGACTCGCACTTGGCCGGTTTTTTTTTAGTTGAAGAAACTATCAAAATACAAATAGTAATAATTTATACCTTAGCAATAATTTATTCGGTCCATTCAAGTCTTACTATAAATAATTAATGAGCCCTCATTTGCCTTGTCATCGCCGACAGATGAGAATCTCGGGAGGTTCATATTAAGAGTAGATGCACCACTTTTGTATGCTAATTACTCTTCACGACTTTTTTTTTTGAAACACCTACTTGGCATAATGACAGACGAGGTACCAGGCTGTTATGAATGGAAGCAAGTTCTTGCATATCTGAATGTGTCATTATTAATGTCCATATTAAGTAGCGTCATTGATGATTATTTAGTACTTATCTATTCTTTTTCGAAGAAATGTTGGGGAAGGCAAATGTTTGTAGAATTAAAGAATGTTTGTTTGAAGCTCGTCCAATAATAAAGGAACTTGGTAAAGAATTTCATTATAAGACATTTATAAGAGGACACACACATTCAACTTTTGGGTTACTGACGTGTAGAATGTTTGCTCGTTTATTGTTTTTCTTTTACATTCCGGGAAAGTTTTTATCTCCACACATATTCTTTGTTTGTTTTCAAAGTGATGTGAAAGTTAACGGCTGACATAGGTTTGCAGTGTGTTATCATGCCAAAATGTTTTTAATATTTTTAATTCATAAAACAATATCACACTTGTAAAAAAAGAAAGTAGGTAGATACTACCCAATTCTCTGTTTGTGTAAGAAACATTTATTATCAGTGTACAAACTTATTTTTTTTTATGATTACCTACCTATGTAATTGATTTAATATTAAAGGTTCTTTTGGTTTTAGGATAGGTATTTTTTTTTCATTTCTTTGATTTGACTTTAACAATAAACGCCATCTATGAACAAGAGTATGAACTTAATTTCACGAAGCGGTTCGCCCTTTCATTTCACGTTCCGTGTAACAAAAGTGCTATAGAGGGTTACGAATTCATAGTATAGATGGCGTTATGAGCCAGATTGAGATTAGGCCCAGTCTTTTAAACATTTATTGTTTTAATAAAACGTACACATTATAACAAGTAGTTAAGAGCTGAGTTTCAAGAATACGCAGCTAGCCATACCTTATTTAGCGTCCAATAAAAATTGCAAACAAAAAATGACTGTGTCAATGTGAAAAAAATATCTGTCTACCTGCATTATAAAATACTGCATCCCATGACTCTTATTATTTAAATCTTTTCCAGGCGAAGTGACCCTAGAGCGACCTATCGAAGAGATAGCAGCGATCTCCCATGCTGGAGCCCCCATCCTCCTCACTGTGGTGGCTGAGGAGGTGCGGCTGTCCAGAGAGGAGCCCGAAGCGATGTCCTCAACTGTCCAGCTCGCGTTCATACTGCCTGAACGAGAGAACTCACCGCCGTACTTTGAGAATCAGTTGTAAGTAGTTTTAATTGGATTTTAAATGCGACTTTACATCTTTATCCTGCACGTAGGCCTAAAAAAATACAATTCTAGGTATCAGATCAGTAACTATGACGTCAATAGCAGCCTATGTTGCCATGACCTGCTAGGTTATATATATAAAATATAAATTATCAGAAAATGGTAATCACTAGCATCAATGAAAGTACTGACAGGCCAAATTCACTATCTACTCTGAAAGCTAACATTGCTATTCATCCCGAAGGCCTTATAATAGATAGAAAAGGTCTAAATTATAAACACTGTTTTTTCAGCTACATCACCTATTTGGACGAGAACGCTCCTCAAGGCACAGCGCTGACGTTCAACGACCCGTACATACCGCAAGTGAACGACAACGACGCTGGTAAGAACGGCGTGTTCTCTCTGTCCCTGGTCGGCAACAACGGGACCTTCGAGATCTCGCCCACCGTCGCCGAGAGACACGCCCAATTCATCATCAAAGTGCGGGACAATACCATGCTCGATTTTGAGGCTAGGAAGTCTGTTGTGTTTCAGGTGAGAATTGTTTGGTTTTTGTCTTGAACTACATACTTAGCATAATAGACAGAGACATCACAGATATAGCAGATTGTTCGACTGATTAATTCGTGAGAATTGGGCTACACATATTTATGACAGGCATATTAAAATCTGTCAATACAAAAAACCTGCAGTTAAGTTTTTCAAAAGCTATTCAAAAATCTTTCATAAAACAAAATAAAATTATAACACCAGCCTTATTCTTCATTACAGATCATAGCTCAAGAGCTTGGCCCAGCAACAAATCTGTCAGTGACAACGAACGTGACAGTTTATCTGAACGACGTCAACGATAACCCGCCACTTTTCCTGGCGCAATCTTATGACGTGGAACTGCCAGAGAACGTGACAGCCGGCACCAAGGTCGTACAAGTCGCAGCAGACGACGTCGACACCGGCGCGTTCGGCAAAGTACAGTTCACTGCCATATTAGGATACCTCAATACTTCCCTCAACTTGGATCCTATATCGGGAGTCATAACTGTCGCCACGAATAACCATGGCTTCGACCGTGAAGCGATGCCAGACCTGCATTTCTTAGTAGAGGCTAGAGATAATGATGGAGTAGGTTTAAGAGTAACAGTGCCATTAATTATTAAGTTACTAGATGTAAATGATAACCCACCAGAGTTTGAGAGATCGCTTTACGAGTTCGTGCTGTCGCCGAGTCTGAATAATTTCACATCGGCAGCATTCGTGAAAGCAGTTGACAGAGATTCCGAAACACCAAATAATTTAGTCAGATATGAAATAATACAGGGAAATGGAGATGGAAAGTTCGCTGTAAACGAAGAGACAGGTAATTAATTGATACATAATTGAATATTTTGATAATTATAAATAATGGACAATGGCCTCGTTGCCTTAGAGATCGCCAGCCTGCTGAGCATGACGTGTTTCATTCCCGGTTCCGGAAAAAGTTAAACTGAGTTTTTCCTTCTGGAATTCTCAATGGCTGCCCGGAATCAGGATTTTTGGCCCGACTCATGGCAATAGGCTCGCCCCTTATTACATGGGATTTGAACATAACTGCCGAAATGTGGGTGTACTACAGGAACACCTCTGCCTAACCCTCTGGTGAATACAGGCATGATGTTGCATACAATTTAGTACATAAATAAATAATGCATTTCATACATATGTTATTTGATTTAAACAATAAATTTTAAGTATCGATTGCAAACCCATTTAATAATGTAAATTTTAATTTTCTAGGTGAACTGTATCTACTAGAAGCGTTAAAAAGAACTAAGAAACAAAACGTTCACAGACGAAGACGACAGTCGGATGATGAAGAAGAAAGCCAAGTATTTGTTCTCACAATCAGAGCTTACGATCTGGGTGTCCCTAGATTGTCATCTACAACAATAGTGAAAGTTTACCCACCAGAAAGTAAGACTAGGACGATGTCTTTCATAGTCCCTGGTGTTAATCCTGATAAAAAGAAACTTGAAGAAGTGCTTAGTACACTTTCAGGAGGAAAAGTAACTATAATTGACATTAAGCCCTATAGAGGCAGTGATAACGGTGCATCAGATTTGAACGGTCAGGAATCTAGTCAAGAAAAGTAAGTGTAATTTATCTTATTTAATGACTAGATAAAAATAAAGCATAATGTTAGATTAAACTCTGACTCAGTTTTGTTGAAAGCTACATAAAAATAATGATAATTAACACGTCCTTGACTTACTGAAGAGCAAGATAGGTTTTCTTACACAAAACACTTTCAAGAAGATTTAAATAATCAAGTACTTTAATATTTCCAGAAGTGAAGTGATCGCCATAGTCCGAATGAGCGGGAACACAGCCATTAATGTGGCTAAGTTGCAGGAGCAGCTAGCTAAGAATGTGACGATCTACACGACTGGCACTAACTCGGGTGGTGTCATCAATACTGGGTCGGGTTCAGGCTCAGGGTCAGGGAAGAGTGATCAGACAGCTGATGGTGGTGACTCTGTAAGTAAAAACAACAACTTTTTATATATTCTAATAGTTGAAATTTCGACAATTTTCACTTTAGTATGGATTGAGTTGTGTTGGTATATCGTTTTGTTTTCGTTTTTTAGGGTCTGTACAGAGCAGAGAGCCGTCTTTTATTCTGGCTACTAATACTGCTGGCGATATTAGTAGCATTAGTGCTATTACTTCTTATATGCTGCTGCATATGCGAAGGATGTCCACTTTATATGCCTCCAAGGTAAATTGCATATCTTATTTCGTTGTGTTTTCTTATTCGCTTGATTATTCACATAATTGCTAACTCCTAACACTGTAGGTCAAAGTTCTTCATTAGGTACACGTACTAAATGTTTTTTTTTTTCTACTAATATTTCCTTTTTTCTTATTAACAGACTGAAATGCACCAACTAATGCAAGTTCCCACACCAGCTTAACACTTTTTTAGGTAAATATTTATTTTGTTTTAAAATGCACAATTTTTGTGATTTTTACATAGCGTCACCCAAAAAGTGATGCAGCTAACATAAATATATTTATCAATTTTCGTGAACCAAGAACATTGCAGACTTGTAGTCTAAATTACTTTTTGGGATAACATTTATTCAATTTCCTAAAAGCGCTACCACTCATATTGCATGTCATCTGAGTTTAGAAAATGTTTGAATGTCTTCCACACCTTTAACGCTTACCACCACATTCTTGTACTACTTAAGTGTTGATAACAGAACAGCTAGGTACATAGATATCCATTAATAAATTCTAGGAAAAGAGTGATACGTGTCAACTCCACAGAGGACGACGTGCATTTAGTGGTGAGGGACAAGGGACTTGGGAGGGAAAACAAGTCGACGCAAAATATAGAAAATAAATCCATACAAGCTAATGAGTGGAGGAGGCGCGAGGCATGGAGTGCCGAACAGGCAGACTTGAGGACGAAACCGACGCAGTGGAAGTTCAATAAAAGAAACCACAGATCCAATAAAGAACCATCTAAACCAGCTTCAACGCCAGGCGACATTCATCAGGAGTTCGTTCACACAGCGGCTGACAATGATTATAGATATAATGACAATCGTCAGTCATTCCGCAGGTAACCAGACGATATTTTTGTGTTAATATATTAACCACTACTTCTAAGTTTCCATTGAGTATTAAGCTAAATTTCACTCTTTCATTTTTCAGAGAAGGACCAAACATAATTTACACAAAAGAGATGCAATTACAAGAAGCGTTTGCCAATAAACACAAGGAGTACATCGAAGACTTAGAAAACGGATACGATAGAATCGCGACACTACATTATCAACGCAGGGAACAAGATAACGATTCCATACGTAGACACGAAATAGATCGTGGCTCCGAAGTTGGAGTCTTCCTCAAGTCTGAAGCTGACAAAAATATACAAGACAAGACTGACAGCAAAACAAAACGTGAATTTCAAGACAAAGCACGCGCCCCATCTTCTCAAGGCAGGGATCAATACTTTATTAAAGAGGGAAATACAGAAATTTTAAGATTAGTAACTAGAGGTAAGAATGAAGAAGATCGCTATGTTAATCTACCCGTTCAACAACAAAGACCAGTAACGCTTATACCGCATACACAATACGTTGTAGTTGATAGCGGAAAAAATCTTTTAATGGAAAGATTCATCAGAGAACAGGGAGAAGAAGCAAAAAATATTAGAGAAAGAATGAGTAAGGTAACTGATTTAGATAACATATCAAATGGCAAAGATGCTAAAAGCTATGGACAAAGATCACAAGTGGGAAGCGATGTTCAAAACCAATTTAATGATTACACTAACCTTCAACCCGAAGTACCTGGCTCGGTACCTCTTAAATCAGACTACTTACAATCAGCGTTATTAGAAATGCAAAACAAATCAACGATTCATCAGGAGCTGCTAGAGTCATCACTCAGAAAACAAAATGAACTATTACACCAGATATTAATAGAACGTGAAAGAATGTTACAAAATCAAGAAACAGCTTCTCAAGTTGAAAGCAAACTTGAAACTCAGAGCCTACCCGGCCATTCTGTAATGGCAACTCAAACAGAGTGTCATATTGGTACTCAAACCGAGCCGCAGCTGATGAAGCCAACACGAAGAAAAGCAAGAAGTGATAACGACTCCTACAGCGAAGAGGAATCTGAAATGGTTTTAGAAGATGATACAAAAAAAGTAGCATGGGTAAAAAAGAAAAAACCTAAAAAGAAATTAAAACACAAAGATCCCAGGCGAAGTATGAGAGTATATGACTTAAGTAGAAAAATAAAAACACCAATCCTCGAGGAAAGTGAAGTGTCTCCTTCGTTAGAAAGCGAAAAACATGTTAAAATAAGTAAAACTAATGAAAGAGAAGAACACATAAAAAATTACGGTGATATGACAAAAAGCACTGTTACTACATCCAAGAACGAAACTGTATCCTCCACGCAGATAAAAATTTCAGACAGTGACAGAAAGTCAAGACTAAGAAGAGAAGTTTTAATGGAAATTTCTGATTCTTTAGATGAAAAAGTTGAATCCAACTTGAGCGTAAGGAGACCAAGACTACAAAAGCAATTTTCTGTAACAACAGATGACACTCCACTGAAAAGCCCTCTTGCTATTGAACATGAAAGCAATGATAGTAAAAGTAGAAGCAGTTCAGCTTCAAAAGACAACAGAAACTTAGTATTTTCTAGACAGGGTTCTTCTACAGAAGCTCGTGATATAGCAGCTGAACATTCTTCAGCAAAAACTAAATCTTCAGATGTGGATGCACACTCAGCGAAACTAGATAGTTCTAGTAACATAGAACCTAGTAGCAAAAAAGGTAACGAGGCTAGTGAATCAACAAAGTCATCTGAAAGTGCTAAACCAGCACAAAAAAGTCTGCCACGCTATATGCAATGGTACGGAAAAAAGTCAGCGGCTGCTAAACCTGCTGAAAAAGTGGTACCGAGTAAACCAAAAAGGTCATCCAAAATAAAAAACGAAGACGATAAAGATAAGGTTGGTCGATATGGAAAAATTATGAGTAAAGACATTCAAGGCGATTCAGAGGTAAAAAAAAACTTCAAATCAAAAGAAAGTGAATTCATTCATCCACGGATACTGAAAGAAGAAAAGGTGACTCCGGTACCCGAAGGTCCATTACCAGATGTTCATCCTTTGCTGCAACATTCTGAACACAGATACGAGCATCAATACGAAAATCAAAATCCACTATGCTACATTCAACCCACACATATTCCTCAATACTTAGGCCAACAACCAATGCCGCGAAAGCAAGCACCTGAACAACAGCCCATCTATGTAAATCAAGACGATGTCAAAGAAACTAAGCAAGATATATCAGAAAGTGCTTTGACGCACAGTATATCTATATCAACAAGCTACGAAGAAGATCGAAAAAATACTGAGGTTCACGTTTCTAAAATAAATATAGGAGGTGATAATGTACCCGATATAACCCATAGAAACACCACAACGAAGATAGATGATAATGATTCAGGCATAGCTATGAATACGTTAGTTCAACAAAACAACATGAAGAGGTTGCCAATCACAGAGAAGAAAAGTGTGTTCACGATTGCGTACGACGATGTTCAGACCAAACAATTGCGACCAGATAGTAGCTCCACTTCGTATTAAATAACTTTTATATCAGCTGTATCCGTCGATTGAGTGCCTTACAATCATTGTGAAATTAGGATAGTCCCAAAATTAAAGACTCTTACCCTGTAATCCGTCCAATGTTAAAAGTATTAAATTATTGAAGTATTTTAAGCTGAAGTTTTGGATAACTTTTTAGCTATTATCCGTGTTCTTAAATAAATTAGATTAAGCTAGTTTCGCTACACGTATAGGATTTTAGCTAAAATGTATTCAAATTCAGCAAAATTTGTATAGTAAGTAAAACTTGATACAACTACTGCCTTTGTTTATTGACTGGTTTATGATATAATTTTAGAATATTTTCCTACGATAATGTACATAGGCCACAATGTTGAAAGTATAATTAAATAAATATTTAAATTAATTGTAGCTTTAATAAGTCTCTTTGTAAATATTATTTCTGTAATACCTTACAATGCATTCTGATACAGAGTGCAGTTCTATATTTGTTATAAAATATAAAGTTATATATTACATATTAAACCATGAGTATTATTTAAATATTTGTCTTTATTTCATAATATAATATCCCTGAGAGTGAGAAAAACTACATCACGGTGGACATAACCAAGTTAAGTATAATCTACACATTAGTACTGACCGGGTACCCGGTACAGGGATACCCGGTTACGGTCGTAACTTACCGAGTTATAGGTTGCGAGTGCAAAACCAAGCAGACGGTATTCTTTGTGTACATTATTTCATTAATCACATACTGCTCTCAAAACGGTGAAGAAAAGCTTAGTGAGGTCTGTGATTTCTTAGAACCAAAAAAATCGAAGACATGTGATATCTACCAACCTACACTGGGCCCGCGTGATGGATTATGGCCCACTCCCTTTCTCCGAGAGGAGGCCTGTGTCCCAGCAGTGGGACCATTATAATAGGTTGGGGAAAAAGTTTCTTCGCATTTTTTAATTAAGAAAATTCAAAACATTTTTTAATAAAGTTTATTTACAGTTAACTAAAGTATGTAGGTACCATTTTGTTCGATAACTTTTTGCCATCTTGTAGGTAGGGACATGATCCCATTGCTATAGAAATTTTGGGACTTCTGGTCAAAATACCGCGACAAGTGGTTTTTGCAGTCCTCTCGTGATGTTAACCTGACACTGCCTAAAGAATTCTGAAGAGACCGAAACAGGTGGAAATCTGAAGGTGCAAGGTCAGGACTATACGGCGGATGCATTAACACCTCCCAGCCAAACTCTCTTAATTTTTGTTGGGTGGCTAAACATGTGTGAGGTCTAGCGTTATCATGATGAAAAACCACACCCCTTCTGTTGATTAATTCCGGCCGCTTTCTCTCAACTTCTTGCTTTACACTCATCAGTTGTTCGCAGTAGAGTTCAGAATCGATGGTCCTGCCTGGTGGTAACAGCTCATAATGAATAATGCCCTTCCAATCCCACCACACACACAGCATCACCTTGTTTCGAGTTAACCCGGGTTTCGCCACAGTCTGTGAAGCCTGACCGGCCTTTGACCACGACCTTTTTCGCACGTTCTTGTCATACGTGATCCACTTTTCATCACCAGTTATCAGTTTCTTCAAAAATGGTTCGGTTTCATTACGTCGTAATAAAGAATCACAAATGAGTACACAGTTCATTAGGTTTCTTTCAGTGAGCTCGTGAGGTACCCAAATGTCGAGCTTTTTTGTGTACCCAGTTTTTTTCAAATGCGCCAAAACTGTTTTGTGGTCAATTTCCAGTTCTTCAGCTACGTCTTAATTACTGGTAAGTATGCCGATCTAGCTCCACTTTTTCAAAAATGGCATCCATTTTATCCGTAATAGGGCGACCAGAGCGACGTGCATCTTTGACATCAAAATTTCCGGATTGAAAACGCTTAAACCAAATTTGTGCTACTCTCACAGACACTACACTAGGTCCATAAACATCGCAAATTTTTTTCGCGGCTTGCGTTGCATTTTTACCTTTTTTGTAGTAAAATTTTAAAATGTATCGAATTTCTTCATTAGATTCACTCATCTTGACGGTACGAAAAACAAATGAAAATCACACATTTTCCTAATTTGAATTTGGAATTATGCTCTTTAAAATTTAAACTTTCAATGATACCAAAACCAGCCAGATACAAATAGTATAGCCAAAGAGATTTTATTACAAGTTCATACATACTATAATGCGAAAAGACTTTTTCCCCAACCTAATAGATTGCTGATGATGATGAGTTACTTACTGATTGACTTACCTATTTACACGACATTTCTTGTTTGAGAACGTAAAAGAAACAACCATTTCGAAATAAAAATACTTTAATCAAACTTCAATAGACCTAATAAAATTGTAACAACTAAGTCAACGTAACCAGCAAGAACAAAGATAACACTCTCTTTTAAATAAAAATTTGAAGAAACGAATTAACAATACATTTTTAATGATTATTAACACAGATTATATGAGGTTGAACTAAAATATTGACACGAAGCAACACAAGCAATGGCTTTATCGCCGAATTTAGTGTGATACCAACAAATTTTCTTTGAAACACTGCTCCTGATCGAGTTGGAGTTAGAGGTATTTAATATTTGATTTTGGACTTTCAGTATATTTTCCTGGCTCGGAAACTGCTGTTCGTCATCTTCGATATATTCATGTTTGCCCATATGCTTTTCAAGTTCCTGCGAGAAGTTTTTCAAATGACGATTCATAATTTCACACCACTGCTTGTGTGATAGTTCAGGTTGATTTGAGGTTGTGCCTTGTGGGGTTGGAGTCACAAGCACAATCACCCTGTCTGCTATTTCACATAGTCTGTCCCATAGAGTATAGTAACTATTGAAAAGGTCTGTCCATGTTACCACAATATTCTAAACTTACTAAGTGGCGCACTTTCTCGGGCAAGTTATTCAGCCATAAATTCAAAATTTCTACTTTGGAAATACGCTGACTGGCAACTTTTTGAGTTTGTGTAGATATGCCGAAGGGGTCTCATTGGCAAACTTCACATCCATAAGTTTTTTATTACCATCCGCTTGATGAACTTGTGCTTAATATTTTGGTATTTGTCGTTTATCGGTGGGTCCAGAACATTGTCTTCAACTATTCTTAGGGACTCGGATTAAACATAAGTCAAAACGTAATCATATTTTTCTGTTTCTTCTAATATTCCATTCAGAGCAAACGCTGATTCCATTTGAGCGAACCAAATTGACTAATTTTCATTTGAAAAGGATGGAATCGTAATGTAATCCATGTTGTTTTAATATAAATGCCGAGAAATTACGAGTTTTAAACCACTAACAAGATTTTTAAATATTCAAATTGTTGACGCTTCTCAACTGAAAATTACAGTATCTAATGCAGTTACAACACGATTTATTATTTGACAAGTCTACCCACTCTTTTAAACAAATCAAAAGTCATTTATTCAAACTAGGCTGAGAGTCAGCACTTTTTGAACGTCAAAGTCACATAAGACAGTCCCCCCAAAACGCCCGCCCTTCGACACTTCCTAGTGCTTTGGCTGGGAAGAAGAAGTGGTGGAACAAACTCCCCAGCAGCACTGCTGTCTGTTAAGTTAGAAGAACTTGATTCTATACAATATTGTATAAGTTATTAATATAATAAAACAAAACATACATTATTCGCCATATGTCAGCTAGCACACGCCATTATACCAACAAAACATTGAAAACTAAACTCAAGCTGAAATGAATAATGAAACAAAATCGTAAACAGAACTTAAAACCTTACTAAAGCCTCCAGGCATAAAGGGCGTGCCCGCTTACATATACAACGATGCAAATGATACATATACACAACAAATGAAATTAAAAGAAAATAAAAATAAATTAACAAAAGCAGTTAAATAAAAAAACAATTATATGAACTACCCATATAAACTGTCAGTGTGTGAGTTACAGTAATTACAGAATGTAAAACAGTGTCATAGAAGAAAAAATAAATATTATCTACACAATTAAGTTAGAAACTAGTTTGATAAACTCTAAGACTGTCCTATGGAGCGAGACCAGCATGTTTCCAAGCGTTCTTATCTTGGATGTAGTCCTCTAATTTGTAATAAGCTCGTTTACAAAGTGTACTTTTTATATGACTTTTAAACCTCCTTTCATTTAATTGCAATATATCAGAAGGTATTTTGTTGTAACATTTAACACAGTAAGTACCCCATAAAAGATGTATGTACTTTTGCTAATCTGAAAAATGGTTGATCTATCTTGTCTTTATTTCTAGTATTAAAATTATGTCTATCGCTTATTTTATTAAAAAGATGTAGATTTTTTCTTACATACATAATATTTTCAAACCTATTTAGATTTTATCAAATATCTTTTTGTTTATCACCAAAATAGCGCTATTTGAATTTTACACTTTAGCGTATTAACCCAACCACAAAAAAAACCGAAAAAATTCTGTTCTCGTTTTTGCTCTTTTAGGTTAGGATATCTCGAAAGCCAGACGTATAGGAGCAATTCTGAGCACGGATTCGGATTCAGCGCATCAAAATCCTTCGGGTTTGTTAGGTCCGGGTCTGGACTTTTGTTAATTTTTTTCGGCCTCTGTAATTTAACGTTATAAGAAACCTACATCAAAAGGCTTACGAATATTATTATTGTGTACCTAGTACAATTAAATAACATCAGTAGAATCCGGTTATAACGACGGTGAAGGGACCGGTGATATTACGTCGTACTAACCGGAAGTCGTACTAAAGGAAAAGACAATTTTTGATTTTTATTCAAATCACATTCATATATACACATACATACATTATGTATTTGATAATATTTACGTGACCAAGAGAAAAAAAAATGGAATTAAAAATATTTATTTATTTCACATAATGTACATATAATCTATAACACTTTTTTCTTCAACAGAGAAAGTTTTTCGTTTTTTAGAAGCCATTCTTGTCCGCGAAATCACGCATCACCCGCAAACTGACGCCGAAAAACTAAACAGTCGCATTTTCGAATCAGCGACGTGCAGGCAAGGGGGAAACGCGGGGCGGAGATAGTTTCTTACCAATGATTTATTTGTAAACACGTCAACGCTCATCGTCGTTGTAACCGGACAATTTTGTGTGAAATTAAGCGGTCGGTCGCTGTAAGCGGAGTCGTAATTTCATAGTGGCTTATATTAAAACCAAACACGCGCCTATAGTTACGTCGCTAAAAACGGTTGGTCGTTACATGCGAAGTCGTACTAAACGGACTCTACTGTACCTATCTATGGTGTTTTAACTAATTAAGAATCCTAAAATCTATTATTATGTCTATAGGACGTCGCGCGTCGGTCGTCGCCTTTTTTTTAACTAAACAAGATAGAATTGTGATCTTCTATGATATACCTAGTTTTTATACGAACCGTAACGACCATAAAATGGAACGCTTGGTATAAATAAATTATTGCTATAGCTTACTAGTATATCATTGAGTCAGGTCCTTTTTTTTTCTAAAAATTATGGTCATACAAAGATAATGGACACAGTGTGACTCTTGACTGTGAGGCGTTACCAGGATAAACAAAAGGAGCCATCGTCATAAACGTGGATATTTTTTTAGTATACGACCCATGTGTTCGAAATGTGACTGAATTCAGCTACTGAGTACCAATGTAGCATATTGTATAGAAGGTATTCACATAACTTTGCTTATTTCCGCGTGAATATTATTTTCGTCACGAACACCCTGCGCCGCCGCCGCCGCGCGCTGCCCGGTCGCTGCCAGCTGCAGCGCCGCCGCCGCCGCCATTCCTCGACACGTAATGCGGCTCTTCAGTTATGGAATACCAGGGTAACATAGTTTAAAAGGAGCTTCAACAAAACATTCCACAGCTTTTATTTTAGCGCGCCATTGCGAAACGTTTTTAGTGGACATTCCGTGTGTCCACTTGACACGGTAATGTGGCTCTTGGCAGTGAAGAGATACCAGGGTAACAAAGCTCTCAGGAGCATTAAAAATTATCTTCTAGGCGGTTGGGAATTGTGCTAGATACAAAGTCTAGGTAGCGCTGTTATCGCAGTGTTGAATAATAATTTTTGTCAGTGAAGTTAGATGTCGCTGTTCCCAAACATCACATACTAGGAGTCCATGAAAATTGTACGTAGGTACGGAGTAACAATAATGTCCCTATTCATCAATAGATGGCGTTCTGATACCGTAAGTGTAAAAAGAGACTTGTAATCGTGAATTATCGTTCTCGACCGTTTCATTCAACACTTTTAGCCACGCCACCAATTAATATTATTGACCTTTATAAATATAAAAATTTACAACATAATATCTGACGGAAGAAATAATTATATTTATGATACTTTAATGCAAAATCTTAATTCATTTTGATAAGTTAAATGTGCTGTGTTTAAAATATTATTAGGAGACTTTAAAACATGCAATATACCTACTACCAATCAGTCCTATGAATGTCTCTTGGATCGAACGCTCTATTCTAACTTGATACTTCACCATCCACAAATATGTATGTTACCGTTACTGTATACAGATAGCATGCACCTAATAAAATAATTTCACAGCGTCAATTTACCGACTGATGGCAGGAACTGTACTACAGTTTTATAAACAAAGTTTCACGGGCCACGTCTGATCAGTGACGTCCAATTTGTAATTTTCATAGCTATTTCTACTTCTCGTCGTTGGCAAAAATGAGCTTGTTATTAATAAATAACAAGCTTTTTTAAGGAAGGTTTTAGTATTCATTTCAAACATGATTAAACAGGTGAAAGCCGTAATTACACTAACAATTATAAAGCCATTGTGAGTCGCGTGGGTCTTCGTTCCGACTTCAACTAAGGGTTAAGTGAGTTTAAAAAATTACCCGATCCAAATTACTACATAACATTACCATTATCAGTTGCCAGTACAGTATTAGTACCTATCAGCCATTTTTTTTTTTATCAGTTTGGATAAGTCTGTTTCCAGCTGTACTATATACCAAGTAAATCGCCAATGACTCCTCAAAATGTTGGTAAAGGAAAAGAAGGAAATTTCTTGTCAAGTAGACGACCCATCTGAAAGCCAAAATTAAAGTTTATAGCTGATGTACGTTAAATCGAAACAAAGTAGATTATAGTTATACTACAATAATTCTTTGACTATTAAATATTATAATTCTTTGACTATCTACAATTGTTATTCAGCTGTGATCACCAATAATCAATCTCATCATCAAAATTTCATGTCGAGATATTTTCATTTAGGTACCCACCCGTAACTAAAATTAGTAGGTATTTCAAAATAAATGTAATCATAGTAATCCAGCGTTCTTTTAAGCTGTTACTTCTAAATAAATAACATAAAAGAAATTGAACTATGCAACTGCCTTAATCGATATTAGTTAATTAGAATGTGACTATCAATCAACACAAAAATACAAACAACAAAAACAAAACAACAAAATATTTATATTGTGCCATCTACACGTGATCATAAACAAATAATCTTTTTATTACTCGATAAACAATAGACTATCGCTCTATACAAGGGCTTTCGTCTTCTTATTTCATAGTTAACGATTTGAACTTAAATATTGTTTCATCAGAGAGCAGCGTTCAATCATTCGGGTGAGCAATTCCTTCATTCAGCTCATTTGCACAGACGAGTCGCGCGGAAAATTATTTATTTTCATATTCCCATTTTTCACGTCTTACTTAAAGTTTTCATGACTGGGGAGTTTGCGATTCGTCTGTTTATTTTTCTTTTCGTTTTCTGGCGATTGTCTAATTTTTATTCTGCGTTTTGTTTAGTTTGTTCAGGGTATAGCAAGCTGTGTTGATAGGTAAGTAGATAGATAAAGCTATCAATCAACAGGAAAAAAATATAACCATGAATATTTTTTCAGCGTTTGAAAACATATTGGTAAATTTTATAGAACAGTCACTGAAAGAAGTGTAAAAGTAAGTAATAAAGAGTTCTGTGTGGATTAGTATGATTGTGAAACACAAATAGACAAATTTTTAATTTTGATCTTGTTAATCTCGATTGATGAACTTTTTCATTGAAGTAAGTAATTATTGAGAGACACAGAGTAGATAATACAATAAAGATTCACAATAAAGATTAATAATCTGCATGTATCTGACGTGTATATTAAACATAACATTGTACAAACCACATCAACTTATTTAATTTAGTAATAATAAAAACAGAACCGCAACTTTTATTAAGAAAGTACCAGGGCGACAGAAACAGACATGAGGTATGGAAATTACGTCTCCCCGCGGCAACTTGCTTTCACGGTCCACTGGGCTGATCATAATAAAAACTCGCGCCGTCGCCTTCACACAGAAGTTTGACCATAAATTCGGTGGTCGGTGCAGTAATCGCCCGACGCTCGCCGACGGCGATATTCTTACCGAGCGACCTCAGAAACGGTACATCCAAAATTCAACCTTCATTTCGCCATCCAATGCTGACTCACTTACAAACACTCTTTTATAATTTCGAAGATAAAACGCAATGTATTTCGTTTTCATCTTAAAGCAACGTTTTTTCAAACTGGCTCAGCATCCCCCACTTTTAATATAATAATAAATATCACCAGAATACACTACTTTTTGCAAAGTTTTTTTTTCCGCTTTTGTTTTCCCCTAGGGTGAGCCAAGACCATTAAAAAGGTTAGGGCGAGCGATATTTTATGCGATTTTAAGTGTGTAACGGTTCTAATGTCCGTTTTATTGCAATGTGAATTATGAAGGCCTGGTAACTAAGTGCTGTTTATCTATGAAGAAACTAGGTACATATTTAAACCTGTGTTTGATGACCTTGCTATTTCCATGATATTACTTACTCCTTGTACCGTGTGGTGTCGGACGTAAAGAATAACAGCACCCCATTTCTTCCTGTGGGTGTCGTAAAAGGCGACTAAGGGACTTACTAGAGAATGGGCAGCAGCGTTCTCTATGCATTTTACCACCATACTGCGATCGCCAACCCGCCTGCTGCCAAGCGTGGCGATTATGGCAAAGCCCCCCAAATTGGGGGAGGCCTAAGTCCAGCAGTGGACGTCTTACGGCTGAAGTCACTTACTCCTTTAATTGAGCAGTGATGCAATAGTGGCCCAGTGGTATCGGCCCCGACTTACGAGTTCTAGGTCGTTCGAAACCAGGCAGGCGCTTAACTTTGTGCAAATAATTTCATCACCACTGCTCTCAGAACGGTGAGGGTAAACATCGTGAGGCAACCGATATGTTCTAGAACCAAAAATTCGAAGACAGGTGACATTACCAACCCGCACTGGACCCGCGTGGTAGTTTATGCCCTTCTCTATCTCACTGATAGGGGCCTGTGTTCCAGCAGTGGGAACAATAAAGGCTGACTATGATGATGATGATGATGACGACTTTAGTAATTCAAAATCAACTACAATCAAAATCAAAAGTAATTTATTCAAACTAGGCTGAGAGTCAGCACTTTTTGAACATCAAAGTTACATAAGACAGTCCCCCCAAAACGCCCGACCTTCGACACTTCCTAGTGCTTTAGCTGGGAAGAAGTGGCGCAACAAACTTCCCAGCAGCACAGCTGTCTGTTAAGTTAGAAGAACTTTATTCTATACAGTATTATATAAGTAATTAATATTATAAAACAAAACAAACATCAAATTATTCGCCATAAATGTCAGCTAGCACACGCCAATATACCAACAAAACATTGAAACCTATACTCAAGCTGAAGTAATAAAATCGTAAATAGAACTTAAAACCTAAATAAGAGCCTCCAGGCATAAAGGGCGTGCCAGCTTACATACACAACGCTGCAAAATGTGACATATATACATTGATGCATATAGCAAAGTTGAATAACAATTGTTAAACTAGCTAAACTTTGTTTACATAGCTATCCCGCAACATCAAAATTAATAAAACAGCGTTGACAGATAGACTGCACTAGCACCCTAAATGTGTAACACTCCATTGCGTCATGTTTAAAAAAAACTGTTCGACAGCGTAAATAAAGCAATGAATGTTGTTCAACTGTCAAAATCAATGACATTCCTACTTTAAGTGTGTTACCCCATTATTATTAGTTTTAGGTAGACAAATGTCGCAAGTGGTATAATTTCTTGACGGTGACACCCATTTGTGAAAAGGATTTGTCTCCTAATTTGCTCCTCTATTTATTTCAGTCAACCAATATTGACATCATTAAAAGTTATACTTAAATAAACGTTCACATCTATAAATAACATAGAGGACCAAAACGTGACCGATACGGTAAACTTTTGAGTTACATTGTTTTTCATCCGAAAATCTGCTTAATCCATCAGATTAGACATTTGAAACACAAGTGGAGGCTGATACCTCTCATTATCCTCAGTAGCGGCTAGAGGGTTAACTTTGAAGTATCATTGCCATTTATTAATGGTCAAGTTCAACCCGCCGCCGCCGCCTCGCCCCAAATTAGAACTGATTGCTGTAACTGAATTATTAAATTGATGCCATTTGTTCTCAGATATTTTAATAACGGGTAATTGTTTTGGGTTTCAGATAGTATTAATTATTTGTTTTGGTGTTTTTTGTCGGCGTTTTAGATTGTACCAAAATTATAATAAAGAAAGAAAGAAAATGTATTTATCGGTATAAGTTAGCCGTAGGGACCGCGGTCGGTTCTTAAATGGGTGACGATCCAATACAAACCAAGAACAGCCCGTGCCTCGGCAAGCACGTCTGTCATATATCTGATTTTTGACAGTCATTACGGATAGCCAGAAGGCCGAAAGTCAGACAACCATTTTTACCAAAGGGTATCGTTGGCAGTCGCTCCATGTATAAAATACTGGTACTCAGCTGGAACTGGGTAGACTAGAAGCCGATCCCAGCACAGTTGGAAAACGGCTAGGCTGATTGATTGATTTTTAAAGTACAACAAAACACTTTAAAACTAAAATTAAATACTAATACCAAATAGTCCTCTGCTTAGCTATTTATCGAAAATCAATTTTCCTTTTAACAGTTGCAGGAGATAAGACCATATAAAGAGGAAAAATGTTAACATGTATAGTTTCCTGATTTCCATAAGCTACTACTAAAAAAATTGGTAAGAATCTTAAGCTGGAATAAAGATAAAACAATGTATCAATCAAATGATCAAAGGACCAAAACAGGCCTAAAGTAAAAACATACCAGCGCATTAATTAAAATTTTCTTTATTAATTTTTCCAATGAATCGCGAACGTACAACATTGACACTTATTGCTTTTCCCAGAATTTATCCAAGAAAACCAATTAATCACGTCGTCTCTGTCCAATAAATCCCCTTACGGACTTTAATTATTTTCTTATGATTTTAATTTTTGCTCTCCGTACGAACCCTCGGCCGAATCAAGGATTTGTGAACAACTGTCTCCACTCAAATTTTTTCGACTCCAGTTGGACTTTTATTAATAAAGGAGGAAGACAATTAATACTACTTAAAATTTGTTTAAGCATTTCTAAACTTAATTAGAAATCTTTTCCTTGTTAGGATAAACAAGTAGGTAGGAAGGACCAGGTGGTCTTTATTGGTAACAGATTTGTTAGGATCTCAAGGTTTAAGTTCTGAAAAAACCATTGAAATAGTACGAGTTGGTGGTGGCAAATGGCTGATTCCTCTAAGGACAATGCCCACATATTAGAACAACCGTGGCCTACAGTGAGCATTTGTAAATCTATATATATAAAAATGAATCCCTATTTCCCTTGGTCACGCCATCACACGTGAACGGCTGGACCGATTTCACTTCTTTTTTTTTTTTGTTGTGTTTGTATTTGTCTGGAGAAGGTTCTTATGAAAGAAAAATTTTTAAAAATTGCGCAGAAAATTAGAAAATTTAAGAATACTTAACAACCATATAATAGGACAATGTAAACTTTTTTTAATAACAGAACAACGTCTGTCGGGTCAGCTAGTCTATATATATAAAAATGAATCCCTATTTCCCTTGGTCACGCCATCACGCGTGAACGGCTAGACCGATTTCAGTTTTGTTTTTGTTGTTCTGTTTGTAATTGTCAGGAGAAGGTTCTTATGAAAGAAAAAAATAAAAAAATGGCGCGGGAAATTAGAAAATTTAAGAACACTTATTTAAGAATACTTAACAACCATATAATAGGACAATGTAAACTTTTTTAATGTAACATTATGACACTTGACATAGAATTGACAGAATGCGTGCTCAAATATCATCAAAGAGACAGGACAACGTCTGTCGGGTCAGCTAGTAGTTTATGAAATCACAGTTTAAGCTGTTATGAGCAACTTCTAGTACTTATCAGTTACAAAATATGTCGCCATTTAGAAAAAAAAACATTTCTTTTTTGGTAACCATTATTGGTTTAAATTAAGTCTCTTGTATTTTTTACCAATAATAAAGCAAAGACTTCATAGGTTTGCATAGCAAGCTCTCCCATTCAGACTTAGCTATCACTAGTAAAATTAGCTTACGAATTTATATGCTCTCTTTTATGATTATAAGAAACTAGCATAAATTGATTAGCCGTGAGAAGACGGGATTTTTAACTACCTTCGTTAACATTTTTAACTTGCTGGTTAAGATGGTATGTTATTCTTTATTTCTGTATTGACATAAAATGTTTTGTTTGGTAAGTATAACAACACCAGTTAATAATAACACGACCATTGCAGTTTTTTTATTGAAAGTGCTGTCGCTATAGACTACGATGAAGAGTCACACAAAACAAAATTATGGTAAAACACAACATGTAATTATTACCTAGTAGCAAAAAAAAAACTTACGGTAACAACAACATTTTCACAATGCCCATTTTTTAAACATTCCAGACATTAAGGGCATTTAACAATCAGGCGGCGAGCGATTATTTTCCGAATTGGTCCCAAAAACCGCGCAATTAAATGCCATTTGTCCACAACAAAGGAGCGGTCCTTTCACCCCCCTCTTTTCTTCCGAAATTAGTGATGACTTCAATAAAAATAATTCTTGTCTTTTAGGCAAATTGCATCGCGAAAAGTCCAAAAGCCTTTAATTAAGGGTCGCCCCTCGCCACCCCGTAAACAGCGTCGCGGCCGTCACCTTTTATTTTTGTTAATTCTTGGAGCTCTTTCTTCGCCGCATAAGTTACTTCACCCCTTCCCGCCCGTGATTCTTTACGCCTTTTTGTCACCGTTTGAATTCTTTTTGAAGAAACCCTTTCTTCCCATCTGCCACGCCCGTCAATATTAACTCCGGTACGACGAGTTAAACTTTATAATATCCGTTAAATTTTGTTACACTCAGCGCGAATCCTTTTAAAGAGGTTTAGAAAAAAAGTGTCTAATTTAAAAGTCGTGTAAGTATTTTTTGTGCTGCAATTTTTATTTTTGTTTCATTGTGATGTTTGCATTCATGCATACCTACATTGTTTCGAAATTAAAGAACAATATCAACAAAAAGACGTCTCCCTCCCAACCGCAGAAGGCGATATTTCTTAAGATTCATTAAATTATTCACGAGGGAAAAGGAAAAAAATAATGCAAATGAGATCGGAATGTTTAAAAAAACTTGTTGGAAAACACGAGAGATCGTGACGGAGGCTGCTTGTGGTTGTAGGGACACGGACACGAATTTTTAATCCATTTCCCTTAGTCGATTAATATTCAAGGCCCGACCGGTCTGGTTCATCTCCTTCGCCATTATTGCTTGGACGCCATCTCCTTCGAGTCTTCGGTATACTTTCTCTTTGATTTCGTAGAAGCTAATTACTTTCCCTTTGTGAGTGATTGCATTCCTGGGACGGTTTTTGTTTGTCGTCTTTACTGATTATGCAGATGTCGCTTCATCTTCTTATTTCTCTTGCAGTTCTCCATCAACTTGCTACATAAACATCAATGAATGATCTATTATAATAACAATCTCAACACTGCCCCAATAATTGTCAATGCAAGCAACCACAGCTAACCAAAACAGCACGGGATACGTAAACGCCAATTACGCGAACACATAATTCCTGCTTTGCATGTTCAGTTGGAGCAATATTGCCTTAATATATTCAATATCCGGGAAGATGATAATTTACCGACTCGGGTAGAATCCATTATGGATGTTTACTTGACCTGCGCTTAGTGCTTACTAAGACAACAGGGGTGACCGCTGCGTACTTATGTGATCCTGGTAGAGTGCGACGATTCAATAATGGAGGCTCTTGAAATACTACTTTGGGTTGTAGAAGAAAACAGGGTAATTCTATTTGGGAAATGAAATGAAATGAAATGAAATTTATTTTATTATTTTATGTTTTAAACTCATTGGAAATTGACGTAGCAAAGACATTGATAAAATTTAGCACATATTAAAATATATTCGCAACCACTTATTAGAATAAGGAGCTTGTAATAACTTTATTTTGCGAACAATTCTTTACTTGAAACATTAAAATGTCTTAACTTTATTTTTCTATTTTGTTCTTTTCAATACGTTCGACACAACCTTTATTTTCCAAAAGGAAATGTGCCAGTAACAAAATAAAAGATGGTAGAAAAACAATAAGAAGAAAAACAGAAAGGTGAATATCGAAAAACCGTGAATTTGAATTTGGAATTCAAATCTCGTACGTTGACTTTGGCGTTACGGGAGTGTGGTTGTAAACTGAACATGAACGAAAAACAAAATAATTTAGAACCATGTAAATACGTGATAGAAATATGTCTTTCCATCTGCATCGGTGAGAGTTGTTCACTAATTAAAGTTTATTCCCGAATGTTTATCTCGTAATCTATGTGATGAATTTTCAAAATGTATCTGATGTTAAAAGCTTACATGTTTTATTATAGCCAATCATATATTTACGAGCTGTTGGCCTTCACATGTTTGTTTTTCATTTCTATTATGTTGTGAATACTTTAGTAAAATCAATAAATAAATAACCGACCTCGAAGTCAAGTCGAAAAATCATCTAGCAAAACTCGTTATCTTGCATGAATAGAGCAATTTTTCTATGATCTCCTGTAATACGTTGATGCAGAAATATGTTTATGGCCTTACATGGAATATTTCGAGAGGAAAATCCGGGATAATCTATAAATATCGCCCTCGACACTTCGCCCCGTACCAAATTCTAAAGTGACAATATTCTGTATTGTACCCGCGATGTGAAAAATGTATGCACACCCCGCGACTCGCGGAGCGGAGCAGAGACCGTAATATACGAGGCGCGTAGGGAGTTATTAAAATTATAAACAAATAAAATTATTCAGTGTGCACCCCTACGAAGTTATTCGTGGCCTGAATTCTTCATGTGTGATGTCTTTTGCATATGGAAGATCTATTGTTTATTTGATTTAGGTATACCAATCAATATGGCTTCATAGCTACTGCTAACTCGATAGTTTCTGGTTTCTTGCGATTGAAAGCTGTTCTTCATTAACAAATAAAAAGGGAAACTTTAACAAAACATTTGCTTGTGAAACTAAACATGTACTTAACCATCATCAGATAGACATGATAAAGAAATTGCAGTTGCAAAAGATTTCAATATGATTTATCTCGAATTAAAAACCAAAGAAACTTCAGCACATCCATCATTCTAAAATAATCTTTTGACAGCCTTCAAAAAAAAAAAATACAATTTCCGTCTCCGAATCTCGTGTAGAAGTTTTTCATCTATTGGCATATCGGTAACCCCGTTCCCTTTATTTTATATTAAAGCGATAAACATGTCGATTGGTTGAGACACGCGTGGCCGCTCTCCCTTCCTATCTCCGAATCTGCGTAGACGTTACTGTATAAGAAAGAACAGTGGTAAAACTTTAGATGTATCTGGAAATAGAAAGTTAAACGGTAAAATCTCTTTATTATCTTTTGAAAAGAATACATTTTTTGGGAAAAAGTATTTGTGAACCTGCTTTAAAAAACTTAATTTTGGTAGTTAGTCATGTACAGACGCTAGCACAACAAGCTACCCGAAACTCTCAAATTTTCCCAGTCAAACTTGAACCTAATTCTCTAGCGATAAAGTTGAAAACTTATTAAAGAAATTTAACAGATTGTAGTAGCTTTATGTGCTGGCGTCTGTACTTTGGCTCCTTTTCACTATAATTATATTCGCCTATTATAATATTCTTCTCATCCTTCAAATCAAAATATTTAATTTACATAAACCTACGGGCATTTATGGAACGGCAGTACTTTAAAAGCTAGGTGCATGTTTCCAATTGATTTTTTCATCGGCAAGAAACTTCTCGGTGTTCTCCATTGTTTTCTTCATCATCATCTTTCATTTTACCTATTCTATATCTCCATCTAATAATCTCGGATCTTCCACACACGAACCTATAAAGACCAATACAAAATGAAACTTAATATTTGACAAGACCAATTTTACTATTTCTAGTAAGACCAATTTTCCCATTACTAGAATCACCAGTATCTGAATTTTCACCCCAACATCAGGAGAATATGCAAGTCATGAGAAAACGCTTATCATGGGATTTGATAGTGGCTCCGATAGGCGGGGATGAGTTATGGTGTAACATATTGCCGTGTGATCTGTGACTATTAGTTTTATAAGTCTGTGCGATGTTTCCGAAATTAGGTAAAAAAATGCAAAGTCAGGAAGGTAAGTGATGTCTAAAAAAGTGGTGTTCGTCACTGGTAGTCGAGCTTAAAACAATGAATATGGTTATATAATATTTTTAAGATTCTGCAAAATTTCATGGTAATAGCAGTGTTGGGTCAATCAACTAATTTTTTCAATCAATTGATTAGTCATGACTAATTTAGTCATGATTGATTTAATCATGACTAAAACAGTTAATCACAATCATAACTAAATAAATCAACCATTAGTCATTCAATCATTATTTATAGTAAATAAAATAAATAAATATCTTAGGACAACCAACACACCGTTATCTGATCCCAAACTAGGCAGAGCCTGTACTATGGCAACCAGACAACTGATAAACATACTTATATATTTCTAAATACATACATATTATAGATACATTACACCCAGACACAGAACAAATGATCGTGCTCATCACACAAAGATTTGTCCTGGGTAGGAATCGAACCTACGACCTCAGTCTCAGCAGTCAGGGTCACTAACCACTAGACTAACAGGCCATTAGGCCATTTATGATTGATGATTGATGACTAAACCAAAAAATGTAATAAAAACTTTTTTATTTTATTTATCTGATGAACTTAAAGTAATATTGAAGACATTAACATAATGTTTGTAGATGTTAATCCATTGTCCCTAAAGGATCAGAACCAAGATTTTTTTGTCATTTTTTTCTTTTTTTTTGATATCGCTACCCATTATTAAAAAAAAACATTTTTGCAATACAGTACTCCAATGCCGTCTTCGGAACCTGTAGAAAGAATGTTTTCATACGCAACAATGACCAGTCTACCGAATTCTCACAGATTATCTGATGATCAGTTTGAAAACAGAGTTGTAATGAAAAGTAATTTAAATTATTCTAAACTTGATTAGAATAATTCACAATTCTTTAAAAATAAAAACTGATTCTATTGTAATTTTTTTTTATTTGTTGTCCAATCAAGCATTATCTTTTAGTTTATGTTTTTAGCAAACGTAAAATTAGTCACGTGAAATTTAGTCAGGACTAATGACTAAACCTAACCAATCATCACACCGTGATTGAATTTTTTAGTCATTAGTCGTTAGTCATGATTAATTAATTTAATCATTAGTCATCAATCAAACTAAATTTTGCCCAACACTGGGTAATAGTTACTTACTTACATATATGTGAGTAGGACGATTAATGAAGACAAACGATCTGGTTATACAGGATAATTTTTTATCCAGTGTGCAAACTGTAACCATGAATTCAGCATATCATTCTAGACCCCCCCCAGCGTAGAAAATTTTCGTTGGTTATGCAAAAAAAACTCAGCTGTTTCATAGAATTATAATTGTCACCTATGTTTACGAATAAATGATTTGATTTGATTTGAGAAAAATGCAATACCTATGGGGACAAAATGTATGGAACAGCTGATTTTTTTTTTGTATAACCGACGAAATTTTTTTAAGCTGGGGGGTCTTGAATAATATGCTGAATTCATGGTTACAATTTACGCACTGGATAAAAAGTTATCCTGTATATGTACCTGATGATGAAAAAAATTGAAACATTTTGAGGAAATCAAACCGCCTACCCTATTTTCCTCATCTTCATTCCCGTAACTCCAGAAAAGCTTTCACACCTCAAGTGCTGCATCTATACCCACACACTACCACCATAAATTATGCGTCGATTGACCAGTCATCCCCTAGGGTCGGCACTCCACGTGTTGTGCCGTTGCAGATGGACACGCCAACAATGGCGTTAAAAATGAACCCAGCCGATAACTGTCAGTCCTGATGAATCGCTCCAGTGCACCTTTGAAAAGGAAAGTAAGTGAGTTATTGGCACGTTTTATTTTACAATCAATCAGGAATGCGAGTGTGCGTTTAGTAATAAAGATAGCGAGTTCAATGATGAGGTGGAAATGTTATTTCCGAAGTCTTAATCAAAGTTTATTTTTAGGTTCGATAGGTGGTATAAATATTTCACTGTAGTAACATGATTTTTACACAATATTTAATACATTACACACCTGAGAGACAATAGGTACACTAAAAACAAAACCACCGCACGGTCAAGACATAGAATAGTGCCCTACGACTGTAGGTGCCGTGCACTGGAGCTGAGATAGAGTATGACGTTAAAAATGAACCCAGCCGATAACTGTCAGTCCTGATGAATCGCTCCAGTGCACCTTTGAAAAGGAAAGTAATCGGTAAGTGAGTTATTGGCACGTTTTAGTTTACAATCAATCAGGAATGCGAGTGTGCGTTTGGTAATAAAGATAGCGAGTTCAATGATGAGGTGGAAATGTTATTTCCGAAGTCTTAATCAGCGTTTATTTTTGAATTCGATTGGTAGTATGTATGTTAATAAAACCGGAGTCAGGTGTTGTAGGCGGGGGTGACGGTGTTCCCTTGACGAAAGAGTGAAATTAAACCAGTCAGAATGTCGCAATAATTGCTTATATTTGGCACAGAGAAATTACACAGAAATCACACATAAAATGGTTATAAGAAATAGTCAGTAGGTACACAGCACACAATATAAAATACAATCAGAATAAGCAGCACACACAATTAAATCCTAGCTACACGTTACTTGAAGACTGGCTAACTAGTTATAGGATACATTGCGACTAGCAGTGGACAGCGGAGTCCCTTACTTCACAAACACTACGTGGTAACTTGTTGACTCGTGTGAAATAAAAATAAAGAAATAAGAAGAAGAGAATAAAGAGATAATAGAGAGAAGAGAGAATAAACAGATAATAGAGATAATTGCAAGAAGACTGAACTAAAAATAGGCACTCGGCCCTTTTATAACTTTTGCCGCACAGTGCAAGTAGCATACGCATTTCCTTACTTCCCAGGCGCTCCGCCAATTACAAACGAGAAAAATGGACTTTCCCAAAGGAGCAGGTTTCGACCTGTCGAGAATTCGGAAACACGTGTAAGGAAGTTCAAGGTTTCTAATTTCTTATTGGACTAACAATAGGAGTCGTCCTATTGGACCATACGCTCTTGCACCATGATTACTGAACTACAAGATAATATTAGGTATATTGATAATTACTTACCTAATTACAATTAATGAGTGGTAAATAGACTAAGTTCCAGGAAATGACAGCTAATTAGTACTTATTAATCTACAATTAATGTAACCAAGTGTTAATTAGTGTTAAACAAACAATGACACAGGCATTACAGACTAATTAGACTCCAACAGGTTGTTCTTATAAGTAATCTAAGCTAATTAGCATCCAATAGGCTAAGACAAAGGTAATACACGGAATTACAAACATGCTATGGTATTCAAGTGAGTATTTTCTTAGATATCTACTACTGGTTACGAAAGAAAATTTAGGTATTTATTTAGGTATTTTACATAGGCTATAACTTAGTTACCTATTACAGTAGAATAGAAATATTAGTGTCAATGGATAGCTTGTTTCATTCGGCTTCGCCCACATAACAAAGAAACATTAATATTAAAGGTAGCTCGTTTTATTGGGCTTCGCCTACAATGTATATAATTTATTGACTCAAGTGGCAAGACTCATACATAAATTTAAATACAGTACAAACCCAACAAACAATAATACAATACAAAACCAGACAAAAACCACCACACTGTCAGGACTTACAATAGTGACCTACGACTGTAGGTGACATATGAGTTACTGCAACATGGTATATATGTTTCGACGATGGAGCCTGTTCAATATCATCATCAGTACGTTAAGCTGCTGCTGTTCATCAGTAGAGTGGGGCTGGTATAGAACATCAAAAATAACTCAAATCAAATCATAGGATCATGTTTTGTCCAATACATTACCGTCACAATAGACTGCGCCAATATTTTTGGAAGGTGTCAACACGCTCCATGTTCACGTGCAACATACAACTTTAAATTAAATACTCACAATGTAACAATATACCGTGTTACGAAAGGGTTTTACAGCGCCGTTATTAGCAATAACATAACACGGCGCATCGCTTCGGTATTTTCTTCAATAGCTTTAGGCCCATAAAGCCACCGTGTTGAACAACGATTGTGTGAACAAGCGGCCGCTTGGGAGGCCAAACTTCAGAAATTCCCCGTCGGCTTGTCGCGAGCAGAGTTTTACGGCCAAATTAATATGGCAAATTAATGCGTTTTGCTACCGTATAATTTTCGCGTATGGGAGGGTGTTTCTTGCGACGTCCTGGGTACAAACCGACATATTGCGTCACAGGGGTATCTAAACGTTCGGGATTCGTATCATTTTTACATATGGAAATGATGTAACGAGCGGAGCGCAAGACAACAGTGATATGCTAATTAAAGGAAAACACACGAAACGGATTCTGTGTTTATTTTCGGTCGCCGACGAGATGGAGGAAACGGTGGCTTTTTTAATTGCTGTAGGTACAGGATCTAAAATAAAACACAGAGCTTCCTAATCTTTCTGTTTTAAATTTTGGTACTGTGTTCTGTATACTGTATTGTACTGTAACTATGGTGTAGATATTATTCAACTCGTGAAAAATATAATAATATATATATATATATATATTCGAACCAACACAACGTTATCTGATCCCAAACTAGGCAGAGCCTGTACTATGGTAACCAGACAACTGATAAACATACTTATATATTTCTATAATAAATACATACATATTAGATAAATTACACCCAGACCCAGACCAAATAATAGTTCTCATCACACAAAGATTTGTCCTGGGTGAGAATCGAACCCACGACCTCAGTCTTAGCAGTCAGTGGCACTAACCACTAGACTAACGGGCCAGTCAATATGCCCAATATGTCAATATGCCCTTTCAATGTTCTTCAGTTTCCCAAAACCAGTTCTAACAAATAGATGAGGAGTGTTTAAATCTCCAATTCGAATGATGTTCTCGTACATAGTACAAAGTATCCTATTCTATTATATTTTAACTCCTAACCACATGCATATTATATGTAATCAGACTTTAAATATGTTTAGCAATAATAATAAAGACCCATTTAATTAAAGGAAAAGTTTATAAGTTGCAATAAGAAGTACTCGGAGTGTATAACGAAGAAGAGCATGTGAGTTTATGAGTGCGATTTGTCACGGCAATTGAGAACGTGGGCCCTCTCGCTTGACTCCTTCGTAATGAGAACACCTTGCAATAATCAACGCGAGACATGCAATAAAAAGGTGAGTTTCTTCAGAGTAACGTTTAATTTCGACTGTCTTACGTGCTTACGACACAAGAAGTCAAAATAATAGATAAACATCAAGCTGTAGAAGAATCAAGTTCTATTACTTGACTAATATAACTCCTGACTAATGTTGTTTGCGCAAACAGTGACTACCTATAGAACATTGCGAATACACGGACGTCGACAATATCGAGAGCAAACAATTAGAGGCAAGTTAGGGAGGTAGGGGGGCGCCGATTAAGTTATACACATGCGGGTTAGAGGGTAACCTGACTCAGGAAGATTAAGATTCATCGAAAGGCCCTTACATGGAAGCAAACATTGTATTACGAACCGGTGTCTTGGCAATGTTTGCTAAAGGTAGCGGATGTTAATTTAGTATTCACCCTTGCGTTACGTGCCCAATATTAATATTTTGGTAAAAGCTGTCTGACTCTGAATGTCTCGAAAAGATTCATTTCGTAAGTGGAACGAAGGTGACATCGGGATTACGTTTTCTTGGGTGAACTAATTTGCGGGAACAAACTAGGGGAGGTGCCGGACGGTCGTTAATGGTCCCGGAACGCCTTTGGGCTGTCCACGGTACTTGACCGGCGTTTGGGGACTCCTCACACTATTAAAGTGCTAAGAGGGACATTAGTATCCCTCGGGGCCTGTCATCTGAATAATTTAACGTCTTAATTGTGTTTAGTTTTTGTGGGATTAATGCTAATGTCTGTGATGTTGTGGGGGCAATGAATGGACAATGTTGTGTTGTGGATTTTGCGTCTTGCATGAATAGATTTTTAAAATGACATTTGGTTCAACATATTTTGTTTTGGCCGGTTTGAAAAAATAATTAATTACTTACAAATAAGTAGACCAATTGGGTCCCGACAAAATTCTGGGCCAAAATAATTAGAAGAAGAAGTACATACACTACTAGAAACATTTTATAGAAATTATGCCTTTTTCGTACTCAGAAGATACTCGTATTATTCGCTACAAAAGTAACACACTAATCTTTTCTTCCCAAAACACATCCCCTACAAAACGTACAAAGTACGTTGAAATCCTCAAAAACGTAATAACTCAAGGACAGCCGGTCAGCGATAAGCGAGTTAATCCTAAAGATAAATAGGCCCCGGTCATTGTGTCCAGCGCGGCGGTGAGCGATGCGTTTCTTTTGTCTCCACCCACAGCCAGCGCCCTCGCCGAGACAATGTAAGGAAGGACCGACGGACCAGTCAGCAATCGACAGTGGACGAATATTTGGTGCGCAGAGTTAGGAATGGTAGATGTGTCGTTGTAAACAGCGGAAAAACTTTTTGACACGCTTGCCAGGGTTACCAGGGCAGCAAAAAAACTGTCTTCGAAAACTACGCTGACATACGTCACAAACTAATTTGTGCCATTATCCTTGCCAGGGTTACCAGGCCAGCAAAAAAAACTGTCTTCGAAAACTACGCTGACATACGTCACAAACTACGCTGACATACGTCTCAAAATTCGAAACACCCTAAAAAATAGAAAATAAATAGAGAAGATTTATTTTGTACTTTTTAGTTTGGTTTTCAATGGAAGCGTGTTTTTTTAAACTATTATTTTTTATAACGCAATTTTTCTCGATCACGCCTGATGGAAAGGGAGTGTCGAGGTCTATAATAAAGCGAGTGTGTCCAGAAGATGCCTGTTCACTCTTGTTTGATAATCTTTGAAATACGCAGAGATAACTTTTTAAAACTATATTATAGTGCCAGATATTGTATTTGTGCAGTGATCTTTTAGGTTTATTTTCATGACAATGAATTATTTATTTTGGACGTTACATTGATATTTTGACGACCGCATCAAACAATATTGAACGAAAAATTATAGCAAAGTTCCTGTCTATTCGTTCCTCACTCTATGGGTTACCCAAACGTCTGAATTCTGAATGTCCAGCACATTAACTTCAGACCGCAAGGCGCGGGGTCCGTTTGACAACCGTGGGTGGCTTTATTTTAAATCACCACCTATTGTGTCTAAGAAACTATTCCCTTACAGTCCATGAAACTAATTTATTTTAAGGAAAATTAAAGACAGGTGTTCGTTTACTACGTTGCTAATATTTATCAAAAATATTTATTTGGATTTTTGTATTGATATGAAGCTGCTGAGTAATTCCGTAACACACTATCAGTATAAATGGCTTTCATTTCGACTGTTCAACAACATTCATTGTGTTGTTTACGTTATTGAGCGGACATTTTTTTCAAACATACAAAGTATTGGATTAGCAAAATCCTTGAAAAAGATTCAGATTCGATTAATAGTGTGTTACGCAATTAGAGTGCTTACTTTTTCGTGACCTTCAGATTAAACTGCGATTGGCAGAAAATCTTCGAGAATACATATACCTACAACAAAATCAAATGTAGCAAAGTTTACCCAATAAAATCCGTACAGCAAACACAAACGCAATTACGTATGATAATATCAACATAGAAGAAAACTTGTTCGTAACACCATGAAAATCCCCTGTTTTATTTCTTGGGCAGTTTCCAACGATATCGGCAACTCTACCAGGCAAACAGGAGTATAGAAGAGATTTGCGAACACCGCACGAGACTATCGGATAAATTGACCGGTAATAATAAAATGTAAGGGGTAAGAATGTAGATGGCTATTTAGATAATTGTTAGCTGCGTCCGCAGTGCCCAGTAGGCAGTGTATCGGAAAACCGGGTAGATAGTGGGCGATTTTATTGCCACCCCGAGGTGGTCATTTATGAGAAAACTATCAACGGAACAGAAACGGAATTGATGACAACGCATTTCGTTGTTTCTGTCCCGATGTGAGAAAATGATGGGCGTCTGACAGTTGATTTACTGGAATGGGACTCATTTACTGCTGACTACTTCGATAAAGAGATATCACATAACATACCAAGTTGGTATTCTTTCATTTTGAAAACAGTTTTATAGATCTTAGTCTATGAGCTCTTTCCAAATATTACTTATCGCTACATAACTAACAATTCCTATTATAAAGCTCAATATACACAAACAAAAGGTCGTACAGAAAATTCAATAGAACGCATTGTCGATTTGTTTACACATGTATTCACCCCCTAAGTTCAAGCCGTTCAATATAAAACGCGGGGGAGGCGCGCTAAGCCGAATATTATGAGTCGATGGCCCTAGCAGGTGCCGCTAAACATTCAAGTTGCAAATCCGACGTTGTTACAGCCAACCATGTCAGTCACGTCTTGAACGACGGAAACTTGCTAAACTATGACTGGCTTTAGTGAATTTGTATTTGGAACAAGCAGTAAAAGTGGCCAGTGTGATTGTTGTTTAAGTAACAAGAATAGTTAGTTAGATTTTTAGATCCTAGTAGTACGTTGTATATTTTAAAGTAGCTTTATTCGAGCTTATTTTTTTGCTTACACCAGTCGCTTGAATTTCGAATTGAAACATTTTTTTACGTAGAATTCGGAAATTAATCGGCTGATATTAACATATTCTACTCACTATCTAACTAGAATTTCAAATTCAACTCTATTAGTGGTTTTCATGGCAATCATGTCATTTGATTTAAATGGGTTTTTATATTTATTTATATAGTATTACATTTAAGTATCATGTACTTAGATTATTTTATATTTTGTGAATGTGAGAACGTTGTAGACCTTGTACACTGTAGATTTGTAGACCTTAGACCATTTTCTATTTTAGTAAGTACCTGGTACTTGTTGACCTGCCTACATTGTCCTCCCTCCCATACTTATGAACGCTGTAATTTGAAACCATTGTAAATGACAATTATTTAAGAAAAAAGCAACCGCGAAGAGAGAACTTGCCGACTCTTCTCCATAGGTTTTGATTTGATAGAAAAAGAAAAGTGCTGAGCTGACCAAATATAAATTTGGGAAAAGAATATAATTTAGATTACCGGTCATTTCTCCCCTTAAAATTATTACAGACTGAGTAGATATTTCTGAATGCTTTGACAAGCTTCCAAGCAATCTGAATGCTCTATCACCGTACTAATCAAATAACGAAATTATTGACTCCCTCCACCATTCATCCACATAGATAAGCAAAACAAGGACGTTTTACCTTTTATCAGAGTCTGTGTTTGTTGATCTGATTATGAACGGACTCCTCAGTCCTGTAGCCAGTTGACCGTCATAATTCGGGGACCAGAATGCGCTCATTGGCGCATGAAATATTCGCCGGTGGACACAGGCGGCGTGGAAAGCGCAAACGGGGAAAATCGCACGCCATTACACTTCTCACCTGACGGGCTAACGCTCCAAATGTCTGGAAAACAAACAAACAGTTTAACCTTCTGGGTGTTTTTGTGTGAATGTCTGATGTTTGATTGTGTGGTTTAGAAGTGGCATTTTATTTTTGTAGGGAGATCGTGGTGTGCTTTGTACAGTCAACTGTGTCTATAATTTATAAAAACTGTTCGGGTTTGCAGATCAATGAAGGACTGTCTTTGACACTTCCTCATATTTGTGTTGTAATGTCTTTTTAAACCTCGATAATGTGTATATAGGGAGTAAGCACGCATGTAATTTAAATAAGGCTCAATATGTATATATTTTTTTATATACTGTATTACCTACTTCAGAATTATCCCTGCCTGCCTGCATCCATATTATTATTATATATTACTAGCTTTTGCCCGCGGCTTCGCCCGCGTGGATGTCGGAAATTAACGCAAGACGTACTACCGCGGTAAGATGTGTTAATTCAGGTTATATTATAGGTAATAGCTGTTACCCGCGACTTCATCCGCGTGGTTTTTAAAAAGTTTTTCATAAAAACTGTCTTTGAAAACTACGCTGACATACGTCTCAAAATTCAGCGTGTTTTTTTTTAACTATTATTTATTTTTTCTAAAATAAAAGTAGCCTAAGTTACTCCTTGTTACATCAGCTATCTGCCAGTGAAAGTTCCGTAAAAATCGGTCCAGCCATTTCAGAGATTAGCCGGAACGAACAGACAGACAGACAAAAATTGTAAAAAATGTTGTTTTGGTATACACGTATGTACCATGTATACATCCATATACACTTAGTAAAAAGTAGTTATTTTAATATTAGAAACAGACACTCCAATTTTATTTATTTGTATAGATATATATTCCTTTTTGAGCACGAAATTCATGTTAGCAAAGGGCAATAAAACTGTTGGAAATGCAAATATTTGAAAAGCGACTCCACTGGCCAGAGTGAATGTGACTTAAATATGAATGTGTCTATGACAACAATTAATTTTAATTTGTTAACTATGAGTGTTTACGATTCAGGATTCAGTCCGTGTCAATGTCGTAGACAATGACGTCACACCGGTCACACCAAGCCGTGTCGAATGGCTATCATAAACTTTTTGTTTGTAAGTAATTTCCATTACTTTTTTTGGCATTGAATATTCATGTTACTTATATGGCGATGGCATAAATATATAACCACGGTCAAAAATTACTAATTTTTTTAAGCGTTGCGATCCTATATTTTGGTATTGTTTGTCTCGTCAGCTAGATGGTGTTCTTGAACTATTGAATTAACATATTTAAATAACAAATGCATAATCCCAATTGAAACAAAATGCAAGTTTCTTACTATTTAAAATGTATTCTTAATTAATAAAATAACACAAGTTATCTAGACATTTATTTGTTTCCTTATTTATATCGAATAAATAAATCCGAAATTTCGTAGCAAATGGTCTTCGTAAGAAGAAAGTTTTGCACTCTCAAATAAGAGTTACGTATTCGCAACAAACATTTGAAAAATTATGCCGCGTACGTGCTCCCGTGTCCCATAAAAGAGCACCGGGACTTATTTCATATAGTTACGGGCCCATAAAGCATAAAAGGCATTCAAATGTGATGTTATTTTGCCGCCAACACGGGGTAATTTATTTTGGTGCGATTCATAATTTTCTTTTATTCACTTTATGTTGATTTTCCTTGGAGTGTGAGTACTCGGTAACGATAATATTATTTCAACAGCCCCATGCATCACGGTGGGCGTAAGGGCCCGCGCCGATGGTTTATTTCTTTGTTAACTTTGTTATTATTACTCGTGAGTGTTATTTCTGGTATTGTGTTGTGTGTGTAATTAATAAATTGGCTGTCATATTTATGGTCTAAGTTTAATTTGACATCTTTGCTTTTCTGTAAAGGTGCGTCCGCTAAAGACGACTTTCAGTTGCACAGGCCGGCGATAAAATAACTGTAATAAGATTCGAACTGTCAAGCTGATTTAAAAATAGAATAGCAGAAAGAACAGTAGGCGTCAGATTGGCCTGATAAACAAAGAAAGAGTATATACTTGTGTTGTAGAGTGAGTCTTTTTTTTTTTTTGGATGGGAAATCATCAAATGACTTCTCCCGCTCTGGGCGGAGCGGGAGGGCATGTCAGACTTTTACTGACTAAAACCCACCCGTGTTCCTTCAGTTGCCCATGTGCCAGGGTCACGGTATCTCTTTCGAACAATCTCGCGACCCCGGCAGGCATCGGTCCTAGTAGACCCCTTCAATTTGCTGACATCTCTTTGAGGCGCGCGTGGAACACTACGCGCCGTCGACCCGAGCTTGATCCTTACCGGGCGGCGAGCTACCCATTGCTCACCGCCCGCAAGCTCGCACCTACGGTGGCCGGGAGTCAGCTATCGACTCCCGACGCCCGGGGCGTCTCCTCCTGCGGCGGCTAGGGACGCGAGGGTGCAGAGACTGCCACTCCCTCACGCGCCCCGCCTCCTCCTTCGCGAGCATTACTGCTTCGCAGAAGGAGGTGATGGCTTCCCATGCCCTCTCGCTCCGTACCATGGCTCGCACCAGGGCCGGACGCGAGAGGTCGCCGCCGCCGATCGCCTCCACGAGGACACGGCGGTGCTCCGCCCATGCAGGGCACACCTCCACCGTATGCTCCACCGTGTCCTCTAGACGATCCTCGCAATGGAAACACCCGGGCGTTTCCTCCCGCTTTATCCTGAACAGGAACCCACCGAAGCACCCATGCCCGGTGAGAACCTGCGTCAGGCGGAAGGTGAGGACGCCGTGGCGCCTCTCAATCCACTCCTCAAAGAGGGGACTTACCGCCGCAATTGTGACGTGCCCAATTGTGGCGTGCCCAGTAGAGTGAGTCTTTGAGGAATAATTATTCAAATTGGAAAATAAAGGTTTGTCATTATTCGATACGGTACACGAGGAACCCCTGAGGATCTCAGAGTATCGCTGACCAGTAATTTCACTTTTGGGTCATTAAGAAAATAATTTTCGACCTTTGACAACCTACTGTCGCAATTGAATAGGAGTCCGATAAACGCATTTACAAGATCCTACTCCTACTAAAGCAAATGATTATTTAGTTTGCCACAAATTCCCTTCCTTAAAGTCTTCAACAATCTCACCTAAATAGATACTAAACACAGTTCACACAAACCGCCAGCCACTTAAGAGGTGCGGAATAAATTTCCAATAATTACATTATCGAGCAAAAAACGTATAAGCGCCACCTCACCGGCGGCAAATTTTTCTCCGGCCTACCTCGGAAGCCCATAATTCCTAATGACATGCAATAACCGTACCCCCAATTTTCGACATAAACCCGCCATAACAATATCGACATCAGCGAAATTTTTCCTCCGGTATTTTTTATTTGAGAATAAGTAACACTTTTCGGTGTAATCAAAATTTTGCGAGAACCCCATGTTCCGTCGCAGAGTGTTTATCGGGCACTCAATTTGATTTTTACCACCGCACTGATTCCTCTGCCATTGAGGAATGCTTAAACGTACGTAAGGAATGCCAATGAGGTGGCGATATCTGATTTATTGTGGATACGGTTTTGAAAATATTAGCCGCTTTCTACCAAATTGGATGGCATTAATAATAATTTTCTGGATACAGACGATTTGAAACACACATTTTTCCAAATTATTATATTTTCGACCAGTAGGAACAAGAGAGCTGATTTTTTCAACAGTCTTAAACTGTTTGCTCAATATGATAATTATTGTAAGTAAAATTTAATTTTTAATCACGTCTAATTTGAATCGAAAGCAAATTCTACATCAATCGAAAAAATACCATCATAAAAAGTCTAAGCGCCATTCCCACTTTATGACCAACGGTCAATGGAAATAAAAAATCCGAATACATACCGCAATCCCTAGGGAGTGTTTCGAAGAATATATCCGCAAAAATTCGACAAATTTGATGCTCATCTAAATAACCGAGTTCGGTGACCACGCTTCTGGAAACATCGTATATTTAAATTCAGTGCGGTCCAGTCCGATGTGATATTTCAATTGTCACCGTCTATACCTTCCTAATCCAGTTATTGGATAAGGGTGTGACGTTCCTTTTCTATTTTTGATTTTACATTCTATTCTGGTCGTGTATCGAGCTTTAGAAATATTCAAATTCCAATGTTTATTTTACTTAACAACCATGGGGATCCCATCTACCAAATAAAGGAAAATGTAGCCTCTCTTGGGACTATCACAGTGATTAGTTGGTTCTCCGAACACACCACGATCGATTTTCACAACAACATGAAAAGCACACAAAACCATGTACAAAATTAGTCTGACTTGGATCCAGTTGCTTCGGTTCACTTGATTAGCTTGAACAATTACAAATATGAGACACATTAGCATAATTTCAGCCACGAAGCAACAGCCCACCGCATACACACAGTGTAAATAACTGCGCGCGCCAACCACGTGTGAGTCGTTTACGCCTAAGTGCACATGTCCGCCAGTGTACCAAATGTTCCGATAAGAAGTAGCTCGATTACACTGCAGGTCACGTCTTCGGGAACGCCGCCTCTCGCGTTTATGACTAATGATAGGCTCACATGCCGCACCTCATACTCCGCTTTATATTCAAATGACGCTTCCTGACCCTGATTAATGTTGTTTTCTTTGCAAACATTTGTTAACGTCTTTAAATTGAGACGGGCGTCATGAGTTGTCACGTGTTTTGGGTTTTTGATGCTTCAATTTTTACAGCGATGGAATATAATATTTATGCCCGTTTTTCCGAACTTTTTCCTTGTTGTTTTTAATTTTTGTTTCATAAACTTTATCTTTTCCATTCGCATTCTATCAAAGATAAACAAACTAAACTAAATAAAAAAGTTAAATAAATATTGAACTCTAACTCAAAGCTTTTTTAACCGAATGTAATCATAAAACAGAAGTAAATTCAATAACACGAAATAACATCTTCTACACCAAAATAGATATGAATAATATAGCAAGTTTGATTGAATTAAGTGAATCGCTTCGCTTTAAACAAATATTTGCTCGGTTCTCATTTGTAAGACGTCTGGGTAGCTCGCCTTAGACAAATTAATAACAAGATAAAGAAACTCGACGGGTCTTAATTCATTAATTAACCTAATTGTATTTGCCGTTGCGCCCATTATTATTGTTTGTGCGAATTTGTACAGTATAAAGATAAACAGTGTAACAGAAAGTGTTAAATCTTTTCTTCTTTAAATCTCCTACTGCCTGCCCTGTTCTGAACATCACTATTTAAGAAAAATTACCTTTAATGTCGTTTGATATACCTGCTTAGTTAACATTTCATACATTATTCTCAGCTCATAGCTAATGTAAGTAGGTAGCATTTAAAAATGGCGATGAAAATAAAGTGGTTCAGCTGTCTTGTGCTACTCTGTGGCGTATCATGTGGCCGCCGAGAGATTTGCCTGATTGCCGTAGAAAGGGGTCGAATCAAAAAGTTTTCACAAGAAAAATTTGCTCAATTTAAAGAAAGGGAATAAGCGCCGGATACCAGGCGGCGCTGGAGTTTTGAAAGATTTTTCACTTTCAACGTTAATTGCTACCGAAAGTAAAATAAATCTTTGCTTTTCTTGAGGCTTGTTTTGTGCTAAAGCCTTGAGCTAATCAATTAATTAAACTGTTGATATTTTACGGAGAAAAATATTGGATTTTCACAAACTTTACGAAAGTTTTTCACTGGCTTTTTCTTCTATAAAGGTATATTTCAGGTAGATATATAGAACCATAAAGTGTAGGTGGGGAACGAGATTGCTTTTCTGATTATAATGTAGTTTCGAAGTTTGTAAATAAAATAGATACAAATACAAAATATCTTTCCCTGTGTGCCCATTCGATACGCTATCGTAACATTTTATCATAGGTGTAATAGAAATATCAAGCGACAGTAAAAAAGTTCGGTTTCATTCCGAACTGTTATTTGCGAAGTTTTTCTTTACGTTTATTGTTTGTTTTGATGCATGTCGCTCATAAAAGGATTCAATTATAATTTGGGAGATATACATGGGTATTAGAGTGGTTAATTTGATTATTTGATAAAAAGGGTAATTTTGTTTGTTCTAGCTATCTGTGGTGATGAACATTTTGAAGAACTGTGTGAAATGGAAGCCTGTGTGGAACCTTTTGATAAAATGCAGACCTTGGTAAAGAAAAAGATGAGATAGTTTTCGTAAAGAAAAATAAAACTTTGAATCTTTTGAAATACTTAAATCTTCTACAACACTAGTTTCTTTAACAACATTTTCATAAGAAAACATGTCGACTGTATCTAAGTTTTTCATAAAGCAGACTTTCCTTGCAAAGAAAATATTAACTTGGGACACCGGACAGGTACCTGCTGTCCCCTCTAAGTAGCACAGTTGGAAAAGATCAACATGTTGGCAACACTTCACGGACACTCAATTTAAAAAGTTTTCTCGCTCTTTGTTTTGTCCTGAACAAACTCAATTAAGTGCCCTTTGCCTTTGAAATATTTAATTTTATGTGTGCACTTTCTTTCGGGCTATTTTAATAGCACTTTTTAGTTTAACCTAATTGAAAGTTAGGCTTGTGTATTTTGGCCTTATTTGGACACACGTTAATTTATTATCAAAGATTATCTAACTAAAGGGGTATTTTAATCAACGTAGACAAGTACCAGGCAATCAGAGCCGAGTGGAAGTGGGTGTTCCGGAATTAGAATTGAATGTAAATGTGCGGGCTTTATCGGGGATTATAGTGTTCGTGTCTGCAACTGGGAGATAGTTGAGACCCGAAGCTGGCCCGTCCGCAGCTTCGTATTAATACATGTTAGAAACCTCCAGGGTAACATGACCTTCCTTGCCCCTAATTTCATCTGTTAGACTAAGCGTTTGAACAGCGTTAGGTGAGGTCTTCGCAGGTCATGTATAAATGGTTGGCTACTACAGCCGCGGGGTACCCGTATACTGAAAGTCCTCTATAACAAATTTTACTGCGTGCTAATCCGCCCTTTTCGCTACATGTGAACGAGCCAACCCTAACATGTCTTGTACCTCACAGTTACCAGTTATGAGGTTATTATCCGGATATAAATCTAGGTTATGCGGGGTAGCTTAAGTTGGTTGGGAAATACAATTAATTTTGAGATAGGTACGCCTTATTAATGTGTCTGCCCATTTAGAATAGCAGGTATTCCATTCAGAAAACTACTTACTGAAATAATAATATATTTAAATAGGTATCTACTACTACAACTAAGAGGTGATTAACACAATCCAATATCATCTGGGTAATACTTTTTTCACTTAGTAGGGAACATCAATTAACAATTTGTTAACAACCCTGTTCCAAAGTTTAAATTGGTACCATTAATTAAATCACATATTGGAAACAGTACAACTCAAAGTATCATTAAGGATCGGTGGTAACGTAAGGCCCAGGATATGTTGCACAAGAAAGCAGAAAAAGCCAAATCGAATTTTGCAATGAAATAAAAAATTTACACCTAATAAATCGCTTATCGTCTTAAATGCTAAAATAAGTTCCTTTATTGACACATTTATTTGCTGTTCCGTATTTTCGTTGATTAGCGATAGTATTTTTTCAGATAGTCAAACCAAACTTTGTAAATTGCTATAATCCGATTTAATCTTCAATAACATCAGACAGAAAAACTTCAACTTTAGGAAATTCCGAAAACACTACATGACTTTCTGAATCGCTTTCCTCTTCAAGTGACGACCGAAACTGCAACCTCAAAGCTGTCAATCCGACCAAACCACACAGGTAGAGTAATAGTAACGAAGAGTTAGTTAGTTAGAATTGCATCATGCAATTCTGTGCCCTAACTCTTCATGCAATGCAATTTGCATCCAGATTGTTATAGCCACAGCCAAGGCAAGGCAAATCATACTACCAACTACTAAATTAAATAGTGATCGTAATTTTTCCTATATTTAACAGACAGATTTTCATTTTACCTGGATGAATGACTAAGTGAAATGTGAATAAAATTAATGGTGAACATACCTAATGGAACTCACAACAATTCACACATCACACTCAACAAAATTAAATCGATACTAATATTATAAAGCTGAAGAGTTTGTTTGTATGTTTGTTTGGTTGAACGCACTAATCTCAGGAACTACTGAACCGAATTGAAAAAATAAATTGTGTTGTGTAGCCTATTTATCGAAAAAGACTATAAGCTATATAAAATTACGCTACAATTAAAAGGAGCAGAGCAGCAACGAAAAATGTTCGAAAACTGGCAGGCAATTCGATGCGACGGGAAAGGTCAGGGGAGCAAAAATTTGACGCGGACGAAGTCGCGGGCAGAAGCTAGTTAAGAATAATAGAAATCGCAAAAACACTTTAGCAATACATCGCTTTTCATATCCGCTCACGCACCCAAACCGCTACCTTGGAGCTGTCAATCCGGCCAAACCGCGCATTACGCCAAATGGCTCGAGTAACGGGACAGGATTCATCCCAGTTAGGGAGGAACGGGAGGAAATAGTAACGAACAGTTACAGAAACACGCGATCCGAGCTCATGCACAATAAAGCAATGTTACTACGACCGGACCCAGGAAATGAGCCTTGTTATTTGATGAGCATTCGGATTTTGGTAGTTTACATATGGTTTATAGGCTTGGTTAAGTAATGAGGTTGTAGTTTTCGGGTTTATGATTTTCGTGGAGCTGAAGACACAAACTTATACAACGTATAACATTATTAACACAAGACCTCATATACCCCATTTAGAGTACTGAGTTAAATGCATGATACGAGTACAATGAACAAAACTTAGTTTTCTCAAAGTTATCTGTTATTATTAAGAAAATCGTATTGATCGTAGAATTACTTTATGCATTTAAAATTGAGTCTTATCATTATAAAATAATTTTTATTTTGGCTGAATACATGTTTAAAAAAATACCTATATTTAAAATGACTGAAATGAATACAGACTTATTAAATTATAAACAAACTTCTTTCAGGAATTACGTCTATTCTGTAACACCTTGTATAAGGATTATTAGGATCAATACCAACCTGTCTGATATTCTTATTAATATTAATGATTCATATACATTTTCTGAATAACTACGGCATCCTTGAAAACATCTCCCTACAAAACATTCAAAAGTTCGCAAACAAAAGGTAGATACGTCACAGTCGGCAAAAATATTCAAACGGGATTCACATTATCGCTGTTTGACTTCACATTAAATCTTAGAACGGGCCATAAATAACACAAACTTTTATCCTGCTCGAAATAAGCACTCAAAAATGCAAAGAGCAGAACGCTATAGAGCACGTTCACTAAATTTATTTTGTTTCGCACAATTCAAATAACCATAACTCACCGACGAAGGAACCGACCTAAGCCTACCTAACGATGTAATGAAACACCATTAAGTTTGGAGAAGTAAAGCTTAAGTTTAAACTCGTATTTACTTCTTACCTCGCAGATAAAGATGTTACTTTTCGATTTATTGATCCAACATTTGGCGATAAACGGGAAGTTTAATTTTCGCCTGCTGGCGATGTAGGTTACTTTTCAGCGTATCGAAATTCCCTTTCAAGAACTTGAATTACTAATTCTTTTAAAAGACCCTTTAATTTTTTATCAAGAAAATGCTGAACATCTCATTAGATGGCAAACAAGTTCAATCAATAATCAATCAACCGTAACCTGGAGTGCAACTTAAACTTACAAGTACGTCTGCAAGGCATATTTCTCCTCCATCGTCGCCATCTTGGCGATCGTGAATATAATTAGGTTGTTTGCATTCAGGGAGCGCGGCCCGTATGAATTTTACCTATTGTCTGACATTGGACCTTTGCAGCTATATCATTTTGCACCTATCGCCTCCACCCGCCTTCCAAGGGTAGGGTCGGAAACAGGGAAACTGGAAAAACGCGTTATGAAATTTAAAAAGGGGTACGACAAAATATAATTGTTTCAACTGTTATGGAAGAACGGTTACTTACAAAAAGGATGAAATAATAATACGAGCTCCCAAATAACCCGCAGCTATTTTCCAGAAATAAAATAAACAGAAGTAAAATATCCATTTTACCGCTAACTAGCTGTTTCGTACACCCTTGTTTGTAGAGTCTGCACCCATTTGTTCTGAGACAGTCCCTCAACCTTTGTATAAAAATATTAATCCCGCGATGCCGCCTAATAGATATTTATGCATGAACAGAAGCAATTTCCATGAAGGCTGTCTGCGGGAAACCATGTAGCTACATATTTTATTTCATGAGTGCATCGTTAAGTTGATGAGATGCTGTTTACTACCAATACAATTATCCGCTTCGCTTATTATATCGAGGCTGATAATATATTAAATCGAAGTATCCTAACCAACCTCAGCCACAGACTTGATAAATAATTGATGGAGGAGTCTGGAGCAGAAAGTTAATTCCGTCACGTGCATGGCATCGAACGAATGAGAGAAAATTCGATCAAAGCCCGTCAAAATTAAAAAAGTCAAACGCGATTATTACGTGGGCATAGGTTTTAAATATGTAAAGCTGGCACATTAGACCGTCTGGCGGAGGCTGTAGAGTGTAGGTCTGTGTGCGTCTAGACGCATCGTTGAGGCATGAATCTCCATTGAGCTCCGACCGAACGAATATTTGATTATGGAAAGAACTCCAATAGTGAAACTGTTACCATTTTTTCTTTTATAAATGGATCAAGCGGAAATGGTTTAGGCATCGCTGAACGTACTAAAAGTAAAAATAAATTCTAAAATGTGCATATTAAACGATAAAGCAATCCTATCAAGTGGCACATTTGGCGACAGTACCACAAGATGCAATGAAAACACTAAAACAAGTGAAGAGCAAATGAGAAAATAACAACGCTACCATTGCACGAATCATCTCTGCCTTTTTAGGAAAAGCCCGTTATGTTGAATTCCACCAATGAAACGTGGGCCAATTATGTTCCATCTCCAACACGAAGGAACAAAACCCAAACAGCGTAAATTAAAAACGGTGGAAAAAGGAGCAATGGCTACAAGAGGCCGGACCCCGGCGACACGGACAGGTTATGACAAATATGTGAGCCGATGGCGTTAATGAAAATGAACCTTTTTTAAAAACAGAAATGCGATGAATTCGAGGAACACGTCCTAATGTTTGTGTGGCGGATCGAGATGTTTTGATACTAGTGAGCTGCACCCAATTTTTTGGTACTTTACGGGTAACAGTTACAAATGAATAAACGTAGGGTCAGTAATTAGCTTTGATGGTGAAGCCTAGCAATACTATATTTCCCTGATTTTTTACTAAAATCACCCAGTCAAATTAAATTCATTGACGACAGTTTCAATCAACGCAACAATATCCAATTGAAGACCTCATCGAAATATACATAATTATAACCAGAGTAAATACGACGAGATCATTTATATTCCTTCTGAAAATTTTAACCGTATATCAACGATCAAGACTTCTTCCCGATTTACACCGCACCCTTCCTATACGCGTCTAATTTTTCACAAATCGCAAATAGCCGAACAATTTTCATGAGCATCGGAACTTAGCAGACAAATGGTTTAATTAACCTGATGGTGGTGTGACTGATCGCCTTGGATGCGTAAATTTCTACGCAATTAGAAACACTTGCAAATCTCATACCAATTAGGCAGCGGCCCAAATTCGCGTCCTCGTAATTGTTTTTGAATGTGGAACTGTAGTTTGTGTTTCGGGTGATTTATTCAGATTTTAGTGCTAATTCGTTTCATTTGCTACGTATTATGCACATACTTAGGTTATCACCGCGTATTATGGCAGTTTGGCGATTCTTGCTTAGGGGAGTTTTTGTTTCAAATCGTGGAAGAGCTTCATCTTAATTGACTTTAACATTTTCTCTATCTAGATATATCCTCAGAAATGTTTTAAAATGTTTAAGTTTTCCAATTATTTACTTTAAAATGTTTCGAAATAATATCCTCCCTGCGAGTCTGTGGTTGTATAACTTTTTCTGCCTTTTCCTTACAAAATATCGCAACAAAACGAAAGAAATCACTGGAGACATCCTTTGAATTATTCGCATTTCTGGGACAGACACGGACGCACGTCGAGCTCAAGTCTGCAGCCTTGACAGCTAATTAGGACCTCATTGTTAAATGAATCTTGCGGGAACCTCAATTTGGATACCAAATAAGTCTCAAAATATTGGAGCCCAGGGTTGAGTATCGTTTGGGTTTAATCCAAGATTCATTAATTCCTTTCTTAAATATTTCGAGTGCTGGAAAAATACAATAATTCGTTGTGAATGGCGTGCATTGTATTGAGCCAGTGTCCAGGAAGGATGTTTTGTCGGGGTGTTCTTTTTATTACCGAATTTGCGTTTTATGGCCAGTCACAAAGGGAGTGCTGAGGGAATGTGACAATTGTACACCCTTGTTAGTGTTTTTTTTTAACTTTATTTGGCCTTAACTCAATAAAGTCATTTCGTATCTACTTATTGATTGTGATATTGAAACTGATAACGTTAGTAGGTAAGTTTCTATTCGTTGCTCTTAAAAAAATGTTTTAAACTGATACCTGATCATTAGTTAAAAGGTAAATCGAGAGAATCTGTTACATTTACAAACATTTGTTTTTCTTTCTTGCTCCATTCGGCCCTTTGACAATTATTTCTGGAGCGAGCCCCTCTTGTCTCAATAGCCGGTGTCCAGATGCAAACGACTTTGAAATATGAATGATATTTATAACCTCCTACGTATTAGACATGGACGATTTACATTTTAGAGTTCTTGCGTAACTGGTTTAATTTATCGTACGTTTATTTTTCTGTATTGTATTAAAAAGATCCAAATATATTCGTTTAGATATGGTGACATTATAATACATCGTGGACTGACCTACATTAATTAATACATTGACGATAGTTAGCCTTGAGCCAACAAGACTCATATTAGCCGATTACGTATTTTTATGAATCAGCAAATAAAACCAGAACATTACTTTTCCTTTTCAATGTTAACGCCAACTGACGTCAACATATAAAAAACCGGACTGTGGTCACCGTCATTACCAAATTCGGTGAATTGTACCGTTTTCACTTTCGATCACACGAATTGTTACCAGGAGAGCATCAACCGCAAGAGTCAATAAAATCGCTGCTCCGAACGAGGGCGGGCCGACGCGTCGCTGTCGTCAGCGGTCGGACGTGACGCACCGCCTGACGACGGTCACTTTATTGCTGACCTCCGTCTACCTCTCCGCTCCTAATCACCGTATCGATACTTTACATTGATTTTATTCAACGTTTTTGGTAACAAAAGCCAATTTATTGACATCACTGGTTTTACGTCCAAAGCATGCCGTTGATCATTCACGTCATTCGTTCTCTTTCACTTTATTCGCCATACTCTTCTCACACTCCTAAAATAAAGTGGTCTGCTTATCCCCTACTAATGACGGGTGTACATGCAGGATCACTCCATTACATTAGTCTAAAGACAAACAACAGTTTTGTGGCGGGCAGTTACAATAATCTCTCGTCAAATTTGCTTGACCCTTGGTCAAATGAAAGGGAGAGGGTCTTCCTGATTGACGTAGAAGGTTTTAGAAATTTTGGTTTTATTATATTTTAGCTTAGACTGAATTAGAAACAGAAAAGTATGATGGTACATTTTTCTACTGGAGCATACATTAAATTGTTTGCAACGTTTTATCTTATCTCCCAAAATTGAATGCATTAAAACGCTAAAACATGATTCACTTACGTCTACGTGTGTTGTCTGCCCATTTAAACTTTTCTCCGCGAGCGACCGGTCGGAGCTCGTTACTGGCGGATTATTAAATATTGAAACAGTGTTTGCGAGATGAAAGCTGCCTCCTAGACGACCAGAGCAAATCCTACAACAGAATGAGAACAAAGACTACTTAACTCAACAAAATTTATTTCAATCTACGGTTTTACCCGTGTAAATACCGCTGTTTATTCAGTGTGGATACGCTTTAATTTCTAACAACTTGCTCAGTATTCGCCGACACGAACTGTCCGTTCGAATACATTAGAAACTGATCCGGAAGTAAACTCCCGTGATTGTCGGATTAGGAACAGAATGGATTAAAAAGAGATACAAAACAATCTCAATTTGAATGAACAAACATCAGTTTGGAAACATCGTTTAAAAACCGGCGTGAATGGTGAGTGTGTTGGAGCTTTGTTGGTTTCAAATATAAGAGCTAGGTATGCGATATTGTGTGAAATATTCCATTTGATATTTTGTTTGAACATGAAACACGTTCCATTTTTGCCAAGTGTTGATCAACAGAACTTACAGCAATGAAACATAGTAAAACATTTCACAATTTCGATGTCTTGAGTAATTTTGTCTCGTTTCAGCAAATTGACGTTAGACGACGAGAGACAACAAACGGTTAAAAAACACAAACGTCTTCCAAAATAAACACTACAAAGTGAAAAATAAAACCTTTTTTTATTAAGTTTTTATGTTTCTCTTTTTAGTTGTGGTGCATACCCCACACAAATTATACCTCCATTATTATAACATCATCAACATAAACTTAGTAGAAGTAAAGACATTTTCAAACCGGTTTATGAATTACAGAGTAAACAGTAACAAATAAGAAATCTCTTCCTTTTTTTGAAGTCGGTTAAAAATAAATCTTTTCCGCAACAAATACGTATACACTAGATAACCTAAAATATGTATATGACAATCGTAAGTAAATCCGTTCAGTTTATCAGCTCCGCGACACCCAGGGGGTGGTTAATTGTGAAAAGAAATCTTTACTCTTTGTGAGTCGCGTGCCGCGAGGGGATGCTATTGATTTCTTTTGTTTTATGCTGATTGAGACACCTTCGCTATCCGCGATCCGCCACCCTCACTGCACGCCTGACAAAACACTTTATTCTAAAACGAATGGAAAAAATCGCAACGTGAACGGTACTGATAATCGTGGTGAAGCGTATAATATAATTATAGGTGTTTGGTCAATGAAAAATTTCATCATACACCTAATTATTACTTGCATACCTACGTGCGAATGTATAAATGCAATGACAGATATTCATACACCTAAGTGTTTTAACTCATCAGTTAAAATCTAGTTAGGATGAACATTTCCACTTTTAACCGACTTCAAAAAGGAGGAGGTTCTCAATTCGGATGTTTATATATATATTTTTTTTATGTATGTTCGGCCATAACTCCGTCATATATAAACGGATTTGCAAAATTCTTTTTTTGTTTGAAAGGGGTTTATTCCGAAATGGTCCCATATAAATTTCATATAGATCTGATGATGAGTTCCAGAGATAGACACCGGAACACTTTAAAAAATGACAGCAAATCAACCGCGATTTCTGCTATCGCATAAATATGCATTGTTTGTTTGGAATTAGTGCGGGGTGGATACCACAACTAAAAATATAAAAATAAAAACTTTTTTACAAAAAAAAAAAAACAACCGACTTCCTTAAAAACACTACAAAGTGAAAAATAACTTTAATTTCGGAAGTCGGCGGCAAAAAAACCATAAAAACAGATCCTAAGACACCAACTTCCGAAATTAAAGTTATGTTTCACTTTGTAGTGTTTTTAAGGAAGTCGGTTATTTTTTTTTTTTTTTTTTGTAAAAAAGTTTTTATTTTTAAATTTTCATTTTTCACTTTACGTTTTCTATTAAATGACTCTTAACCGTCAATGTGACATGTGTATGATATATGGGTCATCCAATAGTCAACGTTAATTAAAAATGTGATGATAGAACAAATGCAAAATGACTTGATCTCATACACTGACTTGTAACTTGTAAAAATATTAGGAAAGGAGATGTTTCATTTTCGGCCATCAGATGTACATTTATCAAAAAAGAAGAAAAAATACTACAAATTAGGGAAAAATATTCCCTGGTTAATTTGCGCCTGATTTGTTGTGTACAAAAAATAATAGTTTTTCAATTATTACCATGTTTTATTCAACATGGCGTCTCGTTTGCTTGCAGACTTCATTCGTTCTGAAATCGTGTCTCATCAAATCAATGTTAAGTAGAAAATAATTAAAAAATGTGTGTATTCTTGTAGTGTTCAAAATAAATTACTATTATTCTCTTGTAAATATATTTGAGTAAACATAATTAAGTGTGACCATTTCATCATTACAAAAATCTTTAGTCTCCATTCTTGAAGTGTGTTTCTAAACGAATTCAAAATAACCACTTGCTAACTCTTATGACAAACGTCAAACATTTTTAATTTTTATTTTGTACTTAAAAACCATTTGATATTATGAAAAAAATGTTACTTTATTCTATTCATGAGTAATTTACCCAGCTTCGCTAAACGGTACACGTTATGGCCGGAGCCCCATATAAAACTGAAACATCTCTTTTGTATTCTTGCCTTTGCAATGTTTGTAAGTATGTGAGCACCATGTATCCATCAGATAATTAATTTAACTCTCATTGCTTAATTTTGAATCCTTTTACCTGTTGTGGTATGGTAATTTTATTTTAGGTGCATCGTTTTGTACCGTGTGGTGCCGGACGTAAAGAATAACACCACCCCATTTCTTCCCGTGGGTGTCGTAAAAGGCGACTAAGGGACTTACTAGAGAATGGGCAGCAGCGTTCTCTATGCATTTTACCACCATACTGCGATTGCCAACCCGCCTGCCAAGCGTGGCGATTATGGCAAAACCCCCCAAATTGGGGGAGGCCTAAGTCCAGCAGTGGACGTCTTACGGCTGAAATGATGATGATGATGATGATCATTTTCTAATATAATTATATAAATATTGTATACAAATATTGAAAAGCATTTTAAAAGCGTAACGGTGGAGTTTTTGCCCATTCTTCTCCATACAAATCTACCTTTTGCAAGGAGCAACTAGAATCAATTCTATTTTCATGTAACTGTTTGAAATAAATGCTTTGACTTTGACTATGAATGATGACTTGCTGATGGTCCACTTCATCACTTCAGGCAAAAGACGTCCACTGCTGGACATAGCCCTTCCTCAATTTGGAGGGGTTTGCCAAAATCGCCACGCTTGGCAGGCTGTTTGGCGATTGCAGTTTGGTGGCTAAAAGTCAATACGCAATCTCTACTCTCGTCTAAATCATACGAAACGCAAGACTTGCGATCCAAGAAATACTTTGCCCCTTCCAAAATAGTTTCATGACTAGCAAAGACATAAATCTTCATCAGATACCCAACTGTTGACAAGCCTCAATCAGAGCGTAAATCGCTGTACACATTATAACGCAAAACTAAACTTAACGTTACCAGTTTTAAAGTTTAAATTCCCAAAGCTATTACTGATACAGAATGTGGTAAGCCAATCAACATTAGTCTCTTTGATGATCGCTTCTAGGCTCATTTCTCTGGTGATTGACTGCGACTTAAGAAAAAATTAGATTGCGATTGCCACCTCAACGCGCGCGATAGAATCGACGAATTTTTTCGAGGACTTTGCTAATGGGAGTCTGTTTTATCTCGAGCCCCTTAATGCTCTTATGCGGGCGACGATAATAAGATTTTGACACGTTAATGATGAAGATTATTTGAATCTTGGAAACAATTTGATGCTGGGTAGTGCGAACAGAAAAAGCTTAAGGCTTTTTTTAAACGCTGGTACTAGTACTGGTAGGTACCGACTATATGAAGATACAGGGTCAAATAAATGATATGGCAATAGTTTGCCTACGTGTTGATATCGAAAACTAATGTGATGTGAATGTGACACAAAAAAAATATACTTTTTCATCATTCTCTCTTTGTTTAAAACTTTAAATGACACTGACATGTACACTAAAGAACCAAACGAATTTTATATTTTAGTTTTTAGATACTCGATTAAATATATCTGTTTCACGAAAAATTACAAAAAGCTAATCAATTACTGGCGCCCGCACCTTCATCCGTCGAATGATGAAAGAAGTTTTTTTTTTGTCGTTGTTTTTTTGTTCCTTTAGTTAACAGCTAAGTTAATTTGGTCCTGCGTATAGAAACTTTAATAAATATTATTTTTGTTGCTCAGATACAATTTTATATCGATAACGAATCAATTTTTCAATTCCGTCTTAAGGTGTCCTCCTAGTTCAAAGACTCTTCAAGGATCTCCCTGAAAGGGCCAAGGGCGTGACGTCAGCGGCGACTTAATTGCGCACCACTTCGTTAACGGCCGACTTGATAGCATTTTTAATGAACACCCGAATTAATGTAGTAGGAGAAATCGAAGACGGGAGTGTGGGTGCCGACGGCGGCGGCGTTGCCAATTCAACACTGTTTATTTAGGATTGCTTGGCTATTATCTCGGCTGTTGTCGCAGACCAATGTGACCGTAAAGAGAAATGTATTAATGTATAGCTGATTATGCATACTCAAAGATAATGTTGTGTTTGTTAATGTTGCTTGATTTGAATAATGACATTCAGAACTCCACTGAACTGTGTGCTATGAAAATAGCTCTAACTAAATTAGAGATTCACTGACCAATCAAATCAATACCATCAACTATGGTGGATGCCATAGTTGTAGAATACTTTCCATGAGCGACTTTAGCCATGAGTAAAATATGAATACCTATGAATGAAATATTACTCAATTACTAAATGGTATAAATAGGTGAGTTTTCTACTTTCGTTTGATATAAATGGCGGCAACAAATGCTTAGTCATTAAGATATATTTAAGTATGTACAGTACTCATGAGTAAAGTTGCTCATAGAAAGTAAGGATGCCACAGTTGATCGTAATGATTAGTTTATTAACCTAAAACTTAGTAGAAAGTCGTTTATTTTTTTTCACAGCATTTTCAATTAAAGAAATGCAATAAATCAACAGCAGTAAAAACATTAACGCCAAACCTAATGAACAAAAACTCCAAATCACAAAGCATCATAAAATCAATCAAGCTCCCTAAATTTATAAAAATTCAACTTGCCTCTTGTTTTTTTAGTCCTAAATAAATATGCTAAAATAAGAGTTTTTCGAATGGCGGCTCGATACCAAACACTTGAGATCCCGAAGAGGAGGAATTGAAATAAAAAGTAGGAACGGGAGTAGAAGATTGACAGGTGCGTCTTAATAAGTTCGGCGACAGGTGCAAAGATACGAAATGAGAAAATTTGATTGCTGACTTTATGAATGCAGGCAGTGGATTTGAGGAAAAACATTTTATTTTGGTAATACACTGGATTAATCAAAATTCTCGTACTCATTATTGGAAAAACCATTCTTGAAATAGTATTCACTTTCTGAAAGCGTATAGTTTTCTTATTATATAATTCACTAGCTTCTGCCCGCGACTTCGTCCGCTTTAAATTTCTTGTTCCCCCGACCCTTCCCATCGCGTCGAATCGCCTACCCGTGCGATGTTTCCCGTTTTTGTAACATTTTTCATTACTGCTCCGCTCCTCTTGGTTTAGCGTGATGTTAATAGCCTTCCTCGATAAATAGGCTACTCAAAACAAAAAGAATTTTCGAATTGAACCAGTAATTCCTGAGATTAGCGCGTTCAATCAAACAAACATACAAACAACCAATCAAACTCTTCAGCTTTATAATATTAGTATAGAAGTATATATAACGACCTAGGTCAGTCCCAAAATATAAGAACTATCTTTACTAAAATACACTATAACTAACTACTCATAAAAATTAAAACCACAGAGCCCGTTCTCTTTATTCCATTCCCACTTCACGATCGTAAGTTTACATAGGTTTCCATTATTATTCTCTCTCACATACAGATAAAGCTGCTTTAATCTCGTCATACGGGTATAGACAATGGGAGGGCTACTCGGGTCCAGTCTGGTGTATCTAGCCTCACCACTTATTAAGCTGGCCTAAGCAAATTTTCACCCGACTCTGTTGGTTTTTCGTCGGATTCCTATTTCTTCACTTCTGATTATATTATTCTATACTTTGTGTAAACAATGGTTGGTAGCGTTCCCCAACCCTTCCGCACTATTGCCGTTTTCAACCGCGTCAAGCTTTGTTGTACAGAGAGGGATTTTACTTTTGCCTTCATGATGCTAATTAATTTTACCATTTTTTCTGATATTAGCCAATATTTGTCTATCATTGCATTTTACTATGTTATCCAAACTTTCCAAATAACTAATGATATATTAGATATAATAGTTACTGAAAGTAGATGTTGTTTATCAAAATACTACAAATTAATTTGTATTTTAAAATATTCCAGCAGCATGGGCTCTCGGTAGCTCGTAATAAAATTGCTTCAATTAAGTAAACGAAAGGTAAGTAACCAAAACAGAGCATCTACAAAACATTTGTAAGTCCAACATAAACAGAGCTGAGCAAAACAAGCACTCTCCTCACCTAACGAGCGTTTTATAAATATTTTTCCGGAGGTCTAACCGCTGTAAAAGGTTTTTGTATACGTTGCTTTTTGGCTCCTTTTGGCAGCTAATCCAATATTGACCACCCCGGCAGGCTATTGACTTATGTTTGTGTTACTTGTAATAATTCTACGGCCACCACCCGCCTTTTATTATTCAAAATATCAATTTGCTCGACTTGCTTTCTTTCAGGAGAAGCTTGCCATTAACTTTATTATGCATTGACTTAGAATTATTAATTATCTGCTTACAATTTCAGAGATGAAATATCTTTTTATTTTGAATTCTGTTCTCCATTCCAACATGTGAACATCTATCCCATAAATGTAAGATAAGACTGTTTTAAAATTAAATATGAATTATAAAAGGGTGCAGAAGAAACGGTTTCCGTTTTGGACAAAGAGTCATCTGTGGTATCTAAATGTTAATCTTTGGTCAGTCGCGCAAAAATTATGTTTTTCGGACTGGGTCGAAAGTTACTGGGCTGGAAACGGACAACCCACGCAAGCTTCATTAAATTCACTTGTATGAAAACACGAGTTTTAGGAACAGCTCGTATTTTATCACACTCCAATAAACTTTGTGCAAGTTAGGAACTTTCGATGAATATTTTATTAAATCTGGGTATTTATAATGACGTAAAGTGTCTTTGAAAAATACCATCACCACCGTCTTAATGTTGAGGACGCTATCAAAGGCTCCGTTTTATTTCGCGTCAATTTCTACAAAGCGAAATGACTCCAATTTGAATATGTAATGGCGGCTTAAGATAATCGTCCCTGGCTTACACTAATAAAGGCGCTTCAACTTTAAAACGAGAATCGTATCAAAAGAATCGAACAATCGTTCGATTCAGTTCAGGGGGTGGTATAATTTATTCGAGTGTGGACCGCCATTTTGCGGCGGGGCTTTCTCCGCTATCGCGCGCCGGAAGACGCTTTAAGACATTGATGCTGATTCTTTTTTTTATTATGCTCCCCTGGATTCCCTTAAAGACGCTAATATAAAGACGGCCATATATAAATAAGCCGCCTTTGTGAGGATTCTGAACAGACAGGAAACTGAACGACCCCTCGATGGAAAACAATCTAAATTACATTTTCACGCAACTTCAAATGTCTTATTAATTACGTACGACTTTTCAATGCTATAAATTTTCTTTTAACGCTTCCTTCTCTAAATCGGCTTAATACACAACGCTGGCTCTGCATACTGATCACTCAATTGTATTGTGAGATAACTTCTGAAACTTCCTTTTTCTTTGTGCTCATTTACGTCTTTGAATTTGGATAATTCTGATATTTGTATTCAATATCATATTTTTAAAAGTGAATTCTTTTTCATTCGACTTACAACATGTTCGAAATCCTGCACATAAATAACTAGAATCCATACCATCTGTTTAAAAACGAGGACCCTAGTCAAATAGAAAATACCTGGTACGTCATGATTTAGTGGGGCCTTTAGACAGCTCGCGATACCGCCTTCATCACCTCGAGAATGACCCCGCATCCCTCAAGCTTAGATAATATAGGGGATAGTGTCGCTTATTCCCCGGGGATTTGTCAAACAAATGCGTCGCCGTGTATCGGAAAAAATCGCCGGCTCACTAGTGGCCATTAAGGGTATTTATGGGCGATTCACAGAAGCTTTTTTTATTAATAAAACGTATATTATGCGCGCAAGTGCGTTTTATATCGGCGACCGTCCTTTCTTCGCGGATATTATCGTCCTTCTTCGGACATCTAATAATATCGATTTGGGAGAGTTAGAGGATTTGTTTTTTGTATTAACTTTCTATTGTATTTTCGTCTGGGAATGTCAAATTCAATATCGAATGTTTTTGTTTATCGTACAGAGGGAAAACAAAGCAGGTTGGGTGTTCAGGTACAGATATGAATGTGTTTACCCCACAGTGGCACAGCACAAAGTAGTTATGCAAACACAAGATATTGATACGGGAACTTTGTGACAGACAAGAAAAACAAAAGTCACATTTAGGATAAATACGCATCGGCATCGAAGATATTTTGACGTGGAAATATTTATAAGAAAAGTAATATTTGGGGTGGATATAAATCTACGTTATCTCAAGTTTAGAATCGTTTGGTATCATGCGAGAATTTTGAACGTCAAGAATTTAATTTGGAACACTAAGAATAATGCAGAAGTAAAATTTTAAACAGCTATAAACAATTTTGAATAGATTAAAGTGGGAATCTCAACCCGCTATCACTGGTAATTGTCGGGAATAAAATCATTAATTCCGAACCGAATAACGCATTAAAAGTAACAGCTTGTACGCGGCTTGCCACCATTGCGCTCCCCAGAGGGAAAGCTAACAAAACGTATACAGTTATAGATACAACAAATAAACATTTCCACAAGGCGAAACTGTTTTTAAACACTGAATTTAAGATTCGAACTTAATGATGAAGAGGATTTTTCAATTCCATTATATTGAGTTACATATTTATTAATGTTAGTCCAATAATATCAATGCTTAAAACTATAAATTGGCTTATATTGGACTTCTATCGTAGAATTCCATATTAAAGTTATTTTTAGTGAAGATTTCTAAATTAAGTAAGAATCTATAAATGCTAAAATGACCAACAATATAATTAGGCTTTCCAAAATTTTAGCAAACGAGCCACTTAAAGTAAATCGAAAAGGTAACAACAGAGATTAAACCGAACCCTCCGCACATAACAATACTAATTCAGAAGGCGTACCTCCAGCCATATTCTTATAAATTAATTACTTGTAATCTACTCATGAAACGGGACTTACAGAAATGAAGTTACAACGTGGTGTAATACCGGCCGGGCTCAAGGGTTTGGAACGACTTAATGTCGCTTCGAGAGAACAAGTCTGAATTAGAAATGAACCCTGTTACAAGTACCTGGTTAATAAGACACACATGTCGCGTTTCGGATGCTACTTTGTTATACTTACGAGTCGAGACATCTGTCAGACAAAGACAGATAAGTTTTTAGTGTGTAAAGCACGTCTTTATGAAGTCATTAAATGAAAAGTTTGTGATCTAGCTAGACTGATGATATGTAACTAATTGATTTATCCTAATTGGAAATTAGTAGGAATTACTTGAGTAAAAATAGTAATTTGCAATCCTAGCAATCAATATATTATTGTAAACATAGCAACCGAAGACTCTAAAATTTTTGTTAGAAATGAAAATCTCCAAACCAACAATGGATATGAACAGACTCATAAAATAAAACGCATTCGACAAACGCGACAATTTTCATATTACGCAGCCAAGTCACCAACTATAACATAAAAGAGACGAGGCGAACAAAACTGACACGTTATAAAAAGTACTTTTAATTTTTCCCGCCGCTGCAGACTCATCTGAATGCCTGGGGGAGAGGTGTCCCCATGATCGCATCTTATCCACTACGCAAACAGTCTTTACAAGGGCCTCACTCATTCTATTCACTCCTCTAGAGGTTATCTTTTATTATTTCTTTCGACATCCTCTTTTTATTGCCTCCCATATTGACTTTTTATACCGCTCACGAATAAATGCATTTTGATTTACGCTTACGTAGACACTGTTTTATGCAGACGGTGAATTAGTACGCTTGAGGTGTCAAATATTACAATTTTATTTTACTCCAAATATAAAATTTACATTTTCGACACCTAAAATTCATGCTTCGTCTATATTTTTCTTCAGACTTTCCAAGTGCTAACCACAAATACTTATACGGAATAAAATATGTTTCTCTAAGCTCTTGAACAAACATTGAGGGATTGCAAAGTTCCCGGAGAGGAGAAAAACAAAGATAAATCCAACTTAAAGCTTGACAAGTGCGTATCTAAGATTTGTAGATCTGCACCGCATTTTACTGGCTTTTGATTTCAACTAATTATTGCAGGGGTAAATGTTCTGTGATGATATTCATTATCAAAGCGTTGAGAAATAATTTTACGTTTTTAATATAACACCTGTAAGTTTGATGGTAATAAACAAATATTTTGGAATTGAAGTAGATAATTGTATAAAAGCCTAAATGATCAAACTTAGAGAGAGAGAGATGATGACGACGTTCCTTTTAAAAGTATTCGTAAATTTAAAACAGATATCCCAAAACTCTGCACTCACTTAACCATAATTGTCTCCATAATACACTCCTGGTTACCTATCCCTTGATTCTCAATTCCAAAGACTCACTACATCGTCCCCCGAGAACGATTAAACATGTAAAAGTAACAGGATAACAAAGTATCTGGGAGTCTCGTTTGAGGCCGGCCATTTAGCACGTGCCGAGGAATTGCAGTAACACGTTCGCAAGAACTTAACGACCGGAGAAATAGATGTCGTCTAACGTTTGCTGAACCGATCACTTTTCTTCCTTGTTTGTGTCATCTAAAAGAATCAGATTTGAAAGTTTTTGCTTGCTAAATACAAATTTAAAATCTACTCTACTACTAGGTACTCTTTCTAATAAATAATAGTTTAAAAAACTTTTTTACAAAAAAAAAAACCACCGACTTCCTTGAAAACACTACAAAGTGAAAAATAACTTTAATTTCGGAAGTCGGTGTCTTAGGATCTGTATTTATTGTTTTTTGCCACCGACTTCCGAAATTAAAGTTATTTTTCACTTTGTAGTGTTTTCAAGGAAGTCGGTGGTTTTTTTTTTTTGTAAAAAAGTTTTTATTTTTAAATTTTTAGTTGTGGTATTCACCCTGCACTAATTCCAAACAAACAATGCATATTTATGCGATAGGTCTTACTGGATTTTGCTAAAGGCCAAGTTTATGTTGCGCTAAGTCGTGTAAAGACTCTGGATGGTATTGCTCTTTGCGACTTAGAGCCAAACAAATTGCTCAAGAAACCGCATGACGAAAGAGCATTGCGTGAAATGCAACGATTAAGGCAATTGTAAATTTGTATAAAAATATAATAAATGGCCAGGCCAAAATGATTAAGGCTGCTTTTTTTTTTTATTAAGCAGACAGTAGAGTGGGTAAGAGCCCACTCTAGTGTCTGCTGAGGAGTAAATTCTCGATGTCAACGAGTATGTCTATCTAGGACAAGATATCTTCTAACTCCTGATCGATAAGGAGTTGTACCTTCCATCATCAGCTCAACGGAATATAAGAATACAAGTAACGGTCTAAACGTGCCTATAATATGCAAAGAATTATCCCCTAACCTTCTAACCTTTCACTGTAAGTTCCTATATGTACTGTTCACCGATGAGGAGTTCCATGCGGTATCTTCGAAGACTATAATTAGTTCACCACGGATGGATAGATAGAACCAGCAATTATTTTTGATCTTTAGTACAATATCCAAATCACATTACGTGTACTGTTTGTTTTTGAGGAGTTCCTTCGTTTATCTCCCAAAGTATACATCAAATCTTCACAAAATTAATATGGAACCACCTCAGGAGTATACCCTTACGAATAAAAAAAGAATTTTCAAAATCGGTTGACAATTGGCGGAGAAATCGGTGAACATACATAAAAAAAAATAAAAAAAAAAAATGTTTTTTTTTGCTGTCCTGGTAACCCTGGCAAGGATAATGGCACAAATTAGTTTGTGGCGTATGTCAGCGTAGTTTTCGAAGACAGTTTTTTTTGCTGTCCTGGTAACCCTGGCAAGGATAATGGCACAAATTTATGAAATTATTGCAGTGTCATCGGTCCTTGACAGGTGTGCAAAGTTTGAATGAAATCTAGTCGTTTAAAGTGGGTCAAAATCGCGCTATAAGGAGTCGGTTACAAACAAACATACAAACATACAAATATACAAACATACAAGTGAAGCTAATATAAAGCGTGTAAAAACGTTGGAATAGGTTTTAAAAGATTCCTAGGATAACTTTGCTGGGCATTTTAATTCTTATGATCATCATGCATCTGAGATTGCTATAGTTCATAACACTTATATTGAATTTTGGTAAACAGGAATACTGTCAAACAGAAAACTGAAGTTACAAAATAATACTTCAATTTGTATGATGTTCCCATATATCGTTGTCTTCTACTCGTACAAACTTAATGAGATGTTTAGGTGTCGAAGTTTCAACAGTCTGGCGTCTGGCCAACAAAATTCTTGTTTCAAATTACATTACACTTTGTTTTTCTTTTCCTCTCCTGCTTTTAAATGTAAAATATTCTCCGTTTATTCCTTAAAATGATTACTCGGTTTATCAAGAAAGAATAATGACAAACTTACGACCATAATTACTTCTTTTTAATGAATTAACGACTTTTGTTTGCGAAGAACGATTAAAATAATTAAAAGTATCATTATAAGTGCCATCAATTCGATCTCAAAGGAGACATTAATGTTTTTACGGGTTGCTCCATCATAATAATTAATAACTTTACTATCCAAAACAGTTGTAAAATGAACTTTTACTGCGTCGACTATTTGGAGATTCAATAATATCATGACACTTCTGGCTTATCCATTTTTGACCCAAGTGTCAAAGCCGACATATTGTTTGCCATTAAAAATCAGCACAAAAATGTGATCCCGGATTTTTTTTATCATAATGATTAGTCCTGGAAATGCTGATTAAAGATTCATGTGATTGGACATGATGAAATTTATCAGACAAAAGTCATTGGCAATTCTGTCCAAGGTGAAAATCCTGGTGAACTACGCTGTTAGTCGTTACTAAGGGTGGATTTCACCAATAAAACTGAAAACGATCAGCACATCTTCACTGAGTTCAAGAGCTGTCAATGTGATGATTGTTGTGGACTAACAATTCTTGAATGCAAGCTGCATTCAAGAATTCGTTTCATTGGTGAAATTGGCATTAAATGTATACGAGTAGGTACTGCACTGTGCCCATATTGCTAATATTTATAATATTACTTATGTAGATTATTCTAACCCGAGCTAAATGAAAACTGAAGCCAAAATATTTATCTTGCATATTAAAGTAAAGATTCTTAAAACGATAGAATTTTGCAAATTTAATTACTTTACCAAGATATTCGCCGCAGAGTTGTTCTTACGCGTTCTTATTGCAACAATTATTGTCAAGTGCGGCATTTTCATCCGACTTTTAATTGATCCTGGAGGGCGGGTAGCAGATAAAACTCGGATATCTAAACTTTCTCTATTACAGTTTAAGAAAACCGCCGGAGCAGTTTTGTTTCGCTGATAACAAAATTTTCATTGCTGTCTCCCCGTGCGGTGTGACGCGTAATAGCGAATTACGAGTTTAGAATTATTTGTTGTTTTTGTATTTAATAAACACAATTGTCTTCTTCTTATCTTTTTGACAGATTTAATTCAAAATGATATGACAGATTTATTCATGAAATTATTTTGCTTGAATCGAAAAGTTTTGAAAATGGATTTAATGAAACTCAAAAACTGAAATTAATCTACATTGATTTAACAAAGAATATTCAAGTTATGCAGCCAAATTTATAAGAAAATAAGTACCAAACGTAAGCTGCTCAGAATTTTTTAGACCAGACTAAAATGACAGCTACGATCGACCTCTTTCGTCAACACGATAGCTACGTGAAAGTAACCGCTGTCATTTTGCTCTATCAAATAAAAAATCTGAGTATACGTAAAGAATACTGTATCCTGTCTCGCACTATTCTCATCATCCCTTAAATATATCGCTACGCTCTTTACAATAAACCGTTTAGTGTAAAAGTGTAACAACAAACTTCCATATTTTATTATGATCGTTATCGTAAAGGCCCCCGAATTCCCGCCATTTAAAAGTTGCGCGTCTATCCCTTCCCCTCACAACCCGTTTGGAAGATTTCATTATAAAATTAAACTAAAACTAAAACTTAGCGCTATAAATCGTAATGGAATGTGACTTAGCTTTACTTCTTTAGATATTGAAATGAAAACATTTGTTAACATAATAAACAATTTCTCTAACTTACATTCAGAATAAGTTGAGATTGTGACAGAAGATTGCAGATAATAATTTCCATAACATTCGTGTGCCAAAAAATATTTTTCGTATGGCCCAAAAAAACTACTTTAGTCTTAAGGATCCAAATAAATTCCCCTTCCAAAAAAATGAAAGAAGAGTCTGTCAAGTTCTGTAAAATTTGTTACTGATGAAAATAATAGCATCTGAACTTCTAATATGCCAATCAGAAGAAAAATCGGAGGGTAATCGCGAATACATCGAAGCACAAGTTACGGCCCCCTCCGCCGCCGAAACGTAAACACATAAATTCGCGGGGAACTCCTTTTAATTGTCTACCAGCTATACCTTAACGAACAATTACATGTTGCTGTTATTTATTTGTTTTCCAACAATAAAGACTTGGGTAAACTCTGAAAACATCTTGTTCTTATTTTTTTGCTGAATGCACCGGAAAATCTTACATTTCTCTCCCTATGTGCGTAGAACGATTTTTCGGTTTAGTAACTGGCTGGTTTTTTTTTATGCAGCACATAGGCTCAGTGGATTGGAATCCAATTAAAAGAATAACAGAGCAGTAGCGTTGAATGTACGGGACTAATCGTTTTCTATTGTTCTTGGGACCACTATCTGGCGGCCTTTTGTCATTGGAACCCGCCGGCCAACTAGAGCTGGACATTTAATAAAAAATGGCATCGGCAAACAGGGTGAGCAGAGAGCACACGCTTTCAAACGACCAGACCAGTGAGATGTCTAAATTAAAAGCCTTAAAATTTCCCGAGCCTGCCAAAAGGAATGTCAAAAAAGCTAAAATAAGCTTTATTTCCACGTCCCGTAAAAATCGCCTTTCGGTTCTGTAGATAGTGGAACTACAAAACACAAACGCTGACCAGCGACCACTCGGCGTGAACGTGACAATGACGGCTAAGCCGCTGCACGCAAGGAGCGTTTTACTCCTTTTATATCCAACGTATTCGGCAACACACCGCCGCTTTCTGACGACGTTATTTTTTAATCAAATATATCCGTGGAGCGGGTGACGGACGATAGGGTCGCAGCGACAATGAAAAACTAAAAAGAAAAAGTAGCACTCTTTTAAGCAAATAGAGGCGAGACCAAGTTGATTGGTTTTGTTAGCGAGCCTGTTGATTGGCACGGGCGTAAACAATACGCTTCCAATGTTTAAGTTTCAAACGACAATTGAGACTTCTTTTAAGCAAATAGCGACTAGACGAGTTGATTGGTTTTGTTAGTAAAACTTTTCTATTGAGCACCAATGGTCTGTCCATGTTTGAATTAGCAACTTTATTCGGCTAGAATTTGACAATGTTTCCATTGTGAACAATGCTTTTGAACATTGCGTTCTCGTTTCAACGATGCTTGAAAGTTTTTTTCTTTTTATTTGTTTTACTGTCGACATGTGATCCAGAGCCGCTTGTTGACATAACACATAACCAAATAGCCGCAAAAAATATGAGCGAAACGGTGGTCAGGTAAAACCAGAAAAGCGTTTACAAAGAAAACAATGTAGTTTGGTATGTTCGCAGGAGTTTTCAGAGATCATAAATCCTGGGTTATATTATTCACGGCGAGTAACCGGGTGGGTATAAATCAGGACTCCTCAGCCGCTATCAGCTCACGCTTCCATTAGTGACCTCCTCCGCTCGTGAAAAGTGCCAAGTTTACTTATCCATGCGCTTTTTTATGTAATTTATAGGCAAAGAAAATATGAAGTAAGGAATAGATACCTACCGATTTAATATGAGACATCAAAGTCGTATTTGTTTTGTTAATTAGGTAAACCGTTTACGTATCTACAAATCTCCAACTTGACTACTGAAATTAAGTGATAACAAATGAAAAATCTTTTATTTCTGATAGTAGGTTTATACAAACACTTTTACCCGTCCATCATGTTTTTAAAACTATATGAGGTTGGTGTTTCGTACTGGACTACTACTCTAAGAAGCCGAAAAATACTCGTCTTTATTTAAACTTCAGACACAATCTTGGTCAGATCATGGGAAGACCATGTAGGTTGATGTCTGGAATAATGTCTTAAGGAAAAAACCGCGAAGTGCACGCATTTAACGAATATCTTTTCATGCTACATTAAGAACTAAAACACAACGTTTTATTGCCTATACTACTTAACGATAGAAAGCACCTCAATTTCCTTTTACACCCAATAGGAAATTGTAAGAAGAAAAAGTGCCTGTTTCCTGGGCGGGAAGCTCTCCTACAAGAGAAATGTATGTTCCTAAAAGCTTAGAATTGAAACGTTAGCGGTTAAATTAATAGGGGTTTTAATATTATCCGTAGATTATTTTTGTATCAAAATTATGCACACTCGAATGGGTGGCCAGACTTGAATAAATTTATAACGGACGAGAATTTCGGGCCGCTCATTACTGGGTATTTATGTGAGGAGATAAAAATATTAGGGACACATTTTAATCGAAAACGGATGAACAGGGGGTGCCCTAGTGTTGTGCGTCTCTGTTTGTATTTTGTTTGTTAGGAAAACGTGTCGTACTGATGAGGCGGTCATTGTTTTTTGTTTTGCTTGTTGTTTCTCGCTTTGTGTTACATTATAAATACTTACTTGTTATGAAACATTTAGACGTTACGTGAAAGGTTTCTGAATTTGAATTTCTTAAAGGAATGGTTATATTTAGTAAAAAAAAAAATTCGTGCAATCTGCCTTTTCTGAACTATGTTAAGTTCGGCTTACAATCTAACCGAATGCAGCTGCATATCAGTATTTTTGTATCAGTATTCATTTCCTGTCTGATCTCCACAACCCAGTCATTGGGTAAGACGATACCCTTTGGGTAAGACCAGTTTGTCAGACTGGGGACAGACCCATAACGACTGTCAAAGATCCACGCATGATAGTCGGGTCCAACGGCTTAACGTGCTTTCTGCGGCACGGAGGGATCCCTGTCGCTTCGTATTAAGGTTAATTTGAAGAAAAAATTGACTTGGAGACATCTGTATGTTTATGATTGAATGTTAACTAGATGTGACCCAAAGTAAAAAACAAAATATTCTAAAAAGGAATCTTGGAACTGACATCACCTAAAGAATAAAAAATTGTTTGTGTTTATTTTGTAATAGTTTTAAGTAATAAATAACCTGTTGCAATAATTAAAATACACAAATAATTTTGAGAATTTAAAGTTTTTTTTATTTTTATTTATCAAATGATTTCCTTTACAAATGAGATTTTTTTTCATCAAAAATACAAATTTTCAGTAACAACACCGCCCGCCCGCAGGATCTCTCATGACAATCAAACTCCCACCGCACTTTTTTCACAGATAATGAATAACAAGCGACATTTATCAAAGCCCACATAAAGTCAGCCGGTGTTTAGGACAGTTTTAAACGCCTAAATTAATTTCCTTTAAGAAGTTGTAACTCTCCAAGTGGGGATAATGCGATGATATATAAAAAAAGGTCCCAGTGAGCCAGGGCCCCTAATAAATTATACCCTCGATAACAATGGGATTTTTTCGCCGGCCCTTTGTTGCAACTTTTGATATCACCTGAACGTAGAAAACAAAAAACAAAGCGAAATTTTTTAGATATTTTGCTGGGATGAATACGTTTTTAAAATAAATTTAGGTTAAATGTCTTACAATAAGAGGGACATGTAACTTCAATTAAGCATTTTTCATTTGCCTTTTAATAAATTAATACAGATACTTAATAGTATTTTCTAAATGGCACAAATGCATTGCTCGTCTGTAGTTTATCACTCAAATTATGTCATCATCATCATCATCATTTCAGCCGTAAGACGTCCACTGCTGGACTTAGGCCTCCCCAATTTGGGGGGCTTTGCCATAATCGCCACGCTTGGCAGGCGGGTTGGCGATCGCAGTATGGTGGTAAAAGGCATAGAGATTGCTGCTGCCCATTCTCTAGTAAAAGTCCCTTAGTCGCCTTTTACGACACCCACGGGAAGAAGTGGGGTGGTGTTATTCTTTACGTCCGACACCACACGGTACACGCTCAAATTATGTTACACTCTATTAATCACAGTCTTAATCATTTTAAAGGTTATTGCTAATCCATTATTTCAAATGTTCAAAACAATTGTCTACTTAGCAACGTAAACAACGCCATGAATGTCGTGGAACTGTCAAAACCAAAGCGATTGCTACTGATCGTGTATTACGCAATAACCACTCTGAGTTGTTTTGTTAGTACAAGTATAAATTGGTCACTTGTTATTTAATTTTATATGTAGTGGACGTTGAAGAAATCCGCAGGAGAACAAAGGTAATCGACATAGCCCGAAGAATTGCCAAAATTAAATGGCAGCGGGCAGTGCACATTGCTCGTAGAACAGATGGCCGATGAAGCCGTAGGTTTTTGGAGAGGTGACCGCGCACAAGAAGACGTAGAGATGGAGCGCCTCCCTTATGGTAGCCGGATGATCTTTTTGCCGCAAGAATCTGCTGGATGCGGAAGGCCCAGAATCGTTCAAAATGGCGGAGCTTGCCTATGTTCAGCAGTCATCATCATCATCATCATCATTTCAGACGTCTTTCAGCTGATGATTAGACGTAGTATTCAATCTAGTCGGTCGTACCATTCTAAAGGCCTGAAAAAGCTTTCGTAATAAAATAAAAATTGAAATGTGGGATGTGACCATGACTTGGTCATTTGTCAAAGGGCTTATGATAAACAGTAATAGTGCAATAGCCACTTCCTTCAATATACCGCTTGAGCACTTTTTGTCCCGAACTATAAAAAATAAAGCCCTAATATCGTCGAATGTTCCTTTGGGGAGTGACTGGACAATAGCGCGAAATTCGTTAGGGCTGCCAACTGTAGGAAAATTGAAACCTAATGTAAATTTCTTTAGCAAGTAAAATAAATAAAGAGTGAAAAAAAATTGGGAGACTCCGAGAAAATACATACAATAAAATAGAACATTTAATTTAATAAAATAAATGTAAATAAAATAATATTATCATAAGTTTACCGGTCGCCGATCCGCATTAAGCAACCGTGGTGTTCTGTGCCTTTTTTACCATTTTGTATGAGACTGGTCTTTAATGAGTGACAAATTTATCTTGTCATCATAATCTTTTAATCAAATTCAGCAGATTTAATTTTTTTCACCTGAATACCATAATTAATTGTCATATCATTCCAGGAAACTAAACTAAAGCGTATTTTCATCTAACGATGTAATCACATCGTTAGATGAAAATGCGCTTTAGTTTAGCTTTAGTCGAGCAATCGCTCGAATTCTCATTTGAATTTGATCATATTAATCTGTTTTTAATTTAACATCAGATACATGGTAGTCTAAGAATATGTTCAGTACCGCCAACCCTAGCCAATTGAATGGGCAACTGTGGACAATTTATATAGCAATAATCCGCACGGACATTACGGCGGCGGCCGAGTCGAAGTCGAGCCGAATGCCGATATTATCGGAGGTAAAAACCGTTGCTAGTTTGAGGACAAAAAACGAGCTCTCATTTATCGGCCAGTCGGCACTTCGGCGACAGGCCATCTCGCCTCTAGCCACCCTCGCTAAAACGTTGCACATTACTCGCCATCGCTTTAGGGCTTATGGACTCAATTATGTTTCCTTGTTTAGGGAGTACTGATGAGTTTCTTTTTAAGTTTCTAAATTGGATGAGATAAAGAATTATAACGGATGAAAATAGACGCTTAATGAAAACAGAAGTCATTTATTTCCGTCATTGTGATATTTTCTTTCATTTGATATGGTCAAATTAAAGAAAATATCACAATAACAAAAAAAAAACCCAATGACCTGGGAACAAAAATATTATGGAATGGATCTTAAAAGTAGGTTTAAGTCTAGAATATGGGCAGACCTCCACATGGGCCCCACTGCTGGACACACGCCTCCCCTTGGCGAGAGGGAGTGGGCCATAATCCGCCACGCGGGCCCAGTGAGGGTTGGTAGATGTCACATGTCTTCAAATTTTTGGTTGTAAGACATGCCGGTTTCCTCACGATGTCTTCCTTCACCGTGTTGAGAGCAGTGGTGATGAAATAATGCTTCTTTATTTTGTTTTATTTATTTTTATATCTGGGGGCTTCTCAAATCAAGTCAAAGTTTTTTAACACACAAACTAGTTTTGAATGTTATAACGTAACTTTAAATACTCCACCGACCCCTGAACCGTTACTGTAAACAGCGATTTATCACACCAAAAATAAAAGTCAGTTGCCGGCAATTATTTTGTAGTGTTGTACGTAGTTTGATGTACTGAATGCATAGATGACGGCTTTGGAATGGATCTTTTTACACCCTGTACACAGTTTCAAAATTGACCATACAAATGGGACTGCGCAAATATGAAAACAGACACAAAAGATGTGTATGACAACGAAAATCAACAGAACACCAATTCAAAATCTTATTTATTCGGCAGTTTTATTTGTCACATGCGTATACGCCGACCCGACGCATTGTGATGTAATTGAAAAATCGGTACTACGAACTACCAACGGTCGAGGGATCCATTATTCAGATGACAATCACGTGAATTTTCCGAAAAACGAAGCGAAAAACGTACGCCTGTTGTTTCACGACGATGTGACATATAAAAAATTCATCGACTTAATCGCAACGGCGAACAAACAAACGACGATTCGATGAATTGCTAAAGTAAATGATCGATAAATAGTTGGCAATTTGTAGGTTGTTTGCGAAAAAAGTCGTTAACTTCGGTTTACGGATGGTAAATGCTCTCATTATGTATGAATTAAGGACGTTTAAAGCTTTTTAGAAATATTTATGGTATTTTTCCACTTTCCACAAGTTTTTTCTTGAAGCAAACCCATTTATAAGCACTCTTATAAGTTCCCATAGTAAGTAGGTACTTAAATATTTAAACAAACCACATTCTAAATGCTGCCAACGGAGGTTCCTAAAATTCAAATATTAAATTTTCATCTATGAATCTAGTAGAAATTAATAGAGAAAGGCATAATATCAGATAAAATCCAACATTATCCAAACAAAATTTGGCCACCATAGGATCCCAAATACCAAAGTTATTTTGCTCCAGCAGCAGCATATGCGAGCTTAGGAAGTGCACCCATGCCCTCATGGTGTAGGGGAAAAATGGCTGACTCATCAAAACAATAAACAAAGTATCGGAACCCTATTTTATTATGTTATTATGCACGGCGCCCTATGATTTAACGCTGCATAGATTTACGCGCTGACAGCTATGGAAGCAGTGTTTTTCACGAACGAAAATTGGGAAAAGATTTCAAGAAAATCTACAAAACTTGAAACACTTATTTTAAGGACTTTAGCGTTCTGTTTTTTCATTAAGAACCTACCTTAACAAAATAATACATCCTAACAGTAGTAAGGTATCATAAGCTTTAGGACAAAGTGGCATACGACGCGACGTGGCGTCCTCTCAGATAAGAATATTTTCTTATTTCATACTTTTTAGAGCGTGATTTTTCAGTAATCGGGTTTTTGTTCTTGAACTTACACTTTTTATGAATTGCAATAATAAAAAGTGATGTTTTGTACTGTTTCCATCATCATGAAAAGGTTTTATTTTAGCATGCAAAGGTCGGTCAAAATGACATCTTTACACTTTTTTATTTATTTTATAAATAATTGTCGTAAGAGGCGGCTAAGGGATGTACTAGAGAATGTGCAGTAGCGGTCTCTTTAAATTTTACTGCCATACTGCGATCGCCAACCCGCCTGCCAAGCGTGGCGATTATGGAAAAGCCCCCAAAATGGAGGAGGCCTATGTCCAACGGTGGACGTCTAACAGCTGAAATGATGAAAATAATGATACCAATCAATTGATTTCCTATCATGACACTTGTAAACATGAAAAAGTTGCCATTTTCATACTCCAACACAAACCTTATCAAACTGTTTACACTACCCACTGTTTTTCCCACAGGCTACCCAAGAGATTATCAATCAAGGAGCATTTCCCGAGTACAAATTTATCACGAGCTTCTTATTGTGACGCCGGATAACACAATATCCACCGGATATCCGGAGGGGAGGCTCAACATCATATTTTTATCATCATTATGTCAAGAAAAAATTAAGCGTTGGCTTACTATGGATCTGCCACTTTTCACTGCGCAGTGAAAAGTTTTTGGTTTTCTTTCAATATATTAGTACTTCCTCGACTGCCTCATTGGTCTAGTGGTTGCAAGTGCTACTGCTGAGCATTAGGTTCTGGGTTCAATTCCCAGGTTGGGCAGTGTTATTGGGTTTTTCTATCTGGAATTTCTTAGTAGCAGCCTGGAGTCTAGATTTGTGCCCGGATGATAGCAATAGGCTGGCTTCCTATTACAAGAAACTTAAACATAACTGGCGAAATGTGGGTGTACTATAGGTACACCTCTGCCCAACCCTTCGAGGAAACAAGGCGTGATGTTATGTATGTATGAATATTATTTCTTCTTGTATCTCGTCGCGCTAGTATCGTATAGCTGTCGCAATAAAACCACGATAAACTGGTCTCTATTTCTATTGAAACTCCGTACCACGCTAGCCCAGCTTAAGGTCAAAGCGTTACCACTCACGTTTTGCCTAATGTACCTGATAGGTGCAGGAAAATGACGATAGCAGCAGTAGATTTATTATGTTGAACATATTTGGTATTCAAGAAGAATATTTAGCAATTTTGTAGGCAGTTTTAGATTTAGGGAGTGTCGTTTGGACATACTAGGGTATGGCGTTTTGCGGTCTCAGGACAGACACGAACAGAACCTTACGACCTTATACTTCTAAATCTAAATTAATGAGACTACAGAGTAGTCGATTTCCTCATAATAAACCTCCAACACTCGGACCACTCTTAATAGTATTAATTCTATACCACAACAGACACAAAAGAATAAGATAATTTTCCAACCAAACATCCATAGTTCCAAAGTCAGATAACACAATATTTTTTATGAAAGGTATCTTTTACAAGATATACCAAATTTTCTTAGTTCTGTTTGATTGGCATAATGTTAATACAATTGATTTAGAATCCGAAATTAATCAAACAATATTATTACTTATGGAGTGGCTTAAAATGAATAATTTAATGATTAACATTAACAAAACTAAATAAATGAATTTTAAAATAAAAACTTGTCGTACGGGTACTTTAAAAATCCATTGCCTAGATAGTGACATTGAAGAAACTGAAGTAACAAAATTTCTAGGGTTATATATTGATAACAAACTTAATTGGAAATTACATATTGACCATGTATGCAAAAAACTGGGACACAGATTGCGTAAAACAGCAAATCATAGTCCTTTACTAACGGCTTACCACGGACACGTTAGCTCTATCCTCAGATACGGTGCAATATTCTGGGGCAATAGTACAGACAAGGAGCGTGCCTTCATTGCTCAAAAACGTTGCATCAGGGCTATATTTAAATTAAAACAAACTGAGTCATGTAAGAAATTTTTAAAGAGGTGAACGCATTAACATTGCCATCTGTATATATATTTGAGACAGCAGTATTTGTCAAAAATAATATTGGCATGTATAATTACTACACACGTATACGGCGTAAGGACAAATTGCGCACAGAAGCTAGCAAGACGCATCTAATGCATGAAAGTATCTTTTGTATTGCTTCATCAATCTTTAATAATATTCCGGGGCCTATAAGAACAATCACGGAAATGAGAAAATTTAAAAAGGATCTCCATGACCTACTAGTAAACAAGTGCTATTACTCTATAAAAGACTTCCTATCAGACAAATCTCTGCTCCAATATAGTTCCCCTCAGTCATGATGCGTTCAGTGACTTACCTTTATTCGTTCCGTTTTGCATTTATCTTTTTATTTTTATTTTTTATGTGACATTTTGAATTTAAAATAATAATGTAATTGTAATTATAATTGTATGTAAATTATTGTATGCCCTAAGGGCGGGACGTAGCCGATGTTAATTTAATTATTATTTAAGACCTGTGTTATGCACCTACCTATGATCCACAATAAAGTTTGAATTTGAATTTAAATCTCCTAACTTTTTAGTGGCTGTCTGCTTAGACAGTCACTTAAAATTTGGAGCACTTTTGATTGGTAAGGCTATGTTATCACTCGTATTTTACAATTTTTGAAGTTAATTACTGGTTATAATTACTTCAATTGCAACCCAGCTTTAAAATATGAATTCTGAAATTCATAGCAAAATCCAGAGACCTCCTCTCGGTGAGAGGGAGAGCTGAAATCTACCACGCGCGCCCTGTGAGGAATGGCATATGTCAGACGTCTTTTGATTTTCGGTTTCCTCACAATATTTTCCTTCACCGTTTTAAGAGCAGTGGTGATGAAATGACTTATACAAAGTAAAGTCACCAGTAGGGATCCGAGTCTACGACGTACATTTCATAAATCGCAGCCATTACAACTGGGTCACCACTGCTCCCAAAATTCATACATAAAAACAATTTCTCCAAACCGGGCACATCGCTTCTATTCTTACGTGTTCATATTTTGATCCGGTGCTGTTTTCCACAGGGAGTGCATCTTATTGGCTGATTAATGATTGCACAATCACCTAGCTTAAACTTCAGGAAAACAAATTTATTTTTAAATCATCGTGAGGAAAATTGGTGTTTATGGTCCTCAACTTGTGGAAATGTTTTTGAATTATCATAATTACCAAAGAAATAGACTGAAATTGATTGAATTTAATTATAACGAAATAATTCGACTGACATACACTGAAATGTTTGAGAATATTTTTTCCGAGTCTTAAATCTTTATATGATACATAATCATCCGGTTTTTATTTTTTTAACTGGCCTTTTTCTTAAAAACTGTATTTAATTTTTCAAAATTTATGAAATCATATGCATTTTTTTTTTTTTCAAAAAGTTACGATTTGGCACCTAAAACTGTTTTCTTGTTGCACCAATGGTTAAGGTTACCTGCACTTATTGTCACATCGCAAAAATCTACCTTGTTAACGTTGTGATTGGCTGCTTTGCTCCATAAAGGCGTAAAGCGTGATGTCATATCATTTTAAATGTTTAATCTGTAACTATCTGCAATATTCTAACCATTCGGCTACAATTTACGGTAAACTATAGAAAACACGAATGAAATGCAATGTTGCTCCCATAGCAAATAGCGTGATCATTTTCAGCCTAGAGACTGACCAGACTTGTAGGGAATATCTATGCAAAACTTGAACAAAATTTATCCGACAGTATTTGAGTGATGCTAGAACATACCAACATTCAGACAAACAAACAGAAAAAACAAAACAAAAAATTTTTGGCATTCGGATCGTTCCCAACTCTCACAAAAATTACTTTAAAAATATAATTATGTGTATAGTTTTAACTTCCCTACAGGTTTATTTTATTTAGAAGAGTATAAATATAAGAAGATGAAGTATAATAGGACACGTAAAAATAACTTACTTAAACTTCCACTAGACGATGGAAAGTTATTCGGTATTCCAAGATCATTATATAAATTACATGTATTTTTCAATGGACTTCTCTATTTTAGTTTTTTTAGAAGTAGGTACGTTATGCAACTCTGATTTGAATGAAGATTTCATTTCAACCTTGTGATGTTTCTAACTTTTTTATAGGGTTCTGCTTTGAATCTTATTTCATCATCATCGTCAATTGCAAACCCTAATATTTGAATCAGCAAGGTAGCATTTAAGTCTTCTATTCAGGTCTTTTTAGTGACGTCATTCTCGCATTCTCATTTATTTATTTATCAAGCAAGGCACATCTACGACATATTTACAATGATATTAACATAACTTATTAGAAGAAGAAGTGCATACCAGCACAGGATGTCCAGAATTTATGTGAAGAAGGTTTTATCACAATCCACAGAGGTTCCGTCGGCATTGTGAAATACCTAGAATGATACAGTGGCCAACTCGAGTGTATACAATTTTTTTGACCACCATATTGATTTGGCGCAAAATTTTACGGCTATTTGCTATCCACTTTTTAGAGAGCATGTGACAAATTCGTTGTGCAGACCATGAAGACCATGATTATCGTATCATCTTCAGTAATTTTATCATTTAGTTTCTAAACGGATTAACATATGACCCAATTATTTCGAACAATCAATACGATTACCATACTAATATTAATCGTACTGATTATTCAAAATAAGCGGTAGTAACAGTAATCCAATGGGCCTTGTTAGAAGGCTGAAAGTCACCCAAAGGACGCTGTCTGCTTGGAGTTTCCCTACGCGATCGAATCAGAAATGAAGAAATCCGTAGGAGAACCAAGATAACCGACATAGCTTGAAGAATTGCTAAACTGAAATGGCAGTGGGCAGGGCACATTGCTCGCAGAACAGATGGCCGATGGGGCCGAAAGGATCTGGAGTGGTGACCGCGTACCGGAAGATGTACAGTTGGAAGGCCTCTAACAAGGTGGACCGATGACCTTGTGAAGACCGCAGGAATCCGCTAGATGCGGGAAGCACAAAACCGGTCGAAGTGGCGGAGCTTGGGGTAGGCCTATGCCCAGCAGTGGACGTCTTTCAGCTGAAATGATGATCATGATGATGAAAAGTAATCCTATTTGTACCACAGAAGATTAGTAAAGAAACAATTTTCACTATTCTGAAGAACAGCAACCATTTTTGACACATAGAAGACCTCCATACTCTTTGTCTAACTGGTTAGGTGGAGTATTTACACCATTCTTCCTTGAAGAGGCGTCAGAGCAAATGCTGTTATTGCTGCGACTGGCAGTCACGACAGTGTTAAGATTTAAATTTAATCAAATAAATCAATCAGTTAGTTCAAGAAAAGATGTCGATCCAATAAGACGGAGCCAGACACTATGCAGCATGAAATATAACAAAATCCAAGAAATGTTATCATTTATTAACTGCCAAATTTACAAGGTTAGGCAAGTCTGACCTGACTTTTCATGTGGGGCTGTCTATCATAGTCAATTTTGAACATTAAAAGTAGAATATTTTAGACTCTGGTTATGGAATCCTCATAATATTATAAATGAGAATGTTTGAATGTTTGATACCGAATCCCACAGAAACAGATTTTGATGAAATTTGGCACACAGATAGCTTATAACCTGGATAAACACATAGGATATTTTACACTTTTTATCTATGATGTAGGTTTCCAGGGGGGATAACCGACGGGCGTAGCCGCTGGCAAAAACTATGTACTACTCAATAAAGTATTCAATTTTCACGAAGACAATAGTTCAGGATAAAATCAAATTACTTTTTTATAGCATATATCCAAAAAACGACCGCTGGCACCTACTTGTGCGATGGTTTAACTAATCAATTTATAAAAATATTCTATCTAATTAAAGGATGAAATACCTACGTACTAAACTATAAATAAATGAACCATCTAATTTACCTGTGCGTCACTTATACCAAGCACACAGTTATCACAATAGCTCGCCATATAAAGGTAAAAACCCTTACTACGTGAACAAAAGCAGTCTGTCTACAACTCAAATATTCATACTACACATTCCTACATACATAATCCTCACCTAGGTATTTAATCAATCGTCTAGAAAGTTGGAAGGATCAATATCCCGATCGCCATCGTATAACCCAACCAAATCAGATATCACAATTTTTGACACACTTTCTTCTTACAATGGTATTCTCACATTAGCAGTGTTATCAAGGATTTTGTCTCGGATGAAAGAGTACGGAGCTCAAAAACTGCGTGTAGGCGGTGGGCGTGGCGATTTAACCACGCCTATCAAGTAGGCGTGGCGAGTATGATATTAAAATTTATTATCTGTATCCGTTGAAAGAAAATTCTTGGTACCGATGAAGACAAGTAAGAGAGGTATTTAATAACGTCAAATAGTTTGAGTAACCCAGTTAACGCTAGCTAAATTATATTAAATTTTTATTTACTTGGAATAAGCAATTTGCATCAAGGAATATTTGTTATTAACGAGGCAGATAAACAATTGTACTGTATGTGAAATTAACTCCTAGTAAAGTTGTATTTACCAGGAGTCAATATCATAATATTCAAAACCCGCAGTTTTGTTAACCGTAAAGAGCAAACCCAAAGCTTTTATAGGCACGCATAAAAAATGTAAATGAAATTACCGTAAAAATGCTGCCAACATGCCCACAGAAGATTACAAATGACTATTAAATAATGACTCAGAAAAATACTCACCTCAATATTTAGATTTCTTACTCGAGCACTGTTTGAATCCTGCAGGCAATTTTATGAGAAATCAATTTAAAACCAAAATGAGTAGGTATTAACTACACACTATGAATATTAAACATTAAATGCACAATCCTATTATTTTCAGAATTTTATTTCAACAGAAACGAATTATAAGAAAAGTGCTACGACATCGCTACGACTGTGGTTACGCTGTAGCTTTCATTGGCTACGCAAAGGCGGAGCCTTTTACGACGTCACACGAAGTTTTCCGAACCTCACCGACGTCACACGTAAAACGAAGAACCAATTTTCATTGACCCTTACTTTTCCTTAGCAATGGTCCTCTGTGGTTCAATGCGGTAAAGAAACGGGGATCGGGGGAGGTCAGTGAAAAATTGTTGATATCCAAGAGAAAATCATGGGGGTTGAGAAAAGGGATTCGCCAGGATATTGTTACGTAACGTCAGTTGAGCGACGGCTGCTCTCGCGAAAGGTCGTCTCGCGTTCGCTTTGTTCGGAAAACATAAACAACAACAACGTGTTTACTGACGCAAACAACGCGCGAAACTTTGTTTAAGGACTTTCTTGCAGTTGCAGTTTTAAAGGTAAGGTTATATTGTTTTGTTGTTGTGCTGTTTATTTGTAAATAAGTGGTGTTTATTTGCAGATTTGTTTTGTGGTGACTGTGCGTTTGGGTTTCGAAAGTTGCAAAACTATGAATTTGAAAAGTAATGTGTTAGAGCAGGGTTGGTAATTGCAAATTGTTAAGGGTGTGTCTCTTGAAATAAATTCTGTATGCATATAAAGTTCAACTTCATTTATTAAAAACCAAATAAAGTCGTTTTAAAGGACCCCGAGGGTTTTTTTTTTAAATTAATTATTTCAAAATAAATAAGTTTTTTTTGTTTATTTTGAAAACTACCATAAACCTAAGAAAAGGAATTAACAAAGACTTACTTTTATTATTATATGTGTTGTACACGAGTTCTCAACAACCATGTATAACTAAGGGTGTTCAACAGATTAACTTTTCAACAAAATATAATCCATCCGTTTCGTCTTTTTACTATTAGTAAAAAGAAAAAAAACACAATATGCATGAATGAGTAATGCCCTGAAAATAACTGTTAATAACCATGAAATTTGGCATTTTTCTGGCTTTTTAAGAACTTAATTTTACCCTATAAATCTAAATACCTTAATATTATCTATTAAATAAATAATTCTACGGTGACGATATTTTACAATTTTAATTTAATCTTTTTTGACTACCTGTGGATGCATCTTGCACTGGAAAATAAATTTTGCTAAACTTAAATAACACTACGTACTAAGGTATGCGATACTGATAAAACAATGGGTTGGTTTAAAAGAAGATAAATAGTGATAAAATTTGTAAAAAGTACCCATGTGTGGTATGCTTAGATGGTTTGGTCATGTAGAGAGGATGAATGGAAGGCAAATGTGAAAACACCGCGAGCGGACTCCTTAGAAAGACATATAATAATCTTATAGGTGATGTTCTTCAGAAAGGTGAGGTGCGTAGTGCCTGAGTTTATGAAATAAAATAATTTATTCTGTAAATAGGATATCGAGAACACTTTCACACGTAAAAAGAAAAATAAGCCAGATGGAGTCGACATTTTCATTTTCTTATTGGACTACCCCTGAGAAGAAATGGCAAAACAAGCTCAAAGGTCAAAGTTTTTTTTAAAGTGTCCACACATAATCTTCCTCGGATCATATGAACATAATATAGATTAGTGCCTTAAATGGTATTTTGAAGAAAGAACCACATAGATTTGAGTGGGTCAATCCAGTCAGTGCAACCATTTGTCAGTAATTGTAAAGTTCAACTTGAGAAGTAGGTATTGCATGTACTGAGGTTACTTGCAGTTTTGGATACAAACAGATACATGCTTACGTGATGCAGTACAGAAACCTCAACAGCCGCCACAGGGCTGATGACATCTAGAAATCGTTATTTCCGAAATAATATTACACGCATGCTTGCGCTTACCACATATTGGAAGCATGTTGCCATAAAGTTTGCAAGAGAATTTAATTAAGTAATTTCATAAATCACAATGAGATTCAAATAAAATGAGACTTAATTAAATAATAAAGATTTTGCCTTTGAAGAGTCAACGGCTAATATTTCTTCAACCCGTCCAAAGCATCTTAGGTGGTTAGCTCTTCTACTAGCCATACATAATTAACCCATAATGTTCCCACTGCTGTACGCGTAACATGACCACCATACAAAGAACTTTGTCTATTCTTAATAGAATAGAGATAGAACTACGCCAGCATAAAACGGTACAAATCTTTCTACAATCTTTAATTCTGTCTTTAATCTTTCTACAATCTGTAATTTTGTCTATTCTTCCGTCGACAAAACCCTTTTCTACGGTGGTCATGATACGCATGCTGGGGCTCAGGTCTCCTCTCTTCGCGACGGAGTTGGCTGTATTCCACCACGCGGGCCCAATGCGGGATTTTTTTAGCTCTGAGACACACCGGTTTCCTCACGACGTTTTCCTACACCGTTTTGAGTGTAGTGGTGTTGAAATAATTTGTATAAAGTAAAACGCCAGTCTGGGTACGAATCTACGATCTTCTAAATCGAAGTGGTTACCAGTGGGCCACCGTTGCTCATTCTACTCGCCATGCTGATTGGGTAATCTTACGCAAGGGCACGAACAGCTCATTTACCTACCTCGTGCCAAAGCGAAAGAAACATTCCAATCTCATTAATACCTTCGTAACGCAACTGTTTTTGCCAATACTCACGAGTTGCGACTAATCAAACAATATCTGAATATTAAATTGTCAAAGCCAGAGGGTAATACGGCTTCGTGTTAATAATGCAAAGATTGAACAATTGAATCCGCCCGCGATACCTGTTATTAAATATGCAAATTAGTTATTTATTCAAGTCGCACTTTCTGAGGGGTCTTTATGGTAACTTTTAGAGTAATTCGAGACTTGCCTGTCATGTCAATGTGAGATGAAGGAGTTGTTTTAACTAATTTTGAGGTATCGTTTCGTGACACTAGTTGTGTTTCATTTAAAAGTAATTAGAGGATTATTATTTATCTATATTATTTTATTATTTATATATATTATTAGGATTATTATATATATATTTATTATTATAGATTAAATGATCCTGTAGTGCTCATGTGAATGCTAGGATTCATTTATCATTTAATACTTTATTTTTAATGGACGTCTCCATTAAAAATAGAATATTAAATAATGTTCTCGATACTGGGATTTCCTCGATGTAAATAACAGTTAGTTTGATGCCTAATTAAGTCTTATTTACAATTTTATTTACTAAGTAGTATTTGGGTCTTGTCTGCAATCACTCACTAAAGGGAATTAATACATTTCTCTGTATTTAGGAGGTTTCACCATTTTAACTCACCACTTTTTTCAAAAAATATTACTATTGTATTGTAATTGAGAAGTAAACAAAATACAATGTTTTCATAAGACCAAAACAGTTTTATACCTAGCACCAGTTTTATTCGCTCGTGAATAAACGTTACATTAAAAATAATCCTTAGCAACCAGAGACTCAACCTCTTATAAATAGAATAGTGTCAACATTATCTCAGTAAAATATCCAAATTAAAGCAAATATTATTAATTAAAAACATACACACTTTCACATTTATAATACTAGTAGGACTTATATAGTCAATGATTGAAACCATGATTGCCAGCAACACATGTATTGCCGCAGGAAGCGAAGTGATATAAAGTAACATTGTGAATTTGTTTCATATTGCCCGATGCCAAGATTGTGACACTTGTTGCAAGAGATAGATAGCAACAACATAATTATTGAGCGATGTGGACCTTTATATTAATAAATAATAGTTTAAAAAAACTAAAAAACACGCTTCCATGGAAAACCAAACTAAAAAGTACAAAATAATGGAAAAAAAGCGTGGGGTGCCTGATATCAATAAAAAAATACCTTAAAAGCACCCCACGCTTTTTTTCCATTATTTTGTACTTTTTAGTTTGGTTTTCCATAATAATAATAATAATAAATAATAATAATATTCCACAACTATCACACAACGCCATCTAGTCCCAAGCTAAGCAGAGCTTGTGTTATGGGTACTAGACAACTGATAAACATACTTATATATTTCTAAATACATACATATTATAGATAAATTACACCCAGACACAGAACAAATGATCGTGCTCATCACACAAACATTTGTCCTGGGTGGGAATCGAACCCACGACCTCCGGCATAGCAGTCAGGGTCGCTAAGCGTGTTTTTTAGTTTTTTTAAACTATTATTTATTTTCTATTTTTTAGGGTATTTCGAATTTTGAGACGTATGTCAGCGTAGTTTGTGACAGTTTTTTTGCTGTCCTGGTAACCCTGGCAAGGATAATGGCACAAATTTATGAAATTATTGTATTGTCATCGGTCTTTGACAGGTGTGCAAAGTTTGAATGAAATCTGGTCGTTTAAAGTGGGTCAAAATCGCGCTATAAGTAGTCGGTTACAAACAAACATACAAATATACAAACATACAAATATACAAACATACAAACATACAAGTGAAGCTAATATAAAGCGTGTAAAAAAAGAAATCTGCGTTTATTGGCATTACCACAAAAACAATGCATAAAATGCCAAAAAGGCCACCACTACACACACCACACAGACGCATATACTAATATTGCTCCACTACTTTCAATAGGTGGGTGTTACTAACAATCTAAATAGAAAAAAAATATCGTGGATACGCGGTTTATAAACAGGACTCTGCATTGAATATGACCATTTCCCGGACAAATTAAAAATTACTGTTATTAAATCTATTCATAGAAAGGGTGATAAAAGTATCATGGGTAATTATAGACCGATAGCACTTATTCCTATTTTTTCCAAAATAATAGAAAAGGTGATATACAATAGCCTTTCGTCGTTTTTTGACAAGCATGATCTCATAGTCAGAGAACAATTTGGCTTCTGAAAGGGTAAATCCATTAATATGGCGATTTATGATGTCATCAAGACAATTGTTTCTAGTGTTGGTGGCGGCCTTGTTTATGGATATATCTAAGGCGTTCGACCATGTAGATCATGGTATACTGCTCAACAAATTAGAACGTTATGGGATTAGAGGAACTGCATTATCTTCCTAATCGCATTCAAATCACAACGATTGATAGGCTATGTGTGAGGTAAAGAATATATATGTCAAATCCTAGTATAACTATTTATGGTGTGCCTCAAGGTAGCATGTTGGGCCCTCCATTATTTAACATTAACATGAATGATATGTCTAAAGCCAGTAAGCACCAGATGGTCTTATTTGCTGATGACAGCACTATTTTATTCTCAAATAATGACATTAATATTCTTAAAAATGACATAAATGACGATCTTAGAAATATTATAAATTGGTTAGTTAATAACAATCTAAAAATAAATCTTAATAAAACTAAATTAATGACATTCAATCAAAGATCAAATAAACTGAAACTGAATATAAAATTTGGTAACGTAGCAATCTTTTTGAAAGTGACATCACAAAATTTCTGAGCCTTTACATAGATATTCATTTGACTTGGAAATATCATATCGACACTTTGTCAAAGAAATTTAGTCAATTTGCGTATGCTCTGTACAAATTATCAAAAACGGTTAACCACATTACAGTATAAATAGCATATAATGCTTATGTGGGTTCTGGCATTAGATACGGAATCATTTTCTGGGGCAACTCCACTGACAGAGACATTGCTTTTAAAGCTCAGAAGAAATGCTTGCGATCGTTTACAAAATTACAATCGATTGATAGTTGTAAACCATTATTTAAGGAGCTTACTAGAGAATGGGCAGCAGCGTTCTCTCTGCATTTTACCACGATACTGCGATCGCCAACCCGCCTGCCAAGCGTGGCGATTATGGCAAAGACCCCCAAATTGGGGGAGGCCTAAGTCCAGCAGTGGACGTCTTACGGCTGAAATGATGATGATGATGATGATTTAAGGAGCTTAACTCGCTCACTCTACCATCTATGTACATTTATGAAATTGGAGTATTTGTTCACTGTAACCTACATTTATTTGAAAAACTGCGCTCCCACCGTTATAGGAATACCATTCATATTACCTCCATGGCCCCAAAAATAGATAATAGTATACCAACAGCTATAAGAAATAAAGAGTGTCTGGGATCCTTTAAGCGGTCTTTGTTTAAATTTCTTTTAGATAGATGTTACTACTCCATCACTGAATTTACTACTGATAAACAGAGGTACGACGGTTCCGACTTACAAATAAAACACTTATGATTTTATTTATTGATTATGTGTAAATGTGTTTATTTATCTTAAATTGTAATGACGTACTTATTCTAACTTTTTAATTTTAAATTTATTTTAAATGTATATATATTTTTGACAATTTGTACTGACATGCCACCCTAATTGTAATGTTTTTTTGTGTTTGTTTTGTACGCCATTTATGGCCAAAACATAGTGCACATAATTTTGACAATTTATTATCTGTAACCATACCTTTGTTTAACAAAATAAATGATTGATTGATTGACTCTGCCAACAAAATGAAAATTTAAAAAAAAAATGTTTATTATTTTGACAAGTAAAACTTCACAACTAGCCTCCATTTAAGCAGAAAAGCCTGTGTTAGGAGACTCCACTCTTTGCTTTAAGTTAATTTCCCAAGAAAAATGACAAGAGCATTCCTAATTAAAATTACAATGTTAGTTGAACAACATAAGTGTGAAACAATACCAGCTATACAAGCTTGGACCCTGTTTTTGTATGTGGGATCATCAAATGACTTCTCCCGCTCTGGGTGGAGCAGAAGAGCGTGTCAGACTTTTACTGACTAAAACCCACCCGTATTCCTTCGGTTAACCATATATGCTAAGACCACGGTATCTCAAGCTTCGACTCTTGAGGATTGTTCAATTAAGATTATCTATCGTAAAACGAGCGGGCAGTGGCGGCGAATCTAGCTATTTTGCATGGTGTTGTTTTTATTTTTACAATATTTGTCAACAACAGTTACATAAAGTTGCTTCATTTAGCTCGGTTCTTAAATGGCAGCATTTTTTGATTGAGATACCGCTACGCCATATTAAACAATATGGATCAATCCGTCTGGCGCCGGACGAATTGCACCTTCCCATTTCTTCCCGTGGATGTCGCAACAGGCGACTAAGGGACTTACGAGAGAACGGGCAGCAGCGTTCTCTATGCATTTACCACCATACTGCAATCGCCAACCCGCCTGCCAAGCATGGCGTTATGGCCTATGTCCAGCAGTGAACGTATTTCGGCTGAACTAATGATGATAATTATATTCAATTAAGTTGGTACATATCCCCTTAAAATTCTGGCAATATTATTACTAAAAAAATTGTAGGAGCGTGGCTTATAGATAACATTCGATAAATGTAATCTCAAGTTAGTTCTCAAGAAAAACCATAACAGTATTCCTAATCAAAATTATTAATTGAAGAATATAAAACAATATAGCAATACTTCGCACAGGCTTCGTCCCTAGAGGATCGTTCAATTTAGATTATTTATCGTAAAGCAAGCGGGCAATGGCGGGGAAGCTAGTTAATTTACAAAATAAATATTAGCTCAATCAGACGGTTGGTCTTAGTCGTTGTTTTCACTAATTGTTATTTCTTCGTTATTGTCTTGCTTAGTCTGTATTGGTTTAAGAAGGGACATTTTGGTTAATATTTCTTGTCACAAAATTTTTATTTTTGTGAAGAAATTTTCAATTAAGTAGATATGTCGTCAAATATCTTTTGATTGCTAATACACACACATAAAAACCTTTTATAAACTTTTTTCTCTCAAGTTTAGAATTTTCTTTTCTTACTTTGCGTTCTTAATTATTATTTGTTTTGCTATATAATGGACATTTTTTTTTAGTTTTCTGGTCATCAGCAGATTTAATGTAAGGCTTTTCAATAGTAAATACTTATTCTGTTACTTTACAATTTCTACATTACTAACTTAAATCTAAGCGTCTGATTACTTATGGAAATGCATAGCTTATACTACATTATGCGCAGATAATTACACAATGAAATAATTCAAACAAGAAATAAATAGCCAGAAAAATAAAAAATACTAAAAGTTAAAGTGATTAAACTCATTTTCTTGTATTTATATCTCATTACCTTTTACAAGCGGTTTCGCCCACGTATTATACATTTAAACCTTCCTCTTGAATAACTCTATTTATTGAAGAAAATCGCGATCTAAACGTGCAGATGCGCGAAGTGACTTCGTTTTATACTATGCATATCAAGGTTCCTAATTATAATATCGTCTATAACATTTTTATGAAATAGTGCCTTTGTCGGTCCACGCTGACAGCCGCAAGCGTCGTCACCCACCATCATCTACAACAACATACATCAATACAAACGGACAACAAGACGTCCATCCTCCTTCGCATAGCCTCCTAGCATTGTTTTCAATAAATTAAACGTAGGACAAGAGGCCGGGACTGCGCAAACAGCCCCCGGCCTCCGTCAACACAATTATTATCCTCGGACAGCTACCCTTGTGTCGATAAACACCCTCTAAATAAATTAACTGGACTCTATTCAAAACATTTGTTCAGTGTCTCGGTTTGAAAAAGTTAATTAGTTCATGTCTTCATTAGCTAGTTCTCCAACATTGTTTAGATTGTCTAAAACAAAATAAAACGGACCTTATAACGACTAATTAGTTGTTTTAGTCGATTGGGTTGTGACGTCGGAACAAAGAAGTTTAAATTTGGAAACGGTGATCCGTTTCCAAATTTATGTGCCATGTACTTATTTGTAATGGTTTTTCATATACCTATCTATATGCCCCAAGCAGTATACTATATGCATTCTGGTTTGCACGTTAATGCTTAAAAGATTAGATAATAATCAAGTAGCACGTAATCCCTCTACATAGATACCATAGCCAAAGTTAATATAGCTTAACATTACCTTACTAATATCGTTTTAATTTTGTTCCAGGTTGGGACCATGGCCACCCCTCGACCAGCAGCAGCGGCCCCTCGTACCAAGAAACAGAACCATGCAAACATTCCGTGCCCCATAGAAAACTGCGCACGATTCACTTACGGCAAGTTACCAGACCACCTCACCAAGATCCACGGTCTCACTGGAGCCGAAAGAGATGCCCTCAACGAACAACAACGGAAACGGTTCTTCAATGGTGAACTGTGTCAAGTACGATACCTCAAGGAATCAGCTATAAGAGACCTTTGGGGATCCGACTACGAAGACCCTCGAATTCGTGCGAAAATACACCAAAGTTACGGTCTAGTCAAGATACGCATCATACCGCTTGCTGCTACCCAACGAGCTCGTCCACTTACTGAACAAGATGCAAATGTTCTGACTGCCTACAACGCTAGGACAGCGCCAAGACCCGCTCGAGTCCAGAAAACTAGAAAACGACCGCGGCCGTATCCAGCACCGGAAGCTAGTCCAGTAGCACGACGAGATTCAAGCGAGTCCAGTGAAGAGGAAAACACGCAGAACCCACTACCACCATCCCCTCCTCCTTCGTCACCATCCCTTCCACCGTCTCCAGCTCCTTACGAACTACAACCAGTCGAAACTCGCTTACAAGACATATTCGATTCTAAAGTCGATGCTGGATATAAAGCAGTTATTGATGACATGAAGAAGTCCATGACTATGGGGAGAACACTCGGAGCGAGGAAGCGTAAAGCGTATAGAACCTACCGTCGGTATGCGAAGAGGTTGATTGTCTTCCTCCATAGACAACATTCTCCATTAGCATACGATGTAGATGTTCTTCTGTGTGGAGAAAGCCAAGTCTGCGCTTTCCTAGAACGCATCAGCGCTGAGCACAAGACGAAAACCTTGAGGAATTATATCGTTGCTGCTATCAAGCTATTAGATTCCCGACTCTTTGCCATAGAAACTGACCCTTCTTGCAAGGAGAAGGTGGCTTCAATGACTCGCGTGTATGACGTACTCCATGCACGTTTGACGGAGTGTGACAGATTGCTGGCACAAAAAGAAGTCGCCTGCCAGAAGAAGTCTTTGCCATCTTTCGAAAGTGTTATGGATCAGAGTTTCAATGACTATGATGAGTTAGTTTAAACAGTGAAAAGAACTTTTTTGACATTTTCTTAATAATCTGGACCCTGCTGCTATTTCGTCCCCGCTTTCAACGTAGTTCGCTAAAAGAATGTGTCGTAGCTAGATAAATGTAAATAAGCGACACATTACAGTATTTAGAAAACATAAATAATGTATGACCTGTTTCACAGCTCCCGGATAAGTTCCGGTCCGGATACTTATGTGAAAAATAATTATTATCTTGCCAACTCTGTTTCATTTTTTTATATAACTTGTGATTGTACTCGGGCAAACTATTATTGGGTTTTTCCAGCTGGAATTTGTCAGTAGCAGCCCGGAGTCTGAATTTGTACTCGGTTGATGGCAATAGGCTCGCTCCCTTTTACAAGGGACTTAAACATAACTGGACAAATGTGGATGTACTATAGATGGACCTCAGCCCAACCCTTCGGAAAAGCAAGACGTGATTTTACTTTATGGTTTTTGTAGTTAATGTCTATCTGGAAAATGTGAAAACGGCCATTATAATTTTGATTATTTCGTCGTAGGATAAAAGTACAACTTAACAAGTCATGTTAAGTTTAAAAAAACCCTTGTAAATACAATAAACTACGTGTCTGAAGCAATAAGCGTAATAACTTGAATGTAAGTAGTTAATAAACATTATAATATTTCTGTGTTAATTGATGAAAGTTATACTTTCTATTAGTGTGCAATATTTATGCCAAATATCTAGTATTATTATTATTATATTTGTGTATGTTACCGTATAAGTCCAAACAATGTTTTTTCTCACCATTTTTCGGACTTTTACCATTATTTTTAAGTCACTAAAAACTTTTCATGTAATGGATGGATCTCACTAGATTTTTTTAATGTAAATGTTTAACATACGTAACTATTTAATTTTCTATTAGTGTAAATATTACTCTGCTAGTTAAATAATTTCGAACAACTGTTTGTTTTATTTATTTTGGAACCCCAAAATGATAACAGCAACTTTCAAAAAAAGAAAATATGTTTATTTGCGGTAAATATGACGCAAAGAAAGACCAAACACAACAAAAATAAAAGAAAAAACTTAGGGAAAACATGTGACACATCTACGTAAAACGGCGCACGGCAGCGCACGGCGCCAACGCCTAATGAATAATCATAGACGCAAAACTCATATAGATCACAAACAGATTTAAACAAGTTTTAGGTAAAAAGAATAAACCTGTTCCTTTTATCCGACATTGGACTATGCGACCAGAGGGGCTGGTAGCAAAACAATACAACAGAATACATATATTTATTTGACATAAAGTACACGGATAATTTAACGTGTAAATAGCCTGATGCAAAAGTAATGATCAATGACCCCTATGCTAGGAAAAACCTGTGTCACAGGGGTCAATACACAGACGATCAGCAATAACAGAAACATGGTTCGATTAGGTTAATCTACGCTTACTGCGGTTGGCCCGTGGATGGGTGACCTTTAAATACTTGCCCTCCGTGGAAAGCACCCATTGCTCGCCGCCCATAAGCTCGCGCTTACGGTGGCCGGGAGTCAGCTATCGACTCCCGGTGCCCGGGGCGTCTCCTCCTGCGGCGGACGTAAGGACGTCCCTAGCCTCTGCGCCCTTGCGCAGATACTGCCACTCCCTCACGCGCCCCGCCTCCTCCTTCGCGAGCATTACTGCTTCGCAGAAGGAGGTGACGGCTTCCCATGCCCTCTCGCTCCGTACCATGGCTCGCACCAGAGCCGGACGCGAGAGGTCGCCGCCGCTGATCGCCTCCACGAGGACACGGCGGTGCTACGCTCAGGCAGGGCACACCTCCACCCTATGCTCCACCGTGTCCTCCAGACGATCCTCGCAATGGAAACACCCGGGCGTTTCCTCCCGCTTTATCCTGAACAGGAACCCACTGAAGCACCCATGCCCGGTGAGAACCTGCGTCAGGCGGAAGGTGAGGACGCCGTGGCGCCTCTCAATCCACTCCTCAAAGAGGGGACTTACCGCCGCAATTGTGGCGTGCCCATGCCCTGCCCCTTGCCACTTAAGTTTGGCAATTCGGGCTATCACGGTTATCTTATTAGATGAGAATAAGGAACATAAACTGCACCTGTGTCCGCGCACGCTCAAGCAGGTCTCCTACTTGGCTGCTCTCCGTTGAAATAGCCCTAATCGTTATCGCTTTATCACTATGCCCTATAATAAGGGAACAGTCCAATATGATAAGTAAATATAAATAAATTAACAAGAAGTGTTGAGAACATGACGTAGCCGTAGCGCTACGACCTACGACTCTTCCAACGTCCGTCGCTTCATAATCGTAGCAGTTGAATCGTAGCAAGCGTAGCAGAAGCAATAGGTTAACATAAAACTGTTGGTGTATTTTGCTAGCAATTTGTTAAATCTGTGACTTCACATTAGTATTAAAATGATAAAGCCACGCCAACCAAGATAATGTCTTGTCGCACGTGTTATCACGGTAGTCCACAGTTGGCTTACGGTTAGATTGGTCTGTTAATCAAAGTAAAAATGGAAGTCGAACGGTTTAAAGAGTATGATAATCATTAGAACTGTCCTCATACCCATACCCTGAACGTGGCTTTCATTCACGTATCAAATATAAATGCCCTTGACATGAGCAAAAGTAAACTAATTTAAAAAATGTAGTATTGTATGCCGCCTGTGGCGCATTGCATAACTTTTGTTATACACAATATTTAATATAGCGACATCTATGATCACAGAACACAGTTAAAACGTGACGTCAAAATAAGAAGTGTCGCTATTCACCGCCAGGGAGCAGTAAATCCGTCCGCTCGCTACTCGTATCGCTACTACGGTTTTATGTTGTCCTAGTACATGGCGATCGTAACTGCCTGCTCCAGATTCTCCACTTACGTTCCGAACGTGCCATTCTTGGCGCCCGTTCGCCTTGTCATTCTTGACGGTTGACCTCTTTTATAAATTTTCAAGGAATCTATCCAACCAGTAATTCGCTATAAGAACACTTGACTGTCAGAAATATATTTTATTTAACTTGGAATTACAAATGATTCTTCTGTATTAATTTTTGTACCATTTTCAATTAACTCTTCTGGATCTTTCGAAAGGAATTTTGTGCAGCTCGTTTATCAAATGCAAAAGTTGAGTTCCAATAAACGGTTTTGTACTGAGAATATTATTATGCTCTGGATTTCTGATAGTAAAAGAAAGTATTTAGAGTGCAATAAAATCTAAGAAATATGTTTTGTCTTACAAAATTTGGAATCCGAAAATATTGCTGGCAAACACATTTTCCACCTCTGCCAAGTCGGTTATACAATACAAGATGCTTGGTAAAAGAAGCGACTGACTCAGAAAAAAAGTATTTTTTAACATCGTTAAGAAAACCTACTCACTTTTACTAATCTTAACTTAGAGGGGAATATATTCTAGATAATATTGTGCAATCTTCACGATAAATCTACTGCAACGATAACGAATTGCGAATTATTTGAATGCTAAACATAATATAATGTGAATATAATAATAGTCAGTATTATTATTTTAGTGCCTAATAGTAATTAATATATAGATAAATTATAGGTATTTTCGTGGGTTAAGGTTGTGTTGCCCTAAAAAAAAATAGATTGTGCCGATGGATGAGCAAGCGAAGCATCGAACGATATCTGTAGGATGATTTTATTTTAAGACTGTTACTCAAAGGCTATTCCTGTACCCATATACTACCTTGAACCGTTCAGAAGTACGGCCTATTTCAGTTTACTGACTAACCGAACAGTCTCGTTCACGATGCTAATATAACATGTTTTTCAAAAATATCTCCAGAGGGGTGGGACGTAAGGGCAAACATGTCAAACATTATTCAATCATCACTTCGCTAAAAATATCTTTGAATCATTGTTGAAACTAATGCTTCAAAACGAAAGAAAAGAAAAAGACTTCTTGAATCTTGATCGTACGTTTGAAAAGTGGAAATTAGTTCAAGGTTAATGCATATATAAAATAGGGTGACCTTATTGCGTCCCGGATAATTATGTTTATTTTAATTTTTACCTGTCATTTTATATAAGAAAAGGTAGACAACATTATAGAATTATAGAATATGAGGATGAATTATAGTGAAGGCCGCAGGAACCCGCTGGATGCGGGAAGCACAAAACCGGTCGAAGTGGCGGAGCTTGGGGGAGGCCTATGTCCAGCAGTGGACGTCTTTCGGCTGAAATGATGATCATTTTTTTTATTTTTGCATTTTTTGAGAAATATTTTTTAAGCAACCCAGTAATAACTTAATATTAAAAAACAGTAGCGCTTGTACAAAGTCTGAGAGAGACAACAGCGCCAGTAAATGAATAATTACATTACAAAATTGCAATGCAGCGGTAAACAATGCAGCACGAACTGGATGACGTCACGCTCATTCGGTGCAAAGTGCATGTATGCAGCTTAACCTTCTAGCGTTCATGTTACCCTGGTGCTCGTTCCTTTTGTGAGCGACACCAAAGGGGCCCTATCCCCTTCGAGCACCCTTCTCTGGGTCAATGCGCATCTCTCGGTCATTCACCGGACCGACCTTCATCCGTTGTTTTTGTCTTTATGCGTGTCTAGTTGACACTCTTGCATTCACGCATTTTTCATGCGTACTTTTAATTTAATTCAAATAAACAGAGTTTCATACTATAATTTGAACTAACTCCTGGGAATAACTCTAGATATCTAGCAAAAGATGCATAGACCAGCTATCTAACGTAACTCTACAGATATTTCATAAAGTGAAGTCGACATTCTGTAGTAGATTCAAATGCATCAACCCTTTTAAGGTTTAGCGAACAGGTACCATAGTCTACGAAGGATACAGACACAGTATTCCGAATAAGTCTTTTTGATTTACTTTTCATGATAATTAAAATAACATTGAGCTAACTAAATACCGAGAGTAAATAAAGTAGAGCTAAACAGAACTTGTTTTTCGATCTTTGTATGACACATTTGCGTTGCACAGTTGTGCATGTAAATAATCTGCATTAAGATGTTGCAACAAATTGTCTTACCAGGAACTCAGTGTACGAGGAATGCAGAATAAAGAAGTAGTTCGATGCACCAAACCGCATAAAACGGCCGGCCAATATAAATGCATCGATTACTGATATGACGGGCGAAACCGCACACTGCTGCACTTTACGTCACCAACACATTGATGAAACGTCAAAATGATATTGTTGGCAAGGTATGCGCAATTTTATTTTTTTGCATTCGTTTTATTAACATGCACATCTTGTTTATAAATAAAATAACAAAATATAACTGGAACACCGTCACCCAAATTGTTTGTTAATTTGAGATCGTCTAGAAACAGTCGAATGTAGGGGTCACCACTGGAGTTTAAGGTTAAAATCATTGTTTGTGTTCTTGTACAATTAATAACTAATTTTATAATTGTCATATTTTATTTAATGATCTACTGCGTTGAATTGCATGTGCATCCGATATTCATACTTCTTTCTGTTTTTCACTTTTCATTTCATTTACCTACTTGCGCCGCGCCTGCTCATCACAAACCATTCATATGTAACATCTTACCATATAAATAAACTGAGATATGACTCACAAAGCTTAAAAGCAAGTGTGAAAAGTTTCAACCTCATTTCAGTTTAGGCTGGGAGTAAATTCCCGACATGCTTGTCCAATCATTTTAAACAACCGCCTGTGGATATCTTATAATACTATTTTTTTTTAATGGAATATTTTGTCGGTCCACTGTGAATCGGACCAATGTCAATTTGTCGGACGGAACTATTTATTGTACTCGAAAATTCTGAATTTGAGTCCAGCCTTATAGCAAAAATAGAATCTATTATTAGTCGCAGTAAATATCGCATGAACACGTGTTCATCTTCCCTCGAATCACCTTTTAACAGTTTTCAGTAGAGACAGCATGTTAATTGAAGAAGGACTTCAGCGGTAATCTAGCCTTTGTCGACATGCTGATCCCCAATTATGGAAGGGTTGAGAAGGTTCTGAACAACCTAATTGCTCGATATAGTTCTTTCCTAGGCCCTTTATCAACCATAATATTACCAGATCATTAATTTCTCCGATAATTATTAACAGCGATAGAAGATTATTTCACATAACCCGAGAAGCTGGTCCATTCGGTATCACTTCCAGGAGTTAAATTAATTGAAAATAAAATATATAAAAAAACTAAACAATATTGATTAAACAATTCTTAGTAAGCCTGGAGGAAATGAGTTTCTAGCATAGGTTTAGATGTAGGTGCAGGTTGGGTATCGGTATAGGTAAGTTTATTTGCACGTACACTTTAAAAAATGTTTGGTAAAGCTATTAATTGGGTATAAAATAGACAATGTTTGTGTAAAAAGATTTACACGTGCATACTGCACTCTGTTGGTATAAAACAGAAAATAATCTAGACTAGTAATAAAACAGTACTATTTTTACAACTGTAATGTATGGACTATGGACATGGGTGTGAATTATCATCGTATATACCTATTTATTTCAAAGAAATTCCACAATAAACGGTACTGGCCACGTAAGGGGATATTTCTGTCGATCGTTCCCTCGTTTCTGCGTCGTGTTTCTTCGCACTGGTATTTACATCGATAGAGCTTTGCTGGCGTATAAAACAGGTTATAGAAGCGAGTAACGCTTATTTTGTTCTCAACTTTGGTGAGAGAGCCATCTAGTGACCACCGTGTGCAACGTTCACGTGTGTGATTTTGTGTACATTAGTGACAGTTTTTGGAAATACTTGTTTTTCAAAATGCCTGGACGTCCTATTTGGCAGGTAAGAGATTTTATTTTATGTTACTTAAATCTTTTACAGCATAAACTGATAAAAAATACTTTTAATACTTGCCTATATTACAAATAAAGGGAAAATTATTATCATCTGGAATAACTACGTATTTAATAGTTTTTTGAACTAGTTCAAAGTGAAAGATGGTGCCTTGAATTCAGCATGTTGAATAGATTATTATTACATAGCCATATGTTTCATTCTGTATTTCATTTTCCGTTTGACAATTTACCGTAGATTGCGCCTGAGCAAAGGTTTGAAAATTTGGAAAAACACTTTTTTTGTGAAGTTTTTTTTCATGATGCTGTAAAGACGGAACGGTGACTAATCCTAACCTTAGCCTAGCTACCTGAAAATAACAGGTGTATAAACAAAGTGTGGTTTCGTAAAACTCCACGTTTTGGCACGGTGTCAAGTTTCACTGTAGGTAACGATTTATTTACCAAACTTCTAATAAATTACAAGGATGAAATAATTGGTTACTAATGAGGAGGTCAAAAATAAAAATGCACTCAACGTGTTTATAGTTTTCAGTATTTACACAACACAACCGTTTTTCAGTCAAGGTAACGCCATAACTCCATTCGGATTTAAAACAATTTCATTCAATTTACAATCAATTAGGTGACAGTTTTTATATTACAATAGTCGTTATTGACATTGTCATAAACATCTTAGGTTGGCTTTTCAAAAATCTAACAATTTAACACAAACGCAAGCTCTCATTTTGCATTCATCAAAGTACATAAGAATTGTCGTAACAAAAATAATGCTAAGAGATGTTTTAAGTAGTTAATCCTAATTTAACTAATTCGATTTTAAATAATTATTTGTATCTTAAAACTATAATAATAATTACTGATATCTAAACTTTTTTATCTGTCTTTTTACTTGGCAAGCCATTTTTGACATCACCGATCATGAAATGTCCTGGTAAATTGTTGAATAATCTTTGCATAAAACCAAGTAAAATATCTTCTATCGTCTTTGATAATATTGGTCGTAAAGATTCGGACACTGGTCGCCAATTTGCATTCAAATATGCGTTGGTACTCTCCTCTGAAAAATAAAGAAAGCATGTTAGCCTTTAAAATCTTCTTCATAATAAACAAAATAATATTATCGTTTTTAAACTACATTTAATAGTACAGCAACCGCCATCTATTGTTATGTTAAGACACTATACGTCAAGGTTACCGTTGATATCTTTCGCAAAATATTTTGCGAACATTTTATTATTGCCTTAGAATAATCCACTCCACCAATTATTATTGTTACTTCGCCCTCTTCTCAGTAACTAAATACAAAATTTATCAAAAATATGTAAACAAGCAATAGTGTAGTGAGATTACTGTATAAATTTTATAATTCAAATTGAAATCTCAAAGCGGACTTGCGAATATAATTGGCAACAGTGAGCGAGCGGTTGTCAAACGTACGGCGACGTCGAAACGTCTCAACGTTGCAATTTGTAACACGTTAGTACCAGGGCATCATAAAATGAAGGAGCCGGAAATCACTTGACACAAACTCCGCACATCAGCGCCACCTTTCATCAAATAGAATGTCTCGGGAATGTATATATGCTATTGCTTCTACTCGATAATAGGTGGCGCTGTTAGACTTCATAGTTAGAATACAGAGGGCGTTGTGTGTGCTAAAGAATTATTTCTGAAGTTCCAATATTTTGTTATCCATCAGAAAATGATTCGTTATTTAAGATTGTAAGGTTTCTTCTAGAAAGCAATATTTCTTGCCATACCGATAGTAATAATTTGGTGGGAATTATTCTCAATATTTGTACCTTATATTATGTACCTACTTAGTAACAGCGAAAATAGTTTATATTACGACTGTTACATTACATAACGCTTTTTATTAATAAGTACTTAGAACATCATTCCTTCTGTAAATATAAGAAAACCATAAAAGCATTTGATTTTGTTTTTACTCACCCAGCGACTCAATGCCGTCAAATAAATTGTTCATGCGTAATTTTAACCCTCCAATGGAATACTTGACATGTGCACCAGTGACGTTGAAAAATAACAAATCATCTTTAATGTACGTTTTGACATCACTTATAATATCAATTGTCATATTTGCTAAAAATGGAAAAAAATCTCGTGAAAATGGCATCAAAACAGTTAACATAAAAAAGAACATAAATATTTTGTTTACATACTTGGTTCAAACCAGCAAACGCCGCGCCCAACCAAGGGAATAAGGAGAATTTTCCCTTTCAGATCATAAGTACCTTCTATTCTTATTTTTGGAACTCGAACTTTTGTATGAAAATCATACGTTTTTCCGTCCACTCTGAAAAATAATAAGAAAATTTGTAATGTATTTAGAACGAACTCAATAGCAAAAAATCTTGTATTTTTAATATAAAAAACTATGCTTAAAATTCAGGTGCATTCAGGAGTTCTTTGAACGTTTCTCTGTCATATTTGTACTCCCGTGCCGCACACTACAGCCTCATAAGATCGCAAAAAAGCCATTTCATTAGCATTGCAATAAATGTGATGTTTGCGCTTGTATAACGCTTGTGAGCTCTACGACTCGATGACATGAGAGCTCGAACTACTATTGGCTCAACTTAGTCGATCAAACAGTCGTCTACGGTACCAGGGCATAATGAATCCACAGCGGTAATACTTACTGACTCGACAATACTTCTGTCTTCCCAAACCCTGTAACAATGACGTCATCAAGAGCAGCATTGACGTTCACAGGGCCGTCACCTTGTAGAATCCTTATTTTTGGGATTTTTAGGGGATCTAAAGGCATCATCCCAATCTCTGGAAGACCTGAAGTCGTAAATAAAAATAGTTTTAGAGGGATACAAACAGATGTCGCTAGCTGTCTCGAATAAAGATTAGACTCAAGATACCGATAATGAATGATATCTATTACTGAATGATACGGAAATTGAATAATTTGTGCATTTCTTCTAAATATATTGAATTAAAGTAAAGCCATATCAAGCTGTATTTGATACCTCGAGACGTCACACGAGTATGGTGAAGAAATAGCGCTTTCGCTTTCCGCAAGTTATGTACAAATGTTTCGTAATTGAGGCTATGTGACTAGCCCAGTGGCTTGTGAATCTACCAACCCACTATCATGCTAGCGCAACATTTAGTAGAAAATGCGTTTCTTTGTGGAAATTTTGCTCCATAGATTACAGAATGTAAATAACAATTAATGAGTTCCTCTGCATTTCAGAATTTGTGGGTGACAATGATTCCAAAAACTGTTAATGCAAAAAATGAATATTTAGGAGTGTGGTTGAGAACAGAATACCCAACTAAACTATCGAATGAATGAGAAAATATTAATAAAACACAATGACAGATAACAGAAGTAATTAACCGATTAGTGGCATTACACAGTGCAAACGTTAACAAACGCGTGGGGGCACATTGTACTAGGAGCGCAGCGCCAACAAGTGGCATACTATCGTGCAAGGCGCGAAACACGAACAGCTGTGCGCAGTTGTGCAACAAACCAGGCGCTCAGAAAGCGTGCCAGCTACTTACGAAGTTGACTGGCTGACCGGTAGCCACTCGTACCTAAATAACAGAGTACCACTCAAACCAATCAAAATTGTTGCGTCTGTTTTGGTAATTTCACTAATATATTGCAGCTACGGGCTTCGGCTACTCGACTGTGTTTACAGATGTTTTGATTGAGCAAGACAGGTTAGCTATTTTTGGACCACAAACCGGTAGGTTAACAGTTGCACAAAATACGATATGAATTGTAGTGTGTGTGATCGAAATATCGGTCTGCACTTCCAAGCCAACCTTTTCGATTCTTTTGTAGCCTTAGCAAATGTTAGGATATCTACATATAATTAGTTCATGAAGCTATTAAAAATACAAAGTCTGACTTATAATTATTAATGAAAATCTAAGAATAATTATCACCTGGACCAAGCGCATCGAACAGCTGCTGCACGGCTTGCCGCGAGCAATCGTCGAACTCTGGGTCGCTTTTCAAACATGTCTTCACGAAACTTGCTGAAATTAACATAAAACAACAAAACATTAATAGGTACTACAATCATTTAAAATAACACGTATACGCTTAACTTACTGTCGAAATTCTATTGAAAAACGTAGTCGTAATGAGGACATTCAAACGACTATTACTTTCTGCCAACCTTGACATTGACATGGATTTAAATCTAGTTCAAGCAAGTACGCTCTTTTACCGCGACATCTGTCATGATTCTATGATTCATGGCGGTCAGGGGTTAAAAGCTATATATATAGACAAAGGAGGTACTAAAACAAATGAACTTGGGTGATAAACAAGTAAAGAAATTGTAAATAAAATTACATTATAGAGATGTTCTACTTAAACCCACTTCTGCAACGATAGCAACAAAATAATGAACTTGATAAAACAACACAGCTTAGCCTGTCTGAAGATTTAAATAGTGAAAAGTTAATCGACGTTTCATAAAGTTTATCAACATCAACCGCTGCATAGGGCCCCAGAGTTAAATAGGTTTTTAGCTTAAATAAACTTGACTACAATGCTACACCCAAATTTAATGATATAACATGTAATATGCTTTTTAATCTTAAGACCTACAAATTATTTAAACATTCCCGTAGACGACATACATTAATAGCTCTAAGTAGTTTTTTTTTTAATTTATTTACCCTTTGCGTAATGAGTATGATTAGCATAGATATTCTACATTTTCTGCATACTCAAATGCAATTGGTACACAACAAGATAGATGAAATCACGTTAACCGGTAAAGCCGCAATATTTTAAGGTAGTGTGGAAATATATCTTTCTTGCTTCACACATTTTGTAAACAATATTAAACTACTTTTGTATTTCGTCACATTTAAAATAAGGACACTTTGTTTGTTACTAAAGAACTGCAATCATTACTTGGGGAAAGTGTTATTACAGAAATCATTTTAATTAACCGTGTATATAAAAACGTTGCTATCGAGTATTGTCACCGCGACGCGATCATTTCACTGGATACCTTAGAAAATTCCGTAACGCTCCATGATATAACGGCCATAATCGATTTATGCAATACAGAACATTATGGAACGCAAAGAACCGGCACCGGGACTGTCAGATTATCACAGAAATAAAACGTTTTACACTGTATGTAGGTCATCATATATATTGGCACGATGCAATAACGTTTGCTGTATATACAAAAACACTTACGTTTCGTTTTAAAATATTCTCCGGTGGTACAGTGGAGCACTAATGTCACTATAAATAATTTAAACTGCATGTTTTGGTTCGGCATCTGATGTGGTTGTAGAAGCTAGTCAGGTTCGCCCCGAGCAGGCAGCTCGAGGTGGTGGTGCGATACTAAGACCCCGCTCTGCGGGTCTCCACATGCCTCAAGAGTGCCACGAGGAGGGGGGCTATACGCAATTGTTAGCTATGTAAATAAAGCTTAAACTTATCATTGCTCAAGTTAATATTGCTAATAATGCATATAAAGTTTGTAAGATTGGTTTTTTGGTAATTAACAGTCAGTTATGTCACAGAGGTGAGAATACTGAAGCAATGATTGATAATTAAAAATTACAGAAATAAATATAGGACAATGGAGCTTGAAAGGTGGAAGGAAAAATGCCTTTAGACAGAGCAGTAAGTTTAGCCAAAGATTCAATTTAAATCAAAGATTTGGAAAGTTTGGGGATAATGCCACTGAAATTAAATACAAAAGACATTCTTACATAACAGCTAGAGAAGCTATTGTTAGAACTGCAGTAATCAAGGAAATCAAGACGATTTCCTCAAAGACACACACAGAACTAGTTCAGGTTAAATAGACTAGTTGACTGGCAATTAAGACCTTACGTGTAGTACGTAGTAAGTGTTACATTCGTTCCGTAACATCGATTCCCTCTTCTTCGACACGGCGAACGTTTGGTAATCGTGTGCACCTACGCAGACTTATTGTTATAATATTGGCTAATTATCTTGTAATTTACGGTTGTGAATTTATATTTTATAGCCATGTTACTACGTGTTCCCATATCACTTTCTTTTGATTTCATCGCCAGTGTTATTTTGCAACATGCAGTGCTATTGAAATTTTTGAAAGTTCTAGTTTATTCCGTACATTTGTGTCGTATCAGTCAATTTCAATAAAATTCAGAGACGCAGCTCGCACTTCTGAGAAAAAATGCATAGAAAAATGTGGGCCGTCTATTTCTGATTCACAAGCAGATATATTCAATATTGCGTTTTCATGTGTATCTATAGATTCGAAAGAGGTTGCGTGTCAGATTTTGTCACTGTCGATCGCGCGATGTTTTTCGTTCAAGTTCTTTGCACAACCTTACAACACATGTACAGACAAACCCTCTTGTGATCGTACTCGTGCTGATCGTACGATGACTTGCTTTATAATTTACTCTTTACTTTGCGTTTGCGCAACCCTATGTTATTGCTAAATATTGATCGCACCACTGGCTTTATAAATCGCATATATGTCATAATATCGTGATTATAATGCTAGTCTACTTAATCACCTTGAACTCTAAGTATCACCGTGTCTAGATTATTACACTCTGTAGTGTTTAAATAATAAACAAATCTATTATCGTATCTATAATATGGATGAATTCATTATTGATGTAATTATGATGTGATGATTAGTGCCTAAATTGTTAGCAAAGTTCTTGTTGTGGCAAAGGTCTACATGGGATATAATAAAAGGCAATGATGCAACTTAGTTTCTCATAGACGTTGCGATGATATTACCAAGTAAAACTTATATCATAATAACATACCGATGACATAAACTATTATCTTATGAGAAAATATTAATAAATGGTGATATTATACCAGTAACGTGTTAGAAACAAATACAAAAGAAGGAAATGTTCGGAATACGATTCTTGTTATTCTGTTTTAAAGATCCTCCCATTCTTGATCCGGATATTTTTAGACGGTATCCTGTCTATGAAAAAAATTTGAAGCTATTAAATATTCCCGGCCTTGAACCGTCTTAAAGCTTTCTGAACAGCAAAAATAAATCAGAATGTATGTTTCTCGTTCAATAAATCTTGAAAACAAACAAGACATAACAGACGATTGGCAAACATTTAACAAGACTCCGAATTCTAGTAAAACTAGTAATTTCCTTGTTATTTCTCATTCATTTACTGTAGACAATGTACTGTCCCGTGAAGCTTAAAATTAAATACACAACCACATAACATAGACGTTTGACCTCAAGCTGTAGAATGATGCAAAGGGACAAACAAGTCATCTAGCAACGCAACAAAATGCGTGGGACAGAAATGAAATATACGGCGAAGAAAAAAAAGAGAAAGGTATTAATGAATTTTATTTGATATTCTTTAGCTAACCAGAATGTCATCACGATACAATATTTGCTTTTACAGCTCGTAAACAACCTTCAACCCACGATCTAGATATCGTACATCAACAGTTCCACATGATTTTAAGTTTATTTTTGTCTGGAAGATTTCTTAACAGTTTTATAATATTTCTCGATGTTGTCCTCGCGGTCGCTGAACGACTTTGACCCGTAAGTGAGATACAATCGGTGCAGTTTAGTCAACCACTGGTGTACAACACGTAGTACCAGTTACACGGACATTAGAATCTAGAGGAGGTCGTTGTGAAATAATTGTACTGATCATACCATAAGCGGTAAGGTAATCGCTGCATTTGCTCTGCCTGCGTGCCAGAAATTATAAGAACAGAATTATGGAACTGTCTTAGTTTAGGTATTTCCATAAAATTCACTCACCATAAATGTTTTGCCAGATGGTATGAAACAACAACTACTTTAGCCGCAGTTAGTCCGTTCCCGAAACACTCTATACACAAAAATAAAATCGCCTAGAATGCCACTGGGACCCATGTAAAAATCCCTCTATGGAATGCTAATTAATGAGAATAGGTGCTAATAGACAGCGATATTTAGCAAATTTAAACTTGGTAATAAAAATTCCTTATCACAAAAATCTTGTTCTTGTACTTTACCAACCTACTGCATATGTGTATCAAATGCTTTAGTGAAATCTATAATTAACTATTAGGAACGTTTACATTAAAAAGCAAATTATATGTCTTACGCAGTTCAAAGAAACGTAGATGTAAAAGTATATATTTTTTATCATTTGCTATTTAAATTCTGTTATGCAGGAAAATTTACTATTTTATAAAACACAGTTGAATAGGGGCGCTAAGAGAGTATTTACACTGAATATGAGACGGCTTTGATACCAGTAATTTAGTTCACCTGGTAGACTGTTGTGCTGTCTTGAGCAATATTGTCTATTATGAAATAATATCAGATTTTGCAAAACTGACTAGTTTTGGACTGGATCAACTTTTCGATAATCTCTGGGTTTGGCAAATGCCTAATTGTTGAAAGTAAATATCTGGTTTTTTAATAAAAATCTGTAAGGAATGTAGCTGTTCATAACACATTGATTACTATAGAAGTTAGCTTTGTGCTGTATTCTATTAAGAGGAATAATTATACCCATATAAAGAAAAACCATGCTGTTGTTAGCTGGTCTGACTTGCGGAACGATGTTGAAAAATCTGGAAACAGTAATTTTAATGATACATTGTTGTCAAGAGAATTTCCCGGTTAGTGTAAAAGCCTTCTTCGTGTACAGCGTAATGCTTTTTATAAACGAACCCAAATCACGTTGAAAGTTGAACTTTTGCCAAATTACTCGAAACATTGTTCTTACTTTGTAATTATCACACTTTAACTAGAATTTTGGCGTAGTACTTGAGTATTCCCTTGACCTTGGCGTAATGTCCCGTAATTATAAGTAATTAGTCTACAAATATAACATGTAATGTCAAGGTGTCGTGTGTCGTGAGGATAAATCCGACAGCGTCTTCGGATCTTGGCCGTTGATCAAGATAAACAATCTTCATAGTAACATCGAACCCACGCTCCGATGATGGAACTGCTCATTCTGGAACACTAGCTAACTGATGTAATAATTTATTTATTCTATGGTTATATACAGAAGCCCGTCAATTTAATGTTCGTGAGTAAAACAAACAGACGCTGCTGTACACTTTGCACGCCTGTCCGCAGTTGACTCATCGAGGACTAGGCTAGCAGTGAATGACAGAGTAAACTTAATTTGTACATAAAAGCACGTCAGAACGCCTGAAAAATTCGGCAGACTTTAATTTGCTTTCCTTTGTTTTCTATTGTTACCATTCATTGTAATACTGACGAATAGTTATTCATTTCCTGATTCTTATTTCCGCTAATTCCATTTTCTGAATTTTCGTCTCTCTGTCCTCCGCATCCTCTTTGATATTGTTGTCTTTGACTACCATATCGTCTTTAACAACATCTCGGAGCTTATTGGCTTGCTTCACGAAATATTTCTTAGCAAAAACAAATCATGACCTCACTTTTTCATTTTATCACAATTGTGGGACACTTAACCCACTAAAAGTCTGGCCTCCACGGCTACATCGCAAAGCCACAACCATACAATGTATGGAATGGAGTTGTTATTTCTAAAGATAAAGTATTAGGTGAAGATGACCACAACAAAACACACAGTTTGCATAGATTTAAGAATGAATAGGTTGAACGACCTCCGTGTGTCTTTGAGCTAAAATAATAATAATCTAAATAGCGCACCGCTAGTGTAGCGTCGTAAATTATATTGTGAAGAGTGACATCGGATGGCGGGATTTCGTAGAAAATTCTATGGGTTAGTTAGCATAGTTTTCACGAATTTACTGGGAATCGCGAGTATAAAACAAGCAAAATTGTAGAGATGGGACGGAAATTGTGAATGCGGATAACTAAACAGACGATACATACATGCTATAGGGAAGAACCATTCCAGTCTAGGAAGAGAAGATCACTTTTACATTCAGTTCTAGGAACAGATGTAGAATACTTTAGAGACACTATTTAGTTTGAAATAAGTAAATAATGTTTGTCACACTTGTAAACTGTGATGAGAACAATAAACTCATTCATATTTATTGCAAATAGCTGTGTCCACAACCACGCCCGTGTGGATATCGGAAATCATCCCACGCAAACGTGCTACCGGGACAAAAAGTAGACTATGTTACTCCTTATTATACCAGCTACCTGCTAGTGAATTCTTGTCAAAATCAGTCGGAAACTAGCCGCAACAAATAGACAGACCGGCCAACAAAAAAAAGCATTTTTGTTAAAAGTACCCCATATCCTACTTTATAATATTATTAATGTGAAAGTTTGTGAGTATGAATGTATCTATGTTTGTTTGTTACTCTTTCACGCAAAAAACGATCGGATGTAGATAAAATTTGGCACACAGATAGTTTATAACCTGGATTAACACATAAAGTATTTTTTATCCCGGAAATACGTTCTCGCGGGATAATTTCCGACCTCCACGCGGGCGAAGCCAAAGCTAGTATTTTCATAAAACAAATTCTTCAGTTTTTTTTATATTTGTAAATATAGATCTACTATTTAAGATAGTAATCAACGTTTGTGGCAACGTCCTAAAACTGTCACAGATGAAATAAGAGAAAGAAAAATGAAAACATATCTGTACACAAAAATAGCTGCCGGATGAAAAGCATCATAAATTAACAATCTGTTTGGAATTCGTTTAGAAACCACAAATCCAACAGCACTTTAATGTATTATTTAAAATGTAGACATTTTCAAGTTTCTGGCACAATCCTAGAAGAACTACGGTTGAGATGAATAAATGACGGAATAATCCGTTTCTATATTTTAGCAAAAATAATCTTTTCTATACTAATATTCTTAATACAAAAATATTGTAGTTTTACACCTTAACGGCTGACCGGATTTCGATGTAGCACACAGATAGATTATGACTTGGATTAGGCCATATATGATCCTGTCGGACGCTCCCGTGGGATAATTTCCGACCTCCACGAGGGAGAACTCTCGGTCCAACGCCAGTCTTACCCACCGCCGTCTTAACTTTGGCTAATTGAACGATATTATTCATAATTCTAAAATAAAAAGGACCCTCTTCATCCAATGTTTTTATACGATAAGTGAGAGACGAAGCAATCATATCCAAGCAACGAGCAGTAATTATTGATTCTTTACGAAACTTCGACTGTCATTATTTATTCAATAACGCAGTGCATCATCATCAACAGCCTATATTGTTCCCACTGATGGGATACAGGCTTCCACTCGGTGAGAGGGAGTGGGCCGTAATCTACCTCGCGGGCTCAGGGCGGGTTGGTAGATGTCACATGTCTTAGATTTTTTGGGTCTAGGATCTAGGAGGGTCGGTTTCCTCACAATATTTTCCTTCACCGTTTTGAGAGTCACAGTCACACACGCACAGACACAGTCCGTAATACCTACTGATAGAGTTATCAAATAGTTTTTAAGCAATAATGACCTATTTGTCCGATAAATACATTATTAATATATATATACAGGGTTATTTGTAAAACACCGGCAACCTCTCAGGTCTATGTTACTAACATCATAATAAACAACTTTTGTTCTATGACTTTTAAAAATTCATCATATTTTAGTGCATCAGATTTTCATACAAAAATCAGCTGCCTGTAAATAGGTCAAGTTCAAGCGCCCCCGCCGCCCTAACCCCGCTCCCCTTGCTAATATACTATCGCTTTCTTTTGCTTCGCATAGACTCCGTAACATTTAGAGCGTTCAATTTAAATATTTTTATTTTTGTTTGAAAATCTGATGAACTAAAATATGATGAATTTTTAAAAGTCACAGAACAAAAGTTGTTGATTATGATGTTAGTAACATAGACCTGAGAGGTTGCCGGTGTTTTACAAATAACCCTGTATATACGGATTACAAACAATTGTCTGACCCTGCCGATAATTGGCATGTAAAGATTAACCATGTAATTCCTGGATTAACTTTCTGAATAACCACTTGAAACGCAATTAAAAACGAAGCGTTAATCTTTTAATTATGATTAAATGTGAATTAACGGGATCAATTGTAGTTAAAGAAGAAACAATGCAATGACATGTAGGACGTGCCCTGACTCTTCAAAGGTCACGTCCCAGAACCTGTCCTAGCTTTGGTACTTACAGCCATTAATAGTTTGAAATGGGGGATTTGTCGAACCTACTGACGTTTATGAGAGATGTACGTAAGAAGAAGATATGATTCGCTATAAGGACAAGAGAGCGATGGTGATGAAGGGCGCAATACAATGTCACGTATAAGGCATTTTATTGTAAATTACAAACTCAAACCAATTATATCATCATCATCATTTAAGCCGTAAGACGTCCACTGCTGGACTTAGGCCTCCCCCAATTTGGGGGGCTTTTCCATAATCGCCACGCTTGGCAGGCGGGTTGGCGATCGCAGTATGATGGTAAAATGCATAGAGAACGCTGCTGCCCATTCTCTAGTAAGTCCCTTAGTCGCCTTTTACGACACCCACGGGAAGAAATAGGGTGGTGTTTTTTTATGGCCGGATCCATAAGGAACAAAAAATGTCAACCTATTATATCAAACTAGCTTTTTACAGCGGCATTACCCGCGTATAGGTCGCAATTTTTGCCTCCAGTCATCACCTAATTGCAAAAACTGTAAAATTATAAACAATCGCTTTAAAAGTCTGTTTATCATCGGGATACGCGCAACTATTTATTTTCTTGCGCGTTATATTTTACTAGCTTTTGCCAGCGGCTTCGCCTGCGCGGTGGTCAGAAATTATCCCGCGGGAACGTACTACCGGGATAAAAAGTATTCTATGTGTTAATCCAGGTTATAAACTAACTGTGTTCCAAATTTCATCTAAATCGGGACAGTCGTTTTTGCGTGAAAGAGGAACAAACATCCACACATCCATACATACAAACTTTCGCGTTTATCATATTAATAGGATAGTAGGATATTGCGATAACCTCAAGATATTAATTTTAATGATTTGCTGTGAAGGGCAATTTTGATCTTCATTAAATGCACAACGTATCTAAAGTATTAAGTTGGATAATGAATAATACTATATAGTTGAAAATGCTTATTAAATAACCAATTATTTTTATGTGTAAACGTCAAAAATATCTCATCATCAGCAGCCTATAATGTTCCCACTGCTGGGACGCACGCCTCCTCTCGGTGAGAGGGAGTGGGCCGTAATCCACCACGCGGCCCAGTGATGTCACATGTCTTCGAATTTTAGGTTCTATGACATGCCTGTTTCCTCACGATGTTTTCCTTCACCGTTTTGAGAGCAGTGATGATGAAATAATTTAAACAAAGTAAAGCGCCTGCTTGGGTTTGAACTCACGACTGTAACTCGTAAGTCGCGAAAGATGCCACTGGGCCACCAAAAAAAAAAATCTACTGTGGGTTATCTTTAGGAGAGAGACATATATATCATCGCGGATTTTTTGTAGACATTTTTAAGATAAACAATTCCGTAGTAGGTGCATTATTTTGATCAACCTCATTTGCCAGCAATTGCAATATAAGCGCTAAAAATATATATTTTTACGACATCACATTACAAATCTTTGAAATTCTTGTCTTTTGTCTACTGTAATATACATAATATATTATACATATAAATCTTCCTCTTGCAGTTTCACTCTGTAAATTGATGAAACTGCATCAAAATCCGTTGCATAACTTAACAGATCTAAGCGTACTTTGTTTTATACCATGTAGAGACACCACGCTACGTGTGGTGCCGGTTGTAAAAAATAATACTATCCCATTTCTTCCCGTGGGTGTCGTAGTAGGTGACTAAGGGACTTACAAAAGGATAGGCAGCAGCGTTGTCTATGCATTTTGCCACCATACTGCGATCGCCATCCCGCCTGCCAAGAGTGACGATTATGGCAAACCCCTAAATTAGAGGAGGCCTATGTCCTGCGGTGCAGTTCTTACGGTCGAAATGATGGCTGATGTAGAGATAAACCAATTACAAGCACTTTTGAATTGTCAAAGGGTGGTACACTCAGAAAGGGGCCATCCATAAACTACGTAACACGTTAAGGGGGGAGGGGATCGACGAAGTGTGACATTGTGTGGCAAGGGGGTGGGAGAGCCCCTAAATTTTGTGACGTCACATTTCAAAATTGAATATACATATTTAAAGTACTATTAAAACACGAAATATGAACTATGAAAGAAATTAAAAAAAAAAATTCAATGTCTAGATGTAATATTGCAAAATATGTGAAGTCACACTATGGAGGGGGGGTCTCACAAATGTGACCAGCTGCGACAAGGACGGGGGGGGGGGTCAAAAATCATGAAATTTGTGTGACGTAATTAATGGATGGTCCCAAAGATGAAGGTTAGTGGATGTGATCCACAAGGTTTTACAGTTGTTAAACTAGATACCCCGATGTTAACATCGCCCAGTTCAGCTAGTTACATAAAAACAGCCAATAAAACTGTTGTGTGAACCCTATTCCTAATTTAAACGCTAAAATGCAAATGCACAAATTATTTTGTTTTATTTGTAACCCAATAATTCTGCAACCTGACAACTAAGAAATTTGGCAACTGCTGCAGTGCGTGTAATGGATTGGATTTACTGTAATAATTCATAACGAGTCATAAAGATGTCATAAAATACCAAAACCTGTCACTGTTAAATTGTAACACATTATAAAGTATTCGGTCTTCTATTTCGATGACAGTAAGCTCTACAGTGGTCTCAAAAATTTTATTACATTCATTATTATCGTCTTTTCCACTGTCAGCCTTTAAATGAATCATTGAGTATTCTCTCAGCACCAGCATCTAACCAGCTTAACAAGTGATGTCATCATCATTATGTTTTCCATGTGTCGGGTTGATGATGGTCTCTTTACAGCTCTTTGCCCTTCTCCTGGTCACCAGTAGGGTAAATGGGTAATTGCGTATCACACAAAAAGTAAGAAATGGCTTTCTTTATGACAGTTCCACAACATTCATTTCATTATTAGCGTTGTTGTGCAGACAATTTTTTCGAACTGAAGAAACTGGTTTAGTAATATCCTTTGAAATTATTCAAATTCTAATTGATAGTGTGTTACACAATTAGGGTACAGTGTATTATTAATTTCTAGTCCTAGCTGGTCCTTCTTTTTATCATCATTCACCATTCTACTGCCGCTATCCCAATTTATTTGGGGACGGTGCAATTTGTCTTTTTCTTCCACACTTCACTATTATTTTTCATCTCAGTAGTCACCCTCTTTCTGTCCTTATCATAATTCACCACAGTCCATCCATTGTTCCTTTGGTCTCTCTCTACTCTTATAGCCAACGACATCCGTACTCAAATCTTTCCACACGACATGTTCCTCATTCCTCGAACCATATTCAATTAAAACAAATTCCGATACTTACAAACGATATTTATTAGATAAGAGTTAAATATTTACAATTAAATATTGGTAAAAAAAATACTTAACGAAAATAGCGCTGTTAGAAGTTATAATAGGTACCTACTAATTAAGTAATAATTTAAAACTATCACACAATCTTTGACGTTGATAAGCACTGCAGACATTGACTTAGAAGAGAATACTAATCATGTAATTTCGACCTTCATTTGACATACATAAAAATACTGTTTTACTCCGAATAGTTCGGTTGGTCTCATTGGCAAGCATGTGGGAAAGTAGCGATGAGTGGTTGGTAATTTACATATGACGGGTGTTGCCGAAACCGCCGTGCCCGGATTGGGACGCTCCCTTGTTGAAGCCCATCTGTAGATTCAGTTCACTCTCGTGAGCGCGGAGTTGCTCCTCAGTGAAGGTACGTTCGTTCTTGTCCGCCATCTTGGGTCCCAGCTGAGGGCCGGTCCATTCAGGGTGCTTTTGAGTCTGGAAAGATATCACCAAATAATTAAATACCATGATACATATACATAACTTTCATTTTATTGAAGAGTGTTGAGAAGATATACTTACGATTCTGCCCAAAGCGTACAAACAGAGTGTGACTTGAGGGATGTTACGCCTCTCGAACAGGTCAGCAGTTTGGAAGATTTCTTCCTCTGGCACTCCGTACTTCTTGATGGCGGCTTGGAACCTGAAAAAGTAAAAAATATGGATCTTAAAATAACTGTTTCTATGTGATATCACCACAACACTCGAAACAATTTTATTTCTAAGAAAACGTTAGTTTGAAAAATGGTTGTTGCAATTTTGGCAGCAGTCTCTATTTGTTTTTTGTTTACAGTCTACAAAATGTCTACAAATGATAGAATATCTTTGAGGCCTTACCTCTGAATGTTCTCCATAAGCTGGAAGTTGGTTCCCCTCTCCTGGATCTTCTTCACTGATCCTGGAGCCAGTTTGTTGATAAGTTTGCAGAGGACAATGCCGTCCTTCAGGTAGTCTTCGTAGGAGACATTGGGCAGAGGCTCACCGAGGACAGCGCTGATCCAGTTCAGCACTTCCTGTTCTTGTTCCTTGTTCCTGGGCTGGAAAAATACATCGATGTTATGACTTTGAACGTATCAGATTACATTCTGGAGCGGAAACTTTCCAATATAGCATACAGGGTGGACTGTTAGTGGCATGAAATAACGTTGCTGTTTACTACCGAAACTCATAAATTACGTTTAAAAAAATCGAAACTTGCAAGTTTCGAACGCTAGCCGTAAAACACTCGCTCCAGTGCCAAGTCGTTTGATGGCGTACGCGCAGACTCCAGCATCACCTCCGAAAATAGCCTCGTTTACGAAACAGATCGCTGTTATCCCATACTGATGGGATGAGGTACATCTGGAAAGCTTTTAAGAGTAACCTAAAGGAGGTTAAAGATGTGATGGGCGGCTCGCAGCTGCGCGTGCGCTCCTCATTAATCTAACGTATTCTAAAACTATTGACGTCATTAAACACTCGCTCTTGTATATTATTTTAATGTACTTTTGTTAAAACAAACTCTGTAGATGTTCACTTTGTTTTTACTGACTGTTTTGTTCTGAGTCAGTAAATTGTTTGAATTATGAAGCGTGGAGTGTTAACTGGAAGTTATGATTGAGTTTGACGATGGATAAAACGGGTATCCGATTATGATAGTACAATAGAGAGATTGTGGGCATTGCATGTTGTTTTAATTTACTAATATCACTGTGACAGAGAAAGTGGACGTCACAACAAAAACAAAATTAAAAAAAGAAAAATATGTAAAACAAACAATTAAATGGTAATTAGGAGGAAATGTATTAAAGAATGTAAAGTAAAAATAGTGTAGTTTTGCCAAGTGATACGTACGGCCATGTTATTTTATGTCACAAAACTTTTTAGTTATTAACACTTTATCTGAGCGAGCTTTCGCCTCGAACTCAACTGGTTGACTGTAAGGCAGTGCAATCCGCCCGCCCAAGCCGGCGACGTGCGGGGGCGGGGGCGGGCGGAGTGAACTAACTCTTAAACTACGTACATTACATACGTAAATATATGATGGCGTCAGCGTTATTAACATCATTTGGAGAAGAAACCAGTGAATAAACAATGATCATAAACCCTTTCATTCATAAGGTCAGCCCACGGGTGTTGCTTATTCTTTTACACATACAGTTTTTGTTATATTGTTTGTGTAGTCTGTTATTTCTTCTAGGAAGGGCAGTTAATGATAAACATATTCTGTTATTAATGCAAACAAATTGTAATGTAAAGTATATATGTGATGATTAGTAGTTCAAGGATTCATTGAGTTTAAGGTGAATGCTTCAACCAGCCCGCGAAATTCAAAATTTCTTGCGGTTTCTGCAATTTGCAGGCCAGTGCTAGGTTGTATGTTGATTAAAATATTATTCGCGCCTGTAAGACGTATGTAGTTAAAGAATTATAATCATCAAAATCACCAATACAACCCTCCAAGTTCATAAAGGCTTAGGAACAAAAAAAAACAGAAAAAGTCATTCCTACAGCTTTATGAACTTGAGCGTTGTATTGATGATTTTGATGATTATAATTCTATAACTACATATGTCTTACAGGCGCGAAAAATATTTTAATCAACATACAACCTAGCACTGGCCTGCAAATTGCAAAAAACGTAAGAAAATTTGAATTTCGCGGGCTGGTTGAAGCATTCACATTAAGCAAAAACATTTAGTAGCAAATTACCAATAATGAAGGTATTAATAATGAAAGTAGTAATGTGGTAACTTTTAAAAGATGATTTGATTACATTAAAAACGGGCCATCATTTCAGTGGAGGGGTTAGCCATAATCGCCATGCTTGGCAGGCCGGTTGGCGATCGCAGTATGGTGGTAAAATGCAATGAAAACGCAGCTGCTCATACTCTAGGAAGTCCCTTAGTCGCCTCTTACAACACCCATAGGAAAAAAATCATGTCATTTGAATTAAAAATAACACATTTATTGTGAATTATAAGATGAGGTCCATTAATTTAAAATTTTAGAACAACCGGACATGGTAGAGACATGATTAACTTCCAGCATCCCGGCTAATAATGTTGTTGAGAAAATATATTTTGTAACAGATGACATATCGAAATAAATAATGTGAAAAATAAACAGCTGCTTTTAATTTCGTTTTTTAGCAAATAGACAGTACTACACAGAATTAGAGTGGTTGAACCTGATAGTAATAAACTTTAAATTTTATTCAGAAAAACAGTAGATATATTTTTGTTAAGAATGACGTAGATACGTTAGTACTTTTAATTCAAGAAGCGTCTCTGTATTTTATAAGATTTATGTAAGTACTGAATAATTTATTAAATATAGGTATCAATGTATCGAATAATAAAAAAGTGACTTCGTGTATACCTGCTATAAAGGATAATATTATTTTAAGCAGTAGAATCTTCCGTAGGTTATATATTTTTTTTAATGCTTTTTTGTAGGTATATTTTCACCACGTAGGTTTTTTTCACCACTTTTTTATGTAAGAGCAGATTTTTCTTTGCCCGATGAAACATCTATACTAGTGTATCTAGGGGTCACCTAGGTACCTACATAATTACATATTAATTCCTAACTTTATTCTTGCCCCAGTTTACTTTTTATTAAACCGCGAGAAAAATGTAATTTTCAATGATTGTGAAATGTATGTACCTAACTATTTTTATGTTGATTGTTCATAGTAAACAAGAAAAAAATCATGACAAACAGGTTTCTACGAAACACATTTTTAAACAATCTGTCATTTCCTGAACGATTGGAGATCATTAGAAGTGAACCAAATCCTCGCCACTTCGTTAACGTTGGTGTTTCATTCAATACAATACGTGGCGGGAAAAGAAATCGTTGAAAAAGAAAATGGAACTCTTCTCCTTCTTTTTGAACGATTGTTTTCGAAATTTTCTTCCTGGATCTGGACTTTTCTGTCAAGCTTATACTCCATGTTACATTCTTAACGCAAGACGTCATACAATTAGAATATTGAGTTAAAAACATAATAAAATGACGTTAACTTTTTTTAAAGCCGTTTGTATTAAGACGGTATTGATCGTAACATTATTTTATGCATGTAAAATTCAGTTTTATTGTCTTGAAAAAAGATTTAATTTTCTTTGGCAAAATCGGCCGTAGCTATGGCAAAATAAATATTTTTTAAAGAAATACTCATATTAAAAATGACTGAAATCAACTTTGTAGTCAATTAGAAAAAGCTACTTTCAATTCTTGCGTTTATTATATTACAAGCTCTTTCTAACTCAGCTCTTCCAGAAACTCAAATAATCAATCAATAAATTATACTATGCCAATTCTTTAGATGTGTAAAAAATAATTTTAGGAATAGTCAACCATTTGACTCAATAGAAAAAGTCTCATTTATTTCCTAACCAGCACCCTCATTGGGTTACACTATCAACAAGAGTCTGAATAATTTTGAAGGACACCGATAAAATAATCCATTACTTCATATGTTCGAAAAATTGGTCTGCTCTGCTAGGTAAATACGGCTGAACGCAATGAATGTTGCTGAACTTTCAATTAAAGTCATTGCTTCTGTTAGTGTGTTACGCAATTACCCCACAGTTTTAAAGTGAATAGAACTAAGTCATATCATTTTCTGAAATACATAGTTAACATTCTTTCTGTCTGATGTTGAAAGTAAAATGTACGAGTAGTGCCGTGTGGCTAAGATAGTATAAATAAAGAGCTTAGCTTCAAAACAGCTGTGGAATACATAATGTTAAATGTTAGGCATAGAATATGCGTTTAATACCGCATATAAAATTAGATCACTCTTTACGACTGATGATGTAGTTTTAATTTTAGTTGAAACTGACGTCCGTTTTTTACGTCAATCGTGTGTGAAGATCCTGTTTCGATCTTTGATGTATGGCGAATGTTGTTATGAACAATATGTGGGTAGATATGCCTTTGTGTAATCGAGATAAAGTTTGTAATTTCTCATGATTTGAGTGAGCAATATCAAAACTTCTGCGTAGATTCAAAAGTGATCTGTGGATTCTTTAATTTATGAGATTGTAGATCGGTTGGCATTGTTAAAAGGTTATTGACTCATTCAAGTCTCTGAGTTATTTTAACTTTTATTTCCACGTGTCTAATTCTATTCCTGTTAATGTTATAAATGTGAAACTTTGTGTGTTTGGATGTTTGTCACTCAATCACGCAAAAACGGCTTAACGGATTTGGATACAATTTCACACACAGATAGCTCTTAACCATAATCAATACATAAATACTTTTAGCCCGGTAGTACATTCCCGTGTGATAACTTTCGAGGGTGAAGCCGCTGACAAAAGCTGACTAGTATGATTAAAAAGTTACGATATAGCAGAACCTATAGCTACATACGTCTCAGGGAAACTAAACCGATGCCTTTCATTTCTATAAAAAATAGAATTTGTCATCTTGAGTTCGTAATTATCTGCCATTTGTCGTATGTCGGATGCTGTCAATCCAGGAAGCTCTACCAATAAATTGGCCTACAACTCCGTCAGTTGTGTGGGGCCTTCCCTATTTATAAAATCGGTAATTCATATCCTGGTAAGAGATACACTTCTATCATGATTTTTAGATTTACGTCAAATATCACTTATGGTATATTACCCAACTGCTTTAACTGAGAGTATATTTAAAACCCGGACATGGAAAAAAAATACAACTTTTCAGGACAGCGAATATGTAAACAACAAATCTAATTCTGGAAAGACATAACAGTCAGTCAACGGACAGACCACAAATGATCCTAATAACTCCGATCTCACCTGCCGTCCCTAGCCAAACATAAATGATTTAAAGCTTCAAAAACATACAAATGTGACACTTAACAACAGTTATGGATATGGTACTGAAATTTATACCCACGTAGAAGATGCTCAATGTATTCTATTAATGTAATCTGAGTTGGCTTTGAGCCAAGCGCAGAAGCATGTCCGGAGACGCGGTGGGAAACCCCTGGGTATCAAATTCTCGCAATAATTTGGAGAATATAGATAGTGATAACGTTAATATTTAAGAAGATATTAGCTATAAAGAAGATGGATATTGAGATAAGGGTTGACACAGATACAATGAAGAAAAGACTTGCTGCAATGCATGTAAATAAATTAATTGATACAAGGTGGAATGACCAAGTAATAATGAGGAAGAATAACATAGAGAAAGATAGAGTAGGTTTTTCTCTATTGCACAGCAGGTTTAAGGGAGATACAAACAAAGATAACGTAATGGCTCAAGGGATGTGAAAAACTGTTTATAAATGGTTCAAAAAATAAAAATAAATGAGTTTGGTGTGACCTAAACCGACTACTCTGAGAAGAATTTAAAATCTAAACATAATTTTGGTTGTGACCATGAGACCATGCAAATTTTTGTCCAAGATCGTCTTTTGAGGAAAGAACCGTACAGATTTGAGTGGATCTGTAAAAATACAATAACTAAGTATCTAATGCTTATAAAACTTTTTACAAAAAAATAACAACCGACTTCCTTAAAACACTATAAAGTCAAAAATAACTTTAATTTCGGAAGTCGGTGGCAAACAAACCTTAAATACAGATCTTAAGACACCGACTTCCAAAATTAAAGTTATTTTTGACTTTGTAGTGTTTTTTTTTAAGGAAGTCGGTTGTTATTTTTTTTGTAAAAAGTTTTTATTTTTGACTTTTTGGTTATGGTAGATACCCCGCACTAATCTAATCGCGTTATTCATTTGTCGCGCAAATACTTAATGCAAATTTAAGACTTATATGGTTTTCACATGGATTCCATTGTTCGAATGAAACCAAATTAAATTGGAACCATTTGGGAAGCACCAGCTTTCAAATAAAAAAAAAATCATCAAAATCGGTTCACCCAGTCAAAAGGAATGAGGTAACAAACATTTAAAAAAAAAAAACAATACAGATGAACTGATAACCTCCTCCTTTTTTTGAAGTCGGTTAAAAAGAAAGGAGGCTGGTATTTGTACTGAAATAGATTCTCTCAAATACATACATACATGCATAAACTCAAGCCATTTTCCCATGGGGGTAGGTAGAAACCACGGAACGCCACCTGCTACGAACTCTACACACAGCTTTTGCCTCGTTTAGATTCATACAATTAAATAATAAATAAATAAAATAAATATCTTAGGACAACCAACACACCGTTATCTGATCCCAAACTAGGCAGAGCCTGTACTATGGTAATCAGACAACTGATAAACATACTTATATATTTCTAAATACATACATATTATAGATAAAATTACACCCAGACACAGAACAAATGATTGTGCTCATCACACAAAGATTTTTCCTGGGTGGGAATCGAACCCACGACCTTTGTAGTCAGGGTCACTAACCACTAGACTAACAGGCCAGTCAATTGGTCATACACACACGCCGGTTGCGAGTAGGTACCTACTACGCACCACTGCCTCAAATATTCTACTATTTACGAGAATCTTCTTCTCGAAATAACAATACCGATTGTGTGGAAGCAAAATGAAACAATCAAATTTATGCGATATGGTTGGCGATAAAGCAAATGTGTATATTATTCAAAATGAACAATAAATCAGTTTGAACACCTATCAGACTTTGATATCATTAGAATAACTACACGGTAACGCGTGAGAGATGTTTATGGTTTTTTTTTTTGTACTATTATACATACTATTTACATGGGGCTTGTGACTAGTAATAACAGCCGCTCGGTACGATTGTTCAGGTTAACCCCTTCATGACTCGGGAAGCAGGTTCAGCCGTTGCAGCGTTGGTCCCGGGTGTCATTCACGGATCGGATCACGGATCATCGTATTATCTAGTAAAGGGTTTTGGAGGTCTGCACCCTAATTGCGAAACGCACAATTTATCAGAATCGGAATGGGATTGAAGATTATTTCTAAACCATTGCGTCATTTGTTCGAATAAACTGTCGGCTCAGCAACGTAAATAACGCAATGAATGTTGTTTAACTATGAATGTTAAACCAATTCCTACCGATAAAAAGTTCCGCAATTACCCCTCGGATAGGTAGTCGCTCTATGTAAAATACTGTTATTGAGCTGCGTCCGGTTAGACTGAAACGAAACCCAACATAATTGGGAAAAGGGTAAGCAGATAGATTTATATAATATTCTATATACTGGTTATGTTTTGGTAGCTACTATTTAAAACTTCCTACTAATCCTACTAATATTATAAATGCGAAAGTTTGTGAGTATGGATGTATGGATGTTTGTTACTCTTTCGTGAAAAAATTAGTGGACGGATTTGGATGAAATTTGGCACACAGATAGTTTATAACCTGAAATAACACATAGGGTACTTTTTATCCCGGTAGTATGTTCCCGCGGAATAATTTCCGACCTCCACGCGGGCGAAGCCGCTGGCAAAAGCTAGTATTATAAATGCAAAAGTTTGTGAGTATGGATGTATGGATGTTTGTTACTCTTTCATGCAAAAACTATGGAACGGATTTGGATGAAATCTGGAACACAGTTAGTTTACAATAATAATAATAATAATTTATATGCCATAAAAACATACAGACGGGAACCTAGGTGGTTCGTTATGAAACACTGTATATTGTATACATGATTATCAGGTTCTATGTTAAAATCTGTACTCAAGTATTATAACCCTGCCTCTTAAACTAGGTAAACCTGTATCTTAATAGACAGCGATCGATTATAACCTGGATTAACAGATAGGGTACACAGTTTTATCCCAGTATTACGTTCTCGCGGGATATTTTCCGACCTCCACGCGGGCGAAGCCGCTGGCAAAAGCTAGTAATTAATAATCTAAATACCGTTGTTCAACATTGAACGAGTCTTTCCTAAATTGATCTTCATCATCATTATGGTTTGCTTATGCAGTGGCATGCACATACTCATCGTCATCAGTCAGTATTGACTTACAAAAACACTTGACGTATAGGCGCCAGCACATCAAGCTGCCCAAAATGGACAAATTCTGCCAATCAACCTTGAACCTAATGCTTTAGCGCTATAATTGAAAATCTATTAAAGAAATTTGACTGATTGTAGTAGCTTGATATGGTGGCGTCAGTACCTATACGTTAATGCGTTGAGCTCATTATGCGTTGTTTTTAGATAAGCAATTAATGAAAACACTGTTATTTGTACGATAAAGCTTTTGTTTGTTAACATTGTTTATCTGTCCGTCAGTCTCGCAGTTTCTATCCACGGTCCCTTTTAACGACTACAAGAATAGATTGAAACTTGTTCCAGTGTAATAGAGAGTGTGTGAGTAGATACTCACGAGTTGTTCCAGCACGCAGCAGTCGTTTTCATAGTTTGTTCATTCATAATCAGCCTATATGGCCTGGGCTGGCCTGGCTGGCCTGTTAGTCTAGTGGTTAGTGACCCTGACTGCAAAGACTGAGGTTGTGGGTTCGATTCCCACCCAGGACAAATCTTTGTGTGATGAGCACAATCATTTGTTCTGTGTCTGGGCGTAATTTATATATAATATGTATATTTATTTAGAAATATATAAGTATATTTATCAGTTGTCTGGTTACCATAGTACAGGCTCTGCCTAGTTTGGGCTCAGATAATGGTGTGTTGGTTGTCCTAAGATATTTATTATTATTTATTTGTTTATTTATATTGTTCCCACTGCTGGAACACAGATCTCCTCTCAGTGACGAGCATAATCTACCACGCGAACCCAGTGCGTGTTGGTAAATGCCACGTGTCTTCAAAATTTTTGGTTCTAAGACATGCCAGTTTCTTCACGATGTTTCCTTTCACCGTTTTGAGACCAGTAGCGATGAAATTACAATTTACACTAAGTAAAACGCCTGCCTGAGTTCAAATCCACGATATACTCGTAAGTTGGGGCCGATACCACTCTGGGCCACCACTGTTCTCCGACAATCCCGAATATCCCAAACTTATAAGCATTTTTGTACTAATCAAAGGATTGAATGTAATGTATTTGGTCTCTAGAATATTTATAAAGCGTAGGTCGTTTAGCATGACCATATTGGAGGCGAAACAGCTACAGTATTATACAGCCGTATAGCATTATAGAGGTGCAATTAGATTGTAATTGGACCCACTGGCCTTAACCAGATTATTAGCCAGTGACATAAGGTAATCGTTTGGCATATACAAATAGCTACCTATGAGATCGGTCGTGTTGATGATTATATAGGTACTATTTGCCCTTTGAGTATAAATTACTGATATACAATAATTGCTTAACTTCTTTCGAGATGAAACCGAAGGGGTCTTACTTTGTCTGAGTTTTACTTACCCTCAAAACTAGTCGTATTAATGGATGACATGACTTTTACATGCAGTGGTGAACCAGTGATATCGGCCCGACTCAAGAGTTGTAGGTCGTGGTTTCAAACCCAAGGAGGCGCTTAACTTTATGCAAATAATTTCATCACCACTGCTCTCAAAACGGTGAAAGAAAACCGGTCTTAGCACCAAAAATTCAATGATATGTGACATTTACCAACTGCGCCCCCGTGGTATATGATACCCCACTCCATCTCGAAGAGAGGAGATTTGCGTCCCAGCAGTGGACACATTACAGGCTGATTATAATGACTTTTAAATGGTCTGTATTTTGGAACGAAGTTCCTTATCGCGCGTTGTGAAAGGGGGCTAGACGGAAAAAAATCTTACGAAAAGTTGTCACGACATGCTTTAACCGACTTCAAAAAAAGGACGAGGTTTCTCAATTCAACCGTATATATTTTGTATGTTAGAAAGAAAGAAAGAAAGAAAAGAAAGAAAATACGTTTATTTGCGGCAAACATGACGCACAGAAAGATCAGAGGTATATACAGACATAAAAATAAAGTGTGGGAAAACATGCGTCACATCCACGCACGTTTTTTTTGTTGTGAGTAGAGAGGGAGAGAGGGGGAGAGAGGGAGAAAGGGGGAGAGGGGGAGAGGGGGGAGGGGGGAGGGGGGAGGAGGAGAGGGAGAGAGAGAGGGAGAGAGAAAGAGAGGGAGAGAGAGAGAGCGAGGTAGAGAGAGAGAGGGAGAGAGAGGTAGAGAGAGATGGAGCGAGAGGTAAAGGAACTTCGTTCCATCCAGGTGTCACTTGACACCTCTAAAGTTTTTTTTTTTTCTGGACGTAGTGGGAGGGCGTGTCAGACTTTTACTGCATAAAACCCACCCGTGTTCCTTCAGTTGCCCATGTGCCAGAGTCACGGCATCTCTTTCGAACAATCTCGCGACCCTGGCAGGCATCGGTCCTAGCTGACCCCTTCAGTGCTGTTGACATCTCTTTGAGGCGCGCGTGGAACACTACGCGCCGTTAAGGTAACCCGCGAAACTCAAATTGTATTCCGTATTTTCAATTTACAGGTCAGCGTCAGTTTGTATGTTTTGTTGATTAGAAAATCAACAGACTTGACATACTCGACAGTAACAGACTTGACAGGATTATAATCATTAAAATCAACAATGGGTTATATTTAACTTCATTTAATCCCTTCGAATAAACTTTAACTTCGAATTAAATAAATTAACTAAGTATTTAATTCTGTAAATGCATACGTGACGGTAAACCTTGCGCTATCGACCCAGTTGGGTTTAATATGCCTCGAAAAGATTTTTTTTCCTCTAACTCGGAATATTTACAAACTATTCTCCCTCTCTCTTTATTTGTCTAAAATTACTTAAATCGACATGACACAAGTTGTTAAAATTTTTCTTTGTGTCTTAGAAGTAGATTTTCACTACAGTACAGCCACCTAGTGTATTAAAACCACACTAAGTAGACTCTGCTAGGCTTTACGTAACGTTAAGCCTTTTGTACAACTCCGTACCACAGGCTTGCAATGAATATGGTATGGAGAATGGCGTTCAAGTCTTGTAGTTTCAACTAAGCGGGATAGGTGGCGCTATGAAGGCTTGTAGAGAATGTAATGATACTTATATACATTTACAATCGAATTTATTGATAGTCTGTTTTCTATCTGGAATTCTTGTTTGGTGTTTGTTATGTTATTACTTTATTTCAAATTGGTTTTAATTTTGTTTTTAATTACTATGGTTACATGCGTTCTTTAAGCGTTCTGATTCCATTGTTCTTTTGTAGAACCAGAGTAATTTTCAGAATAGTTTTCACCAGCACATCAATATAATAGAAATGGCCAGCGGGAAGTGTAAGAGAATAAATGCGAGACCTCAAAGTACTTTGTTCGTAATAACTACTGAAGCGATTACCTACAGAAACTTTCAATACTAATCGGTATTTTTTCAAAAATATGGGTTTTGCCATACCTACCGCCGATTGAGTCAAAGAAAATTAATTCTTTTTTCAAGGAAATCAGACTCGATTTTAAATGCGTAATTTAATGCTACGGTCAACACGATAGATAGCTTTAAAGAAAATATTTAGTCACTTTGTTTATACTTTTAACTCAAAACTCTAATTGGGGTCTATAAGGACTTGTGTTAATTAAGTTACACGTTGTATAATATCCTAAACATCAATTGTTTACAAAGGATGGTCCAAGTTCTAAGGCTATCTACAAGTCTGCGTGAATTTTGTTATGGTTAACATGGGCCATTGTATGCGGGTACCTACCTAATACAAACAGCCGCTACTTCCCATTACCTTAGAACACCTGTATCTAACGATATATAATGAAGCTATTGTTAAAGAGACTATTGTTTGGGTTCCTGAAGAAGAAAGTATCTTAGCTGAGTTTCTTCAGTAGATACTTACATAAACGCCTTTGTCCCTTGGTAGGGCAGAACTTACTGAACACCACTTGCTACATCATAATTTTAGCCTAAAGACGTCCACTGCTGAACATAAGCCTCCCCCAACTTTGGGGGTTTGCCATAATCACCACACTTGGCAGGCGTATTGGCTACAGCAGCCACTTGCTACGATCCCTACATATTCCTTTTGCTTCGTTTACCATCATTCATCAGCATATTCACTATTCACAAGCATTCACCAGGGTATCGTATCAAAAATAACACAGTTTGGATAACCTGATCTGCCTTGACCCCGAAAGCAAACAACACTCTGAAGAATAGCAGTAGTATCAATCAATCAACTCAGCCTATTGCAGTCCACTGCTGGACATAGACCTCTCCCATGCTGCGGCACAAGACTCGCCATCCAGTCTGTCCTAGCCATCTTTTTGAGGTCGTCGCTCAATCTGGCAGGCGTGCCACACTAGGCTTGCCGATACGCGATCTATCCAGGACTCGTCTGCTCCTTCGGCCATCAGTCCTTCGACAAACATGATCAACCCACTGCCAGTTCATTCCGCTTATGTACTCTGTACAGGGTGCTTACTCTCGAATATAATTCCGATAGATCGACATTGGAATTGTCAGTCAAACGTCAGTGATTGACGTTTAACTCAACCAACTGACGTTTGACCAATGTCGATCTATTGGAATTATATTCGAGAGTAAGCACCTGGTGTTAGGTGCAGTTGAGTATTTGATTTAAACTGACAAAATTTTCTAGTTTTCGATTTGTGAGCAACGTTATCGGACTCTTACGATGACACTGATTACTATTCGATTAAACACGGAAGCGTATCAAATAGTTGTGAATAGGTATGCTGGTTTTACAAGCACACCGGTTGCGAATACTACGCAGCTGACCTTTCTGAAGAACATCAACGCTAAGGTCACTTGTATGTCCTTCTAGGGCGTTATCACCCATCGTATTAACTCACATGGGCGCAGGTATGAAGAGCCACTTTTCCGGTAGATCAATGCAAGGTGATCTAGGGAAAGAAACCAGCCTAATTTGAATAAATGACTTATGATTTTGTATTTTTTTTTCGAACAATCATAATGTTTTGCAAGCACCCATAGGTTCTGCCGTACTTTCTTGGTAACAACATGACATTGCCATGAACTACGTGTTTATATTATAGTGCACGTGTTGCCTAGACACGCGTAGCCCGTATGTAGTTCCCGTAATCTGATTTAGCGTAGCTATGCGACGCAAAACTCCTTAATACCCTGCCACCAGGGTAGCCCGCGAATAATTATATATGCATATTTTAAATGAAATAGTTATTCTATGGGATCTATACTATAAAGCTGAAGAGTTTGTTTGAACACGGTAATCTCAGGAACTACTGGTCGGAATTGAAAATATATGTTTGTGTTGGATAGCCTATTTATCGAGGAAGGCCATAGGCTATATAACATCACGATACGATAAAAAGGAGCGGAGCAACAACGAAAAATGGACGAAAACTGGGAGCAATTTGACGTGGACGAAGTCGCGGGCAGAAGCTAGTTAAGTATATTCATATACTTATTCATATTCATATACTTAAGAGGGTTGTATTGATGATTTTAATTCTGTAAAGCCATATTTGTTACGGTCGTGAATCATATTTTAATCAACGTACAACCTGACACCGACTTACAAATTGCAAAAAAAAAAACGTAGGAATATTTGAATTTCGAAGACAACCTCAGCGCAGCCATATCCTACCAGGGTCGCGAGATTTGTTCGAAAGAGATACCGTGACCCTGGCATATAGGCAACTGAAGGAACACGGGTGGGTTTTTATCAGTAAAAGTCTGACAAGCCGGGAGACGTCATTTGATGATTTACCAGCCACAAAAAAAAAAGCGCAGCCATATCCATTTAATTTTTCTTAACATTTTTCTCATCGGTGTCAATGTTAAAACAATGTTCAAGGTATTAACTTGCAAGACACGTTTCTTTTTAATTTATATTGTACCTAAATATCCATTTGAAAAAGTGACAGGTGATTCATTTATTTAAATGCGACCTTCAGTCGTCCTTCTTTAGTCTTAAAGTCATAAGCTTCTCTTTATTTGAATGTACCTAATACGTCATAAATAAATGTGTGTTGCATAAAAAAAAACATTAGGATTTAGGTACCTAACGAATTTTCCACCAACTTTAATATTTACTAAGACGTATAATATTTTGACTTAGAATACGGCAAAATAAAAGAAGAAATATTCGTCTAGCCCTAGCCCGATCGTAGGACAGATTAAACACAGCGTGAATTCGATTTATTTTAATAATTGAAATATTCGTTTCGCAGTTTATTCATACGGTCATACCTTTATGATGGGTGATGCTATAATGGTGCTTATCGCAAAACCAAACAAAATCAGTCTACAATTAGTTGAAAAACACTTATACCTACATGAAAATTTCGATAAACAAACATAAAATAAATTAAATATATATAGGGTCAAATAAAATTAACTGGCAATACTTAACCCACGTGTTGAGTATCGATATCTATACTACTAACAAAACAAAATTTCTTCAAAAAATGACACTGACAATTCAAATGACACTGCTATCTTTTGGAAATTCAAAAAAAATATATCTATGTTCCACGAACAATTACAAAATCATCTGATCGATTACGGGCATTGACCCACCCAGCGAACGATGAATATTTTTTTTTTGTTCCTTTACTTTTCAATATCGATACCCAACCCATGGGTAAAGTATTTCCAGCTAATTTAATTTGACTCTGTTTACAGACAAACATAGAACCTCAGAAGTCGGTTAACATTTCACGAGGCACAATTTAACGCCCCCAGACATAATAAAAATAAAACCGAGTCTCGTCCAGTATCCTTCAATGTTTAAAAAATGCTAGTTTTACAGACGGCGACAAATCAAGCAGTACATTAATTTCCAGTATAAACTGACTTCTCATTGTACAGAAAGCCTATAAAATGCGAGGTCCGTTAAAACTGGAATTGTAGCTTGATATATGTAGCCGTGTGAACGACATGTTGTATTGTCGATTCAAAAATCCTTCGAATTTACGTTACGCGTTCACGCTAGGACCCTAAGGTACCAGCAAGTAAAAGTCTACCCTGAGTGTGATTGTCTTGTCCTTGTTCTGCTGAGATAGGTCACTAATTAGTAATTAAGCTATTAACAATTTATTGAACTTCGTATCTATAATACAGTTGTTTTGTTTTTAAGATGTAATTAAGTAAGTAGGTATATATTGATATTTTTAACCAACGAAAAAAAACGGAGGAGGTTATCAATTCGACGCGTATATTTTTTTTTTTTTTGTTTATTTGTTTTTTTTTTTATGTATGACCACGCATAACTTTTTACATAGTAGTCCGATTGTGATAATTCTTTTTTTATTGGAAAGGGTATACTTCGAGGGTGGTCCCATATAAATTTGGAAAACAAAATCGAACCCTAAGGGTCGGAAAACAGGGGATGATTGATTGTTCACTCGCTGATTGTAATGTTTAACCACGCATAACTTTATACAGAGTAGTCCGATTTTGATAATTCTTTATTCATTGGATAGGGTATACCTTGCCAAGTATTATAAGTACATTAAAGCCACAAAAAATATAAAATAAAAACTTTTTACCAAAAAATTTAACCGCCGAAAAAACTGAAAAGCAAAAAATAATAAACCTTAAAATTATGAGTCGGCGCTGAAAAATCAATGAACAAAGATCACTCAAAGCGCCGACTCATAATTTTAAGGTTTATATGTTTGCTTTTCAGTTTTTTCGGCGGTTAAATTTTTGGGTAAAAAGTTTTTTACTACATAACACCCATATACCTACTCATTGGTAATACTAGTTGTCAGACTTTCGAGCTTCTGGCGACCCGTAACAACTGTCAAAGATCTACAAATGACAGCTGCGATCGACGGCATAAAGTATTTTCAGAAGCACGGTCTAGCATGGTCGTCAAGCCGTTGATTCCGGCTGTCTTTCGTAGATCTTTCAAGGTTCTGGAGTGGCAACCACGTACTGGAAGATATAGCGTTGGTAGGCCTCTCATAAGATGTACGGATGACCTTAAGAACGCAGGAATCCGCTAGATGCAGGAAGCATAGAACCGGTTGAAGTAGCAGAGCTTGGGAGAGACCTATTTCCAGCAGTGGACGTCTTTCGACTAAAAGGTTATGATCATAACCTGTAGGTAGATGTACTGTACCGTTAGAGGTGTCATTAAAAATTATTACCAACATTATCTTAGTATATCTGTATAGGTAGGAATTATTTGTGATGGGTCGTGGGGCTTTCGGGACCTGGACCGCGGTCCCGGATTCCACCTTACAATAATTATTTTGCAGTAGTATTTTGGAACCACAAGAAAATTGAAGTTAAAGTACAGTTACCAAAAAAATTACAAGAAAATAAGATAGGTAATTCATTTTCTCATACATTTTGTGTGTCAGCTACAAAACGCGTTATGCCTTTGAAGTACCATGCAAGGTGAGGGTGTATAGTGGGTACTGGGTAGTAAAAGGATTCCAAAACAATTAGCATTCGCTACTAGTTACGCATTTTTAGTTCATACAATTTTTGGTCCAAAAAAATCCAGAAATAAGTGTTCAAATAGATATTGATACAATATTTGTCTGGCTATTAGACAACTGTTTCTATTCAGTTAGCAAATTTTAAAATTTTAAAATTAAAAATTTTGACATTACTTTATCAATTATTTTTTTCAAACATTTGATTTTATACATATAATTAGTTAACTTTGGCATTGTACTCATATTTAAAAAAAAAACTTACAAAACTTGGCATTGTATTAAAATCTTACTTTTAAATGAAGCTGTACCGTACCATATACTCAGAAATAAATAATATTCTATTCTAGTAAAAATTAAATAATTTGTAATTTACGTTATTTAAAACTAGATCTGGGTATCTATTTACCAAAGTCCACGATTCGAAATAAGACGTGTTCAGTCAAAATATTATAAAATAATAACTTACCTTTTTTCAGAAAATCCTTTGATCCAATAACAGTAGGTAATCCATTAATTATCAGTTAATCCACAAAGTATCTTAAACTATAAATTAACACTATTTACAATAAAACTAAAACTCTACAACTTTACACACTACAAAATCAAAGAAAAATGTTTAGGCACATAGAAAAATAAGAAAAGAGCTATAAACGGATGGGATGTCACGGCTGAATACAGTAACACGGAACATAAGATAAAAAGCAACATTTTTATCTCTCTAGCAAAACAATCAACACTAAAAAAAAAAATGTGTTGTATGCACTTCACTCTCCCAGCAATGAATAAAGAAGTTTTTTTGATGCGGGAGTAAATATATAAAACAATTGAAAGTCAAGGCTTGCTCGTACGGCTTGTTATCAGATACTGTCGATTGTTCAGACCAACGCCTGCTTAAATGGTATCCTATACAATAAATAAATATCTTTTGTCTGCCCATTAATTACGAGGATCGCCATTAAAGTCCTCTGCTTGGCATTTGAATTGCAAAAACTGTGTATCGACGTGATTTGAATGGGGGATTAAAAATAATGTAGCCGATTGCGATTAGTTTACTTAAATAGGTACCTAATAGTGTAATGTTATTAAAATAGCGCTTGTTACTTCCATAATAAGATATTGTTCTCGAATGTATTCTTTTAGTTCACTGAGTGTATACAGGGTGAATTTAAATTAGCTGGCAATACTTACCGACGTGTTTGGTATCGATATCTGGAACTATTGAAATAAAGAAAAATAAAGATTTTTTTCCTTATTCCGTTTGTTCAAAACTTTAATTGAATTTTTGTCCCACATTCCAAAAAAAATTCTTCGTCATCATCATCATCATCATCATCATCATTTCAGCCGAAAGACGTCCACTGCTGGACATAGGGTTCCCCTAATTTGGGAGGGTTTGCCATAATCGCTACGCTTGGTAGACAGGTTGGCGAACGCAGTATGGTGGTAAAATGCTTAGAGAACGCTGCTGCCCATTCTCTAAAAGTCCATTAGTCGCCTCTTACGACACCCATGGGAGGAAACTCTTAGTTTATAGCATTACACTATTGAAGTTGTAATTCGTCGCAAATTACAAGTACTTTAAAGGTACCGTCAGCAAAAAAAGTACTTATTCAATTAATGGAACAAAAACAAAACTAAAAAAAGACATAATTTCAAGGGCGAAGGTCAATGCCAGCGTAATTGATCAGCTGTTTTTTGTAATTATTCGTGGAATATAGGTTGGTAGATATTTTTTGCGAATTTTCAAAAACTATAACATAACAGTCATTTGGTTGTCTTCAAATCAAATCAAATCATTTATTCGTAAACATAGGTGACAATTATATACGAGATCTTAAAGATTAGGTAGTGCGCTATGTTTTGCCAATTGACATACAAATTATTAAGAAAAAAAATATAAGTACTATTAAATTAAAATATAAATTCGTCATAATATGATTATGCAAGCAAGTAACATTACAATATTCATAATCAATTTCATCTCATGTCAAAATCTATAGTGAATTCAGAAGATTAATTTAAAAATAAAGTAAGTAAAAAAAAATATTAAAAATGTCAAGTATAAGTAAAAATGTCTTAATGATCACGTCATTTAAAGTCTTGAAAAACGTAGAATTGATTAATTTTTTTATTTCATTACTTTTGAATATCGATACCCAACACGTGGGTAAAGTATTGCCGGCTATTTTAATTTCACCCTGTATAGGTAACTTAGATAATATCTTGCGTTGTCTATGTGGATATTATTTACATAGACATCGCTGCAGAACACCCAAAACTGAATAAGAATAAAACTTCTATTACATAAGTTTCGTTCAGTGTCCTTCAATTCAACCGATTTTATCTAACTTACAAACTAGGTATTTAGATAATCTTCTCATCTACTTAGTTTTTTCCAACTATGTTGAGGTGGCTTCCAGTCTAACCGGATGCAACTGAATACCATTATTTTACATGAGGTGACTGCCTATCTGACCTCCACAGCCCACTTAATAGGTAATACACCTTGGTAAGACTGGTTATCAGACTTTCGGACTTCTGACGACCCGTAAAGACTCACAAAGATTCACGAAAGGCGGCCGGGACCATCAGCTTAACATGCTTTCCGAGAAACGGGAGAGTCTTGTCTTGTGAAGATCGTCACCCATCCACGGACCAACCGCACCAAGTGTAGCTTATCATGATCGTTCGACCCGTGCAGTTCCTTTTACTTAGCTACAAGCCCAATAATGAGGAGTAATGAATAACCTAACTTAATTAAATAATTGCAGAATAAATGATAGTATTCACAGTCTTGTGTGAATAAACTTGACAAACAATTACCTATTCATTCTTTAATTTAACCAAAATTGATTGTATCTTTAAATGATAAATGATTTTAATTCTGTAAGTAGGTTTGTACGAACACCTTCATCCATGACCGGTCTGGCTGCAATATCAAAAATCAAATCAAATAATTTATTTAGCAGATCATAAAATCCAATTTTGTTAGTACTGACAAACCTACACACCTCACATCTTAAACACTAACTACGCTACACTACACATCATCATCATCATCATCATTTCAGCCGAAAGACGTCCACTGCTGGACATAGGCCTCCCCCAAGCACCGCCACTTCGACCTATTCTGTGCTTCTCGCATCCAACGTATTCCTGCGGCCTTCACCAAGTCATCGGTCCATCTTGTGGGAGGCCTTCCAACGCTCCGTCTTCCAGTACGTGGTCGCCACTCCAGAACCTTCCGACCCCATCGGCCATCCGTTCTGCGAGCAATGTGCCCTGCCCACTGCCACTTAAGTTTGGCAATTCTTCGGGCTATAGGGGTTACTTTGGTTTTCCTACGGATCTCTTCATTCCTGATTCGATCGCGTAGGGAAACTCCAAGCATAGCCCTCTCCATTGCTCTTTGGGTGACTTTGAGCCTTCTTATGAGGCCCATTGTGAGCGACCACGTCTCAGTGCCATATGTCATCACTGGCAACACACACTGGTCAAAGACTTTCGTCTTGAGACACTGCGGTATTTGGGACGAGAAGATATTGCGTAGCTTCCCGAACGCTGCCCAGCCGAGTCGGATTCGACGATTGACCTCTTTCTCGAAGTTGGATCTACCTAACTGGACAGTCTGTCCTAGGTACACGTATTCGTCCACAACTTCGAGTGTAGCGCTTCCGATCTTCATTGGAGTGGGTATCACACGAGCATTGGACATGACCTTCGTCTTGTCCATGTTCATCCTAAGACCCACTCTTTCGGAAGCTCTACTGAGGTTATCGAGCATTGTACTGAGGTCCTCCATAGTCTCAGCCATGACTACTATATCGTCGGCAAATCGAAGGTGAGTGATGTACTCGCCATTGATGTTGATGCCAGCCCCTTTCCAGTCCAGAACCTTGAAGACATCCTCCAGTGCAGCGGTGAACAGTTTCGGAGAGATTACGTCTCCCTGTCTCACCCCTCGCTGCAGAAGGATAGGTTTCGAGGCTTTATCCTGGAGCCGGACTGACATAGTGGCGTTTTCATACAAACACTTCAGCACCTCGATGTACCGATAGTCAATCTGGCACCGTTGAAGAGACTGCAGTACAGCCCAGGTCTCGATCGAATCGAAGGCTTTTTCGTAGTCCACAAACGCTAAGCAGAGAGGCAGGTTATACTCTTCGGTCTTCTGTATAACCTGCCGCAGCGTATGTATGTGGTCTACGGTGCTAAAGCCTTTACGGAATCCGGCTTGTTCGGGAGGCTGGAAGTCGTCAAACCTGCGCGCGAGACGATTCATGATGACTCTTGCAAACAGCTTGTAGACATGGCTCAGAAGTGAGATGGGCCTATAATTCTTAAGCAGGGTATTGTCACCCTTCTTAAAGAAAAGTACCACCACACCTCTGTTCCATGCCTGTGGCGTTTTGCCCTCGAGTATGACGGAATCAAACAGCTTCTGAAGGGCCTTTAGAACGGGTTTTCCGCCGGCCTTCAGGAGTTCGGCTGTAATTCCGTCATCACCCGGCGCCTTGTTGTTTTTGAGCTGCTTCAGAGCCATCCTAATCTCGTACAAGCTGACGTCCGGGATATCTTCAGTGTAGTGTCGAGTCAACCTAGCTCTCGGGTCGTTAGCTAGATTCATAACGGGGTTTCTGGTGGACGTGTATAACTGTCCATAGAACCTCTCAATCTCCTTAAACAGCTCAGGTTTGGCGGACACGATTCTGCCATCGTCGGTCTTCAGTTTTGCAAGCTGACTCTGCCCAATAGACAGATCTCTTGCAAAGACTTTGGAGCCCTTGTTTCGCTCTATCGCGTCTTTAATACGTTCCGTATTAAAGAGGCGAAGGTCGCTTTTCAAGGACTTAGAGATCCGTCTATTGAGTTGCCGGTACTCGAGTGCAGCTTCTGAAGACTGCAGGATCATTCCGCGCCTCTGTTCCATGAGCTGTAATGTTGGATCTGAGAGTTTCTTTTTTCTATTTGTACGGTGGGTCTTGAAGAACTTAGACCCGACCGTATGGACAGTTTCCACAAACCCATCGTTATAATCGTCCACGGAGCTCCCTAGGCACTCAAAACGATTCTGGAGTTCGAGCTGAAAGCTCTCGGGATTCTGAAGTTGGATCGGTGCTGGTCGGAGCGTTGACTTCATCAGCCGAGATCTTTCCAGCTTGATATTGATATTCAATGTGCCTCTTACCATGCGGTGATCACTCCCGGTTTTCACCGCGTTGATCACAGAGACATCATTGAATATTTGCTTCTTCGTCGACATAATGAAGTCAATCTCATTCTTAGTTGCACCGTCAGGACTCTGCCAGGTCCACTTCCTGTGCTCACGTTTTCTGAAGAAGGAATTCCTCATAAAGAGGCCTTCCTTCTCCATAAAACTAGCCAGTAGGTGACCCCGGTGGTTCCGACGTCCAACTCCAAATTGCCCCACTCTCAACTCATCATCGCTTCGCTTGCCCAGTTTCTCGTTGAAGTCCCCCTCAACGGTGAAGTGAGTTTTGGAACCATGCATGGCTCTAGAAATATCCTCATACATGGTCTCCACCTCATCGTCGGGGTGTGTCGAGGTCGGGGCGTACACCTGTATGACCTTCAGCGAATACCTTGCGGATATTCTGAGTATAAGAAACGCCACCCTGGTCGACACACTCTCGATCTTCACAACGTTGCTCACAAGGGACTTATGGACGATGAACCCGACACCACCTTGGGACTGCTGGTCGCCCTCCCGGAAATAGAGCAGGTTTCCGGAATTCAGGATTATCGAGTCCTCCCCCTCTCTTCGGACTTCAGATAAGCCTACTATACTCCATCGTAACCTGCTCAATTCTTCCTCGAGCTCGGCGATCTTCTCGTCGGTCCGGAGTGTACGCGTGTTGAATGTTGCCAGGTCCAGTTGTCGGTAATTGTGGTAGCTGGATCTCTTCCGGGGATTCTTAGCACCCCTTGCCTCACCGTGACCTTGACCGCTACCATAGCTAAGGGTAGGTGGACCGCCGGGAACTAGGGGCCGTTTTTTGTTTGTGCTTGTCATTATTTGGGGGGGGTTTGCCATAATCGCCACGCTTGGCAGGCGGGTTGGCGATCGCAGTATGGTACTCTACAATGCATAGAGAACGCTGCTGCCCATTCTCTAGTATGTCCCTTAGTCGCCTCTTACGATATCCACGGGAAGAAATGGGGTGATGCTATTCTTTACGTCCGGCACCTACACGGACGACACCACTACACACACACACACAATACACTTCTTATTAATGACGCAAAATGCTCTTATCGTCGCAGTCATAGATAACAATATTTTGGTGGACTAAGTGAAATGCGCTATATCTTTTTATCTTCTTTACATAGTATAAAACAAAGTCGCTTCTCGCGTCTGTACGCTTAGATCTTTTAAACTATGCAACGGATTTTAACGTGGTTTCCATAAAATAGACAGAGTGATTCAAGACGAAGGTTATGTACAATTGCGGGTGAAGCCGCTAGTAAAATCTAGTATATTAATAACATAATTGATCATAATCATTTCACCGTCTTAAGATTAGTAAATGATATCATTAAATTCTGAAAAGTGGCGTGCAAATATTAATACCTTAAAACCCATACTGACGCAGTAAGGTCAAAGATCATCATCAGCAGCCTATAATGTTCCCACTGCTGGGACACAGGCCTCCTCTCGGTGAGAGAGAGTGGGCCGTAATCCACTACGCGGGCCCAGTGTGGGTTGGTAGATGTCACATGTCTTCGAATTTTTCGTTTTAAGACATGCCGGTTTCCTCACGATGTTTTCCTTCACCGTTTTGAGAGCAGTGGTGATGAAATAATTTACACAAAGTAATGCGCCTGCTTGGGTTTGAACTCACGACCTAGTAGATCGTAAGTCGCGGCCGTTACCACTGGGCCACCACTGCTGGCCACCACTGCTCAAAGATCACGCACTTGAAATGTATGAACCACTACCACAACCAAAGCTTGATCCTACAAGGCAAATTGTTCCTTACTAAACCACCATAAAAATCATAGTTCATGCTCATCATTTCAGCCAAAAGACGTCCACAGCTGGACGTAGACCTTCCCCAATTTAAGCGGGTTTGCCATAACATCCACCTTTAGGAGGTGGGTTGTCGATCGCAGTATGGTGGTAAAAGGCATAGAGAACGCTGCTGCCCATTCTCTAGTAAGTCCTTATTCGCCTCTTACAACACCCACGGGCTAAAATAGGATGGTGAAAGAAAGAAAAAGTGTTCATTGGCAACTATAAAAAAGCAGAAAAACAAAACAGTGATAATAATGCCAAAAGGGCCTCAGCTCAGCATATTATCAGATGACAACACAAGGTGTGCCACCTGACGCTGTTCTTTACGTCTAGCACCATAAGGGACAATACCATAAAAATACTCTAAACTTAATTCCTATTTCGTCTATTCCAGTGCGCAGGCAAGCGGGAACCTGAGAAGGAGCAAGAAGCCCAGCAATGGATAGAAGCTGTGATCGGCGAGAGGTTCCCCCCCAACATGCCTTACGAGCATGCACTCCGTGATGGCATCATCCTGTGTAAGCTGATGAACCGCCTTCAGCCTGGCATCATCACCAAAGTCAATGTCTCCGGAGGAGACTACAAGTATATGGACAACATCAACCAGTAAGTCGCGGCGTTTTTCTTGGGATTTACACCAGTGGTGTTATTTTGTTTTGTATATTATCTGTCATGATAAAGTCAAGAATACATTACTCTGAAATTATATAAACCTAGTTTTAGCATAATCAGAGCACTATTGAAATAACGCTAAGAAAAACCCTCCTCCCAAAAACATGTAGACAAACCAAATTATTTGAAACCGACCCGCGATAGATCGATGCCCACGATTTCGTCTTAAGTGAAGAAACTTGTAATTCCCCTGGCCCGCGCCCACCCCGACGCGTTATTTCTGTTTTATTGGCTGAGCTCCTAAAGGTGAGATGAGCGTGATCTGAAGTAACGTATAGCCTTCCTCAAGAATTAGCCTGCATTGCCCACTGCAGGGAAAGCGCTCCCTCTCCCTTCTCCGTAAAAATCTCTCTTTTGCTAATGCTGCTCAGTCCTTTCCGTAGAAGTCAAGCTCGTCCCACCGTGTTCGTCTCGGCCTACCACGATGCAGTCATGAGTTAAGCAGGACTCACTCGGTGGTTCCCTTAGCCCATTTGTCATCTGACTTACGGCCGATATGTTTGGCCCAGTCCTAGTTAAACTAACCAACTTTCTGGGTTTTAGCAAAAATTGAGCTATGAAAACCAAAAATATTTTTTCCAAACCGACTGTTCGTTTCAAAGATTAGAGCGTTCAAACTATCTATGGTTCAAACAAACAAACAAACTCGCAACAAGCTTTATTATTAGTATAGATGAATAACAATGTTTGACTACCCATGGAATATAAGGACCAAATATGGTAGAGACTATAGATGTAGAACAAATATTTTGAACACCAAATTCCACTGCCCCAACAGCTAAGTGACACAACCAGGATATGGAGTTTCAAGTTATTTTCTGTTTTGCTTTTATTTAAAAAACTGTTTTCCTGTTTAAATACGTATAAAATTCAGTGAAGGTTTAAGTTGCGGAACAAATATGTCGCTCAAACTTTCAATCAGCCTTCAAATTTTCCGTTACGTAGGTATTATGATATTTGCTTGTGAAATTCGTAATTAATGTTACCTATGCCTTAATTAAATTGTCAGTAGAAAGTGCAAACATCTTGTTAACTGTTAATTAGCAAGTTTTAATAATTATGATAACTACTTTCGACCTTTTTTATTGGTCTTTATTAAAATGTGTAGCGAGAAATGTGGACGTTACAGAAAATCATAATGATTAAAATTTCCGCACTATCCATCACTCACAATTATTTTGAAACTAAACCTTTTATTTTTCACTGTGTCTGCATGTTCGCGGCAGCACCAACAGTATTCTCAGTGTATTCGCAGATCGCCGGTGGGATTCCCCGATGCTGCGGAGATGGATGCGGCTCCATGTTGAATTTTAATTGTAATTTTATATTTGTACCTGTGTCTGTAACCTACTAACACTAGATGTTAAGAAAAATTGTTACTAACCCTATGGACTTCGGTCTAAAATAAAAATGTTCTATTATATTCTATTAACTGAAATATGGTTTTCTTCACAGGTTCCAGAAAGCGTGTGTGAAGTACGGAGTACCTGATGTGGACCTCTTCCAGACAACAGATCTCTGGGACCAGAAGAACATCGCTCTTGTCACACAGACCATCTTCGCTCTCGGCAGGACGGTGCGTACTTTAGGACCATTTTTATTTTTTTTATTTTTTATTAATGTGTGTTCCCCATAGGATTTCTTTATGAAAATAAAGTTATCATACCTTTTTTAAATGCATCATTTGCAACAGTTGAAATATTAATATCTTTTTAACCCCCGGCGGAAACAGAGGGTGATATAAGTTTTACGTGCGTATCTGTGTATCTATCTGCTTCATCGTAGCTCCCAAATGGCTAAACTGATTTTGTTTAGTCTGAAATATGACTTAATAAAGAGTATTCTTAGCTATGATTCAAGAAAATCTGTTCAGCCGTCTCTTTTCTAGGTGACAAAGGGACTTTTCTTGGAGTTCTATTCGTTCAAAGATATTAGAAGAACAAAGTAACCTCGAAGTGATGCTGCAGCAGCAGAATTTGCAGGAAACCCTCACCAATAAAGAGCAGTCGTAACTTTTAAAGGAGATCCATTGAGATGAATAGGTTATAGATAGATAGCGACCAGGGTCTGATGATAGACTACCAAAAGCGAATAAGGATAGATTAGTAACTAGCTTCATTGCAGGAAACGTATACAGGGTGTGGCGTAAGTAGTGGTCCACCGTTCAGGATTCAATGAACCAGATAATTAACTATAACATTTAAATTTTTAAACATTTTTACCCAAGGGTTCCGAAAATATTTCATGTTTGTTTTTTATTTACGAAATTTCTACCTTCTTATTACATATTTGTTTGTAGTTTCAACAAAAACCATTATTTTTTCATTTTGATTTCTGTTAATTACTGCTGAATACTAGAGCTATCATGATAAATTATGATTTTTTATGTAAATTCAGCTCTTTTGAAGAAAAAGTTGGTTCTTCTCTCATTTTAACCCCAATTTTTAACAAACCATCAAGTTCAAGAGCAATTTTTGTAAAAAAAATATTTGGGTAAAAATGGTTAAAAATTTTAATTTTTATTGTTAATTATCTGGTTCATCGAATCCTGAATGGTGGACCATTACTTACGCCACACCCTGTATATAAAGCTGCGCAGATTGAAGTGACGCACGTGTTGATCATAGCGAGTCAACTATTACTACATAAAGTTTAAAAAGCAGGAAATAAAAGTTTTGAAAAACCCCCGACAGAAACAAAAAAAACCCGACGCGACGATGCTATGATCAAAATGTTACAGGCCTACAACTTATCATTAAAGACAATAATAGTCTAAGATCCGAATCTACATGGACCTTCACCGAGCTGATAATAGACAAAAACTTATTTTATAATCAATTTAGTATATTAGAAAATATATTAATAATGGGTTGTCAAAAAAAATCCTGGACAAAATATTTTTAATTATTAAAAAAAAAAAGATTTTTCACTAAATGTTGCAACATCAAGATAATAAGAAAATTGTATACTGGACTTAAAGTATAAAACATATAGAATGTGCAAACGTAGTATATCTCTTTGAGGCGCGCGTGGAACACTACGCGCCGTCGACCCGAGCCTGCAAGCGCGCGCCTACGGTGGCCGGGAGTCAGCTATCGACTCACGACGCCCGGGGCGTCTCCTCCTGCGGCGGCTAGGGACGTGAGGGCGCAGTGACTGCCACTCCCTCACGCGCCCCGCCTTCTCCTTCGCGAGCATTATTACTTCGGAGAAGGAGATGACGGCTTCCCATGCCCTCTCGCTCCGAACCATGGCTCGCACCAGGACCGGACGCGAGAGGTCGCTGCTGCCGATCGCCTCCACGATATAACAACTACATCACGCCTAAATTAGGAGCATCGAAATTCCACAAATTCAGACTCCGAACTGGTACTAAAAATTTCCTCATGGTAAACTCAGTTACACTGATCAGTATTGCTTGCTCCAAAGCAGAAGAACGTCCAATCTGACTCATCTTCGAAAAAAGGACTAAAGTTTTCCGTCTCAATTTACAGGCATACAAGCACCCAGAATGGCGCGGCCCCTGCCTTGGACCCAGGCCTGCGGAGGAAAACCGTCGTGAATTCAGCGAGGATGTTCTCCGTGCTGGCCAATCAGTCATCGGTCTTCAGGCTGGCACCAACAAACTGGCAAGCCAGTCCGGACAGAGCTTTGGTGCTTCCCGCAAAATCATTCTCGGCAAGTGAAGTACTAGGCTGGCAGAAACCAAAGAGAGATTAGTTTTAGTTTCGCGCCTGTAATATTTATGTATGAATTTTTCACATGGTTAATTTCTTATTCTGTATCTATGTTATTTGTAATTAATATTTTAATGGCAGCTAAATTCTTGTAGATCAGAACGGTAGTCAGTCAGTATTGTTTCAACAATAAAGTAATTCCGTACCTAATATTTAAAATTATTTTCATTATTGTATCAGCCGTTCCATTTATTGCAATATAAAAAAAATATGTCATCGACTAGTCATCATCATCAAAGTCTAGAAATATTTAGTTTTAATCAATTATTTTATGTATTTATAATTATTTTTTAAACATTAACGTAAGATTTAACTTAAAAAAAACTGTGATTTTTCGAGGTTTGAAGTGGATTAACAGTTGGTACAAAAACATTTACTTACTTATTATAAAACAAAAATAAATAAACGACTACATAGAAAAAAATGCTGTTTTTGTTTCACCAATCCTATTATCAGTTTGTTCGTGTGTTTGTGTAAACGTTCAGCCGTAACAACAGACAATACAAAGGCATTCGTACAAAGTGATCCTTCCCGGCGGTATTATTCTGGGTCAATAAATCAATCAGCACCCTAATTGCTAGAGACAGATAGACATTGGTAATCCATTGCTTCATTTGTTCGAAAAAATCATCTAGCTCAACAACGTAATTATTGCAATGAACGTTGTTGAGCTGTGCTGTCAAAATGATTCCACGCAATTACCACGCAGAGTCCAGAGGGGTAATTCCGGAACTTCTTTTCGATAGGAATTGGTTTAATATTCATAGTTAAACAACATTCATTGCGTTATTTAAGTTGCTGAGCCGACAATTTATTCGAACAAATGACGTAATGGTTTAGAAATAATCTTCAATCCCATTCAGATTCTGATAAATTGTGCGTTTCGCAATTAGGGTGCAGACTCCAAAAAAAGAAGATATTTATCACAAGTAGACTAAATAACAGGCTAGGAGGTAATTTAACTTTTAACTTACTATTTTATTGGTCTAGGGAGCACATATAAGGACTTACTCCTGAGCTCGTGAGGTTGGTTGCGATCCCGAGATCGAGCAAAACTAATTAATTTCTCAATCAGTCTGGAGTCTGGGTATGTGCACAGCTAATGGCATTACGCTCGCACTCTACTAGATGGGATAGGGACTGGTGCAATGTGAGTGTAAATATTATACTAGATCACGTCCACCAAACCTTTCGAAGCAGGTATACAGAACAGGTGTAATGATAAGTTTAGTTATGGTATGTTGGGGTAAGTTCGGCACTGAAATATGACCGTTAATTTTTTTAAATCATACCCATGAAAAAAATAAAATGGCGGTGGCACAGATCACAATGTTGTCAGCATTAAAATACTAGTAACTTATTTAGCCAGGAATTGGATACGTACGGTCTTATCCCAGCCCCGGACTTACCCCAAGATACTATAAGTGTTTGCTACTCTTGTCCTGTGATTCCATGACCTTAACCATAAAAGGCGATCGTTCTGCTTTGAACCATTTTTGGCACGGCCCATAAATAATGTCCTCACGGTTCGTTTTTGGATCATTTGTTAATTTTCATTCTGTACATGCAAGAGGAAAATGTTTTATTAATTTCTGCCTACTGGCCAGGACCTCCCATGGAGAATAAACTAATTCGTATTTCATACCGCTGTGATACCTATATAAAATTAATTAATTTAAATTATGGTGGAATACTTATAAACAAAAAAGGTAAAATAAAATTATATGAACGAGGTATACCTAGGTAGTGTATGTACATAAATACCTAAGTGTGAGTGTACTATGCAGTTCTACCTACTACTCCTTTGTGGAATACAGAATATTGCCTTTACATAAGCACTGTTATTTAGTTTTGCGGGGTCGGGCAGTGTTGAGCAGCATGCGTTCTAATCTCGAAAAAAGAAATTATAAGGTGGAATCTCAACATTTTATGTGAAAATACAACAATTCAATATAACACCATCACAACTTGTTTTCCCCGAAGGGCAGAAGTGTAGGTACGGCGCACAGTGAGAAATAATGGAAACAACTCCAGTTACGCGTCATTTTATGAGGTAGGGTCACAATTTTTTGTTAATCTCTTTAAAATGACATATATTTCAAGCTACAGGTGCGGAAATTATGAAATTTATCACTATTTTTTTAGTAATCCAGAAAAACATCATACCTACGTCCAAGCTAATTTACAACCCTCAACCCACCTAACCGTGGGTACAGCGAGCTAGCTCGGTATTTTTCTTCAAATAATTAAATTTTATACTACATGTAGGCTAAAGCAGCCACCCCCAATCCCCTAACCCACTTAACCCCTAAAAGTCACCCCTACCAAACCAAAAGCAGTCTAACCCACCTAACCCTGGGAACTGCGAGTTTACTCGCCTAATTCTTTTTATAAAATTGGATTCCACACCTCAAGCGATCTAACCCACCTATCCACCCACCCCCTAACCCACTAAGCCCCTAGAAACCACCCCAGTCAAACCTCGAGCAGGCTAACCCACCTAACCCTGGAAACATCGAGTTCAGTCGCTTTTTTTTCAAGAACTAGATAAAATCCACACTATAAGCCGGCTAACCCACCTAACCACCAACCCGATAACCCACCAAACCCCTAGCCAAATCACAAGCAGACTAAGTAGGTAGTACCCACGGTTAGGAGGGTTGAGGGTTGTAAATTAGCTTAGACGTATGATGTTTTTCTGGATTACTAAAAAACAGTGATAAATTTCATAATTTCCGCACCGGTAGCTTAAAATATATGACATTTTAAAGAAATTTACAAAAAATTGTGACCCTACCTCAAAAAATGACGCGTGGCTGGAATTGGTTCCATTATTTCCCACTGTGCGGCGGACTGCGACGGACTGCGGTGGACTTACCTACACCCACATTTTGTCAACAATAACAATAAATGCAATATATTTCTCCAACCAACTGCAACGTCGTAAAAAACAGAACACCAAATTCCAAGATCATGTCCAAATATTTACAGCTGAGTTGACCAGAGGGGTAATTGCATAACTTTTTATCGGTAGGAATTGATTCATTTCGTTATTTACGTTGCTGAGCCGACAATTTATTCAAACAAATGACGCAATGGTTTAGAAATAATCTTCAATCCCATTCAGATTCTGATAAATAGTGCGTTTCGCAATTAGGGTGCAGTTAATTGTTATAGCTTTTGATCAGCATAATCAGCATCCTATCGAAAAAAATAAAAAATCCACAGAATATCATGAATTGATTTTCTAAAAAACGACATCTATAGAACATTACCGAAACTATTGACTCGTGCCAAATTTTGAAACAGTTCAAATATTTGTATCTAGATGGCGCTAAATCGTTAATTCAAGGTTGTGAATAGTGATGTCCATGTTCCACATAGTTGCAGTATCTACTAAACTTGTGTCATGTACATGAGTTATCAACATATATATAAATTAAAGTTTGGAGGATCAAAATTTACAGTATCTAACCGGCTCAGACAAAACTAAATAGATATAATTAATTTTCTTTTCGTTTAAGTAGAAGCTTGGAACTATCACAAAGTAATAAAGATCTGTCTTGGTGTATCTAAATACATTAACAACTTATAGTTCTTTTATTGTTATTTTACTGCTGTTAGAAGCAACCTATTAGCAACGTCTGTACTGATGAAAATTTATATGTTAGATAACTGTGAAAGGTCTATAAGTTTTTAGAATATTTTTATTTTAAAATGACAATTTGAATGACAAGACTCTAGAATGATAGCTGAATATTTCTATTTTGTATGGCAGGTCACGAACAACAGTATGAGAAGCACAGACCAGAAGAACACTAAAATCTCAATTTAAATCATTTTGAAGGATATTGAAATACTATTGCTTCATATTGAAAAAATTTGTCTGCTCAACAACTTAAATAATGCAAATCATGTAAAGAACCGTCAAAATGCAAACCATTCCTACTCTTAGTGTTATTGTGCTACACAATTACCCCGCTGTTTCAGTTCAGAATGCTTCAATTTCAATTTACGTGCTGGATTCGCTCATTTGCAAATAAAATTTAACGTATCAGAGTCAGGATACTCCATTAATCAAGCTCACTTTACTCGCTCTTGCATTTTACGGAACAAGGCTACCATGTCATGAATCAATGTAAAAATAAATATTTTGATTGATTATAAGTGATATGAAACAACAAATAACCTTGACAAAATTAATTACGTCAAACCACGTAATTAGGTGACATTGAAAAATTCTAAAAATTTAATAGTTAAATTTAGTTATTTTATTTCATTCGATGAAAGAAAGCGCGTTTGCATTGTCACAGACTACAATCGCAACAATGTTGAATGTTGATATTATTGGCGACAAGCAGGGCCGAGCACATCACTATTGTTAAATAACACAAGCCCGCAAATACTTGTTGTGGAATTTATTTTTTATGCTGCGTAAATTGAATGTGAAATGTGTGTATTTAAACTATCCAAATGTTAATAAACACGTGAGAAAATGATAACATTCGGCGGTGGGAACAATTCCACGGCGTTAGAAGATACAGGTGCAGTGTTGTGAACTTTGTTTTTCCCTTTTCGTTTTGTGGGACTTTGAGTTATTCAATTGTTATTTTGTAGGGGAAGTGAGGAGCATCTGCGAGAGTGTGTGCAGCGATGGGTCCAACGCGACCGTGCAGCCAGGGGGCTCCAACCAGCGGCCTCGGATGGATATAGCATGCGTTTTGGATATAACCCAAACATCGAATCTTGCTCATAGGAGAAGAGCATTAGAAGAAGTTCGATTGGCGTCTGAGCTAGTCAATGCTAATTTACATCATATTCATGTAAGTAATCTCATAAAACTATAACATTTTTGTAAAAAACAATAAATTAGTAATATCCATAGAAATGTCCTTCAAAATGGGTCTTTCCTCTTACCAAAGTTAGTTTGATAGCAATTTAGAATGTAGAAACAAATTTTAAATTTCTGTAAGATTTGACATTGAAAATTGATAAGTATACATGGAAATACCCGTGTTTTAACTAACAAATAACTGTACCGACACTCGGATCCTGGGTTTTTCTCAGCTGTTAGCAGTAATTTATTTCATTATCTGTATTATGAGAGACGTAACTATATTTATTTTTGTAAATAAATGGATCTTCTGAACCCACTCCTGTGCAGGATAATTATGTGTTATTTTATATATTGTAATATATGATTTTTTTTAAAAAACATCTTGAATTTAAGTGAAATGTAATGTAATATGTAATTTACTTTGAGATAGCTATCACATTTCACTTACTTCAAGATTTCAATTCGTTCATTATTTTGTTCTTCAATTTGAAAGAACATAAATAAAAACCTTCCTGCTTCTGCAACCTTGTCAATAAACCTTGAAATACATCTATCAAACACACATAGAATTCTAGCTAATATTAATTATTAAAAGTCGGGTTATAGGAAGCCTGAATGTCTAACAACCAGTCTTACCAAGGGGTCATTACCCAGTTACTGGGTTGTGAAACTCACATAAGCAGTCGCTGCATTTATAATATGGTATTCACCTGCAACCGATTTGGCTGGAAGCCGATTCCAACATAGGGAATAGGCTAAGCAGATGATGTTGATTATTTAAAGTAGATTCATGATGTTGCCAAGGAGTATTTGTAGGACTTTTGTTTAGTAATTTTTATTCATTACTCTTCCTTTTGTTAGCAAAATAAATGATCATCAGCTTTTGTAGGCAGATGTTTTTTTGGCTGAAGCAAGACATGCCTCACAAGGCTTAAAACCTAAGATTACGGTGTTAAAATAATCTTAATTTTTTCAGTTTGAAAAGCTAGACTTTGGTGAGACAAATGTGCTGGACACATTCTACAATGCGGACGTGGCACTGGTGGACCTCAGTCTGCAGTTGCAGCAGAGTTCGTTGCTGTATCATCTGGGAGTACGGGAAAGCTTTGACATGAAGGAAAATGTGCTGCTGTATAATGATGTTGATGCGGACTCTACGCTTAGGCTGAAGGTACCACATTTGAATTGAATTTCGTATTAATCATTCATCATGAAACGTTATTTGTAAGCTATTACAATGAGTTTTAAAAGCCATAAAGACAGTGATGTGGTGATAGCTGAAAGGATAATACATCAAACACAAGTAATGTCTAATTTTCTTGGATAAACATGATACTTAATGCTACAATTTGCAGCTATTGATTAAATGCATACTTTTTAAGTTATCACCAAGAAAACAATGGTAATAAATGACCGTAAGACTCACACCTTCATTAACATATTCATCTACCTAGTAATCTATACAAATAACTAAAATTGGAGTGTCTGTTTTTAATATTAAAATAACTACTTTTTACTAAGTGTATATGGATGTATACACGGCACATATACCAAAACAACATTTTTTACAATTTTTGTCTGTCTGTCTGTTCGTTCCGGCTAATCTCTGAAATGGCTGGACCGATTTTGACGGAACTTTCACTGGCAGATAGCTGATGTAACAAGGAGTAACTTAGGCTACTTTTATTTTTAGAAAAAATAAATAATAGTTTAAAAAAACTAAAAACACGCTGAATTTTGAGACGTATGTCAGCGTAGTTTTCAAAGACGGTTTTTATGAAAAACTTTTTGTTAAATACCACGCGGACGAAGTCGCGGGTAACAGCTATTACCTATAATATAACCTGAGTTAACACATCTTACCGCGGTAGTACGTCCTCCTGCGTTAATATCCGACATCCACGCGGGCGAAGCCGCGGGCAAAAGCTAGTTCCAAATCTTTATTATGGACACTAAATACAGATGCTCACTAGTTAGGTATATCCTATTTCATTGTTTTGACTTTAGATTCAGATACATTTAACTCTGACCTTGCACAGCCATATGACATAATGATTTAAAACTAAGGAATTAAATGGGATTGTTCTCATTGAGACTAAAACTAACCTTGGGAATGATTTATGGTACTTAAACAAGGTTGCGCATGAGAACCCATTCTATTGTTACTTACTAGGTACTTTGTAACTGGGGCCCTGTTTACTTCCTAGTCATTGAATAAAAAGAAAAGCATTACTATTTATCTAACCGCACCACAAAAAAGTTAAAAATAAGAATAGGAAGTCACTTGGGGAATAGGAGGTCACTCATATAGGAAAAAAAAATAGCTAGTGCGCATACTGATTCTAGACCCCCTAGAACCCTAGTAAATCTTATTTTCGTTTCATAGAAAAGTGTAATAGAATAGAAAACTTTACCAATACGTACATGGTCAAAATGTATGGAACTGCCATTTTTATTTTTAACCCATGAAATATTTCTACCTATCTCTAGAATCATAATTATTCTGAATTCATGGTTACTAGTTAAAATCTTATCCTGCATACTGTTAACATTAGCATATCCGTGACGCGAACCCATAAGATTTTCCACTACCAAAAATCGCTCATCGAGCCTAAAGAAGTTTTGACTTCAAAAAAGTAACTGGTCGAAAGATCTCAACCAGATAGAGCACATAGTACTAAGCGCCAGCTGCCAAGGCGCCACTTATCTCAATAATAGACAAAGTCATATCTTACTTATACGACGCTATTATTAAGACCGCTGTACTCTGTAACATGCAATCATGTCATTATGTCTTTTGTCCACAAACAAAAGTTGCTCTCTTGGACTTGACCGTACTGGTAACAAAATTGTAACATCAATTTTTTTATCGATTGACTATTAATAACTAGCTTTTGCCAGCGGCTTCGCCCGTGTGGAAGTCCGTAATTACCGAGATGAAAAGTATCCTATGTATTAATCCGGGTTTTAAACTATAGATAGTTCAGTCCATGAAGACGACGCGCTTTGACAATTGTACTGAGAGCGGTTAAAAACAAAGGAAAGCGGCGCAGAGGGGCGCGTCATCGTGGATTGAACTATCTATATCTCTCTGTCAAATTTTATCCAAATCCGTTCGGCCGTTTTTGTGTGATTATGTAACAAATATCCAAACATACGCTGACCCGTTAGTACCGGCTGTCATTTGTGAATCTTTGACAGTGGTTACGGGTCAGAAGCCCAAGTCTGACAACCAGTCTTATCTAGGGGTATTGTATTACTCAGGTTGTGGAGGTCAGATAAGCAGTCACTTTATGTGAAATACTGGTTATTCAGCTGCTTTCGTTTAGACTGGAACCCGACACCAATATAGGAAAAGGCAGGTAGATGATGATCATTTCGTAAATACCTATTTAATGTTCAATATGCGTATTGGGAAATTTTATTACGTCATTAACGTTAAAAGATTATTCTAATTCAACTTGAATAAAAAACAGACACAGGAAAACACGGCATCGATTACTGATAATATCCTATACCAAAAATTAATTTACTACATTCTTCTATTCCTACTACCATTACTCGAAAAAAAAAAACTGAAAAAGTTCTTTATAATTTTAATTTCGATGCAAAAACTCATGTTTTTTAGATGGTATAAGTACTGTGAGAAAAAAGTCTTAACCAGTCTGTTTTTGTGGAAAGAAATCTTTCAGAAAAACATCTGACCATCAAAACAAACTCAATTAAAACAAAAATGTGGTTAGTTATGTCTTTTGCTAACTGTACATGACTAATATTCACCATTATGTTCTGAAACATTACATGGAATTATCGAACCTTTGTGGTGTGAAGGAGGAAAATTTTCTTATTCTTTTGTACCTACTGGTTTTAAATTAATAATGATTTATTTAGATTAGAATGTGAAGAGTGGTCTGAGAGACGTATGACTTATCATTGTGCAATATTTGTGTGAGATCTTTATTATGAGGAAATATCATAATCTTCAGTCTTGTTCATTTAGATTTAGAAGTAAAATTAGGTCGTGAGGGTCTGTTTGTGTGTGTACTCAGCCCAGACCCTAATTAGTTTCCCCTGTATCTATCTATGTATGGAACAGGATCTTGGAACTCGATTTTCACCCTCTTCAAAACATCAGATCAATTTTATATTTTGCACACATATCAAGGACCGATAACAATACAATAATTTCATATTGTGCCATTATCCAGAGGGGTAATTGCGGAACTTTTTATCGGTAGGAATTGGTTTAATCATAGTTAAACAACATTCATTGCGTTATTTACGTTGCTGAGCCGACAATTTATTCGAACAAATGCCGCAATGGTTTACAAATAATCTTCAATCCCATTCAGATTCTGATAAATTGTGCGTTTCGCAATTAGGGTGCAGGCCAGGATCACTAATAAAAGTAGTAGTAGCGGAAATAAAAATTAGAAAATAAACTTTTTTTGTTTTCTATTAAAGCGTGTTTTTTAGTTTCTTTTTGCTTGTTTTTTACTAGTCGAGACACTGTGTGTCTCCTCCAAAGGCCTCCACTCCTTTCATCTTTCGTGATTCCGAGTTTCCTCCTTCCGGTTTTTTTATGGAACCTTTGCAACCGTAAACCGACTCACATGAACTCAAATTATTTTATCATCTCATTTAAAGCACCGCCCGGTACAGTAGGCCGCACGTCAGTGGTAGCACTTTGACCATAAGCTTGGCTAGCATACTCAGTACTCAATATGCGGAGCAAAATTTTCAACAGAATAAGAGGACAGCGGGGTAATACACTAACGTAACACACTATCAGTAGCAATAATTTTTATTTTGACAGATCAACAACATTGCTTGTGTTATTTACGTTGCTGAGCAGACAGTTTTTTCTAGCATATAAATCAATGCATAAGCAATATATATTTGAAAATGATTCAGATTGAAATTGATAGTGTACTGCGCATACTCTTTTTGTTACGACGTGTGGCCTGCCATTCAAAATAGAAATACTCAACTATCATTGAGTCTTGTCATTCAGATTTCCACGCCCGCTCATTCACACTTTATCGGCAATTTTCCTATTATTGAAATATATATCTACGTGTATAGTATATACGTATTTGCTGTCAGCCACGTCTTGAATATACAGTACCTATCAAGTTGTTACTCTCAATTTGTCAAATTGTCCCGTTCGTGTGTTCAATCATACGAGAATGACAATTCAAATACGTCTATGCCTAATTCAATTATGGGTCGGGTTTTTATTTGAGGAATTGTATGTGTTTTGTTGTATTGTGTTCTGGTCTTTATTAAGCGATTGCTGGTTTCCGTGCCCTATTTGAAATAGACGTTATAGTTAGTGTGTGTATGTCCTGATGTATGAACCTAACCAAGACAAAAGGAGTATTTAACGATAGTAGCAGGTGGTGTTCCGTAGTTTCTGCCTAGCCCCATGGGACAAAGGCGTGAGTTTATTGATGCATGTACGTTATAATTCGTGAGAAATATGGAATAATTATACAAGCAAACAAAAGATAAGCTTCTTATCTTAAAATCATAATGGTTTTGAATGACCATTAGTAATATAGCCTAGTACCCAATAAATATTAGTAAGGCAAAATTTATTTTAAAAATAATGTTCGGCAGCAGGGGATTTACCGCATTTTAGGGAAAAAACTAAATATGTTCAGTTTTTCCTACCTACCTCAGTATAAACAAAGACCAGATTTTATATATGTGAATGAATAAACAGAAACATTATAATCTAGGTAGGCGTCATGTCTTACCTACCTTTTAGTTTAGTTACCTATTGAAATTTAGGGCCAGTGTACACCGCTAGAAGGCACGACACTTCAGATGATTTTTTTAATTCTAAGACAGAAAATTGCAATCATAGCCATATTGACCATCACTTGAATATTCGGATATTGTTCTCTGAGCACAAGAATATTTACTTTGGTCGGATTCACGTCTCCTCCAAATAATAAGCCGCAAGACTTGTAGAATCCTTTCTCTGGGGTCATATTTGACTATCTGATTTATCATCGGAGAGTTCATCATCAATTGTTGCGTTGTATTATATAGGAAGATTTTTTAGTCACCGTCCAAATTATGATATATTAATATTTTGCGAAAATCATTTAATACGTGTTTTTTCTTTTAGTATCACTCAATACAAAAATATTGAGATATCACATCACAAAGTTATCTATAAAAAGTTGATGATTCTGGACACCGCCGCGCACTAGGTAATAGCGCGGGCTATTACCTAGTGCGTATGCACCGCGCTAGGTATTAATTTCGGCGGCCCTCCCCGCGCGCCGCCGAAATTAATTGAAAACAATAATAAACAAAGTGGCAAATTTTTTCTTGCCGAGGGTTTCGTAAAAAGCGACTAAGAGAGTTCTTCTAGAGAATCGGCAGCAGTGTTCTCTATGCATTGTAGCACAACCTGCCAGCCCAGTGTGGCGATTTATATGGCAAAGCCGCCCAAATTGGGGGAGGACTATGTCCAGCAGTGGACGTCTTTCGGCTGCAATGATGATTATGATGAGACTCAACCTCAGCCATGTCCTAAATACTCTGCCGTGCTGTCCGCCGTTGTATACTATACCTTACAAGTTCTGGAAATCTGGAGAGTCATGTCATGACTTTGCGTAGGTAGACAAGTTCTAACCTGTGGTAAACAGATAAAACTTATTCAAAGTCATTTATTTACTTTTATTTTACCTATTGTTTACAAGAATTACTAGTATTTACAATACGATAAAACGACTTGAAATACTTATTTAAGCATATGAATTGTGGTTTAAACTATGAATCATTAATGGTATTAGATTCCTTCCTTTCTCAGCTATGTTGGGGCCGGCTTCCAGTCTAACCGACTGCCTATCTGGCCTCCACTAACTGGGTACCCACACTAGCACAGTACACATTGGCAAGACTGGTTGATTCCATTGAATAAGAAGCAATGTTTTTGGGCTATCCCATCCGATCTCGCCTTAAATACACGTGTATCGATAATTGTATTAAATTACCAAACATTTTCCTTACGTCTTAAAAGCATTTAGTCACAGAATTTATACGAAAATACTGGTTAAATTCATTCATTAAATTAATTATTCCATACGATATTCCTATTGAAGAGTGACTCACACGAATGATCAATGAATTACTCACAGAAGCTCCCAGCTCATTCCTCTTAATCAATTATATAACGTTTTTTTTTCCCATTGCCAGTTATCTCTACCGAATTTCCTGTTTGTATCCTACAAACTGACGGATGCTGGGACCTGTGTGACCACGAACCCAGCTGCTACCAAGTTCAAAGGCGAAGACTCTGCTGATCCCAAACAGCATCTGACCCTGAGACTGAAGAATATACTGCAAGATGTTGAAGTACAGACGAAGTAAGTAAAAACAAGGCATAGAAAATGAAGAGCGCAAACCTACAGATTTTTGATGACAGTGTAAAATACTCATTATTTCCTGTGTCGTAAAGTGCAAAGTTTGGAAACAACAATCAATTCCCCGTTTGACCGTGACGCGGTCGTATGTACTCGTTTGGAATAATAACTTAGACACTTAAAATAAGGTTTATTATTCAACGTCAGCTGGTCTGATCTAATTTTTGGTCTTCAGTCTTAAGATTGCGTAACACACTAACAGTAGTAATGGCTTTTATTTTGACACTTCAACAACATACATTGAATTATTAATGTTGTTCAGCAGACAAATTTTTCAAACATATGAAGTAGTGGATTTGTAAAATCCTTCAAAATTATTCAAATTCTGATGGATAGACAGTATTGGGTTTTACCATTAGAAAAGTCTTTGCAGCAACCCGGAATTGAATCTCAATTGATTTGACCTATATTACATGGGACCATAGTAATGTAATACTGGAGTACCACCCACCCACCTACTCTCCACTATTTGAAAAATAAAGTCGTAAGTAATGTTATGAATGTAAGGATGTTTTGCTTACAAATGAATAAAGGTCAACTTGTGTTCATTGAATTGAAATGTTGTTCATTTAAGAAGCAAGTTTCTGTGGCATTTTATTATTATATGGATTTAATAGTGTAGTTACAACGCACCAATATCATGTTTTTATTCTTTATCCTTTTCCTGGTCGTAGTTTTTATGATCACCCGTATAATAAATACTTTGTATTAAGGTATGTAACAATGCGCTTCCCGCATTAAGCGGATTCCCCTGTCCTTCATCAGGTTGTAGGTTAAACTGATGGAAGCATACCCGTTATTAGCCAGAGGGGTAATTGCGTAACTTTTTATCAGTAGGAATTGGTTTCATATTCATAGTTAAACAACTTTCATTGTGTACATACATTATGTACGTTGCTGAGCCGACAATTTATTCGAACAAATGACGCAATGGTTTAGAAATAAACTTCAATCTCATTCAGATTCTGATAAATTGTGCGTTTCGCAATTAGGGTGCAGATCAGCTAGAGAGCAGTGGTGACCAATGGTTACGGTTCCGACTAACCGAGTTTTAGATCCTATAGGAACCAGACAGGCGCTTTACTGTGTCTAATGCGCCATGAGGTAACCAGCATGTCCTAGAACCTAAAATTCGAAGACATGTGACCAACACGCACTGATAATAAAGAGGAGATCTGTGTCGTAGCAGTGTGAACATTATAGACTAATTGTGCAATTGTACGACTCTTTTCGTCTGAATTGTGGGACCTTACGTTCTGGCTTGGGGAAGGAGGGATATGTCGAGCAGCGGTGGTGTTTTCTTTTAATATCACAGTTGTACTTAATTCTTATTACAATGTAGTATATTAGCTAATAAGTCATTTAAACATAATAGTTACATGAGAGTATAAAAAAAGTCTTTATTGATACAAAAAACCTTTGACATTGCTAAAGAATAATACATAATTTGTTAAACTAAAGGTCACACAGATACGGTAAACCCTGACTCCTAAACTAGGTGATCCTGTGACTCAGGACTCAGTGTTCTGCTGTCACTGTGATACCAAAAAACCTTTTATTTGGTGTTCAAACTTTACAAAAAATAGCCATTTACATTGATGGTTACAAAATATGTATATTAAAATTAATAATTAAGAAATTTTTAAGGAGTTTCTAGTTGTTTAAGTGTATGTATGTTAGAGTGAGGAGGGTGTATGTTATTAGAGTATGTATGTGAGGGTGAGTATGGGGTGCGTGTGTAGTAGCGTTTAGGTTTGTGTGAGGACGTGTTGAAGTGCTTGAGATTGTGTTGTATATGTGGTGGTGATATGTTCTAAAAGTGGCAAAGAATACTGAGAAAATGCAAACAACAAATGGAACAGCATATACGACTACTGCTGGTGGAGTAGTAGTTCTTCTGTTCGAGCGTAGTCTTGATCCTGAAGCCAATTTTGTACTTTACTCTTCATGATTAAACTGTTGGCATTGGCGATAGAAAAACTAAAGTTTATTCCACTAAAAATACTCTACTTCTTCCCAGAGCCCACCTCCAAGAAAAGTTCCTATCGGACCTCCGCAAAGCGCGGGAAACATACACCGGATTGGAACTTGCAAACATGCTCCACGCTATGCGCAGACGCCTCGACGACCCAGCCGTCCTATCAGGAGACACTATACTCAACATGCTGATATCCTACCGCGAGATACAAGACTATGACGCCATTGTGCACGTGGTGGATGATCTGAAGACTATTATGAACAGGAAGAACTATGTTAATATGCCTATAATTAGGTTTATGTACGCTTTTGCGATGAATCGGTAAGTTTTCTTGTCACTTTATTTCTTTCTAGTAAGGTTGAAATTTTTTCGTTCCTTATGGATCCGGACATAAAAAAGCACCATCCCCTTTCTTCCCGTTGGTGTCGTAAAAGGCGACTAAGAGACTTACTAGAGAATGTGCAGCAGCGTTCTTTATGCGTTTTACCACTATACTGTGATCACCAACACGCTTGCGAAGCGTGGTGATTATTACAAACCCTTGAGAGAGGTCTATGTCCAGCAGTGGACGTCAGCTGAAATGATGATGAAGGTTGAAATTGACCTGAAAAAGGACCGGGAACCAGTCTTGCTATGAGTATCTTATTACTCAAATAAAGGGTTGTAAAGGTAAAATTGGCAGTTGCCCCAAGTAACGCACTGTTAGTCAGCTGCATTCGAGTACAACTGGCAGCCGAACTTAGCATAATTGGGAAGAAGGTAGGCAGATGATGTTGGTTGTAAGATGGTTGCTGGAGTCAAAGCCTGCCTATCAAATATCGCTTTGGCTATAAGATCGCCCATTGTAACACCCCTTTTTAGGGTTCCGCACCTCAAAAGGAAAAAGCGGAACCCTTATAGGATCACTTTGTTGTCCGTCCGTCTGTCAAGACCCTTTTTCTCAAGAACGCGTGGAGGTATCAAGCTGAAATTTATATCAAATACTCAAGTCTACTGTTCCTTGGAGCTGTGAAAAAACCAAACTTCTAAGCTAACGCAATCAAAAGATATAGCCATTTATGCCGCAAATTTCCGCAAATATTCGAAACTCGCAAGGGAATCAAAACCTAAAGGGTACTTCCAGTCGATCTAGAATTTTGAAATTTGGTACGAAGCAACGTCATATAGCACAGATAAAGGAAAAATTGCAAAAACCGTAAATTTTTAGTTACATCATATAATAAAAATATTTTTTTAAATTTTAAACTTTATACCTACAGGTTTGTACGGAACCCTCGGTGCGCGAGTCCGACTCGCACTTGGCCGGTTTTTTTGGAGTGGGAAATCATAAAATGACGTCTCCCGCTCGGGGCGGAGACAATCTCGCGACCCTGGCAGGCATTGTAACACCCCTATGTCCTTAACCCTTATTTCGAATTTGTCCGGTAGGATGGACAAGTACTTTTGATAAATCTGTTGCTGTACGAGAGTCTAACATGTCACAGAAACCCAAATTTTATCATAAATTTGTAAAATTTGCGTTTTAAGAACTCCGTCGAAATAAGGGTTAACTTTTCACTATAATTTGTTATTATAAAAGAGATTCTATCTAATGATTGATATTCGCTCGTAAAACACGATTATGGAGGTAAAATAAGTTATAAACTTATAATTCAATGAAATATTGTTATAATAACACCGTTAACTACAATGATAGGTAAAACGGGTGTCCGCAACTCCACGTCAATGCGCGTATTTTCCATACGCGGCTACAATGATAGTGGACTGTTTGTTTTAAAAATACATATTCTTGGTATAAGTAATTCTTATATCTTTATTTATAAACATTAACGCTACACCTATTAGACCACAATTAATCATGACTCTGTTTACTTTATGAACTATTAAAGTTGAATTTCTAATAATAGACGGTAAACCACTGTTTTGTTTGTAAACCTTTTATGACGAATCTATTATCTAGGTAAGTACTTGCAGAACATTTATCAAAACTTGTTGGTAAGGTTCGGTGTCACGTGGCGTTCTGTAGTTTCTGCCTACCCCAATGGCGAGTTTCTGTATGAATGTTGGTATAAATAATAAATGTTTGTATTTCTGTTAGTAGGTTTGTACATAAATGTCTACAACGTCAATATAACTGACTAGTCTGAGAAGAAAGGCTGAAACAAATTCAGAGGTCACAGTCTCTTTTAAAGTCCAGACATAACCTTGGTCACATCATGTGAAGACCAAATAGACCGGTCTCTGAAGTGGTAGCGGTACTTGTATGCTACAGAAATGTATTGACTAACAAACCTCCATATTTGCAAATATTATTTTGTTTCTCTCTTACATTGACACTTACACGTGATGAGCCGCAGGTGCAATGCCTTTTTTATGCCAAGGAAATATCAACTTTGCGTACTTTGAAAGAAAGTAAAACAATAAATCGCAGTGGAAAACACACTATGCTTGACCAATTATTAAAATAAAGAATTCTAACATGCATTCACTTTCTCTTTCCAGGCGGAACAAAGAAGGAGACAGGGAAAATGCTCTCAAAGTATGCGTCAAAGCATTGGAGAAGAAAGAGAACAGATTCCCTGACATGCTGTGTCTGTGCGGGCGCATATACAAGGATAAATTCGTTGAATCTCAGCACACTGATAAAGAGAGCTTGGCCAATGCAATCAAGTGGTATGTAGTTTTGTACTATATTTATTTTCATCAACAGGTAAAAAAAATATACTTATTATGGTTCTGTGTGGTATCTGCCTTAAAGAATATGACCACCCCATTTCTTTACGTGGGTGTCGTAGATGACGACTAGGGGTAAGAAAAACACAGTGTACGCACAGTAATTAAGAATGTTCGAACTTATTCATAATCATTTATTTGGTTCAATAAAAATAAAAACTTTTTACAAAAAAATAACAACCAATTTTAGTGTTTTTTTTTAATCCTAAATAACGGTTCATAAAACTCACGGTTGGCACTCTTATTTATAAATTGAAATAAAGTTGGAAAAGCTAAAACTGGCTCGCGATTTGTTGTTTCGCCTTATCTCGCGTTCACCCTTAGTCGTCATCTACGACGGACGTAAAGAATACCACCAACCCATTTCTTCCAGTGGGTGTCGTATAAAGCGACTAAGGGAGTAACTAGAGAATGGGCAGCAGCATTCTCTAAGCATCTTACCACAATACTGCGATCGCCATTCCGCCTGCCAAGTATGGTGATTATGGCAAATGTCCCCTTTGGGGGAGGGCTTTGTCCGGCTATGGAAGTTTGTCGGCTAAAATGATGATTTTGGTTAAAACAGTGAGAGGGCAGTACATTTATCTCTTCTCTGCCTGGTTAGGACGGATATTTGAAATAGGAAAGTTGTATTATGTATGTAACATTATCTATTGCATCTGCATTATATCAACAATGCGTGGTTATTGCTAAAGACTATGCTAATCACTATTCCCATAGCCATACTATCTTAAACTGGTTTAATTCAATAGTCATGTTATGACAGTTTCTCCAAAATACAAAGTAGCAAATCAGAAGAACAATTCCCGTATTTTTAAGACCGTTCCCGTTCTAAACTCAGTCGCTCTATCTCCTATATATCTATATACTATATATCTTAGGACAACCAACACAATGTTATCTGATCCCAAACTAGGCAGAGCCTGTACTATGGCAACCAGACAACTGATAAACATACTTATATATTTCTAAATACATACATATTATAGATAAATTACACCCAGACACAGAACAAATGATTGTGCTCATCACACAAAGATTTGTCCTGGGTGGGAATCGAACCACGACCTCAGTCTTAGCAGCCAGGATCACTAACCACTAGACTAACAGGAAAACATCGTTTAATTTACCAAATTTTTTGGCAAATTCTTGCTATTGATTGTTACTGAGAAGTTAGCCACTAGAGTTTGAACGTTTTTAATTACAGATCCTAGCTATTGATTGCGTTCCACTCCACTCAACCTCAATCCGTTTACCGTTCTCCGTTTCCAGTATCCCAACATATTTATTGATGTTCTTTTTATACATTTTTCAGGTACAGACAGGGTTTCGAAGTGCAGCCAAATGAGTATGCGGGCATCAATTTGGCAACACTTTTAGTTATAGCTGGCAATGACTTTAAAAACTCACAGGAACTACAACATATTGGTAAGTAATTTTTATTAAGGAATTCCCTGACTGATTCACAAGGTATAACTGAAGCGGGAGTATAAAAACACGTACACACGGCTACATTTCAAGCTATTCATATCCAGTTTTAGCTGACCTCGCATTGTATAAGGTTTTCTTACAATGAGAAGTCAGCTTATACTGGAAATGTATAGCTTGATATTTCGTCGTGCGTACTCAATCCTTAATCTGTTGTGTTATTCATAAATTAGTGTTTAGCCATGTGACTCTTATTTCATTGTAATAAGGCATGAGTTGCAATCATCAACACTCTTTCGTTAAATGTAACAACCAAGCATGTTCAACAGATGTAGTCCGCATTAATGTAATTATTTGAATTCCATTGTTTCAAATCACATTGGTCAACCACCCATTACTCAGGAATTCTTGTGTTTTAATTCTGGCTAAGCGCCAAATAGACAAATGTCTAATGGATTAATAATTTTATGTGGCTATATTTCATGGAGCATTTGACATAATGAATTGTGTCATAATAAACTTGCCTAAAGTATATCATTACGTTTCGTTTAATCTTCTTGACTGTACATACCAAATGAGTTTGTCATAGTGCGTGACATTACTGCATTCTAGAACAAGAAATTGATAACCTCGTTACACTAAAATATTTATCTATCAATTTCCGCTTGTTCAGATTTTTCATCAGTATGTGATCATAGATTAAAAGATATTAAAAAAACTAAAAAAAAACACGCTTCCATTGAAAACCAAACTAAAAAGTACAAAATAATGGAAAAAAGCGTGGGGTGCTTTTTAAGGTATTTTTTTATTGATATCAGGCACCCCACGCTTTTTTTTCCATTATTTTGTACTTTTTAGTTTGGTTTTCAATGGAAGCGTGTTTTTTTTTTAGTTTTTTTTAACTATTATTTATTTTCTATTATTTAGGGTGTTTCGAATTTTGAGACGTATGTCAGCGTAGTTTGTGACGTATGTCAGCGTAGTTTGCGTCGTATGTCAGCGTAGTTTGTGACGTATGTCAGCGTAGTTTTCGAAGACAGTTTTTTTGCTGTCCTGGTAACCCTGGCAAGGATAATGGCACAAATTTATGAAATTATTGCATTGTGATCGGTCCTTGACAGGTGTGCAAAGTTTGGATGAAATCTGGTCGTTTAAAGTGCGTCAAAATCGCGCTACAAGGAGTCGGTTACAAACAAACATACAAGTGAAGCTAATATAAAGCGTGTAAAAATATACGAACTGAATCAAAGGTCAGACATAATTTAGCCTATTTTTATTGCAAACCGATTCTCACTAGCTAAAATTATTGCTGCTATTGATGTCGGTTGTTCCGGCAGACCGGAGTCGGGTAGCCTCTGACCTTAAGATATGTATACCCTAACAGGTGAAACGAAGACCATATGCAGGTCACGAGAAGTAATATTTTTAGTAAAATAAAGAACTTTAAACCGAATCCTCCGCGCGTCACCACCAGTCAATATGGCAATGCTTGAGGTATATGACTAGCAATTAACGTCTTTCAATTGAATAATGATGATGATGAGGTACCGTGTGATGCCGGACGTAAAGAATAGCATCATCCCATTTCTTCACGTGGGTGTCGTGAGAAGCGACTAAGGGACTTACTACAGAATGGGCAGCAGCGTTCTCTATGCATTTTACCACCATACTGCGATCGCCAACCCGCTTGCCAAGCGTGGTAATTGTGGCAAATCCTCCCAAATTGGGGGAGGTCTATGTCCAGCAGTGGACGTCTTTCGATTGAATATTGATGGTGATGAGAATCTTAAATTTATCTTTTGTGTCCAGGCATGGTGCTAAACCATCTAATAGGCAAGAAGGGCAGTCTATCGTCACTAAAAGACTACTGGGATGTGGCCACATTCTTCGAGATATCAGTACTAGCTCAAGACTACGTGAAAGCGATACAGGCAGCGGAATGTATGTTTAAACTTAAACCACCGAATTGGTACCTGAAATCAACTATTGGAAATATTGAATTAATTGATAGGTAAGTTATTTTATTACTGTTAAGACGGCTGAATGTATAGGGATAGATATTTGAATGCATGGGCGGCTGAATGTTTGCGATAGATATTTAAATGCATGGGGTACCCAGTAAAGATGGTCTGTATCTATCTATATTAACAATATAAAGAGGTATATTTTTTTTGTAAGTTTGTATGTAGAGGGTTATCTCTAGAACTACCAGTTGGATTTAATAAATGTTTTTTCATTTGATTCTTCAATTCTTGAGGAAGATCGAGCAAAAGAAAATAAGTACGAAAGAACGTAAATAAAAAAAATAACACGGAAGCGAAGTGCTAATCTTTAATAAGTTTGCTTGTCATACCCGCAAATATTGTATAAATGTCTGTTCAAATGTGTATTCTGTTGTGTCCCAGCAGTGGGAAAAAAATAGGCTAATCATCACGGCTGTTCAAATATCGTATTGAAATTGTACGAAAACCGAAATTAAATTGGCAGTCGTGATTCTTATAACATGTTATATTAGCCCAAGTAACTATGTTGAGAAGGATAGAAAAACCACTTAGTTCAGACTTGTGTGCTGCAGGTTTAGGAAAAGTGAAGAAGTATCACTGCCGGAGCAGCAAGTATTCTCCTTTTGGATGGAGTACTTCGTGGAGGCAACTAAGAGCGAATGTGAAAATATTATCCGGTTTCCGGTAAGTCAAGTTTTAATGCTAATAAAAATAATAATTTGCCCCCTAAACAAACCACACGTCCTGATTGACCATCTAATCATGTGGACACACACGAAAGAAATTACTGGCGTGGCTGATGTGGCTCTGGAAACCCACTTAAAATGGAGACTTGTTCAAAGAGAAAACGTTTACGCTACCCGGCGGCGGGTTTGCCGTTGCCCGGGCGCACTTGGAGCTGACCCGCGGCCACTAAGGCTGGGAAGCAAGAGTTCGCATGAAATGGAGCAAAGAAATCCACCTATGCATCATGCGAACTTATCTCTGATAAAAACTGACATGACCACCTACACCTGCAACTACAACTGCATGAACTTTTTTCGTGTCGGTATCCTGAGATTTCTGTTTCGGAATAACGGGTTTCAGAATGGTTAGGAGATGTATGCAGTTAGACGAAAATACACTATTAGAATAAAATTCACCACACACTACATTTACTAGGCTCTGGCCCATAAATGTAGGTAAAACCAGCCATAAAGCTGAGAAAAACAAAACTTTTCATAGTCATTTTGTTTCTCACACAGGAAGGGTGAAGGATTCATAAAAAAAAACCAAAATGGTTTTTTTTGTCTCCTTTCTGGTAGGCAACCATAGTTGGTTCGATAATCATTTGATGCTAACAAGAAGCAAAAGATAATTGACGTTTGTCTTAATGTCTGTACCTAGCATATTTTCAGATTCTGTGAACTTCATGATAGAAATGACTTCAAAAGTAATATGGTCTCCTAAGAGACTTTTCCTGGAACTGCCCTATCCCAAATCATCATCATCATTTCAGCCGTAAAACGTCCACTGCTGGACTTAGGCCTCCCCCAATTTGGGGGGCTTTGCCATAATCGCCACGCTTGGCAGGCGGGTTGGCGATCGCAGTATTATGGTAAAATAGAGAACGCTGCTGCCCATTCTCTAGTAAGTCCCTTAGTTGCCTTTTACGACCTATCCCAAATATCCTTCCTATATTATTCTCTTGCATAGTAAGCCAAATAATGCTAATACACCCAGCTTCTTAAAGAATATGACAGTTTAAAATATAAACCAGTTTCTCTTTTCTATCTAGGTATTAATCTTAGAAACAACAAAAGTGTACATGCCATCGTACGTGAATGTCAACATGGGTGCTGAACAGAAGTCTGTGGAGATCCTCAACTTATGTCTTGACTCGATGCGCGGTGAGTGTCGGCAGGTGCATCGATGGCTCTTCACCTCGGATATGATTAGGAGTTACAGGTAATTTATAGCTTCTACTCAAATAGTACAATAGTTAATTAAGGAGTAGAGGCCAGGGTAGCCCGCGAAATTCCAGTTTTCTTACGTTTTTCGCGAATCTGATTTTAATCAACTTACACCTGACACTGACCTGCAGATTTCAATAAATAAGATTTTAATTGCATTCAATTAAACGACTATAAACTATCATTTGACTACTAGTACTGTATGGCCAAATATTTTTTTATCGCACACACATGCATTCGACATGCTCTGTTTTGATCCAGAATGCGCATAGCTAAAAATGCCAGCTAAAGTCATACATTCATAATCAGCTTATACCGTTCCCATTGCTGGGACACAGGCCTCCTCTCGAAGAGTAGGAATAGGCCGTAATCTACCACGCGGGCCCAGTGTGGGTTGGTAGATGTCTTCCAATTTTTGGTTAGCTAAAGCCATAAGTAACATGATGTGTGATTTAAAAGCAATTTTACTTTTCAGGCTGTTCGTAAGTTTTGATTTCCTTTTACAGTTTATACAAACGCGACGAGCGCTGCCTGTTCCTGTACGTAAGCGAAAATTCTGACGACTTCCAAATCTTCCTGCCTTCGCAAGCATGTCGACAACGTCTGCACGATCTACTGGGAGAACTCACGGCTGACCACGAGAAGGTCACCGATTTAGATACCAGTGTTATGCAGGATCAGCTGAAGGTATGTCAGATGCCTTGCAACTTGTACAAATAAATTATTATTAAAAATCGAGTGTGTTGCTAGAACAGGGTTGTTTTTGTGTTATTCGATTAAAATAAAAATATGCTTGTATTGCATTGTTCTTACATTGAAAATCGGTTATTGAAATTTGCAGTAATGTACTAGGATCGTGAGTGAAATTTTGAGACAAACTAAATGTATATCATACTTATGCCCGTTTTCACCAACGACCCCTAAATTTTAAGGAGCCCCTAGGCCAATTTAAGTATCACTTATCGCAAGTTTTATTTTCACCAACGTTTAAGGGACACCTAAACTCTAAAGAGATACCTTATATTTAGGGGCCCGATTGTTCGGCCCCTAACCGACCCCTAAGCTAAGGGTTAGTTTAAACTTGTTTGATAGTTGCGTATTCTTGAATATTTAAAAATATGGAAGATCTATGATGTGAGTATTTTGATAGTGTTGAAGCTGCGGAGATGGTGGAATCATTGGCAACCCCTAGATTATTTACACGGCCGCGTGTTTATCGTGAAAGACCAGTCTTTTTCACGTAATATGATGTAAAGAGTTTTTTTACAAGATAAAGTTTATTTCAAGGATAGCGTGATATTGCTACTTTAAAAACTAGAACATATTTTGGGTCCAGGTTTGAGTCTGTTTTTATTTGTGAGGGTCCACCGCCAGTTTTTGTAGCACTCCTTCGTGTAGAGCCACATAAGCTGGTCTTTACTTCTAAAAATCAAAATATATTTTACTTAAAGATTGTGTTCATGGTGTGTATTATGTATGTATTTACATACAAGAATGGTGAAAATCACATGAAATAGGCTCCCGACATAGAGCCTTCTCTATTAATGTACGCATGGTATTTTTTTTTATTACAATAATTAACACGTAAGAGATAAGATACATAAAAACAAAATCAGAGAGAGAGATTCGTTAACAAATATTCAAACCTATAAACAGAACTTGAAGCATTAAAAGCGTTTGTAACTTCCATCCATGAGATGTGTTTCGCCTCGTTAGTGCTTTCGTCCGTTTTTTAATTTAAAACAAGCTTTCGTCCGCGAATTCGTCCGCGTAAATGTCGGTTATCCTGGACGCAGACCAAATTGTAGAATAAAAAGTAGTCTATGTCCTTTTTTGGGGTTCAAACTTACCCCGTACCAAATTTCATCAAAATTGGCTCCTTGGTTCAATCGTGAACAGACAGAAAGAATTACTTCTCGCTTTTATCATATCAAAGTAAAAAATATAGATAGATTGTGTATTTGTAGACCGAAAGCAATTTCACCATTTTTGCTTTTGCTATCCTCAGCAGTAAAATTCTGACCTCGTTTCTTTTTCTCAGCCATTGTAAGTAGGTATAAAATCCAGATAAATACTAACAGCCACACACAATACTAAAGAAATAACCTGAACTGAAATGTCACTGTCAAAAAACTTTTTACAAAAAAATAAAAACCGACTTCTTAAAACACTAAAAAGTGAAAAATAACTTTAATTTTGGAAGTCGGTGGCAAAAAAAAACCATTAAATACAGATACTAAGACACCGACTTCCGAAATACTTAATGCAAATTTAAGACTCATATGGTTTTCACATGGATCTCTCCAAATTGAAATAGGACCACACGGGAAGCACCAGCTTTCAAATAAAAAATAATCATCAAAATCGGTTCACCCAGTCAAAAGTTATGAGGTAACTAACGAACATTAAAAACCTCCTCCTTTTTTTAAATCGGTTAAAATACTTTAAAAAAAAGGCACTGGAACTTAGTTATACTGACAAAAAATTTGAAAATATGTTAGTTTTGCGATGTTGAGATGAAATTGTGTAACGTAATTGTTGTTAAAACATGTTCATAATGTAAAATATTTTTATTTTGTTCTGAATTAACGTAAAAATGTAATTTAAAAAAATTATCGGTAAAAATACGGTTTTGGAATGACTATGACGTAAAAAATCTGTCACTTAACTAAGTAGCCACTATACGAGTGTCCCTTAGCTTCGTGAAAATGAATTTAGTTAAGGGATGCATTTTAAGGGTACCTTAGTCTAAGGGATTCCTACATAGGGTATAGTTTAGGGGTCGTTGGTGAAAACGGGCATTAGACAACAAAAAAAAAATCAATTAGTAAAAGTACGATATCCCATGCATTTTTAAGGTTCTTGGCGTAATATTTTCGCAATTTTTCACGAACTATTTGGCATTTTTGACATGTATGCAGTGACGCGACCGACGCGATACTTTTGTGACACCCGCGCACAATTTGGGCGCTGTATTTATCCGGGCAGTTTTGAGACGCCGATTGTGTATCTTGGGTGTTTTGTATATCAATCACACACAACTTGAATGTCTTAAAATGGAAGCCCTTAGGTAGCCATAGCCCTTATGCCGTTGAATACCGCATATTCTTGATTTAATATGGAAAGGTACAACATCGTAACGTATTTTCGTTCCTCTTTTCTCACTGATCACTGAAACATCGTCCCTTTCTTTTCCTAGTTTGAATACGAGTTAGACGACGGTAACAAACGCATAGTCCTCGGTAAAGGCACGTACGGCATCGTGTATGCAGCCCGCGACCTCAACACTCAAGTGCGCATCGCTGTGAAGGAGATACCCGAGCGCAACCTGGGCGACGTGCAGCCCCTACACGAGGAGATCCTGCTGCACTCGCAGCTCAGGCACAGGAACATCGTGCAGGTAACTGTGGCAGCGCAACCTGGGCGACGTGCAGCCCCTACACGAGGAGATCCTGCTGCACTCGCAGCTCAGGCACAGGAACATCGTGCAGGTAACTGTGGCAGCGCAACCTGGGCGACGTGCAGCCCCTACACGAGGAGATCCTGCTGCACTCGCAGCTCAGGCACAGGAACATCGTGCAGGTATCTGTGTCATTATGACGGGGTTTATCACGCATTAGATTTTCAACTCTCGGTATTGAAGCGAGCATTAAGAATTCAACAGAGGTCATCCTAGTCGAAAACACACACTCACGGCGCTTAGCAGTGTGCTGAAGATCCAGCTTGCGAAAAAATCCCGCCTCGAAATTTTTACGTACGTGCGAATGTCTTCTGATTCTGTAATCGGCTGTCACGTTAGTAGTAGACGGTACTGTGAGAGAGGTACTTCAATGAAACACTTTTTTGGAATTAAATAATATTTATTTACGGAATTAATTGCTTTACGTTTTTATATTTATCTCGTGGCACGTTTTTTCCAAACTGTCCCCTTGTTTTTTTCTGCCTTCTTTCTACATGCCACAATCTATGCAGGACATAATTAGTCTCTATAACAGTACCTTAGCTACATGAGCTTACATTATGTGATGCCCTGTCTCACTAAATCAGACGGTACAGCATCCTAAATTCTCGCAAACAACTATTTTGCAAATCATAAAGAATGACCGAACCATCACTTTTATATTTTAGTAGTTTATTTTTATAGATTTAAAGTAACGTTATTTTATTTCAGTACTTAGGATCGATATCAGAAGACAACTATTTCAAAATCTTCATGGAGCAAGTGCCGGGAGGTTCACTCTCCGCGTTGCTACGTTCAAAGTGGGGACCTCTGAAAGAGAACGAAGCCACTATAGCGTATTATACTAAACAAATTCTAGAAGGTGAGTTACGTTATTCATTTTTGACATATATTATGTTGGTTAAGAAAGAGAGAATGAAAAAATGTTTATTCTGCACAAACAAAACGCATCTTATGAAGAATAAAATAGATGCATAAAATGCACACGTACTAAGTGGCCAAAAGTCCCGTATTCAAGTAAAGAAAAGTTTTACAATATTGTGCATTGCTTGTTGATGTCAGGACTAGGGGATACAAATATATCTGCGTTATAACACTGGCAATTACATAATGTCAACAAACAAACAAAATTTCAGAGTGCAGAGTGCATTCATGACTACATTTGTGATAAACAAACTATAATAATAAGAACACTTGAGCCGTGCGTCGTATCTGTGCAAGAACAGGTCGATACTCAGCATAAGGTCATAGATGTTCATGTGCAGACAATTTCAAAATAGTCATTCAATGAGATAAAATGAACTTAGAGGCTTTACAGAACTAATATATAATATATTAGTTAACTAATATGACTTTACAGAATACTGTAAAGCCATATTAGTTATGGTCGTTTACTATATTTTAATCAACATACAACCTAACACTGGTGCCGATTCCCTTATTCACAAACTAAACTAAATTTAAGTTCAGGTCATCTTATTCTTTCTATTTCATTAAGGAAAGGACAGAAGATAAATTTTAGTTTAGTCCTGTCAAATTAATCAGCGCTTGACGTAAATTGACGTAATTTTAGTAGGCAAGTTTTTAATCACGTCTAAACTTGTATGGAGTAGTGACATTTGACAGGACTAAACTAAAATTTTTCTTTTGTCCTCTTCTTAATGAAATACAAAGAAAAAGATGCACTGAACTTAAATTTAGTTTAGTTTGTGAACAAGGGAATCGGTACCACTGTCTTCCAAATTGCGAAAACTTAAAACAATTTGAATATCGCGGGGTACTTCAGCGCATCCGTAGTCAAGGCCGCTAGTATATAAAAGCCACTCTTCCCGTGATTGTATAAATTCCATTACTTATTAATATAATACATTAATTGCCAAAAGAACGATAGACTCAAGGTTGTTTTGCGAATTAATTACATTGATTTGGTGCTCATTGGAGAGTTCTCAACAGTTCAACTGTCAATGTATTCACTGCTCACAGTGCTCACCATTCATCCTATCTCTTCGAGATAAATGTAAACGGCATCTTTGGCAGAATTACCTTATTATTGTGACAGGACTGCGTGTAGTATCATTTTTTGTAGAGCTTGCATCAGTACAATTTGTTTTTGCAAAAAAAAAATATATATATTCTTTTTTCAGGTTTAAAATACCTCCACGATCAAAAGATAGTCCACCGCGACATAAAAGGCGACAATGTCCTCGTCAATACTTACAGCGGCGTTGTGAAGATCTCAGACTTCGGCACGTCCAAACGTTTAGCCGGGCTCTGTCCGTCTACCGAGACGTTTGCCGGCACGCTGCAGTACATGGCGCCTGAGGTCATAGATAAAGGACAGAGGGGCTATGGAGCGCCGGTGAGTATTCACTATTATTAAAACTAGCTTTTTCCAGCGGCTTCACCCGCGTATTATACTTCCTTACTATTACTTCCTCTTGAGTCACTCTGTGTATTGATGAAAACCGCATTAAAATCCGTTGCGTATTTTAAAAGATCTCAGCGTACAGTCGCAGGAAGTGATTCGTGGAGGTATCTTTTTAAATTTAAAAATAAAGACCTTTATTACCTCGGAGTGCATGAGATTGCTTATAGTACTTATTAAGTTTAATAGTCAACCTCCTGAAAAAGATTTTCTTGTTTCCAACTTATTTAAAGATCACTTTTGAAGCATTCTGTTTTTTTTTTTTTTTGTTACACTTGTAATAAAATTTTTGGCGGTATATTACGACATGTCATCAAAGGTTTTCACTATCTTGTTTGTTTCCAGGCTGATATATGGTCACTGGGCTGCACCGTGGTTGAGATGGCGACAGGAAACCCACCGTTTATCGAATTAGGATCTCCTCAGGCAGCTCTTTTCAAGGTTTGTAAGCTAATTAAACAAAAATTCTATAAACATTGAGTAAACTTAATTGAATAACTTTAGTAAAGTGCCGTGAAAACGTTTTTTATTCTCATAAGATGAAAAGGAGAAACTGTTGAACTGGTTCACAGTATTTAACTTGTTTTTCTCTGCTGTTTCCTACATTTAGATTGTGTAATATAATAATAGAATTTTGTAGTAAACAGCTGTTTATTAAACCAGCAAAAAAAATACAACACTGGAAGTTTAGAATTACGAACTCAATCCATGGTTATACTTTTCACAACGCTGTCCCTTACAATGTGTTTACCTGAAGCATAGAAATAAACCTGTATTCCGACTTACTTTGTACAATTGTCTAGGTGGGATACTACAAGATGCATCCAGAGATCCCGAACGAGCTCTCCACCAGAGCGAAGAGCTTCATACTGCGCTGTTTCATACCTGAACCGGAACAACGCGCCACCGCAGCAGAACTACTGGAAGATCCCTTCCTTTGCGAGTAAGTGTCTTAAATACTACTAAAGTTATATGACATCCCATGAATAGCCTCAGTTGAAATGGGCTTGGGCAAAGAACGGGAAACGAATACTTACTAAGTGCTTGTATAGCCGGCCAATACTTGTGAAAAAGTGCAGTTTCAAGCGATTTTAAGCATTTTGCAGTGCAACAATTACTAGAATAATGACTTGCACTGCAATCGGTTATGGGCCCAGTACATTTTCTAGAAATGCCAATATAAATAATCAGCGGCATTTGTAAATATTGGAACAAAAGCCGAATAATAAAGTTTTTTTTTTTTGTTTGTTTATGAATTTAGTATAAAAAACTTTTTTACAAAAAAAAAAACAACCGACTTCCTTAAAAACACTACAAAGTGAAAAATAACTTTAATTTCGGTAGTCGGTGTCTTAGGATCTGTATTTATGGTTTTTTTGCCACCGACTTCCGAAATTAAAGTTATTTTTCACTTTGTAGTGTTTTTAAGGAAGTCGGTTGTTTTTTTTTTGTAAAAAAGTTTTTATTTTTAAATTTTTAGTTGTGGTATTCACCCTGCACTAATTCCAAACAAACAATGCATATTTATGCGATAGCAGAAATCGCGGTTGATTTCCTGTCATTTTTTAAAGAGTTCCGGTGTCTGTCTCCCGAACTCATCATCAGATCTATATGAAAATTATATGGGACCATTTCGGAATAAACCCCTTTCGAACAAAAAAAGAATTTTGCAAATCCATCTATATATGACGGAGTTATGCCCGAACATACATAAAAAAAAACCAACCATGGCCAGGCCAAAATGATTAAGGCTGCTTTTTTTTTTATTAAGCAGACAGTAGGGTGGGTAAGAGCCCACTCTAGTGTCTGCTGAGGAATCAATTCTCGATGTCAACGAGTATGTCTATCTAGGACAAGATATCTTCTAACTCCTGATCGATAAGGAGTTGTACCTTCCATCATCAGCTCAACGGAATATAAGAATACAAGTAACGGTCTAAACGTGCCTATAATATTCAAAGAATTATCCCCTAACCTTCTAACCTTTCACTGTAAGTTCCTATATGTACTGTTCACCGATGAGGAGTTCCATGCGGTATCTTCGAAGACTATAATTAGTTCACCACGGATGGATAGATAGAACCAGCAATTATTTTTGATCTTTAGTACAATATCCAAATCACATTACGTGTACTGTTTGTTTTTGAGGAGTTCCTTCGTTTATCTCCCAAAGTATACATCAAATCTTCACAAAATTAATATGGGACCACCTCAGGAGTATACCCTTACGAATAAAAAAATAATTTTCAAAATCGGTTGACAATTGGCGGAGAAATCGGTGAACATACATAAAAAAAATAAAAAAAAATATATACAGTCGAACATATAACCTCCTCCTTTTTTTGAAGTCGGTTAATAAAAGACGTTTATTTGCAAGCGTTCGGCGATTCGTGCGTTCCGCTCAATCGTCGCCGAGCAAGTGAGTACGAAGGCGACTCATGCGCATACCTTTTAATCGTTATTTTAATTAGTAGTTAGTTTTGTAGGCTGGCGATTATTGCTTACAGAACAATCTTTTTGTATCAATATTTTACTCGTATGTCATTTGTTATTTCTTCATTTATTTAAAATGTTAGTTGAGTGTATTTGTAGTGTATGGTAGTTTTGTTATTATATTGTATTGGTATGTGCTGAATCTTCGGATATCTTATAATTTGCTAAAAAAAATGATAACCTAGTAGCGTAGAACATCCAAACTAGATAGTTTCAACTTATATAATATGGTTTTTTATCAAGTGTTTTAATGTAGCTTCGATAAAAAGTATTCTATGGGAATACTTTTTATCGAAGCTACATTAAAACACTTACCCCTATAAAAATATGTTCTATTTCATTTACAGAAAGAAAAAGCCATCAAGTCGTCTAGGCAGTAATATGGACTACAGCAGAAGCATATCAGTGCCTGCAGACAAGGCACGACCGGTTACTGCGCAGAAGAAAATCTCCGAGCCTAGTATGGCCAATCTGCCCAGCTCTCCGGAAATCGAGTAAGTGGAAAGTATTTAGTAGTCAAAGCATATTGAAGTTGCTTTAGAGTTTGCAACGCATGGTATTTAAATGCCTTAGAATTTTTTGAATAAAATGTAATCCTATTTAATGTTTTCGTTGCTGTTGAGTTGTGTGTGCAGTTTTATAGAAGTGGTCCAAATAGAGCTCACTCACTTTTAATTTAATTAGGTTATCCATGAAGGTACCCGTCACTGAAAGTCTGTTTGGTTGTAGTTAAGTTACTCAGCCAATCAATCCGTTGACGGTGGTGATGACTCTATTGTGCACCAACTAAACTTAATTTAGGCTATTGCTATCTTTTCTTTGTAAAGAAACAAGTAAGAGATGGGAATAAATAAGATCTGTCAGTCAAATTTAGTTAAACCAAGATTATCTTAGTGATAAAATGCATAGAGAATGATACCATAGTGCAATCGCCAACCCGCCTGCCAAGCGTGGCGATTATGGCAAGCCCTCCCAAATTGGGGGAGGCCTATGTCCAGCAGTCGACGTCTTACGACTGAAATGATGATGATGATGATGATGAAGATTTTGTTCGACGAAATTACAACGAACTAATATTCATCAGTTTTAAATTCACGCCAAATTCAAGGTAATGAAGACGTAATTCTGGAGCACGGATACCAATACTATTATTTAAGTTTAGGCGGTGAACAAAAGAATCGGCATCATTGTTCAGAGGCATACACCGGGTTTTTGAGAGACTAATCTTAACTAAAATAAGCTCACAAACTTAAAATCGTGCTAGAGATTTTATATGACTGTTGGATTCAAGAGCCGTGTGTTAATCAGGCTACCAGTATTACATGATGCTTGTATTCATTCTAACTTAACTAAGTCCATGTCTGAACTTTTTCAAAACCCAAAAGGACTTGGCCGAAATTTGTATAGACCTGTGCCCTAACAAAAATGTTAATGTACGGTGACATACAGTACGCCATATTAAAGCTTACAGGGATATCTTTGAATAGTTTAAGTTTTATGATCGGAGAAGAAGAGAGAGAGAGCTGGCAATTTAATGATTAAGCAAGCTTAGTAGAAAAAACTGCGCACAAAAACTCAGCTGCAGGGAACGCATTAAAAGCATGTCTTTAGAATAAAAGTTTGATTTTTACATAGCATTCTTCACATGTTCAACGTTGTGTGATGTTCTCATATCATCATACATAATATGGTGAGAGGGAGCTTATGTATTGGTCGAGGACATACTATAACAATTATGTTAAATGTTGTATTGAGTTTTACATAAAGCGTATTGGCATACATAAACTCATTCACACTCAGAGTACATGATCGATACATTGTGACATGGGATTATCTACTTTACGAAGATAAAGATAAGATCTGCTATTAGAATAGCTCATGCTGTTGTAAAAAATAACCTGCCAGCATATTGGTAGTAGTAAGGAGGTCCTCCTGAATGCAAAAAATGATGATAGAACAATATATTCTGTGTGCAGGTTGTTCATTTGAAATCATCTCTACATTTGAATGAAACAAGAAAAGAACTATATTCCCGAAATAACTTTTTAATCAGTTTTATTTATCATCCATAAATCGTTGAGCTCATCAAGTTGTGTGTTAAACTGCAGAATTAGTGACAAATGCGTGCACTGACTGGATAAGTCTACTCAAGTGTTGTTCTTTCCTCAAAAGACCATTTCTAAAACCATTCTATATGGTCTTCCCATGATCTGACCACGATACGGACTTTATAAGAAACTGCGACCTCTGAGTTTGTTTCGACCTTCTCAAAGTAGTCAGATATGAAACGCCCACCTCGAATAGTTTTAAAAATATTCTTGAAGAGTTAAAGTGTTTGTACAAACCTTCTTTTAGAAATTAAATCGTTTATCCTTTCATATGATGGCTTAATTCCTTATAAGAGCACCACAAAGATCAATCTTTACTTTATCGACAGAAAATCCCGTGTCACAACACAATAAAATTTCAAACAGCTTCAAAACACAATAGTATCACTTACAGTCACTTTTATGACCAGACACAAACAAGAAAAAACATAAGAAATTAACTATTGAAGTGTCAATAACATAACATTTAGTAACATTGTCGATGCTTGGCACCTAAGCGTGAATTTTTCCATTTGTTCCCCCTAAGGGTGAAAACGATCCGGTCTAATCCGACAATCACTAGGACTGCGTCGTCGATGCTCTCACCAATACTGATATACCCACCGGAGTTTGCATCCAATTGCAGGTAACATTCACCCTTTTTTTTAAATAAAAAAACGCACCATTTTGATGTTCGAAATTCATAGAATACTTTATTTTTTTGGACGGAATTTCTAAAAGTTTTTCAATTAGATCTTTAACTTGATAAAAATTCATATGAAACATTACTGAACTGTGTCTATGATATTTCTGGTATTGCTGATATCCAAAGGCATGCCAACAATTTCATTATGCAATTTTGTATAATAAGGTAAATCATACATAGAATTTATAAACATCTTATAAATGTATGTGCACGAAATTAGTTTCTATTATTGCATAAAAAAGCATGATACGTAATTTAAATATACTAAAGTAGACCTAGTGTATAGTATAGTAATTATAAGTTCTAAAAGATATAGCGTCGGAAGTAAAATATTGCATTCTATGAAAATACATCTATACACGTATTTTTAGTATTTACGCACTATAGCAAACAGGTAGCGCGCACGAAGCTTCAAATTGTATATCATTAAGGCCTTCTGAAGATGCTTATAAGAATGAACGTTAAATGAAAATGAAACTGTCAAAAAAGTAAAAAAAAAAACGTTACGTTTCCAAAATAACAGAACGAAGCAAAGTTACATTAACATATATGATGTTATTTTAATAAATTTCGTCTTATAAGCAACTTGAAAGGACATTATTATAAAATTGATCACTCATAGCCCTGTTTTGTAATTGTTGCAAAATAAATTACTTTAAAAGATATATCATCTGTAAATAGCATTTTTTCATGTATCGTGTATTGTTATTTTACAACACTTATTATTCATGGCAAATTATACAAATTGTAACAGAATTAATGCACATTAGTAAAGTAGTCCGATCAGAAACATTTACTGAATCAATTTTAATATAAGTAATTTTTTATAGCAAAAATCTTTCAAACTAAATAAATTACAGTCACACTTCCCGTGTACAGTCAAACAAACCAAAATGGACGAAATACACATGACTTCACATCAACCTATATAATTACCAGTTTTAGCTGAGCTCCCATTGTGTAAATTTTTCGTACAGTGAAAAGTCAGTTTATACTGGAAATGTGTAGCTTAATTTTAAATAAACAATGTTTTATACATAAGAATAAAAAATCATTTTATGTATTATGATTATAACGTAATATTCTAATTTGGGTGTATGGTGGTGTGCGTTAATTCCGGGACATGTTGTATATCAGTGGTTTTTGCTCAAATCAATCAGATTTTATGTAAACGCACTATCATTACTAACGCTTTTATCTAACTTGGAACTGAGAACTAACCCCACTACGTTTATAATCACCTTTTGAAAACGTTGATCACGCTGTCTTTGTCACATTAAATTCTTACTAGTATATTCATGTAGCTGTCTTCTTACGTGTTTATTACCTTGATGCAGTGTGCGGCTTTGTCTTTGTCATACCGCGGCAGCGGCCAATGAATTAGATTTCATGTTCCAGTTCGTTAACTCCATTTTACTGCTAAATATGTATGTAATTACCTATTCAAATATTTGTTATAAGTTTATGATTCAATTAAAATACCAAGTTTATTTAAAATACGATAAACGACTACCGCTTTAAATCAGTGCCATTTAAATATCGCTGTCTACGCGGATCGGACCGCAACCTACGGAATCGAAGATTCCAGGCGCTCCCCTTAGAGTTATATGGTTTAATGTATGATCAAAGTTTTCAAAGGCCGACTGTACAAATATTGCTGGTATATTAATGTTTGAATTAGGGAACATAATAATTTGGTGACGTTTTAGTACTATGCCCAACACCCCGTCGACTGATGAGATGGAAGGCAGCGATACGCTGCTGAATCGCAGGAGCTCGTCTGGTGGACTGCTTTCACCTGAGGTGAGTGTTTAAGACTTCGCACGGACGTAAACGCGGCGGGATTTTATTGCGCAATGGATTTTCAACCGTCGGTGTTCCACTGAGCATTCAGAATCCAACAGAGTGCATCCCAGAGCGTCGAAAAAACACACTGTTCGATTTTAAAATCTCAGCGCTGAGTAGTGCGTAAAAGGTCCAGTGCGCGAATAAAACCTGCCACCATAGTATGACGTCCGTGTAGATTTGGACTTATATTTTATAAGCAGAACATCATTGTAAGAATATATCAAAACCCCTGGGCCACACTCTAGGCAGTAAACCTTTCTTCGAAACTATCTGACTCGCTCGTCTTAAAAAAATCATTGAATCAGTGAACGACTCGGCTTGTAATGATGCAATTTCTATACTTACTTCCAAATAGTAAATATATTCTTATATCCCACAAACCGCTATTATCATAGCTTAGCTTGACCGTATTGAAGAGTCTTATTAATCCTTTCAGTTAAAAAATAATTATACAAGTTTAGCGAAATTAAGTCCAAATGATTTCTTAGATCTAGGTGCCATTATTCCCATTGTGGAAATAAGAAATAATATCTAGCACAAACTGAAAGGCACACAACATATCTGAAACGCATATCAATTGTGACTTCGTCCGCGTCGCGTCATCGAAATTTTAGTCCCCGATCCGCCGTGTCACATGACATTTTCACGTTTATTTCGACTTTTTTCTTATTGCTGGGCTACTAAGTGTCCTACCGTAATCTTAAGTAGCCTTTAGCCTTCCTCAAGAATTGGGCTATCAAATACAACACGAATTGTTCTAATCCGACTGCCATTTCCAGAGCCCATAAATAAAAACTTATAAACTAATTTTACCTCTAAGAATACACAAGTTAAAAATAAAAAAACAAAAAGTGTTAAAGTACGTTGTAAGAAATTAGCAGGAAAGTGTGTATACATAATCCTTACAAGCATATTATTTTTAATTTCCCATAACAAAATTATAAGTGGACGTGTTTGAAAAAAAACGACTTTCTAGGTGGACATGCCAAACGTACCGCGCTGTTCAATAGACGGGCCGGAACATGACGGCTTTTACCTCCTGAAGAAGGACTCTCAACGAAGACTGACGTTGTCCCGTGTGTTGGAGCAGGATAGCGAGAAGATATGCTCCAAATGGATGCTCAGTATACACCAAGACTTTGGGACTACCGTGTTGACTATGGTAACTTTTTTTTATTTATACTGCTGTTACGTTAGAAAAGTGGCTCCGTGTGGTGCCGGACGTAAAGAACAGAACCTGGGATGGTTCTTCCCGTGGACTAAGGGACTTACTAGAAAATGGGCAACAGCGTTCTCTATGCATTATGCAACCATACTGCGATCGCCAAACCACCTGCCAAGCTTGGCGATTATGGCAAACCCTCCCGAATTGGGGAAGGCCTATGTCCAGCAGTGGACGTCTTTCGGCTGAAATGACGTTAAAAAATTCAAATGCTAATATTTTTTCGAAGATAGAAAGGGCGAGATGCATTTTAATTTACATATACGTAAGTATCTAATACTATGGTTATATAATTATTGTAATACGAATGCCGCTAACCGTGTATATACTTGTATATTTTGATGGTGCTACATTTTCGTAATACTTTGGTGGGAAGAGTTATTTTGATACTTTATTCTGCAAAAGAACGACATAAACTGACCCTAGAAAAGATTTTCCTAAAGAGAAATCTTAGACAAATAATGTTTTCAAGTGAACACTACTTTATTCAAAGGTTGGAAGTGTGCCATCGGAGACATCGGCCGTTGTCCACTTTTCAACCTAATTGTTTAAGGCATTACTGCAACTGGCCTGTTAGTCTAGTGGTTAGTGACCCTGACTGCTAAGACTGAGGTCGTGGGTTCGATTCCCACCCAGGACAAATCTCTGTGTGATGATCACAATCATTTGTTCTGTGTCTGGGTGTAATTTATCTATAATATGTATGTATTTAGAAATATATAAGTATATTATTTATCAGTTGTCTGGTTACCATAGTACAGGCTCTGCCTAGTTTGGGATCAGATAACGGTGTGTTGGTTGTCCTAAGATATTTATTTATTAGGGGGAAGAGTGATCCACGTTTTTACTTGCCCCAACATTCTTAGCATCTGTTAAATGACAAAAAAAACTACTATGCTAAAATAAAATTACCAAAAATACACAATAATATATACTTTATTTACAGACCCACCTCGAAATGCTCCGCTGCGCTCTTAAAGAATACATAATGGATCAAAACAGAAGCGTCATAGAGCAAGCCATAATAACTTTAAAAGAAGAACTGGACTTTGACTCAAATGCCATAAACGAGTTACATTCAGCCATCTACATGTTCCAAGAGGCTGTGAATGCTGTGTTGAGGATGCATAGCATAAAACCTCATTGGATGTTCGCTTTGGATAACTTAGTGAGGAATGCTGTTCAGGCTGCTATTACTGTTTTGTCGCCAGGTAAGATTGAGTTATTTTTTAAATTTTTAGGTTAGCTCTTTAAGGGTATCGTATTACCCAGTAACTGAGTTGTGGAAGTCAGACAGGCAGTCACTTCATGAAAAATATTGTTATTTAGTTGCATCGTCCGGTTTGACTGGAAGCCGACGCCTACATAGTTAGGGAAAAGCTAGACAGATAATGACGATGACATGGTTTCGGTCTTCGAAAAAACAGACCCTACTACATAAGCCGTTTACGTAAATTGTTTGAGAATTGTATCCAGATTTTTATCGTCGGATCAGTCAACCCACTGCCCATATGGGCAACTGAAGGAACACGGGTGGGTTTTAGTCAGTAAAAGTCTCACACGCCCTTCCGCTCCACCCAGAGCGGGAGACGTCATTTGATGATTTCCAACCCACAAAAAGAAACTGTCAAACCAAAGACTGTCCTTGGTGTCATTGAATTTTGCGGGAGCGATACATATGGTATTGAAAATAGTGTCTTTATAATATCGCTTTTGGCTTATTTTCAAATCTTCGCCTCTACCTATTTGTTAAGTTCGATATTTATTGAATGATTTATACCCTTCTCAGATAATATGTCGATATCATCTGATTTCTGGCTTCTGGAAATCAACACGTTTTGGGACTACTATAGCGAACTTGGTAACGATCATATTCGTGTAAATGTCCTCATTTTATGCTGTGACTCGCGTACTCTAACAGAGTGTCAAACTCATGTAAACTCTTATAATTGGCTGAAAAATAACTGCCAATCATATCCTTGACATCCTTGGAGTTTTGCCATTAAATTGTAAAAAGGAATCCGAGTCCTTTTTCCGACTGTCACAGTTTTTATGTAATTAGACTTATAGAAACTAGGTGTATATATGTATGTTTTTTTTATGTTAGATAGAACCATACGAGAACGCGTGTACAGTCACGAGTAATAATATGTATACACATAGCCAAATTCAAAAGCGATTTTCTCTTTAAATAACGATTGCAACTTTGAGTAAAGGCAAATTTCGTAATATTGTGGGTTCCAAAATACTATGTTCGTAATAAAATAAAATTACAATCAGTACAATAGGAGAAAATCCGTTTTAAAAGTTGGCAAGTGTATACATATTCGTGCTCGTGACTGTACATGTGACATATCCATTATATCAACAAGATAAAAATGTATAGGTGGTATAAGACAGTGGCGTAATTGCGTAACACAGTAACAATAAAAATGACTTCCATTTCGACAGGTTCAATAACATTAATTGCGTTATTTGCGTTGTTGAACAGACAATTTTTTGCGAACATATGAAGCATCGAGAGCAGTGGTGGCCGAGTGCTAACGGCCGCGACTTACATAGTAGGTCGTGAGTTTGAACCCAAGCAGGCGCTTTACTTTGTGTAAATTATTTCATCACCACTGCTCTCAAAACGGTGAAGGAAAACATCTTGAGAAAACCGGCGTCTTAGAACCAAAAATTCGAAGACATGTGACATCTACCAACCCGCACTGGGGTCGTGTGATGGATTGTGGCCCACGCCCTCTCACCGAGAGGAGGCCTGGGTCCCAGCAGTGGGAACATTATAGGCTGCTGATGATGAAGCATTGGATTAGGTTTATGTTTCAAAATAATTCAGAATGTGATTGTTAGTGTGTTACGCAATTAGGTTGCGGGAACAGTAACAAAAGAGTTTAAATAACAAAATGTTGTATTATTCAGAACTAGGTGCAAACCTAGCGGGTCAGGACGGTCGGCGCGGCGGCGTGGGAGTCGCACAAGATGCTACGCCCTCCGCCATGTCTTCTACCAACTCAGCGAGGGAAACGCACGCACTGCATTCTCTGAGGCATGAGAACCAGAAGTGAGTATAACATTTATGTTTTATGCGATTTTACGGAAACCCCTGCATGCATGCACTACGTTTTCATATTTGACTTTTTGAAGAATTTGTCGAAATTCTATAGACAAACTGCATGTTGGGCAATTGTGGTCCTCAAATGATAGAATGGCTCTCCACACCAGGTACTTTACTTCACAGTGGGAGAGAGATGCAGCTTTACGTCATATATAGGTCCATCTCTTTCTTTCACTGAAGTTATATTAAAAATGATGATAAAGAGCTGGTGGGAGGTTTTTCCACCCGATCTCTCGTGGTCTCCACCTTCGGCAATTCTTGCCTAGAATAGTCGTATCCACCTACAATTACATGCTTTATAATTATTAAATAAAATAAAAAAGTATTTTAAAATACAGCCATGCCTAAACCGAACAAGAAAATGGCATCAAAATGGAAATATCAGTGTTATTCGCTATCCCACACCATCGGTATGTTGTCACATAACTAGTGCTGGCTGAAGACAGCAATTACTTACCATGATAATAATGAAACCATTTGATGGTTTCCAGATTACATCACGAGCTTCTAGAAAGTTACCAGCAGTATCAGAGTCTGCTGCGACAAATGCTGGAGGAACAGAAGACACACACGATGATACTTAGGGAAATTGTTGAGAAGAAGTCACGGTAAGCTTTACAATTTTGCGCAATAGATCATTTAACTTTAAATTTATAACAGCTACCAGTTTGTTTTATAATTTAACATAAAAGTTAATATACATTAACAAACTCAAGTAAAAAAAAACTATAGATTTACTAGTTTATTTTGAACCGATGAAAAACACGGAAGAGGTTCTCAAGTCGATGCGTATATTTTTTGTTTTAGAAAACACAATGTGGAAAAAATGTACTGTCGTAACTTCGTCTCTTGGAAAATCCGTTACCTTAACAAAAAGCCTTTTTATGTATGCTTTGAAAGTTGAAAGGAAATGTAGAAATGCCTTCCGCCTGCGTGACATAATTTTATAAATCCATATAAAATTCGCGCATCGAATCTTCGACGCACGCTTATCGCCGAGAGCTGTAAAGCAAACAGTATGTTTTTCGACGCCCTGGGAGGGAGTCTGTTTGATTATCAGTGCTCGGTTCAACACCATAGTTAAAAATCCAATGCACGATAAAATCCCGCAGTAATATTTTCGATTTTTGAAATAGTAGTAAGAAATATAACGTTAACTATATCACATATTAATAATCGCATCTTTACCACAGCAGTGTGACCCCAGAAGTATTCGCCAGCCAAAGCGAGCCGCCTTCAGAAGTGGACACAACTGACGGAGTGGACGAGACAGAAGCCACGCGCCTACGCGACTGGGTGGCGGCCAGGGGTCTACCTACAGTAGTCGCCAACGCACTGCTGCAGCACTGCTATGCACTGCCAGACCTGCTGCAGCACGCGCAGAGGGAGGATGTGGCGAGGCTCAATTTGAAGTAAGTGTGGTTTGTTGGTAGAAGTGGCTGAGATGTGAATCATCTCGTCCGGGAAAGTAGATAGTCAAGAATCATTATTTCAGAAGCTAAGTAACGTTCCAGTGTCAAAGAAAAGTGTCAAGAAAATATGTCTATATGGCACATATGACTTAAATGTGCCACTTAGACCTATTTTCTTGCTTTTCCATTTCTTCCCGTGGGTGTCGTAAGAGGCGACTAAGGGATTTACTAGATAATGGGCAGTTACGTTATCTGTGCATTTTACCAACGTACTGTGATCGGCAACCCGCCTGCCAAGCGAGGCGAAGGCCCCCCCAAATGAAGGAGGCCTAGGTCCAACAGTAGACGTCTGTCGACTGAAATGTTAATAAACAAGAAACAAATATCACTCTGATATTCCTGCTTTATGTCTCGGATGGCAACGTTCCGATGACCATTGGACGGGCTGCACGCTTGATTGAAATCCTATAACATAATCTATACTAATAAATCATAAGTAAATGTCCCTTTATAATATCAAAATAAAAGTTTTTTTACTAAATGCATATTGAATTATAAACAGGACATATAAAAAAAGAAGTTATTGTCTGCTCTTTTGTTTGTTCCGTATAATCTCCGGAACGTCTGAACTGATTTTGACGATTTTACCGACTTATTGGCAGGAAACGAAATGTTATTGAATTGAAATTGAAAACATTTATTTCAGACATGATAACTTTGAAAGATACAAGTCCAAGTTATAAGAAGTAGACATAGGCTAATTTTTGTCTCGATAGCACTTCATATGAGATAATTTTTGACATCCACTTGACATAATTTCCGACATCCACGTAGGCGATGCCGCGGGCAGCGACTACTTCCTAATAAAATCATGGATGCCGATCTTTGTGTCTACAATAAGTACCTTTTCACTCGACAGTAAAAACTAAAACCTTCTAAACGATAAGTATAAACTCGCTTTCACAGAGGCGGCATCGAACTCCGACTATGGCGCGCAATACAAGAGCATCGCCTCCACAACAGTCCCTCGCACCTCCGTCGCACAAGCAGTACAGAAACAGACATGGACACAAACTCCATAGTCGTCGTAGAGTGCCAGCGATGTAAAGCGACCCGCCGAACATTATCAAACAACTCATCCTGTTCAAACAACCCGACCATTGTGATCAGGGATCAAGTAAACGGTGATGAGACAGTCGCCGAGTACTACGGAGAGAATGGAGTCGTCAACCTTTGACTACTGCGCGGATGGTGCACTCTGCAGTGAATGGTCTCTGTTATAACGACCAGGAGTTGTCAATATGTTCTCAATTCAAAAGTAGTGACTGTTTTGCTCGTTTTCAATTATATATAAGGCTTTATATACACCCACACGATTGATGTAGATAGATCGATGGTATCAATGTCGGTCTTTATTATTGCCAATTTTTTGTTCGCCACCTAAACTAAATTGAAACTATTCCTATTTCTTACTGACAGACCGCAAAAGAAAACGACAAGTGACGCTTCAGAACGGTCAAACTAAATTCTGTCTCGGTTGCCTTGATTTAGCGTGATTTTAAGCATGATGAATTAAGTTCGTCGTAGTTGCGTCTAAGAGAATTTTAGCTCAACTGAATTTTACCGCTCGAATTTATTTCCATCTTTTTCTTATTTCATTAGAATGAAAAAGATAGCAAAGGCCTAAATAAAGTTTAGTTGGTGCACAACAGAATTATCAGCATTGGCCACACGGATATATTTTTAATAAGATTGTTCCGACGACGATTGTGTCTATTGCTGATTGATCGATTAAAAATATTCAGTTTACAGATGACATAATTATGGTTTAACAATTTGTTATCAGACGTTACAAGCCGTCGATTGTGTGGGTATTATAATGCTCTTAGTTATCTTTATTAGTTTGAAGAAAATGTCGCACATTAGAACACTAGTATGCTCAATACAAAACGTAGCAATATAAAAACGATTGATTGACTAAAACTGGTCGTTCCTGGTTGTATTGGTAAAGTGATAAGCAATTTTGAGACAATACCATAAAGAAATTAGTGATTTCTCATTTTAGTGTGTTCATAGAGTAAAAGAATTGAGTGAAAGTACGTCACAAATGATGATTTTTTTTTTTGTCATAACATTAGTGTGCTGTAGCAATAATTTAAAAAAAAATAACACGTAGAAGTTTTGAGATTAGAAAAGTAGTTGTTCTTTGTTAAAATTGCTGTTGCTGTTAAAAACTAAATAACACCGCTTGAGGCCTTGAGTGTATCATCCGAATAACTTTTATGTAAATATAGCTTTGTATTTATTAATATATTATTGCTAGTCTCTGTAAATAATATAATTTCTTTAATAAGTATAATATTAAGATTCGCTAAACGAAAGTTTTTTTTTTCGTTAACGCCGCACAAGATAATTAGACAACTCAGTGGAATCGATTGCTGAGCTTGGGGTTCTGGATTCGATATACAGGAGGGGGGAAGTGTTACTGATTTTTCTCCATCAGAAACTCCTCAATAGCAGCGCGAAGTCACGATCTCCTATTACGTGGGACTTGCACATAACAGGCCAAATATGAGTGTATTTATATACAGGCTTGGTTCTATGTGATATCACGACCACCTCTTGTCTAATTACCTCAGTCGGCTAGTAGTTTCGCACAAATATAGTTAGAACGGTGCTACCGCGTTGTGATGGTTAAAAAAGTAACAAAGTGCCTTTTGTTAACGCTTGCACTTTGATTTATAAAACGAACGAAGTTATGCATATTATAAATATGTAGTTATAATAAAGAAAGTTACGATTTCGAAGGTTTTTTAAGGAAAAGATCGCTTCCATTCTTAATTGTTGGTTAACTAAAACGTTCCGTTGAAAATGCATTATTCACGGAATATGAAAGTTGAATTATAAATGTAGTAAAAAGTGCCCATAATTATGATATATTTTTATAAGTGATAACGACAATGGAAGATGATAAATCTGAACCTATATCGCTACTACTATATGTAGCTATGTCTATAGAAATCAGATTATCCCCACAATAATGATATTGAAAACGCTTTTACGTGCTCAGATTTGGTTATTACCACTCGAAACTATAATAAATCATTGTCTAACTGGCATTAAAGCTTAAAGCATTGCTATTTACAAGGACCTACAATATATTAAGTATATACAATAATAATTATATGTATATTCATCCTAAGAAGCTATATCTTTTGAGTGCCATACGTACATATTTTCTTATAATTATAAATAACACTATATTTTCTTAAGATTAATATTAACTGTTATTAACTAAAGATTTTATTAAAACTTATAATAATAAATAATCATCGTGATCTGAAAAGCTTAAATATAATTCAGAATTAATTATGTCGCTAGTATTACTAAGATATTGGGTCGAAATAACTTATGCAGGTAAATTTTACATTACGAAAGTCTTGATGACTTCATATAAATAATACTATCTAGTTCATTTTCGTGTTTAACAAACACATTGTGATTTTGTGGGGCTAGAAAAATAAAATATTTCTAACAAAACTAGTTTGCCAGCGGCTTCACCCGCTCATTTTATATATAAACCTTCCTCTTGAATCACTCTATCTATTGATGAAAACCGTATTGAAATCCGTTGCGGAGTTTAAAAGAATTAAGCGTACAAACACGGGAAGGGACTTTGTTTTATACTGTGTAAAGATCATCAATTGCTGAAGGTTTTCGTCTTGTATTCAGTCAATTAGCGTATCGCAGTCCACTGCTAGGCATAGGTACTGTTCATTGCGTAAACACACTATGAAAGTATGAAGGGTTTTCAAATTAATAGCTGTTGAACTATTATATATTATATATACACTAACATTCATTGCGTTATTTACATTGTCAAGCTGAAAATTTTTTCGAACATATGAACCAATGGATTGGCGATTTCCTTAAAAATGACTCTGATTGTGAATATTAGTGTATTACGCAATAAAGGTGCAGACAGATTAGTTAATATTAAAAGGTGCCTTTCCCAAGTCTTAAAGTAATTTGGAAGTGTGCTAATAAGTTCATGTTTACAGTGGTTGATGATAGCTAAAACAAAACTAGAACAGCCCTAGAAATCGTCTGTGCATTTCATTGTGTAAACTAATATACTCAAATGTACGTTTTCCCATCTAGATCATTATTAATATATCCATGAGACTTTATTTAGAAGCTTTTCTCAAGTCTTAAAAAATAAAAATGTGACTTTCACAATGACAATTGTATCTCCAAGTTTTTTTTCTAGCCTCTAAAAACGCACTGTGTATAACTATTTACCTACTGCCTTACAGTATGTAGCCCTACGCTATTGCATATTGTATAGGAACCTAACAATACTCAGTAATACTGTTGTGAAGTACAAATATAATACCTTATTATAATTACACATAGAAAATAGGTTCTGTAGAGGGTCGACTTAAGTAAGCTGGTAATACTTTAACGTCGGTGGGTATCGTGTTCTCGATATCAAAAATTAATGAAACAAAAAAAGAAACATCATTCCAACTTATTTCGAAACTTTAAATGACACTGTGGCATGTACATTATGGCAACCAAACGCAAAAACAAAAACCAGCTGATATTACGGGCATTTAACACCATCGATTGATATAAACAATGGGTTTTTTTTGTTTCACTACTTTTCCATGTCGATACCCAAAACTTGGGTAAAGTGTTGCCAGCTTTATTTGACCATGTATTAACATTGAGGTGTGACCAGACTAGCGTGTATCGATTGATATAGACCAGTCAGATAAATTCTAAACTAACTAAGAACCTAGTTCGTAGTCCCACCGCACGGAATTCAGAAGATCGACTTCATCGATCAGTGTCGTTACCCAGCAGTGTGGTCGCACCTTTACAAACTAAACGCGCTTGGGATAAACCCCAATAACTATGAATTGTTCTTAGTTTTATTTAGTATTAAGTGTTATTAAATACGTCTCGCGTTAATTTGAGCTAAATAGTAGAGAACTACTAAAATTATAGCTTTAATTTAATATCATTAATATTAGCGTAGAATTGTTTTGTTTGGATATTCGCAGATTATTTTTTTATACTTATGTAAGTATGCAGGGAGAAGTAAATTGTAAGCATGAAATTAAAATACTGTAATGCTTAATTCACTTTTTATGTGTTGTGCAAATGAGTCCATTTTTGAGATATTGTGGTATTAACACGATTTAAAAAAATTATAAAAATTGTCAAATATATACTTAAAATGCTTTGGAAGAAAAAAAAAACAGATATTTATAAGATATTTTGTCATCACATATTCGTTTTTATATTTATTATGAATGTATTTATATATTCAATAAATCAAAAGATCTGCGTTTTTATACGACAGCTTTGTTTATACGTCTAGTACCTACTGAGATCTACAGTAGATTATTATAATTTTATAAACTGTTCATATTAAACTTTTTTTATTATCTCCTACCGTCTGTCTGAAATCTGTTCTGTGACAACAGTTTTTCCACAAAAACTTTCTTTCACTCAGTATACGTACCTTTTCAATCTTCAAGTTTATACTAAAAATCATTTGGATATTAAAACTACGATACGCCTGTAATTAATATTCATTCTTTCACCGTGATCGAGTACTAACTATATACCTACTGTTAGGTAGAATCTGCCCATATAATTTAATATGATTTCTTTGAGTAGCTAATTAATAAATGATTAATTATGAAAAGTGGTTTGTTTCAATTACACGCCGTACCTGCCTCAACTCTATCATTGAATACAATCGCGTTGCGATGACAAAAATTGTTATGTGATTTTTTGTTTTTGATGTCATTTTGGTTTTTATTTCAATACAGATGCAGAACAGATGGCTGATGGGACCGAAAGGTTCTGGAATGGCGACCACCAAAACGTACCGAAAGAGGCAGAGTAGAAAAGCCCACGGTCAACCGATGACCTGAAGGCCATAGGAATCCACTGCATGCGGGAAGCACAGACCAGGTTGAAGTGGCGGAGGTTTGGGGAGGTTTATGTCCAACAGTGGACGTCTTTCTGCTGAAATAGTGATGATGAAGCTATAAAAACCATTTTACGATTTCTTCACAGCGATTTTTGTAAGCGCAACAACGACGCTATGCAGAATGGTCAGAGTCACTCGCTGACATTAAGGGGGAAGCGCCCTTGAATAAATGTTCGTTTCATAAAAAACAACATTTCATGGCAATAAATGAACTTAGAGGGTTATATTGAGGATTTTAATAATTATAGGTACGCCTATCTATATACAGTCGCGAAACCAATTTTTTTCAACATATAGCTTGACAGACTAGGACAAGAATAGGGCTTTGAGTCGTAATACAGAGATAGGAAAAACCTCACTAAGGCTGCCTGTCCAATAGATTTTTTGCATCCTCTCGAAGCGAAGCGGTGTTTGAATTAGATTTGTTTAATATTGGCACAGCTCCGCTCCGGTGGACAGGCAGCCTTACAATTCCTGACGCCAGGTCTGTGAAGATACTTTTTCCATCATACAATCATCGAACATTATTTAACACGTTGAGTGCCGATCACGCGATATCGCGTGATTTTTCGGCTCTGCATTATGGCCGATCACGCGATATCGCGTGCTTGTTCCTAACAATTTTGTATGCATCCATCAATCTGTGTTCGGCACTCAACGTGTTAAAGAATGACTCAGATCTTTAAAATGATGCGACCCTTTTGCAGACTCAGAGGGTAATTTTCATATTCTCATTTTGAGAACGTTCTCAGTCTCAATTTGTCAAAAATACAAGTTTCCATACATTTTTGTCCAGTTTTTGATATTTGATTGTCGTTGAGATGAGACTGCGACTAAATTTTGAATGTTTTTAATTACGAGAATTGGATTTCAGACGTCCTTTCAGTCGGGACTTTCATAACTACTGTCTAATGTCGATAGATGGCGCTTCCTGTCTCGTTTGATACAAAAATCTAAACGCAAACTTATCTAGATAAACCACTATTAGATCTATGAAGCTGATGAAAACTGCATCATTGAATAATTAAGGTACGTATTTTAATTCGTATGTAAGAATATATCCCACGTACGTTCGTACCTACTTAAATTAATTGTTTATTAGACCATGTTCGCACGAAATACTTATCAAATTCAACATTATTTATTTGTGACACATACCTCGGTAATATGTTGTGGTAAGTACAGACAACAGCGCTTCAAGTTACCCCACGTTGACCTTGAACGCGTTATGAGCAACAACAGCTTGAATCGTGCGAAAGAGATATATAGCTTTTTGTCAGTTTCGCTTGTAATGTTTCGTGCTGCAGTGCGTACGTGAGAGTGTGTGCGTACGTGAGGGTGTGTGCGTACATGAAGGTGTGTGCGTATGCGTATCGTGGTGTAGAATTAGATACTATGCGATAAGAAATGCGACGCGGGTGAAAACTAGAATCAAATCTAAAAATAGCATGATAATAAAACAGGCGGCCCGCGCAATGTCTAAAATACCAATGAAAGCTTATAATACTTTTTTTATTTAAATGATCTTTTACTTAATCCTCCATTTTTACAAATTTGTTGGAAAATTACCTGTAAGTATTAAGTAGGTATTACCTACTCATACCTATTACTTTAAACAGGTAGGTAGGTACGGTATACACCGTTACACAATTAATAAGCGAAATTTCATGCTCTCGATGAGGTATAATCGGATGAGAAAAAAACATTGTTAATTTTTTATTTCGAGCAGGTTTCCTAGTGGAGACCGCGTATCGGCAAGCGTAGTGTGGGACGCCCCCCAGTTAGATAGACTGATGACCTTAAAGGGTTGGCTGGGACAGACTGGATGCGGAAAGCGAGGGACAGGGTGTTGTGGCGCAGCCTAAGAGGCCACGGAAAACACGTAACACAATCGGCTTGAAATTTTAAAAGATATATGAATATACCTATCATGAACGTCTGAAGTTTAGCCAATTATTTATACCTACAAAAAGCCTCTTACAAAAGTCCGTCATGTTTAAGATTTAACGTTTCGCCCGCTATAAGATCTTATTACTATAACGTTGAACTTAGTAACGGAATTACCTAGCCTACCGAAATTTGCTTTTACATGCAAGTTCAACCTTATTGTGCTAGTAATAAGATACTATTTCAAAGGTTATGAATGTTCAAATAAAATTCTAATCTATTATTATCGCTTCTTCGTTCGTTACATACGAAACCGACGTTTACGCAGACGAAGTCGCGGGCAAAAGCTGGTATTTTATAAATGAGGATATGAGTTTCTTTGTTTGTTACGCATCATGAAATGTTGCATGTGACACGTTGTCAGGGGTCAGAAATATCAAAATAAAATGCGGAGTAACAATATTAATGTTTTTATTTTCAAACATTAATATAATTGAAAAATTAAAAAGAGAATACTTTAAATTAAAATATACCTACAACAAAATTTATACAACCAATATAGAAGATTAAAAACAAGTAGATAATATTTATTTTTTACAAGTTTTTATTTTAATCGATTTTTGTAACAGATTAATTATACAGTTACCAAAACCAATGACTGCCAAGCAAAATCAAATATTGCCACCAAACAAAAGAAAGCTTTAATCTAGATTAGTAATTTGACTGGCCTGTATAGGGCTCGGCACCCTCTGGCGGCACGGCACGTTGTAGCATGCCGTGACATCACGAATTGTGCACGCTGACCATGATAAAATAAGATCTCAAATCATTTGCGCTTTTTAAAATCCCTTATCGTGCCATGCCGCCAGTGAGTGACGGCCCTAACTTAAATTATCATCAACAATTAAATAGTATAGGTGAAATTCTCAAGAATACAACAATGCGAAGTATATATACAATTTCAATTTACAGTTTTATTTATTATATTATCTTAATCACGTTAATAGAAAAGTTATCCATACTAATGTTATGAATGAGAAAGTAACTTTATCTGTTGCGCCTTCACGGCCAAAACTCTGGGCAATTAAGATGAAAAATATGGAGATAGTTTGAAGCCTGGGGAATGACATGGAGGAAGCTAGTTTATTATGATATAACATCAACGAACGACATATCTGGCGTCCTTCCCTAATCGAACAATAAAAGAATAACTGTTTAAGAAATAGTGGTTAAAAATACCTTTATTTTGGTAAATAAAATAATTACAATAGTAAAATACTACATAAGGATTGTAAAACTGTGCTACTACATATTTATTATGACAGTGTGCGAGATCGGATTAGGGTTGCCAGGTACAGGGTTATTATCAGTTATGGGGCAATCGGGCGCTAATTTACCTATACTTCACTTGTATTCCCACGAAAAAATAATACGGACATGCCTTTCAGAGTCCCGGATCCTGGAATCGATTGAAATTCCGTAAAATATGTTATCTGCATAAAAATTTAGTTAGAACTCGTTGTGAAAATGAATTTTTTTCATTGAATATACTTACTCGTACTTTCAAGATGGTTGTTCCTTGTAAAACTCTTATTGTATTATTTTTTTTAGATTAAAAAAGCCGATTATAATGGAACTTTTAATTTACAATGAAAGTTTTTATGAGGGCTGGTTTAGTTTCATTGATATTACATTTGTTATGAATAAAATCATCGTCATCATTTCAGCCGAAAGACGTCCACTGCTGGACATAGGCCTCCCCGAAGCTCCACCACTTCGACCGGTTTTGTGCTTCCCACATCCAGCGTAATCCTGCGGCCTTGACAAGGTCATCGGCCATGAATAAAATAAAGATACTAAATCAAAATAACCACTGCTATAATTTCATTTCGTTTTTTATAGTTGTTTTTAAAATTGTGCAATCCCGGGAACCCAGGATTACTTATTTATTCAGAAAGGAATGTGCAAAATAAAATTCTATTCTATTCTGTTCCACATTATCTTTCAAGGGAAGAAGTTTATAAGCGCCCGATTATCCGATGTCTAGTTATAATTTCCGGAACAATTCAACAAAAAAAAAAAAAAAAACTTTAATTTAAAATACAGATTTTTTAAACACGTAATAAATTGTCATGTCACATACTAAATTATCACCCACCCAAAGGCTGACCTTGAGTAGTGTAGTTTAACCTAGCGATCCTACTCCACAAGCGACACAGGGCAAAACAAAAATTAAACTAAATTGTCACCCACCCAAAGACTGACCTTGGGCAGTGTAGCTTAACTTAGCAAAACTAACTACCAGTACCACTAGGTAAATCAAAGACGAGTCGCCACGCCAACAATCAGATTTACTTGCGGCTATAGATGTTTCACAACAAAAAAATAGTATATATATGTCCGGAATCCGGGACCGTAAAATATAATAACTGGGCACGAGATACGACATAAAATTCCAGGAATTTTACCAGCCATCTGGTAACCCTAGGATGGATGGATGGATGGCTCATTGTTTCTTTTTCACGCCTTAACGTTTAAACGGATTCCAGTGAAACTTGGCACTTAAATAGACCATGACCTGGATTATTACATAGACTACGGAACCGGGAGAATGAAGTGCGTTATTTACTAGTGCCGTAGAACTTTCCGGCGTCCTTCAAGCGCGCCTTCTGACGGTGTCCATGGAAATCTAAAACAAAAAAATAAATAAAAACAATTTTGACAATTTAAATACACAAGATTCTTTGTTATGACAAATTGTTAAGGGCGTTGTATTGATGATTTTGATGATTATAATTCTGTAACTACATATGTCTTACAGTCGCGAATAATATTTTAATCTGCAAATTGCAAAAAACGTAAGAAAATTTGAATTTTGCGGGCTGGTTGGAGCATTCACCTTAATATAAGATTCGACATTTAAACAAACCTTTTTTACAGTCCATTCAACCGATTTTGACTTTTATACCGTAGGCGTAAGGATGACATTAACAGCAATAAAAATGGTTACAATACCAACTGAACTGTTTACTGTAGCTGCCATTTGTCATAACACAATACAAGCCAAAATCGGTTGAACGGACTGTGAAAAACGTGTATTTAAATATCTAATTCCAAATGGAGTATACATGGCTACGAGACGGTTAAAAATTATTCTTCAAAATATAAGCATACACAAATATAAAATCTGTCGAATTGAAAACTTCCGGAGGGTTATAAAGAACTGAAAATTTATCTAATAGTAAGTAATACTAATGGTAACATAAAAACATTTACTGAAGTCGGCCACGCGGCGCGCGTAAATCTGAGTTGATTGAGCGCCGTTACATGTCTGTTAGGTTAGGTATTATTTTAATCAATTTTGTTACAGATCGGGGCACGTAAGTTAAAATTATAGATACAAGTGTTAGATGCAAACACCGCAGTTGCCCGCACAAAGAAAAACTTAAGAAAAACCGTGAATTCGTCGTATTTAGATGTATTTTTAACACGCTTTTATTACTTCATACGTATGTTAGTATGTGCCTATGTAACGGAAACTTTAATCATGATTTTGACTCCCTTTAAAACGTTGGATTAACTCGAAATTTGGCATACTTATCAAGGACCGATGACAATACAATAGTTTTATAAATTTGTGCCAATATCCTTGCCGGGGTTAACAGGATAGCAAAAAAAAAAAACACTGGCCAAATGCAAGCCGGACTCGCACACGAAGTGTTCCGTACCATTATCGGCAAAAAAATCGCGTTTGTTGTATGGGAGCACCCCTTAAATATTTGTTTTATTTTAATTTAACTATTTATTTTTAAAGTGAATAAATAACTAAATATTCTGTGAATATTTCAAGCGTCTCCCTGTTGCCGTTATCAATATCGAGAAAAACTAGCAAAAAATCACTTTTGATGTATGGGTCCCTATATAATAAGCCCCCTTAAATATTTATTTTATTCTGTTTTCAAGTATTTGTTGTTATAGCGGAAAATGAAAATTTCAACTCTCTAACTATCACGGTTCATGAGATAAAGTCTGGTGACAGACGAACGGACAGGTGGAATGCGGAGTCTTAGTAATAGGGTCCCGTTTTACCCTTTGGGTACGTAACCCTAAAACCTGTCTTCGAAAACTATGCAGACATACGTTACAAAAAAAAACTACGCTGACATACGTCACAAAATTCGAAACACCCTAAAAAATAGAAAATAAATAATAGTTAAAAAAACTAAAAACGCTTCCATTGCAAACATTTTTTCCACAAAAAAAAAAAAAAATATAAAATATTTTTTGTGTTGCTTTTTGAAGTATTTTCTAATTAGATATCAAGCACCCCACGCTTTTCAAGAAGAAAAAAAAAAGAAAAGAGAAAAGAAATCGAGAAAAAGAAAAGAAATCGATTTAATCCGACGTTTTCCATTATTTTCTACTTTATAGTTTGGTTTTCTATGGAAGTGTGTTTTTTAGGTTTTTAACTATTATTTTTATGCAGTGAAAAAGGAGTGAAGTAATTCATTGAAACTCAAGTTGAACGGCAAATCTATACTAATATTATAAAGCTGAAGAGTTTGTTTGTTTGTTTGAACGCGCTAATCTCAGGAACTACTGGTCCGAATTGAAAAAATATTTTTGTGTTGAGTAGCCTATTTATCGAGAAAGGTTATATATATAGGCTATATAACATTACGCTACAACCAAGAGGAGCGGAGCAGTAATGCAAAAACGGGGAAAATCGCAAGGCTAGGCAATTTGACGCGACGAGAAGGGTCGGGGGAACAAGAAATTTAACGCGGACGAAGTCGCGGGTAGAAGCTAGTCAATAATCTCGAATTTACTTTCTAATTATTCTATTTCACGAACGACCTTGGCGTGAGAAGTGATCGTTAGGTATTATTAACTAAAACAGTTAAATTATCACACATTTCACAGAAACAAATTTCAAAGCTTTGAAAACTTTCTGCGCGGAGCGTGCGCCGGTGGCGAGGGGCGGGGTGCGCCTGCATCGCTGTTTTTTTTTTCATTGACATCTCGCAGGTCAGCCTATGAGGTTGGTCGGCTGCTTAAACGGACTTGCAAGTGGCAAGTCCGGTCTGTGGCTGTTAATAAATTAAGGCCTTAAAAAAAGCCAGGGCTTAAAAAACTTAAAACTAGAGCGACTACTCGCTAAGTTCACCCCTTCGGGGTACGGACCTCGGCTTAGCGCATCGCTGGTAGAGGGCAGCAAGGGAGGGGCTGGATCGGAATGAATCCTGCATTATTGCGTTGCTATCACAGATATAGATAGACATAGATAACGCAAGTGCACCTAACCTCGCGTGCCCAGCTTTAAACATAACTCTTTCAGTCACACTTTTACATTAGGAATATTTTAACATTCTTTATTTTAGTTTTAGCATCATTAACAACTAAAATATTACAGAAAGTAAGAAAAAAAACTAGGCTTTAGAGAAATGAGGAGAGACACTAACCACCGTGACTATTGATACAAAGAAAACTTTATGTATATTACTAGCTTCTGCCCGCGACTTCGTCCGCGCCAAATTTTTGCTCCCTTGACCCTTCCCGTCGCATCGAATTGCCTGCCAGTTTTCATACATTTTTCGTTGCTGCTCCACTCCTTTTAATCTTAGCGTGATGTTATATAGCCTTCCTCAATAAATAGGCTACCCAACACAAAAAGATTTTTTCAATTCGGACCACTAGTTCCTGAGATTAGCGCGTTCAACTAAACAAATAAACAAACTCTTCAGCTTTATAATATTAATAATGTAGGTATGTAGTATAGATTTATAAATATTTTATGTCATAATGAACTTTTCCACTGGCAAAATGATGAAAATTACTTTTTATGAAAATCTAAAAACAAGGTTTTCCCTTGTGCAAAGAGGCACTTTACATGTTTTGCATTGCCATACGGTTGCACTGGAGATGTTTTATTGCTGCATGTGCAGCGTTTATCCGGTGTACTAAGCTAGAGAAACGTAGGTCATCATCGGAATCAAAGTTGTTAAAATCGGTTACTTAATTTTTCTACTCACAAATCACCTAACACCAGCAAATTTTGCTGAACTTCTGTATCTTCGACGTCCTTGTCGTTAAAATACTCTCGCTAACTGAAGGAATGTCTAAACAAGTATCCTGTGCTTTTTTATCTGTTGTGGCCGGCGCTTGTGGCTAAGTAACAACAGCCGCACGGGTCGATTGTTCAGGTTAAGCTGCGTTTGCCGCGGTTGGTCCGTGGATGGGTGACCATCTTTACACACAAAGACCATTCCGTGCCTCGGAAAGCATGTTAAGCCGTTGGTCCCGGCTGTCTTTCGTAGATCTTAGACAGAGTAACGACTGTGACGGGCTTTTGCCCGAAAGTCTGGAAATCAGTCTTACCGAGGGGTATCGTATTACCCTGGGTTGTGGAGGTCAGATAGTCATTCGCTCCATCTAAAATACCGGTACTCAGCTGCATCCGGTTAGACTGGAAGCCGACCCTTACATAGTTGGGAAAAGGCTAGGCAGATGATGAGCCAGCGCGACATGTTACTTATACGATAAGACACTTATCGTTACATGAATAAGTTTCAGTAAGGTTATGACCAGAAACCCGCAACAGTCATGGTGTCGTTAACCACAATATTTTCGTTGTGAATACACAACGAAGACGCAAAAATAACAGTATCTACCTTTATGTGAACACGTATATTATACGTGTTGACAAAAAACACATTGAATAGGTATATAAAATTGAAGAAAAAAAAAACTTTTTACAAAAAAATAACAACCGACTTCCTTAAAAAAACACTACAAAGTCAAAAATAACTTTATTTTCGAAAGTCGATGTATTAGGATCTATATTTAAGGTTTTTTGCCACCAACTTCCGAAATTAGACTTTGTAGTGTTTTTTTAAGGAAGTCGGTTGTTATATTATTGTAAAAAGTTTTGTTTGATTGGAGCCAAATGGCACTATTCGAGAAGCACCAGCTTTCAAATAAAAAAAGAATCATCAAAATCGGTTGACCCAGTCAAAAGTTATGAGGTAACAAACATAAAAAAATACAGTCAAATTAATAACCTCCTCCTTTTTTTGAAGTCGGTTAAAAAGGTGAGCGGTCGTGGGACGCCTGGCAGATGTGAAACATCGAAATTATTTTGTAAAGATAATATTTATAAAGCATACTTTACGAAAGGAAATATGGTATTATCAAAAATAACATATTAATTATATATGTTAATTATCAAAATTCGGACTACTCGGTACCACCCTAGTCTGAAGCACTATGTGTGTCCCAATGTTACAAAAATTAGTGGACTTACCACAAATTTTCAGTATGGGCCCACTGTGCATCGCAACGCTCGCCACGCCAAAATTTAGGTTTACTCTCACCTATAGATGTTTCACATCATAAGCAACTGTTCTGTTAAAATGACGTCACAAATAACGATAACATTGATCGGGCGGTAGTTATGGTCACGGTTATTGTCATAATTAGTTTAATGATAGATTTTATGAATTTATGCTGATATATTCACAATTAGTTTAAATTACTTTTGTCATTACATGTCATATTAGAATCTGAAAAGACTGAAAGTAATTTACATACAAGGCATTTTTTTAATAAAGTAGGGATATTACGTAAATTGAAAATGCGATATTTTGTTTATGAACATTTTTGGATAATTTTAGTTCTAAAAGGTAGAAATATGTATAAAACTAAAATCTCAGTTGAAATCATGTAAATCGGAGCATTGGTTTGGAAGTTATTAAGAGAATTGAAAAATTGGGAAAATCAGACATTTTGTCACCATCAAAATGTCTGTTAAATTGACTTTGACGATAACTTTAACGGAGCACTTGGTGCAGCTCAACATATCTATGAGCTCAACGATGCGATTGCGCCGCGCTAGTCGGAATTCACACATCAGTCGTGAAAACAGTACACAAGCGAGCCGAAAAAATAAAGTAAACGTTTCCTTCCATCGATAAGTAATAATATAATAATACGATACTCCTTGGTAAGACTAGTTGTCAGACTTTCGGGCTTCTGACGTCCCGCAACGACTAAGATCTACGAAAGACAGCCGGGACCAGCGGCTTAACGTGCTTTCCGAGGCACGGAATGTAAAGATGGTCACCCATCCACGGACCAACCGCGGCAAGCGTAGTTTAACCTGAACGATCGACCCGTACGGCTGTTACTTATATATTGTTAACCACAAGCCCTTATACCCATAGTAATACAAAAAATTTGACAAAGCTTAGGGTCTCGAAAATAATTTGCATATTCGCAATAGATTGCGGCTTTTACTTGGAGAGGTTCATGGAAACTTATGGGTTAACAAGTGATGAATATCGAAACAATCAATACTATCTCAATCGCCTCAGTTTCGTAGTACTGGCGCTTTTATCATTCTTCTGCAACTAGTGCTGTTATTCGTATTTTATAACACCAAGCGATTCGATATTTTATACTTTTTATTTTTTGGTTGCCTCGTTGGTCTAGTAGTCGCAAGCGCGACTGTTTCGCAAGAGGTCTTGGGTTCGATTCCCGGGTCGAGCAAAGCTATTGGGTTTTTCTATTAGGAACGTTCCCAGTAGCTGCCCAGAGTCTGGAATCGTGCCCGGTTGCGGCAATAGGGTCGTCCCTTGTTATATGGCACTTAAACATAACTGGCGAAGTGTGTGAGTACACCTCTGCCTAATCCATCGAGAAATACAGGTGTTATTTAAGTATGTTATTATACTTATTATGAATGGCGTGCAATTGGAGAGGCCTATGTCTAGCAGTGGACTGCTATAGGTTGAGGATGATGATGATGTTATTATTTTTATGAGTACAACGTAATCAATAATTTTAACGTATTGTGTTTTTCTTTTTAGAATTCCACATGATAGTAATTTAAAAGAAATATACATATATTGCAGCGACGGGAAATAAAGATTGGTTCCCAAAAAAGTATAGCATAATTTGTTCGATACATTTTGAGGAAGCAAGCTTTATCGTTTTGATTTTCCCATCACTAAATAGTGCTTGTGACGTAATAGTAGGTAATCAAAAAATGGCAAATCTGTCGTTGCTCTGATAAGCGCGGCCCCTCGCGGGCAGGGTTGCCTAGCGTCGTGATAAAGCCGGACGCAGTCAGGCTTTTGTGTATCCGGTTAAATTAGATGGTCTGCCAATCCGTCTTTTTGCTAAGCTTTTTAGTAATTCATTAAAATTTATGAAGATTTATTTTTAAACTAACTTTATTTTAATATTTTTTTCGTTTCGCGTAGTTACTGCTAACTACTATTGCAATTACTGAAATTAATTTTGTAATGAATATTAAATGATCAATAATAAAGACAATGGATTAATTCAATTTTACTGTTGTTTCATTAGACTTTACGAAGATTTCAAAAAACTTGTCATAATTTTTTTTTTAATTCGTCATCTAGGACTAAAAAAATAAAGATGTCCGTCTTTTTCACTCAAATGTCCGGCTAAACCGACTTATTTAGCCGGACATTTGGAAAGTCGGTCTTAAAACTGAAAAGCCCGACAGACGGACCAGTCGATCTGTCCGGCTTTTCGGTTTTAAGACCTGCCAACCCTACTCTTATACCGCACGCACTTCGATTCAGAGTCGTAAATGCGTTTTGGTGCATTCAAGGTCAACAATAACTTACGTGCCGCGAATTATAAAGACTAGTTGAGGTAATACGTGTCAAGCTACACCATGGACTTACCCTGTACGAAGTTGAGGTTACTCGTGTGCTCAGCAACGTCTGCAGCCGTCGTGGCTCTCGCCTGGATTTGATGGATGATGGGATGGGAATTGGTGGTGGGCTTTTAAGCTAGGTACCGGTTTCTTGCCACCGCCGAAGCCAGAAGTAAATGGTTTTTTCTGGAACGAAAGAAATAGGTATAGTTTATTTGCACATGATTACATTGATTACTCAATTACTATAGGCAAAGATGTATTAATTAATACTTATATAGTTCCCTACAATAATAGCTAACTTATAATGATTAAAATATTTATTTACACACAGACGGGAAACACAGGTTTACTCGCAATGGGATAGCGCGGTAATTCGAACTATACTTGCCCCTAAGAGTGGTCTTTGAATGAACGAACGGTTTTTATAAACTGTTTAACTGGCGTCAACTGTTAGACTAGTTTACAGTCCACAAATAAATCAGTTTATTTATTCATAAACAATGTAGCACAGCGTAGTCGACGTCATAAGGTAGGTAAGTTTTGAGTGCGGCGACGCACAATGACCCGAGTCAAGGTCAACACGTGCTCCTTGCTCAGTGAACGCCAAGTCAAAATAGACTATATTACAATGCAATATAACACTAAATACACAATCTCTATTTCTGTGGCGAATATTTATTTTTAAATTTTGTTTACGATGACATGACATCAACGAAAAATATTGTTTATCATAGAGCCTGCCAGTCCTAAGCCTGGAAAAAGTATGAAGGGAATTCAATTCTATTCGCAAGTAGGTGAACAAGGTAGGTAAAATTCGTTGATCACTTGATCCGTTCATTGATAAACAACAGTCGACGTGACCTAGTTGTTTACTAATCTGGGGATGAACGACGACGACAAAACTATGATAGTTCGCGGTTCTTTTAACTATGTAAACTAGTCGAAACTTATACCGTTTTTAACAATAGAAAAAATAGTTCATCGAATTCTGTTGACTTCATTATGAAAGAACAACTATGAATTTAGGCTTTCACGGTTACTCTACTTGGAACAGCGCGCAGCTTTAGAGACTTACAGTATCGTGAAAACATTATGAAAGAACACAAAGAATATCTCGAAAATTCTCTAGAAATCACCATTTTCAAAATATAATTACAACAATGATTACTCACCGTTATGCTCGTCTGGCGACAAATATCTATAGCCCACACATCCGATCGATCCACTACAATCCACTCAAAATAAGCGCTATGTTGCGCCCGCGTTCTATTCGTGTCAAGTGAGCCGCCATTTTTTACTGCACGCAGCATGATTACACACACACAGCACGACGCGGACGCCGCGAAATTCGACGACTGACTGACGGCTGACGTAACCGAATGATGTGGTGAGTGAACTTTGGTTAAAATCGTGAACGATCGGTAAAACTCGGAGCGACTGCTGACGTATAATATAATGCCACATACACACACATGCATGCATGCGCAACTATTGGCCAATTTTTGATACATTGAAGACTCCACCAATCACACCAAGTGTACTTTCTTTCTAACACTCCAGTGCGCGTTGTAGTTATAGTTATGTATAGAGTTTAGCTTGAGGTGCTGGCGTCTGTACATGTTACAAAATAAAAGTTTTATCACTATGCGCTGCCTTACAAGGCATACAAAGTTTGTCATATTTAATTATGGTCTACACAATAATTACATAACATAGCTACCTAACATAATACCTACATAATATAGCTTAGAAAATAGAGATATTTTTTTTTTGCAATAAATCAAAACAATAAAAATTATGTTTAATATTTTAAGTACGTATATCGCGGCGTGTCGAACCGCGGATTGAGAATCCCGCAGTATCCACCCAGCGCGTCAAAAACACACGTTCGCTTTTCAACTCTCAGCGAAAAGCCGTGCGTTAAAAATCCCGCACCGACATTTTTACGTCCGTGCGAACTGAGAGTGCGTCGTTCATTTCGCCAACATATTGACTTACCGCTTATGTATTTAAATCGGAATATAATTAAATGTAAAACAGGGAACTGTGGAGACGGCTTCACATCCTCCCTAGGGATGTATAAGACGTTCCAGAGACATTAATTCACCCAATGTTTGCGGCTAACGTCAGCTCTAATTTACATACAGTAAAACGTATGGGTTCCGCACCTCTAATAACATTTGTATTAGTTTGTTGGTATAGACGACCATCGTATCTTGAGACGTCATAGCGCTGCTGTCAAGTCGGTAATCAAAATTAGTGAAGGTTACCTACATGAGTACCTATATGACTTTAAAGTCATCAGTCTTTTAGTTAAATCAAATATTAATGTTTCGAGAGGCAAACCTAATTAATTACCCATGGCAAAGTTTGAGTATCTTTTCCCATTTAGAGACTCCGATGGTCACCATCGGGCCATCAGCATATTGAAGGCATTCTTCAAAGACCAGACTGTTGGAACAATGACTGTTAGGTCACATTCCTGGAAAGATTGTAAAAAGGATATCTGAGTAGGTAAGTATGTTTTATTCTTTTATGCTAACAGTGAAAATGGGTTGAGGATAATTTAAACCTCAGATATCAAAACAGATATTTTAATTTACTTGCAAATGTCAAAACCTACAACATTTTTTGGTCGTACCTACATTTGAAAATAAGTTCCGCAAGCTACCGCGTGTCAACGTATACTGGTCATACGATGACATTATGACGAGACGCGTTGCTATTAATCTCAGACTAATGTTTGCTGACAACGCCAGTTTGTTGCTTGATTTCGCTGTGTTATGTTATTAACTGAAAGCCGATTCTCGTTATTATGAACGTTCAAAATCTAGTTGCAGTCTCATCTCGGCGACAGTCAAATTTCAAAAATATATGGAGATTCGAGGTATTTTTGACAGATTGACACTGAGATCAGACTGTGAACGTTCTTAGCACGTTAACTACCATGGCTAAAATCAGAAAAAGTCAAAAAATGTAGTTATTTCACTTTAAATAGATTATTATTTTATTCCATAAATACATTATTAATTCAAAAAACATGGCCGCCAGGCAGCAACGGCATATTCAGATTTTGTATGTGTTGTCGGTCATATAGTCCGACAGGGCCTGAATGGAACAAAAAGTGTCGGACACATAGTCCGACATGGCAGTTAACGTGTTAACGTTACGAGAATTGTGTGGGCGTTAGACAGAGAAATACTCGGAAGTCTTGAGGTTTCACATAACGGGTAAGGGTAGTAACTAAATTTGGAGAATCGTTCAGTGCATTTGTACAATGGAGTTTGTCTAACATTGGATAAACTCCGACAGAGAACACCGCTGAAATTTTATTTTATAAGTAGCTACTTACTTTAGAAGTTATCTGCAAAAAAAGAACGTTTTATTGAAACTGATACCTAGCTAAAATTCGATACAATTATTCATCGGTAACGCCCCCTTTCAGTACCTACCTACCTAACAGTAGAAACCTACCTCTAGAATAACAGTGTGTTACGCAGTTAGGGTGCAGTTTGGCACTCCATTCAATACGAACTCGAGAAAGGTCGGTCCGAAGTAGTCATAGTACCTACTATTTGTATGAGGGGTGGCGCAGTAAATTCGAAGTCTATCCTTCCGAATCTAGAACATTCCCCCTATTTGGGTTGATCTCGGATCTTGAATAAGGTTTCGGATCGTATGCAGTGCAGAATAGCTCTTAGTGTGTTACGCAATTACGCCGATGGGCTCATTAGGAGCAGTGGTGGCCTAGTGGTAACGGCCGCGACTTACGAGTCGCGAGTTCGAACCCAAGCAGGCGCTTTACTTTGTGTAAATTATTTCATCACCACTGCTCTCAAAACTGTAAAGGAAAACATCGTATGGAAACCGAGATGTCTTAAAACCAAAAATTCGAAGACATGTGACATCAACCAACCCGCGCCTGCGTGGTGGATTATGGCCCACTCCCTCTCATCGGGAAGAGGCCTGTGTCCCAGCAGTGGGAACATTATAAGGTGCTGATGACGTAGCTACCTATCCTAGAATGACAAAAACATTTCCTAAACTCAGAATTTTGCAATTTTTTTATTGATGGAAGTTTCCTTCCTGCAGTGTGGCCGTCTACTCAATTACCGAACCGTACCTACTAATTACATTAGATTATGCTTGAGACCGATTTGAATTTCAATTCTGCACCCTACACCTTGTTGAAAGAAGTTCATTGTTAATTTTATTAAAGTCGCCTGAAGGCTTGTTAATGTAAATCTTACGCTGATCTTGTTATTTTGTCTAGTAGGTAGGAATATCTTGGCATGAGTTTTTGACTGTAAGTAATTAATTTACATAGTAATTAATAAGAAATGTAGGTAGCTAAAGCGCTAGAAACAAACGATCTTAAGGCGCGGTGTTACCTCAATATTCACAAAACACTGGTGTCTTTGACAATCGAGTATGACGTAACGCAATGAAAATATACGACACAAAAAATACAGTGGACAGAGAAGGGTTTAAAGAAAAATTCTAACCGAATAGAATAGTGAAAAATTGTTTGATATTCCCAATAAAAATTGTTTCACAAAAAAAACTTTGACGTCGAACATCTCTGTATTTTCAGCGATAACAACATTTTTTTTTAAAGAGTTCAATAGAATAAACATTACTTTAAAACTTTAACCAGACAATTATTTAATTTAATGTGTGTAGTCCGAATAATCTAAATAAAACCCGTAAAATAAATGCCAATTCGCAGCTTAGTCACATCACATCACAAATATTTATTCAATTTTCAACCTTATTTGTTGGAGCTGTAGCATGCAGTTGTAGCATTTAAAATCGTAGTCAGTCCGCGCCTTAAGGCTGCGCTGGGCTCAAACAGGCGCGACGCGACGTAGAGTTGCGTCGCGCTCTAGCGTCGCGCCTCTTTGTTTTTAAGGCTCGTACAAACAGGCGCGACCTGTCGCGCAATGTTTGATCTACGATTTATCGCGACGCAACTCATTTCATACTGGCGCGACCGTGACGACTTCGTCGCGCCGCGAAGGGCAGCGCGACAACTTGTGCTACATTTTGTATGCCGTCGCGGCTGCGAAACGATGCCACACAAAATGTACCATATGTTGTCGCGCTGCTCGACAACAGTCGCGGAGCTACCGTGTCGCGGCGCGACAGGTCGCCCTTGTGTGAAGTGTTGAACGCGTTTTCATAGAAATTGTTCTACGGATATAAATCGCCGAATCGCGCTCGACCGTCGCGTCGCGCTAGTCTGAACGAGCTTTTGTCAACATACGGACGTAATAAATCGCTGCGGGGATTTTTGGCGCACTTGATTTTCAACTCTCAGTGTTTTGCCGAGCATTTAGAATCTAATAGAGCACTCTATCAAATTCTAAATGCTCTTAGCTCCTCAGTCCGTGCGAATATCAGCTCACTGTGAAGTAAGTAAAGTGTTTCCGTGTGGTACCGGACGTAAAGAGTGGCATCATCCCATTTCGTCCCGTGTCGTAAAAGGCGACTAAGGGACTTACTAGAGAATGGGCAGCAGCGTTCTCTATGCATTTTACCACCATACTGCGATAGCCAACCCGCCTTCCAAGCGTTGCGATCATGGCAAACCCACCAAAAAACTATCCGATCAAAATGGCGATTCTTGGTGGAAACCTATGTCCAGCAGCAATATACTGGATGACATTTTTTACCGTCTCGACCTTTATATGGTGTGTTGTGTAACTAGAATAGAAGGCAGGAAGGCCTTCAGATTCATCGTAGGTGACTAAAGGAGCGCGGGACACGGGCGGAAAGGGATGCGTGTGCGGCTCGTGCGCCTGCGAAAGATCAATGAGGCCGCATATCGGCCGGCTTCAAAGGGTAGGACCGCGCTACGAAATCATTGATACATGCCGCGTAAGGAGTAGGGTGCGTGTGATTTGAGTTTCGATAGGTTTTTAATTGTTTTTTTTTTTGTTTTTTTTTTCCAAATTTCTTGTTTTGTTGTTCTAGTATGAAAATGATACTTTAAATGTGTAGTATTTATTGCTAGATCAATTTCATTACATGTTGTTCAAAAATAAAAATATCAAAAATTTCTATGCCAAAGGCTTCTACTCCGTTCATCTATTACCCCAATTTTTTTTCAAGACGTTAAAAAATGTCACCCGGTATATTATGCTATGCTGGGACCATCTCTTTCAGCTGAAATGATAAAGTTACATCAATTTCCCGACAAGAGAAAAGGCTATTTACACACCTGCGTTTCCACTAGGATAGGTACAACCTACATCATCATCATCATCATTTCAGCCGTAAGACGTCCACTGCTGGACTTAGGCCTCCCCCAATTTGGGGGGCTTTGCCATAATCGCCACGCTTGGCAGGCGGGTTGGGGATCGTAGTATGGAGGTAAAATGTTCAGAGAACGCTGCTGCCCATTCTCTATTAAGTCCCTTAGTCGCCTCTTACGACACCCACGGGAAGAAATGAGAAAGTGCTATTCTTTACGTTCGGCATCATAACGAACAGAGGGGTAATTGCGGAACTTTTTATCGGTAGTAATTGTTTTAATATTCATAGTTAAACAACATTCATTGCGTTATTTACGTTGCTGAGCCGACAATTTAATCGAACAAATGACGCAATGGTTTAGAAATAATCTTCAATCCCATTCAGATTCTGATAAATTGTGCGTTTCGCAATTAGGGTGCAGAACGGTGAGAGGCCTACTACCTACACCCACCATAACGGAAATTCCAAAGCATTACTATTATAATAGGAACCAAACATATCGTATGTCCTTTATTTATTTACGTTACTACCGCTACAACTAAACACAGTTAGTTAATTACAACAAAGCCACTATATTGTTTGTTTACATAATATTACTAAGATCACGTTCGCACGGAAGTAAAAATACCGCTTGATATTTTCTCATACTGCATTTTCAACCCTCGGTGTTGGACCGAGCATTGAGAATCCAATGGAGTACATCCCAGCGGTTCGAAAAAACACTCCGTTCGATTTTGAACTCTAGACGGTAAGCATGTAAGTTGAATATCCAATGAGTGAATATATCACGACGTGATATTTAAGTAACAAAGCTGGACTATGCCTGGCAAAGTTATCGATATTCGTGCTTATCGCATGTAACACTACAATTACATGCCTAGACAGAACAGTCGCTTAGTTTAACACGTTGAGTGCCAAACGCAGATTGATGGTTAATCCCATATAGCCACAGATTTAGAGCGCATACAAAATTGTTAGTAGCAAGCACGCGATATCGCGTGATCGGCCATAATGCAGAGCCGACGAATCACGCGATATCGCGTGATCGGCACTCAACGTGTATTTGAATGGTTCCTTTGCATATAAACTACATACTTAGCTATATCACGGCTAATGGATAAATAACTCATAAATAGGAACAGCTTTCACTAAAATTTATACGTCTATAAGTAGTTCTGCACTGTGCTCCCGGGCAGTGCACCAGTCCGCGTGGTGTCGGACGTAAAGAATAACCCCATTTCTTCCCGTGGGTGTCGTAAAAGGCGACTAAGGGACTTACTAGAGGATGGGCAGCAGCATTCTCTATGCATTTCACAACCATACTGCGATCGCTAATCTGCCTGCCAAGCGTGGCGATTTTGACAAAACCCCCAAAATTGGGGGAGGCCTATGTCTAGCAGTAGACGTAGTACGGTTGAAATGAAAAAAAAAAGTTTTTTTTTTTTTCATTAAAGTGTCAAGTGTGTGTGTTTCAAGTTTACAGATTTTGCATATAAAAGTATACATATACCGTACTTCTGTTTGTTTCGGTTGACAAGACGTTGGTAGACAGAGTAGATATTAGAGTTTTTTTTTGGTTCGCTCTATTTATACACTTGAGAAAATATCGAAATTCCTCAATTACGTTAGGTTAATACATAAAACTTCCGAAATAAATTATTAAATGTAAAAATAATAATAATCGCATCAAGTTCCTCAGTTTATAATAACAATACGGTCATAACATACAGGCAAACAAGAAAAGTGCCTCTAATTTACGTAAAAAAGGAAATTCAAAAAGTAAAACCCGACGATCGTGATTAATGAAATCACGCTACAAAAGTATGAGACAAAAAAATATTCTCATCTGACAGCCGTCGACGTATGGGAACAGGTGTAGGTACATATATACAGACAGACATGTCATACATACAAACTGGTCAAAATATCATAATACAATTTTTGCTTCATCGTAGTGGGGTAAATATGTCCATACATCGACTAAGTATTATGCATTTTCGCATGGAACACCTATTCTTTTTAGATTTTTTGTATTTGTACCTCATGACAAAAACAGTTAAATATATGTTGTTAAACGAGACATGCGCCTATATCACACTCATCATCACCATCATCATCCACAACCCGACTTCACCCACTGCTGGGCAGAGGCCGGTAAGCCTCATCCAGGTTTTAACCGCGATAGCAACAATCTTTAATTATACAAATACCTGATCAAAGGCAACAATATAGGCCGCCTATCTCGTCACCGGACGACTGACATCTCGTCTTTCAGTCTTTGGACACCATATACGCCTGACATCACTGCCCTTTACCATTGCTTAAATGATCAAAGACTGTTAAATTATTCGGTTTTCTTAAACAAACATTGGCATCAGCTTCCTCTGTACAAGTTAAGGTAGAATTAACGTCCGCTTTGCATATGTATAGCGTCGCAGTTAGCTGGCAGTGCACCAAAACGGTTACTTAAATAATGTGGATTTATATATCAGGCGCGAGAGAAAGCTTAAGGTTAAAGCTCCTGGGTAGCCGGAGAAATCCAAATTTTTCTTACCTTTATAGCAATTTGCAAGTCAGTATCACGTTGTGCGTTGATTAAAATATATCGTGAAAAATTAATTCAATGGAATCTAATGGGTTGTATTGATGATTTTCAAAATCAAAATCAAAATCAAAAGTCATTTATTCAAACTAGGCTGAGAGTCAGCACTTTTTGAACGTCAAAGTCACATAAGACAGTCCCCCCAAAACGCCCGCCCTTCGACACTTCCTAGTGCTTTTACTTATTAATACTATGTAGAGCCATATTTGCTACAGTAATTTAACTCGATTGAATGTCTATATCATGAAAAAGTCATTAAACCGAGTAAAAGAACTTAGAGATTGATGATTTTAATCAAACAACTCGCCTATTTCTTTTTTATTATTATTTACTTTTACAAAATAAGATTTTTTTTTTTTAATATTTCCCTCGCCAAACTTTACAGTCCACTGCTGAACATAGGCCGCTCCCGTATTGATCATAGAAATGATTATAATTATGTAAAGCCATATTTTTTGTTACGGTCGCGAATCATATTTTGTTCAACAAACAATCTAGCACTAAACTGCTAATTGCAAAAGACGTAAGAAAATTTTAATTTCGCGAGTTACCTTGGAGGTTCCACCTTAAGGTAAGCTCACCGTCTGAGCCGCCAGCAATTTGCAAGAAAGTGACGCTCTTTAACGTGCACTCTAATACGTTATCCTAATCTGAGATAAGTTATTGTGGGTGAGCTGTCTAGTCGTTTATTTGTTTTTCCTTTAGACGATAGACAGAAAAATCGGTCGTTTATAAGGTTTATAAATTACCAGGATACAAATAAACGTATTTTAAAGAGTCAAATTAAAATTAACTGGCAATATTTAACCTATGTGTGGGTTTCAATATAAAAAACGAATAAGATAGAAAAAATCGATAGAAATAAAATTAAGTGAATCCCTAAATTTTCGTTGTATGCATAGCATCGGTAGCACCTTTTTATAAATATATTTAAACCCATGTATGGCGACACGTGCCTCACTGCACTGAACACTTTACTCTATACCCCAGAGAGGCGAGAATCGAAATCCATAGATCGCACCGACAGACGTTTTCTACCACGTGTTGAAAGGTCTTAGATAATATAATATAAAAGCTTTCAAGAGAATAGCGCTTCACGGCGTGTCTGAAGTATCAATTCAGCTTGTAAGACTATCTCTAGGATGTTCCAGACCTCGGATGGCTGTATTGGAAAATTGCTACGGCGCTCGCTACCAAGCGAAATCTCCAAGGAGTTGATTTTTATTAAAACTTTATAAAAGAGATACTTGATCATGCACATAGTGATTCCATTACATGTTTTGCTATCACTATTATTAACATCAGTATTTGTGATAAAACTTGAGAATTTTCAACATTTTTCGTCAGTGTGAGTGGATAGGGTGGTATCGTTAAACACAAAAGATGTTTTCCGAGCCAGTGGCTCGCAGCGAGAATCGTAAGAATTCGTACCGACTGCCTTGTGATATTTTATCACAGATATAAAGGAAGTTAGGGATTCCATTGTTTGTTTGTTTGAACAAACGACTAACAAATACGTTGCGGAAATGCAAACTCGCTTTTACTCACGTATATAAACAATTCAAAGGGATACCGAGCATTTGAGGTAGACGCAATAGTTACATTCACTAAATAAATTGGCGATTCGCTGAATTCATTCGTACTTTGAAATGCTCAAAGGATTGCTTGGAGAAGGTTGGTTGTAATACGTTCAGTAGAATCCGTGGTTGGACTTTTTGTAAAGTATAGTGGTGTATAAACAATCTTTGTTCCGACAGTAATATGCATACGGTGGGGAAGCCGAGTGTATTTGCATATTGGCATCGCAAGCTGTCTTAATTTTCTCGTAATGTGTGGCGGGGTCGAGATTGTGTGCCGATGCCGACTACTCCCTACGATCTACACAAGGGTGTGTCTCCCACATGTTGCTCTAACAATGCAATTTATTGTTTCAATCTGTGTACACGCTGAAATTAGAATGACATGAATATTGGATGCGTACAAATGTAATAATTTGGATGGAAATTCATGTTGCCTTTATGAATTCCCGGGTAGCAGCAAATGTAATTAAAACACATGCCAGACAAGAGACACATGCAGCTAGATGTACAGTTATGGTAGATGTAGGTACCTAGGCAGCCTAGCTAGTCTGCTATTCCCAATCGGGGTAGGCAATGGTCTTTGAGTGGATAACGGTCCGGCCAGTACCTATGTGTCTTTATGAATGATGGAATGGGAATGACAAAAGCCGCTACAGACGGATCCCAGTATCAAGTTAGGACAATAGACAGCCGGAGTGCAATGTCCGATTTCGCCCTTTTTACGTAACGACGGTATTAATGGAGTTAGATTTCTCTCTTTGCGTTCCTATAAAACACTGAAAACGTTTTATGATGAAAATTCTCTCTATTTAAAGGAGAGATTGTTCGCATAAGTGTCCTCGAGAGGCCAAAACACCGGAGACTCCGATGCAATAAAAATACCAACGGAGGGTCAATCAGGTTAAGTGTGTTGTCCGGCGACTCGCGTCTGCCGAAATAATATATTTTATACGAGGTTTATATTTGAGTGGATGAAGAAATAGTTGGAATATGTTGGTCTTGGAGTGCGCGTGCTGGACGATGGGTGCTGGTATTCAACCCCAAACCTTGGCTGCACACATTCCAATCTCGGGCAAAATAAAAGGTATTTGCTAAAAAATCTGTTACCATTACGTGAGCTTATTTTATGAGGTCATAGCAGATTCTTTGAGGTGTTGAAGGTGGGTAAGGAATGATGGGAAATCGTGATCTGTAATCACAAAATATATTGAATGCCTCTCGCGGATACAAGTTCCTTTATGGCGGCTGCACGGTTGTAAAATGTATTCAGTACCTGTGATACACTTTCATTTTAGAACTTCCGCTTTTCTCACTTCATTTTCTTTGAGTTTTAGCCACGGCTATTTCTATTACTAGTGGTTTGGGTAAGGGTTTTTGTTAAAATATGAGACGATTAATGAATTTACCTATTAGGGATAGCGATGAAATAGGTAATGTGTTATTCGGCAATCAAGTATAATTTCAAAAGTCAAAGATCAATTTCTTACAAACTATTTTGCAGTTATCCCGACTTAAGATCATGTTAGCTTCATGTAAGTGTAAGGAATAATATTTTCGTACTTACTTAAACTAAGTTAGACTAAGTCTGAGCAACAGGTGTAGGGGCGAGGGGTCCTCAGTTCTAAGTATGTATGTAGTTCGTCAAGCAACAGATCTCAAAAAGGGGGTGCCGTTACATATTTCATATTGCGAGGCATATGGAAAATGTCTCGATTAAAGTCAAAAGATATGGTTTTTCTAAACTTTTTTCTTGAGTTAATGGAACTTCATTAGAGCTGGATTTTAAATGACTTTCCTTTCAAACTAGATAGACATAGTAGTCTGTTTTATAGTTTTTAGATATACCTATTCCCTGTCGTGGTTCCTAGGGGTATTCACGTGCTACCTGAAACCATAACGAAAAATCTGCGGTTTCATAGAAAAGTGCAACACATACGAGGTTGAAATGTATGGAGCAGTTTTTTTTATAACCCACAATAACATCGCTGAGGACCTAGAATCACATGGTTACAGTTTGCGAGTCCATGTCCTTGCCATCCTGTATAGTTATAGAAAGGTGTGGTGATGATGATGATGATGACACTAACAGATCAACATAAAACAGCAGTAACATAAAATGGCACATACACGGTACCTACAAACTCTCTCAAAATATTTTAACACTAGCACTTCTACTTAGCCCGCGACCTCGTCCGCGTGACTCACAGGATCTGTCCATTTTTTCGGGATAAAAAGTAGCCTATGTTATTTGGTGATAACTGATAATGTAGCTTTTTATAGGTGAAATAATTTTTAGAATCGGTTCTGTAGTTTTCGAGTTTATCCATTACAAACATATCTACATACAAAAAATCAAATCTTTCCTTGTTATAATATTAGTTTAGATGAATTCTAATTTCAATTATTTTTTGTATACTTTATAAAAACTCTTACAATCAACAGCACGCGTAGCATGACCACCATAGAAAGAACTTTGTCTATTCTTGGTAGAATAGAGATAGAACTGTCATGCTACGCCAGTATAAAACGGTAAAAATCTTTCTACAATCTTTAATTATGTCTTTAATCTTTCCACAATCTGTAATTTTGTCTATTCTTCCGTCGACAAAACCCCTTTCTACGGTGGTCATGCTACGCATGCAGGATCATAAGAGTGATAGAATACATCATTCAAAAGTCACAACAACAATGAAATGGAATACAGAGCGAATCGTTACTTAATGAGATGAGAACAACAAATGATTAGTTAATGTCTAACATAACAGGATGTTTTGATTTACCTACTAAATGTGTATACATTATAGTAATTGCGGAACTTTTTATCGGTAGGGATTGGTTTAATATTCATAGTTAAACAACATTCATTGCGTTATTTACGTTGCTGAGCCGACAATTTATTCGAACAAATGACGCAATGGTTTAGAAATAATCTTCAATCCCATTCAGATTCTGATAAATTGTGCGTTTCGCAATTAGGGTGCAGTTTATAAGCGTCTGCGTGAGACCGGACTTTAAAAAAATGCATCATCCTATTTTTTCCCGTGGGTGTCGTTAAAGGCGACTATGGGACTTTTTTTTTTTTTTTTTTTTATTCTTTTTTTTTTTGGACTTTGATACTACATGTATATGTCAGTCCGATTTATCTTATTTACTAATTACACATCAGTAGTTTAACTTAAGTTGATAGTAGTTTAAACAAAAGACAAGCTCCTTCACTGTTAGGGTTTGAGAGTAAAGAATTCATGATTCCGACCTGCAATTTGTCCAGACCTAATTTCTCTGATAATTCTTCTCTCTCTGCCTGAAATTGAACACACTCCATCAACAAGTGGTATATATCGTCTATTACTCCACAAGTATCACATTTGGGGGAAGACACCTTCCCCATTAAAAAGGCAAACTTGTTTGATGGAATATGTCCAGTTCTGACTCTGTGCGCTATAACAATCAGTTTCCTACCTAACTGACTATATGTACACCAAGGTATACGAGGAGGCTGACATTGGATAGTTTTATACCATATGCCCTTTTCTAATGATCTCTGATTGAAATATTCCTTCCACAAATCATAACACTGTCCCTTAAATTCACTTAATATTTCTGAATAATATGGTTTCACATAAATTTCTTGTCCTTCTGTACTTCCAATTTTTGCCAATCTATCAGCCTCCTCATTACCACGTATCCCAATGTGCGATGGAACCCACTGCAACCTCAGATCCACTCCTTTCACCGCTAATTCCTCTATTTTGGAGAGTATCTCGTATGCTATCGGTGTACCTCTGCAACCAGAGGCGCATCGAGCTATATGATGTAAGGCACTCTTACTGTCTGAACATATAACAATTTTACTATCATCAATCGTTTTGACATATGATAGGGCTTCTGAGATCGCAATAAGTTCCAACGACATAATACAAAGATTTCCAACTACTTTAAAACATCCAGTAGCATTTTCTTTCGAGCAAACATAAAATGCAGCTCCCCTACCTTTCTTACTCATAGATCCATCTGTATAAATTACTACCCAGTCAGCATATTTTTCTATTAATTCTTTCGTTACATCGTGTCTCAACAGATTTAATTCGTAAAAATCTTTAGCTCGATGCATGCTATCTAAACCAACCGAAATTATATTATTAGCATCAATGTAAGTGACCCACGTTGCCAAGGTATACATCTCTAATGGAGAGGACGAGGCAACCTGAACATCTTTAACTTCATGTATAACAGACACAAGTAATGGAATCTTTTTGCGTGTCCAATAACTGTTGGTAGTAAAACTATTTAGTTCTTTTAATAATTTTATCGTTACATTGTTAGTCCAAGATAGGGATTTTAAACAATATTTGTAGGCTAAAAATCTTCTCCTTATGTGCAGTGGTGGAATACATAGCTCACTCTCCATAGTGTGAATCGGCGTAGACTTTATGAAACCACCTATAATTCTCAGGGCTTGATTCTGTATTTTCTGCAATTTATATAAATGTGAATTTGCACTGTTGTCGTAAATAAAACAACTGTAGTCTATACGACTTCTGACTATCGCTATATATATTCTGCGTAAATGTTTGGGGTGTATACCCCAAGAAGTACCTGCCAAGACTCTTAGTATGTTTAAGTATTTCTGTGACTTTGTGACAACCTCATTAATATGACGCCCCCATCGTAGCGATCTGTCTAGCCATAACCCTAAATATTTATAACTATCCACTAATTCCAAGGCCTGATTGTTTATTTTCAATGTAATATTTTGCCTCCTAAATCCCCTGCTGAAAACACACAGTTTTGATTTGCTATTCGACAGACATAATCCTAATTCACTTAGACAGGACGACAGGGTATCTAATGCCTCTTGTAATTTAGTTGTAGTATCTGAAAGATTTTTATCTGTACAATACAAGACAAAATCATCAGCGTACTGACACATATGTATATTGTTGATTTTTGAGAATAGTTCGAATGTTACAACGTTAAATAATATAGGTGAAATTGGGTCACCCTGGGCTAATCCTAAACTTGTGTATCTCATCATAGTGTCATTTTCATTAAATTCATCAATAATTTTAAGATGTCTTTCATTCAAAAAAGTCCACAAATACGAACATAATTTGTTACCTATACCGATTTCATTTAATATCGATAGCATTTTATCAATTAATACATTGTTGTATGCACTTTCAACATCTATAAAACACGCAACAGTTGCATAACCCTTCGAAAAACCTAGTTGAATTTGTGTGGTCAATCTCGTTAAACAGTCCTGACATGATTGTCCTCTTCTAAAACCCGACGTATATGGAGATAAAATATGGTTTTTCTCTATAAACCATTCAATGCGTTTTGTCAGTATGGAGTGAAGAATCTTACACAAACACGATATTAAGCAGATAGGCCTTAATTTTGGATTGTTATCTGAAGGTGTAACTGGTTTAGGAATAGGCATTAAAACTATGTCCCGCCACTGCACAGGTACCATACTAGAATTTAAAATACAATTATACATATCTACTAGAAAAGCTTTTCCAATGGTTGGTAAATTAAATATCATCGAATAGGAAACTCCATCCCCACCAGGTGCTGTATCCTTAGTTTTAAGCGAGTTACATAGTTCATGTAATGTTATCGGGATTTCCAACTGCGCGTTTGATGAATTAAACGTTGGTTTCTCATAGCATACATAATCAGGAGCTAAACCACAGATTAGGGAGACTTTCTGATCCCGCGACGGGTATGATTTAGTTGAGCTACACCCCTTTAACCATCGCATTCGCTTCCACATTTCTGAGCTCGTTGTTGACTCATCAATGCCTGTATAAAAATTACAGCGTTCATTTTTTCTGGCTTTACTAATAGCTTTCTTAGCGATTACTGTCTTTTCTTCTAGAATGTTTAAGTTAAAGGGGGTCGGATTTGACCTAAAATTACTTAGTGCCAACCTTCTTTCAGCTACTAATTTAGAGAGCGTTTCATTCCAATAAGACTTTGGTTGGAATCCCGGTTGATAGTATGTACACTGCTTTGTATACGGAACATGTTTATCAGCCGCACTATTAATAACGTTTATGAAATAATCATAATTTTGTTGAGCATCTAACTCTTCCCGATATGGTAACATAACTTTTTCTAATGTTTTGGTATATTTCTCCCAGTTGGCCGATTTATATTTACGTTTTTTAGTTATGTATGCAGCTTCCCTATAATTACTTTTAATTTTAATACACATATGATCACTGCCCAGATTTTCACTCAATACATGCCACTCAAACTTACAAGCTAAGTCCGTGGAAACAAATGTAATGTCAGGGGACGTTTTTTGTAAATACCCATTGACCATTTTAATTCGCGTGTGTTCCCCTACCCCTTTATTAAGTGAAATGTGACCCGCATCCAAAGCAGCGTCAAAAATCATCGTACCTCTTGTGTCTGATTTGCATGACCAATTATAGTGATGTGCGTTGAAGTCACCAGCGATTAAACATTTATTATTAAATTTTGTGAAAATTAAATCCCAGTCAGACTGAGTAGTACGTACCGAGGAAGGGCAATACACCAAGACAATATTCTTAATCTCATTACAATTTAAGAGTTTAACACATTGTATTTCTATTCCTGAATTACTAGTATTTAAACTTTCTAACTGAACTCTAATTGACTTATGTATTATAATAGCGACTCCACCATATGAATCGCTTCGGTCATTCCTAAAAATATTGTATCTACTTATATTTAATGATGAATCAGGTTCCAACCAAGTCTCTGATATTAAAGCAATATGAATGTTCTCTTGACTTAATAAAGCTTGAAATTCTGGAATTTTTGGTCTTAAACTTTGAGCATTCCACTGCAATATGTTTATAAAATAGTCAGGGTTATTATGATTATCCATTAGTGGAAAACGAAATTAATTGGCTTAAAATATCTTTACCACCTATCATTTTTAAACATAGTGCAATGCAATCCTGAATAACTATTTTGACAATTAATCCTAATTTATTAGAAAAACTATCTCTAGACATACATACATCCTTAATTTTTTGATATAGTCCATAAAAATAGTCTTTCTGTTCACCTGGTTCCTTTTGTTTATCACTTTTGTTATTAGTATTTTCACCCTCACTTATATTTTTTGGTGATTGTTCCTGTCCATACGACCCTCCTTTTGTTTTCTTACTTCGTGATTTCTTCTTTTTTGTTTTTTGAGACTTAGTATTTGTTTTATTATCTAAATTCTGACTATCTTCTGTTTCCGATTCTTCAGATACAATCATTTCTTCATGTATAACAGCTTCTGTAACAACCACTTCTCTATATGTCCCTCTTGGTTCTGTGTCCATAGTGCATTCTGTTTGGGAAAACTGTTGATTTATTTTATTATTTTTAATCATATCCACATTATGTATTGTATTATTTTCCTGCGTTTTTCCTTTGACTTTATATATTTCTAATCCTTCCTGATAACTGCAGTTCATTTCTGACATAATTCTTCTAATTTCTTTTTCTTTCAAAAAAATAGGGCATTTTTTATTCATTGCCATATGTGGGCCTTTACAGTTTATACACTTAAAGATAGTTATCTCACAATTAGCGTGATTATTTCCACACTTAGGGCATTTGACATGTTTCGAAGGACATGTCCTTGAAAGGTGTCCATATCGCCAACATAATGAACATTGAGAAACAGGGAAAATGTAGGGTTCGACTTGAAATTTGCACCCAAAACCATATACATATGATGGTAGGTTGTAATTTTTAAAACAGAGGCGGATTGTTTCAGAGTTTACCCATTTACCATCGCTATCCTGTCTTTTTAGTCGTTTTACAGATACAATCTCGAAATCACATTTAAGGTTTTCTAATATTTCTTTATCTTCCATTTCTAAGTCTACCTGACGAAGTATACCATAGCATAACGATGATTCGCCTACTATATTAATATTACACTCCAAGTTACCGAACATTTTGTCACAATTTAGCATCTTTACTGCATTTTCTTTGTTGTCAAAATATACTAAAACCCTATAAGGGTTTTTGTACGCTAATTTAGTTATGTTTCTTATATTATGAGATCTCAAAAGCTTTGCCATCCCAAACTGTCTCGGCAGTGTTTCTTTGGCCGTAATACACACAATATGTTCTTTGGATTTTAAATTATTACTCGAAAATCTCAATTCTAATTCTTCATAGGTTTTTGAAATTCTTCGTGCTGCTCGTTTACTCCCACGCTGTATGGTTATGAATCCATCATCACCTTCTATTGTTTCTTCATCGTCCTCCTGTCTGCCCCTCTTCTCCGGTAATACTTGTTGCTCTCTATTTAACTCCGTATTTTTCTCCTTCTCCATCCTTGAATTAACTTGTTGCTCGCTCTCTAAATCAATATCCTCTTCCACTATCTCACTTCCACTTGAGTCACAAAATTCTACATTTTCACTCATCAAGTAGCATTAATTAAAAAATGAGGGTAAGCGAAAAAAGTTACAATCGCGTAAGTCGTCTACCGCTAACTCGACCGCTCGCTAAGACTGCGCGCGCGCAACTGGACTATGGGACTTATTAGAGAAAGGGCAGCAGCGTTCTCTATGCATTTTAACACCATACTGCGATCGCCAACCCGCCTGCCAAGCGTGGTGATTACGGCAAAGCCCTCAATATAGGGAAGCCTAATTTATGCCTATGCCTTGACTATGTACAGCAGTGGACGTCTTACAGCTGAAATAATGATGTACAGTTTAAAAAAACCTGAAACGTTTCGCTTCTTCGAAATTCCACCTGAAATAAAAACACTTCTTATCGATTACAGTTTGCGAAAGCAGCCACTATACATTTAAATGTAAGAATATTGTCAATGCAAGTTAAAAGCGAGCTCCCGGCGCCATTTTAATTAGCACAAAGCCGTCTGCAATGGTCTTGCAGTTTCATAATTCATGGAATGCCAATTTTTCTCTTAGCGGAGCACGTCTCTTCGTAATAATGAGAAATTAAATTGAAGTGTCGTCTTCGCCGTAAATTTTAATGGGCGTGACTACGGCGAAACACATTGTCAACAACTTAGGTAGGTAGTTTTTATTGTAGAAAGGTAAGACAGAAGGTACACTTGATTATGAAGTGGAAATATTTAATTAGTCATCTGAAAACTCATCTACCTTCTAATGATTGATGGTTTATCAAATAATGAACCTTTAAATATATTATATATGCACTTTTCTAATGATGATCACTTTTTAAAATAATTGACCCTATTTTTTGCCACTGGCCGATTCATCATCAGCCTATAACGTTCCCACTGCTGGGACACAGGTAGAGGATTCGATCCCGGGATCCCGGATCCCGGGATCTCGGGATCCCGGTCATATTTTAGTCCCGAAATTTTTGGGGTCAAATTTCTTTAATCCCGGGATTTTCGGGATTGATTTTTTTTAATAAGTCAATAAAAATGTGCTTGAAACGAAACGCACTTACCTTGATTTGACATTTTGACAGCCATCTTTTTTACACAGCACATTTCATTTGTTTTTGCTAACCGGTAACGGGTTATGCGTAAAAGTGTATAAAATTTCCCGCTTCACGTCATGTAAGTATTTTTTTTTTTTTTTTGTTAATTGGTGATAATCAATGAAATTATTAAAAAGCAACAATGCAGTAATATGTCTCAGTAAATTTCGATGAAAAACAACAAGTGTTATTTTCTGTAGCTCTTAGAGGATATGTTAATGTCGTATATAGACTTAAATGTTCTTTTCATTTTTGTTTAGGTTTAAGAAGTAAACATTATGTCACCATCCAAAGAAAGTTTTTATGTCAAACGTAAAAAACATGAAGAGGTTTCGTCAGTGCAAAGTATTATTTTGATTAACCGCCTTTTTGAAAATTTAAAACTTAAATATTCTGTCCTCGCAAAACTAAAAGATAAATAAAAAAAATATTTTGATTTGTTTTACTGTCTTTTTGTTACTATTTTCCATTACCTATACAATCCCGGGACTATCCCGGGATCCCGAGATTAACTGTAGATAATCCCGAAATCCCGGGATTAGAAAAATCGACCGGGATCGAATCCTCTAGACACAGGCCTCCTCTCGGTGAGAGGGAGTAGGCCATAATCCACCACGCGGGCCCAGTGCGGGTTGTTAGATGTCACATGTCTTCGAATTTTTGGCACACTGGCCGTTTCGTGATGACAAAATAGAGTAAAAAGTAAATTAAAAAAATCAAGAAACCAGTCTACGTAAAAAGTGAACTACAGAGAAGATAGAAAGAAAAAATTGAGGTTAATAATTATTAATCTAACCGAATATCTAGTCGGTATAGATCCTAAATGGTTATTCAAATGGAAAATGATGGAGAATTTTCAAACTTACCTACTTTACTTAGTTCATCGAAATTAATTTTTTTTCTTCTTCACAGTATGACGTCTGTTTCTCGCCATATTGAATTTTGATTACAGTCAAGTCTTTAGTGACACTCGCAAGATCAAATCAATTGATGCAAGAATTATCAAAATCGGCCCACTCGTTTGGTCTCTAGAGTGCCAGAAAGGAACAAACAAACATACATGATAAACAGATTACCCTCTTATACGTTACGCAGTCGGATAAAAAGGGGTGCAATCATAAAAATACGAGTGTTCATAATTGTAGGAGCATAAAATGGGATATATTAGAGGTCCGTTAAATACATACCATTATAAAGTTGTGTAATTATTCATGATGATCATAATCAGCCTATATTGTTCCCACTGCTGGAACACAGACCTCCTCTCCGTGAGAGGGAGTGGGCCGTAATCTACCACGCGGGCCCAGTGCGGGTTGGTAGATGTCACATGTCTTCGAATTTTAGGTTCTAAGACATACCGGTTTCCTCACGATGTTTTCCTTCACCGTTTTGAGAGCAGTGGTGATGAAATTATTTACACAAAGTAAAGCGCCTGCCTGGGTTCGAACCTACGACCTACATCTCGAAGTCGGGGCCGATACCACTGGGCCGTCGCGTCGCGCTGTCACGTCGGTCTGCTAAATTGCACTTGAGATTACGCTTGAAGTTTTGTTTCTTCCTTTCCCTTTGTTTATATAATTACTAGCTTTTGATAGCGACTTTACCCGCATATTATACATACAAAGCTTCCTCTTGGACCACTCTGTCTATTGATGATAACCGCTTTAGAATCCATTTCGTAGTTTAGAAGATGCGAAACACGAAATGCGACTTTGTTTTATACTCCGTAAAGATAAAGAAGATAAGACTATTTAGGACTTGGTCGTTAGCAGCCCAGAGTCTGGCTTTGGGCCTGGCTGATGGTAATAGGCTCGCCCCCTACTACATGGGTCTTAAACATAACTGGCTTAATTCGGGAGTAATATGGATACACCTCTGCTTAAACTTTCGGCGATTACCTACTGGCTGTATATTATGTTATTATATACAGCTCGGGCTATGATGACGATGTTCCTTCAGCTACAACTAAAATAGATAGAACACCGACTACTGGAAAATCATGCTCTAAAACGAAATTATCCCCATCACAAAGCCGTGGTCATATACCACTTTTGGGCACGTCACAATTGCGGCGGTAAGTCCCCTCTTTGAGGAGTGGATAAAGAGGCGCCACGGCGTCCTCACCTTCCGCCTGACGCAGGTTCTCAACGGGCATGGGTGCTTCGGTGGGTTCTTATTCAGGATAAAGCGATAGGAAACGCCCGGGTGTTTCCATTGCGAGGATCGTCTGGAGGACACGGTGGAGCAAACGGTGGAGGTGTGCCCTGAGCGGAGCTCGCCGTGTCCTCGTGGAGGCGTTTGGCGGCGGCGACCTCTCGCGTCCGGCCCTTGTGCAAGCCATGGTACGGAGCGAGAGGGCATGGGAAGCCGTCACCTCCTTCTCTTCGCGAAGGAGGAGGTGGGGCGCGCGAGGGAGTGGCAGTCTCTGCGCCCTCACATCCCTAGCCACCGCAGGAGGAGATGCCCCGGGAGTCGGGAGTCAATAGCAGACTCCTGATCACCGTAGGCGCGAGCTTGCGGACGGCGACGGCGGGCAATGGGTAGCTCGCTGCCAGGTAAGGACCAGGCTCGGGTCGACGGCGCGTAGTGTTCCACGCGCGCCTCAAAGAGATGTCAGCAGAACTTAAGGGGTCTGCTAGGACCGATGCCTGTCAGGGTTGCGAGATTGTTCGAAAGCGATACCGTGACCCTGGCACATGGGCAACTGAAGGAACACGGTGGGTTTTAGTCAGTAAAAGTCTGACACGCCCTCCCACTCCGCCCACGAGCGGGAGACGTCTTTTGATAATTACCCATTTAAAAAAATATACCACTTTGCCCTAAACCTTATGATCGCTTACTACTGTTTAGAATGTATTGTTTGGGTGGTTTACGACTTTCAGATGAGAATATTTTCTTATTTGCTGCTCACTTTTTATTTCAATTAGTTTTGGGTAAGCTCGTATATATGAAATGTGCTAATTTGGCCCTTTCATTTGATACAAAATAATTGCAAAAAAAATGTTTGATTCCCCACTTAATGTCCACTAGAGGGCTCCAAGATCAGTTTAAAGTGACGCCACATGGCCTATAACCAGCGGACGATCAAAACGCATCCATCCAACGACACTAATGTTAAGTTATGTTTTGTAATTTTGAAGGTAAGAGGAAACAGATGAACACACATACATACTGGTCAAAATCATAACTACTTAAATATAAAAACATTTTCACAAAAAAACCCGGCTTCCTTAAAAACACTACAAAATGAAAAATAACTTCAATTTCCGAAGTCAGTGTCTTAGGATCTTTATGTTTTTTGCCACCGAGTTGCGAAATTAAAGTAATTTTTCACTTTGTAGTGGTTTAAGGAAATCAGTTTTTTTGTAAAAAAAGTTTTTATTTTTAGTTTTTTAGTTATGTTATGTAGTAGATAGGGTAGATATTATCTACCCTGCACTAATTCGTATAATATACCACTACTGGCCAGGTGATATTGTTTTCTCATAAATGCAATTGTCAGAACTGGACAAAATTGAAATGGAACCATACGGAAAGCACTAGCTTTCAAATAAAAAAAGAATCATCAAAATCGGTTCACCCAGTCGAAAGTTCTGAGGTAACAAACATTAAAAAAATACAGTCGAATTGAGAACCTCCTCCTTTTTTTAAGTCGGTTAAAAACTGAGCCTTCTCCTCCTTACTCCTTCGTTCAAGGTTCGCGAGCAGCAAAGGTTCAAGTTGCGTCTCGCCCTCTTCAACAACTTGATTGAGTTGGAAGACATACTTAATCGATTTTCAACTCGGTATAGTGCAGGTAATTAAAACATGATAGAATATACAGTGTTGTGAAGAATATTTAGATGTAGTTTGGTTTCAAATCGCCTTGTTCTTGTAGAAAATGTTTGGAGTAATGAAAGTTAAGTTTCAATTACTTTTGGTATTATCTATCATTGGCCTGTTTTGGCAGTTGGAGTCTGATTGCTACTAGATTAGCTCATTATTTAGGTGCCCGAAATGGTAGTAAATAGATCTGACCAGCTTTTTCCCTGCTATATTGGGGTCGGTTTCCAGTCTAACCAAATGCAGCTAAATACCAGTGTTATATACAAAGTGACTACTTATCTGACCTGCACAACCCAGTAACTGGATAAACCGATACCCGTTGGCAAGACTGGTTGTTTAACTTTCGGGGTTCTGACTACCCTAACAATTGTCAAAGATCCGTGCTTTTCGAGACACGGAGGGGTCTCGATATGAAATGGATGATCAACCATCCACGAGCTGACCGCGGCAAGCGTACCTTCGATCGAACCGTGCGGCTGATTAATTGTAGTTTAAAAGGTACATTTAGGATTTCCGTTGGCTTTCAGGCACTGCCGCCGGCACTTTTCCATCTCGCTACGAAAACAACAGAATCTGTCATACTAACTTTTGGCAGCACCTAACACTTAAACATATTTTTTATCCGCCTGTCTATTTGTTTTGGCTAATCTCCAAAACGGCGAGATCGATTTAACGCGACATTCACTGGCAGATAGCTGATATTATAGGGAGTAACACAGGCTACTTTTTATTCCGGCAGTACCATCCCGTGGGAACGCAATACACGTAAGCAAAGCCTGTGAACCGTTATACCGATACTTCATTTTCGCTTAGCTTTCTTCCTGACTTTGATTTATTTTTGCTCGGCTCCAAAGGGTTGTAGCGTGATGTTTTATTACTTATTACCTTTCTCAAGAATTGCTTTATCAAATCGCCAAAATGGGATTGATATTTCCAGAGTTTAACGCGTTCAGACAATCAAGCTTCTCAGTTTTACTATACAATAATAAATAAATATCTTAGGACAACCAACACAACGTTATCTGATCCCAAACTAGGCAGAGGCTGTACTATGGCAACCAGACAACCGATAAACATACTTATAAATTTCTAAATAGATACATATTGTAGATAAATTACACCTAGACACAGGACAAATGATTGTGCTCATCACACAAAGATTTGTCCTGGGTGGGAATCGAACCCACAACCTCAGTCTTAGCAGTCAGGGTCACTAACCACTAGACTAACAGGCCAGTCAATGCAGACAATGCAGGCGTGAGACGCACAACCGGTCACCATTGATGGTACATGATTCTGAAACCCGCCCTACATTGAAATATTTCGTCAGTACATACATACATAAATATACTCACGCCTTTTTCCCATGGCAGGCAGAAACTACGGAACGTCACCAACTACGATCCTGATAAAGTCCTTTTGCCTCGCTTAGGTTCATACATCTGGTCATACACGAGTGCCGGTTGCGAGTACTCCGCACTTGACTTTTCCGAAGAACATCACCATAACGATAATAAATATTTAGAAAAACATTTTAATAGTTATTTATGTCATTCGCAATTATTTTTTTATTTGATATTTCTAAATGGCTCTGCCATATATTTTTATCGCGTAGGTGTTGCACTTCTTCTATGAAATAGCATTTTTAACACGCTTTTATTAGCTTCCTAGTTATTTTAGTATGTAACGGAAACTTTGATTTTGACCCCCTTCAAAACGTCGGATCAACTGGAAATTTGGCATACTTATCAAAGACCGATGACAATACAATAATTTTATAAATTTGTGCCATTATCCTTGTCGGGGTTACCAGAAAACTGTCTTTGAAAACTACGCTGACGTACGTTACAAAATACGCTGACGTACGTTACAAACTACGCTGACGTACGTTACAAACTACGCTGAAATACGTCTCAAAATTCGAAACACCCTAAAAAATTGAAAATAAAAAATAGTTTAAAAAAACTAAAAAACACGCTTCCATAAAAAAAACAAACTAAAAATAGAAAATAATGGACGGATGGATGGTGTACTTGATTTCAATTATTTTAAATAACGGACGAAAAACTTCTACGCTCTAGTTCTAGATTTATGTGCCGAATTACGTTTCCTTTTGCGCGTTAATTTCCCTACCACCCCATTCTATAGATGCTCTAGAAAGTACCTAAGTTCACTCGTTCAGTCTACGAACACAGTGCAAAACATTAGAAACATCTTTAATGTCTATAATGTGTTTTGCGTAGTATAATGTTTAGCAGTCGCACTAATTAGCAAAAACACAGCGTATCACATTTCTAGACATACAGTTACGTACCTAACTGTCTGAAGTTCCTACATGGTGTCTATCTAAGAGCATCTCCACTGTCTCGTGTCTCCTTGAAAGGATCAAAATGTTTTATTTATAAAACGTGTATACACCCTCGGGGAACTGCAAAATACTCGTAGACTTTGTCGCGAATTCTGAGAAAATTACCTTTGTAACGTACGACAAAATTCTAATACCTTTTGTGTGACAAAAGTAATTAAAATAAGGTCTATTGTTTGAAAGTAGGTAGATAGGTATTTTATGGATGAGATAGCAATCTTTAATTATTGCTAAGTTCTTTTAGAAGTCTTTGATAAAGTAAGGTATAGGTTCGAGTACTTCTAAGTTGGTATCTTCCGAAATTCTAAGCTAAGTAATAGATCTCCTACTTCAAATGATCTCCGGATACATCGATATCCATTTACCTCAGACGTTCATTAAAGTTTTGCGACGGAAAATTTTTGATGTGTCTTTATACTTACTTTTACAAATGACCATTGTTAGCTATATGATTAGAGCAGGAATGGTCCAGTGGTAATGACCGGAACTTACGAGTTGTAAGGTCGTGGATCGGAACCCAAGCAGGTGCTTTACTTTGGGTAAATAATTTCATCACCACTGCTCTCAAAATGGTGAAGGAAAACATCGTGAGGAAACAGGCATGTCATAGAACCAAATATTCTATTTAGACATGTGACATCTTTTTTTGACATTGTGACATCTGAAGGGCTTTCTCGTTATTTTAAGAACGTTTGCAGTCTGATCTGCCAAAAAAATACCTTACATACATTTTTGACATTTGGTTGTCGCCGAGATAAGACTGCGACTAGATTTTGAAGGTTTTTAATTACGAGAGTTGACCTTCTGTTAAGCCACACTGGGCTCGTAAGCTGGATTATGGGATGTGGGAACATTAAGTTATAGGCTGTGTTTACATTAGCAAAGTTAACATTTTTATCGACCCTGTTGTATTCGTATTGTTTAATGTTTTTTGTCACCGCGGAAGGCGACAGTGTACCACCGGCTTTACACCAAGTTATTATATAGGGGGGGAAGAAGGGGGACGCGGGCACTAATTGGAAATACATGAGAATTTGCATTTTACTTTGTCTGTCGAACTCCCGACGGAGTAACGTCTCGCTCAAAATCCCTTTGTCGATTCTGAGTGCACCTTGCAACGAGCTCTGGTACATTTAGTAATACTGCAGCATGAGCACCCGAAATAGATATATCTTGTATGCAGAGTGTCGTTTGTTTTGAGCGTTGATTGGTTGAAGAGATGTGTACAAATGGCTCTCTCTGGCGAATCTCATTTTGGACTTATGAAGAACAGGATATGACGTTCCGTAGAAAAGCCAGGATCCTCCAACCAGAAGGGAAGTTGTATATTTCCTAGTTGCGCGGTAAACTTTGCATGCGCGATGCAGGATTTTACGTGGCGGTGTTGATGCCGGTACATCATCATCAGTACAGTAAAGTTAGTCCGCTAAAGACTACCTTGTGTTAAACAGGCTAGAGATAAAGTAACTTAAAACCATAAGTACTGCGAAGCTAGTTTACAAAAAAAAATCGCAGAAAAAACAGTAGGCGTGAGATTGCGCTGACAATGACAAGCCGAGAAGAATAAAATAAGACTCGCAGAATGATCCTTTATAAATAATTATGAAACTCAAATGTTTTTTTTCTCTCTTCACAATCAATTACATAAAAGCTTAAAAACTATGTGACACTATTTTGTGAGAGTTCCCACCATACGGCATGTTAACATTTTCAGTTATTTGCTAAAATGTGAAGGGATAGTGCACAATATAAATATCAATGATGACCAAATTAAAAACAATACTTAAAAAAAGTAAGTGATAAAAACTAGCGAGAATGAGTTAGTAAAAATAATAAAGTCACTCAACAAACGTGTTTTATTGTTCGATCGGTGCGTCTCCGCACCGATTGAACAATACAATACTTTTAAATTGGATTATATTAGATAGCACACGCCAATCTACCAACAAATACATCGAAAACTATACTCAAGCAGAAATAAATAATTAAAAAACTTAAACAAAAACTAGCATCGTGACTTAAGAAAGTGGAATGGACACCATACGTAACTTAGTTAACAAAGTTTACATTGAAATTGAGGCGTTAAGTCAATATAAAAACGAAAAGAGTATTTTTTTATCATTTTTCTGCCAAGCCAAAAAAAACCGGCAAAGTGCGAGTCAGACTCGCGTACCGAGGGTTCCGTACAAACCTGTAGTTATAAAGTTTTAAATTTAAAAAATATTTTTATTATATGATGTAACTAAAAATTTACAGTTTTCGCAATTTTTCCTTTATCTGTGCTATAAGACGTTGCTTTGTACCAAATTTCAAAATTCTAGATCGACTGGAAGTACCCTTTAGGTTTTGATTACCTTGCGGCATAAACGGCTATATCTTTTGATTGCGTTAGCTTAGAGGTTTAATTTTTTCACAGCTCCAAGGGACAATAGACTTGAGTATTTGATATAAATTTCAGCTTGATACCTCCACGCGTTCCTGAGAAAAAGGGTCTTGACAGACGGACGGACGGACGGACAACAAAGTGATCCTATAAGGGTTCCGCTTTTTCCTTTTGAGGTGCGGAACCCTAAAAAAAGACCGTCTTCGCATGCCTGTACGCCTGTACCCCATGTCATCATCTTCATTATCATTTCAGCCGATAAACGGCCACGGCTAGACATAGACCTCCCTAAAAGGGAATCACCACGCCTGGCAGGCGGTTTTGCGATCGCAGTATGGTGGTAAAATGCATAGAGAATGCTGCTGTCCATTCTCTAGTAAGTCCCTTAGTCGCCTTTTACGACACACACGGGGAGAAATGGGTTGGTGCTATTCTTTACGTTCGTCACCACACTTGACACCCATGTAAGTGCCAGGCCCACCTATGCAATTTTAATGGCTATATCTAGACCATTTTTATACCTATGTCTTGATTTCTGCCTGAAATATTTTCTTGTGTCGTACTTTTTTAATTCTCTTTTATTTAACTATAGTCGGGTTAAGGTTTAAAAAAAATCTCTTTTTTTTTTACTGCTAATTCAAAACTACGGTAACTCATTTGGTTTTCAATTTGCCATTCTTGCATAACGAGACTATTATAAGAATCGCTTAAGGCGGACTGCCTTAAGGGGTAATTGCGGAACTTTTTATTGGTAGGAATTGGTATATTCATAGTTAAACAACATTCATTGCGTTATTTACATTGCTGAGCCGACAATTTATTCGAACAAATGACGCACTGGTTTAGAAATAATCTTCAATCCCATTCAGATTCTGATAAATTGTGCGTTTCGCAATTAGGGTGCTGGTCAGGTGGATAAGTTCCTATAATGTAGTTTCTTCCCCGTTCTTCTCTATAGGTACCTACGCTTTAGAATTGGCAAATAGCTTCATTTTCTTACTCACCGCCACTTAACAGTTCAAAAGTGTCTGTAATTGGTTTATTTGAAATAAATGCAAAAAGTTTTGAGTTTGAGATCATAGGGTAGAAAACCTGTACCAATTAGAAAAGTTAATACACTGTTTTTTTTTTCTTACTCAATATTGGCAGAAACTCAGCATTGTGTGGTCTTGTCATTTTAGTGTTTAGTTAGATAATTGCTTTTTTCGTTTCTTGGGTGAGAATCTTCTTCTTTCATAAAGTGTTGGGTCAGTTTTTGGACCTAGCAAAAAAACTAAGTTGGTAACTTTTGTGTATTGTGGTTGGTTGTTGTAGTGTACCTTTTGTTTTTGCAGAATTAACCATTTATCTATTTTTCTGTCAATTGAATCAGCAATACTTTAACCACGTGTTGGGTATCGATTTCGATAACAAATGGAGCAAAAAAAAAACATTCTTTTTTGGTCATGCCGTTGCCAATAGTGGATGTCCTTAATCGATCTGCTGTTTTTGTAATTTTTCATGAAAAAAAAATACATATAGTATATATATTTCCAAATTTCCAAAAGCCAAAGCATAACAGTCATTTGGTTCCCTTAATGAGAACATGTCATTGTCATTCAAAGTTATTGAACAAAGTTGGAATGCTGAAAATTTTTATTTATTTTTTCTTGTTCGTAAGGACAGGATTTGAAATGGCCAAATAAAAAAACAACAATCAACAGTTGATCGATCCGTTAAAATTCAGATTACACATCCAATATCCTTAGCCATCTAATAACATTAATAACAAAAATACCCAATAACACTAACATCGGAATCCTCCATTTATGTATCGTTTCAATAATAAGTTTCCTTCGCCTGTTTATAACCCCGAGGGAGTCTGGCAATCAGTGTGAACACTCGCAGCTCGTTCTAAACCCATTACGGATAAATTAAAGCCGGATCACAAGCGCGTATGCAAATCTAACAGCCACGCCACCTGGCAACTGAGTTTTAGAGTGGCATCACTGAGAAAACTTAGTTAAATTAAAACGTTTGAAAATTGTTCGGTGTTTTCTTGTGAATCATTTTTTAATTCTTGTATTGTATTTTTGTGTTGTATGTGTGACGCCGGACGTAAAGAACATCACCCCATTTCTTCTCGTGGTTGTTATAAGAGGCGACTAAGGGACTTACTAGAGAATGGGCAGCAGCGTTCTCTATGCATTTTACCACCATACTGAGATCGCCAACCCGCTTGTCAAAAGTGGCGATTATGGCAAAGCGCCGCTGATTGGGGGAGGCCTTTGTCAAGCAGTGGCCGTCTAATGGCTGAAATGATGATGATGATGATGTTGTGTCGCAAAATAAATGCTTTGTGGTTTGTGGTTGATCGTGTGGTTACAAGTTATTGATATGACTGGTAAGTCGGTAAGTTTCCATGAATCAACATTATAGAATGTAACTGTAATCATAAAACAATGCATATTGTACCTATGTATTAAACTATATTGACTGGCCTGTTAATCTAGTGGTTAGTGACCCTGACTGCTAAGACTGAGGTCGTGGGTTCGATTCCCACCCAGGACAAATCTTTGTGTGATGAGCACAATCATTTGTTCTGTGTCTGGGTGTAATTTATATATAATATGTACCTATATATTTAGAAATATATAAGTATGTTTATCAGTTGTCTGGTTACCATAGTACAGGCTCTGCCTAGTTTGGGATCAGATAACGATGTGTTGGTTGTCCTAAGATATTTATTTATCTCGGATTCTGTCCTTGATTTTGTCCGCGTGAAATCAACGAATCGCATCGCCTCCTGTCCGCGCTATTCGTTTCGCTTAGGATTTTTTCTGATTTTGTTTATTTTGGTCGGTTCTTAAGGGTCCTAGTGTGATATTACGTTACGTCGAAAATTAGGCTATTAAATACAAAAAAGAATTATCTACTAATAGCAACATCGCATTTGAGTCCTATAGAATCAAAAGCGGATATCTGCATTTTGACTAAATAGTGGTAATGAAAAAAAAACGTTTGTACTTAATTAGGTGGTATTTATTAAATAATAATTGTTTGTTTAGGTATCTTTAGTTATTGATGCTATTAGAAAAAACACAAAAAACGATGTGAAATCAACATCAAAGACGTAGGTGACGAATCTTTTTTGCACATAGCCGGCTTTGATTCTAAACATTGAAGATGGCCGTATTTGATGTTAAGCCTATTGCTGATTTCCGTATTTGATCCCAACTGAATTTCAGATTGCCGTATTTGATTCTAAAAAAACGGAGATAAACCAAGGGTTGTCAATAACAAAAAAATGTAAATTATTAAGTTTTTAATTAAATATATTAACGTAACCCAGGGTTTAGGCAGATTAAAACATAAAATAAAAGTTTTTTAATACGCGCGTATCCAAGGGCATTTTTTTATGTTTTTGTTCATGTTTATTATCATTGGAAGATGTTTAATTAAGTATTGAACATCTTCCAATGATTCCTCACAAAAATCTTCTACTTTTGTATCGTGTTCGCTCACCGTTTCCGGCAAAGTTTTTGATGAATACCTGAATTAACAAAATAAAAGTAAGTAACTAATTTGATACAAAGAGGCAGTTTGGGAGAGGTCTACGTCCAGCAGTGGATAGCGATAGGCTGAGGTGATGTTGATGAAGTAGTTTTATTAATTTTACAAAAACAACTGATAGCATGATTGTTTTGATGTAGATCCTCTACCTAATCTACGAGTACCAACAACTAACTCTTTATTTTTTATTTAGATATGTTTGTCTTCAAATTCAGCAAAACAAAACAAAATAACATGCACAAATGTACCAGTCCAGCAATGCGAGATAATAAAAGTATTAGATAAATTTTATAAAAGAAAGTGCGAACCCTACACAAGATACTTACCTCTTTCTCTTAGCTACATTTATTTTCCAATTATCCGGATCCTTTTGTCGTTTTCGACCAAAACGACTATTCACAGGTGTTGAGTGGCAATTCATGATTGTAATTTCATAGAATCTGTTTAACTGCAACAGCAGAAACTTTAGTAAATCAATAAAATCACAAAGCTCAAAATAAGTAAAACTCGTGCACCGCCGTGACAGCATGCAAACATAATGGACGCCTGTGATTGGTCGAGCGAGCAGTTTGCCGTATTTGATTTTGAATTTTTACAGAAAGCCGGATTTGTCACTAATCTGTGACTTTTGAGTGGATTCTTATGAAAGATAGCCTTCTCTGGTATGGACCTGAATAACTGTTAGAAAGTATTTAAAATTTTGAGTGTTACCTTATTTACAGTTCGTTTTTACCAAAAACGTCAGTTAGCCGGATTTGATTCTATAGGACTCATTTCTTCCCGTGGGTGTCCTAAAAGGCGACTAAGGGAGATACTAGAGAATGGGCAGCAGCGTTCTCTACGCATTTTACCACCATACTGCGATTGCCAACTCGCCTGCCAAACGTGGTGATTATGGGAAATCCTCAATAAGATGCACCCAATAGATCGACATTAGTGAAACGTCAGTTGGTTGAGTTAAACGTCAGGGATTGGCTAGACTCAGTGAGTCCAGCCAATCACTGACGTTTGACTGACAATTCCAATGTCGATCTATTGGAATTATATTCGAGAGTAAGCACCCTGGTCGAAGTGGCGGTACTTGGGGAAGCCTATGAATATATTTTATTTTTAGTTCTAAGGAATTTTTAATTGCTATAATGCCAATTAACGCATTTTTCTTTCTTTCTTCTTTCTATGTCCAACAGTGGACGTCTTTCGGCTGGTATGATGAATGGTAAGCGTATGAGCGTAAGAAAAAAGTAAGATTTTTTTCTTACGCTACGATCGGAATGATTCAAAAAAAAAAAATGAAATGAAATGATTCAATTAAATGCAAAGGAAACTGAATTGTTTCACGAAAATAATAGTTTAAAAAGTTTATTCCGCTATTTTCTACTTGTTAGTTAGGTTTTCTATGGAAGCGTGTTTTTTAGTTTTTTAAATTATTATTTATTTTATAAGGTGTTTCGAATTTTGAGACGTACGTCAGCGTAGTTTGTAATGTATGTCACTGTAGTTTTCAAAGACACCTTTTTTTTTGCTATCCTGGTAACCCCGGCTAGGATAATGGCACAAATTTATGAAATTATTGTATTGTCATCGTTCCTTGATAAGTATGCCAAATTTTGAGTTAATCCGATATTTTGAAGGGGGTCAAAATCATGTTCAAAGTTTCCGTTACATACTAACATACCAACATACCAACATACTAACATACTTATGAAGCAAATAATAAAAAAACGTGTTAAAAATGGTTGTCTCTACAACAATAGAATTAAGGCCGCGTTTACACTTTTTCAGCTTACAGAAAGAAATTTAAAATAGAATAAAAAAGTATGAATAAATAACAATTAAGAGAAGGTGCAAACAAAGCTCAATATATTTTAAATAAGCGTGCGTGTGAAATATTGTTGCCATCCATTCAATATTTTGACAGCATCGCCCTTTGAAATCAACTTTTCAATAAGCGCGTGTATTTGCCTCTCAAGTGGAGGTCTCGAGGTCATTTATCTTAGGGGCACATATGCACCGACAATGCTAATAGAATAGGCCGGTCACAAAAGGTTAATTTCCTTTTTTTATAAATCTGTAACTGTATTAATCCGGATATTAAGGCCACCACTCACGATATGGAAAGACGCGGCAAAAGGCGCGTTATTACAGGAAATATAATTTTTATTACATACTTGTAAGTAGTTCTTGTCGTAGAATATTGTGTCTGAAGGCAAACTGATAATGTTCTTTTAGGGTTCCATAGTCAACAAGGAACCTTTTCGCCATGTCCGTTCATCCGTCTGTACTCTGTCCACAGCTTAGCTCAGATACTCTTAGTAAAAGAAAGCTTTAATTTGGCATGGATAATATTAGTCACACCGACAAAGTTGTTAAATACAATTTTGGAAAGTGGGGTTTTATATACCTACACGTGAGAAATATTGCGGGTATGTGAGAAAAAAATTGGATTAAGAGTCCGTTTGCGAAATATTATGCTTTCAAGTTCTAATTTTTGTAAGAGTCAAATGTACAAGCCAGCTTAATGGTTGTTTTAGGAAATGTGAAAAAAATCACGGCAGTATCATATATGTATAACGAAGTTAAAAATAAAAGTATCACTGCTAAGTAGGTTTTACTTTCGTTTACAAGTTCACGAGTAATAGTCGACCAACATTTGTAGCTTTAATGTATGGTAAAACACGGTTGTCAACCAAAATGATAACGTGGTCTTTTTTTTTTTTTTTTGGTTGGGTAATCATCGACTTCTCCCGCTCTGGGCGGAGTAGGAGGGCGTGTCAGACTTTTACTGACTAAAACCCACCCATGTTCCTAACGTGGTCTTGGGATAAATTCATTCTAACTAAGGAACCCTTCATTTCGCGTGCACCGTGTCTATTTAAGCCCGGAAATTGAAGATTTCCACAAATTCGGATCCAAAATTTTCATAATCTAACTGAGGAACAGTATTGTTTATAGATTTCCCGGTAGGGACACAATGTATCACGTATTTTCCGCAGAAAATCGCCGCTCTAAATTACATCTAGTGAGACGATCCACTTTATCGCAACATATTAAAAATCGCGCATCAAAACGATTACACGAGTGGACGACAACACTAAATAAAGCCGTTTTCCGTCCCGCTCACACCCCCAACAAAAACAAAGACGGCGCTTGTTTAGGCCATACAAAATTTCATTTCGCACAAGGGCTTGAGATTAATGGTGACCGGCAGCTCACCCTTGCTTTAAAAAATGGCGTCGTAGGGTCGTACCGTATCATTGTGTCGTTAGTATGTAAACCATCACTCATGTGTATGCTAAATCTGTTTTGAATCGGGCTGGATATAGACGTGTTGCTAAATTTCGATAACGGATGACGTGTTCGTTCAAAATACATTTAGACGCGGGAAGTGACGCGCGTCTTTTGTTTTGTTTACGGTTTTGTTAGGATTTCAGGTCGTGTATTGAGGGCATTATTTACTTCTTATTAAATAAATCTTATCATCATACACATACACGTACATAGTTAAGGTAGGCAGAAAATGCAGAACGCCACTGCACTGCTACGATACTGACATACAACTTTTGTTTCTATTACGGTCACGCTTGTTTCGAGCTGACCTACCTGATCAACTTCACCGATAAGATCACAAGCTATCTGTTAGTCTAGCTTTTCCCCCAGTACCCCAGCGGTCGTGATACGAAGTAGTAGAAAGACATTCGGGTTTCCAACAACTCGTAACGACTGTGTAATGTCTACGAGCCATAGCCGGTATTAAGGTGGTAAAGATGGTCACTCATCCACGGACCGGCCTCGGCACGATGTTTAACCTGAACGATCAACCTATGCAGCCACTAACTATTTTGTTAAGTGTGTGAGCGAATAATGTTGACATTTTATATTTATTGATTTTTTTTTATGACATTCAAAAAGTAAACTGACTGTGAATGTGAGTACCATGCAGGCTAGATTGAATACATGACTTTATAACATAACTGTCTGACGGCTTTGAGTATTTTGTATACGGCCTACGCAAATGTCCTGCAGATCTGGTAGCGTCTTGTGACGGGTCGTTGAGCTTCCTAAAATAGGGTTGAGCTACACGATGACTGATACATACATGCCGTCTGTTTGGACAGGTCAGCTCAAAGCTACAATGGCTCTATCTTCAAAAGGCTCTTCTACATTGCCCTGCATTGTTAGGTGAACATAAAATTATAATGATATAATGTTTGGACTTTAAAAAAGACCATCAGCTAGGAAATGCCGGCGCCATCTAGTTTTTAAAAACATTGACTAAAAAAGTTTACGTGTAAAAGTGTCTTGATAAGATCTACTTACAGAAATAAACATTTCATTTCAGCAGTTAATCATTCAGTTAAAATAAAAAATAAAATCTCATTAAAAAAGCTATCATGAAATTAAAAGTCAATGTCATGTAACGCCAAGATTTCCCAGCAACTATCAGTCGTGGTTGCCCAGCACTTAATAAGTGAGCAGGGTGATCTATCAAGTCACCGCGGTTGCTCGCTAGCTCCGGCCCCGGGGACCGCCCTTTATTCATAATACATGACTCCTCACACGATACTACGCCACAAACGTATTAGAGATGTTTTTAACTCAAAATAATAGTTTAAAAAAACTAAAAAACACGCTTCCATTGAAAACCAAACTAAAAAGTACAAAATAATGGAAAAAAAGCGTGGGGTGCTTTTTTAGGTATCATTGATATCAGGCACCCCACGCTTTTTTTCTTAAACTATTTTTTTTTAAACTATTATTTATTTTCTATTTTTTAGGGTGTTTCGAATGTTGAGACATGTCAGCGTAGTTTGTGACGTATGTCAGCGTAGTTTTCGAAGACAGTTTTTTTTTTGCTGTCCTGGTAACCCTAGCAAGGGTAATGGCACAAATTAGTTTGTGACGTATGTCAGCGTAGTTTTCGAAGACAGTTTTTTTGCTGTCCTGGTAATCCTGGCAAGGATAATGGCACAAATTTATGAAATTATTGCATTGTCATCGGTCCTTGACAGGTGTGCAAAGTTTGAATGAAATCGGGTCGTTTAAAGTGGGTCAAAATCGCGCTATAAGGAGTCGGTTACAAACAAACATACAAACATACAAATATACAAACATACAAGTGAAGCTAATATAAAGCGTGTAAAATAGGGTAAACTTGTATAAAGGCAAACTTAATTAGTTATAGTTACATTTATCTTTTTATGGTTGTTAAGTTGTAGCAGTCATGTGAATCTCATTCACGACTTACATTTATTTCGTTAAGGTGGAAGCGCTAATTTAGTCCGCAAAATTGGCGAAGCTATTTGTTAAATAAAATATTTTTCGTGACCGTAACAAATAGGGCTTTGCGTAATTATAATCATCAATTCATCCCTCTAAATGTTTTTTTTTTATGACAAAGTCATTCTTTTTCACCTTAAACGTCTTTTTTTCATCAAAGTGGCTTTTATTGAACAAAGCAGGTTTTTATCTGAATATTTTATAATATTAATATTCCACAACTATCACACAACGCCATCTAGTCCCAAGCTAAGCAGAGCTTGTGTTATGGGTACTAGACAACTGATAAACATACTTATATATTTCTAAATACATACATATTATAGATAAATTACACCCAGACACAGAACAAATGATCGTGCTCATCACACAAACATTTGTCCTGGGTGGAAATCGAACCCACGACCTCCGGCATAGCAGTCAGGGTCAAACGGGTAACGGGTAACGTTAATAATACATCATCATCAAAATCATTTCAGCCGAAAGACGTCCACTGCTGGACATAGGCCCCCAAGCTCCGCCACTTCGACTGGTTTTATGCTTATACAAGACAGGACATAACAAAATTCGGACAATTCGTCACGACACTCAGGATTATTTCAAATGTTTTAAAGAGTATTTTGGTAGGGCTTAAGTATCTACCTAAGTAAGTCAAGTACTGCTTATTCCTTAGTTTAAGTATCTACCTACCTTCTCAAGTACTGCTTATTCGTACTGCTGTATATTACTCATAAGTAGTACACCACTTGACTATAAGAAAGTGCCTAACTTGAAACTTTAACACATTAGAAGTATAAACCAAACTATTGTTCACACACACACACACACACAGTGCTGTACACAATTCTTGAAACACTGAACACTCAAAAATAATTACACCCTATAAAACATCACAAGTGCCCTATTTGTAAATCCAACTTCATATCGCTTTGCACAACGCTCTAAAATTTAAACAAAAACAGGACTAACAAAGGCGGGTTCAGTATCTAAACATTTAATACCATTACAGAATTAGGCATGCATCAGTGGTTTACAATTTGGCCATATTGGAGTCCGTGTTGTTCCGAGATACGGGGATTATAATAAAACAATATTAATTATCAATCGACGCTTCAGTGAGTCCTTTGTCGGGGAAGCTCTGCTATTTAATAAGCGAGGAATGCGTACATTTAACCGCCGGCATCTCAGCACTTTTGTTTAAATAATAAATTGGATTTCTATAAACGATGCAGCTAAGAATTTTGCTTGCGATTATTAAATATTTTAAGATGTGCCACGCCTGTTATATCCTGTAATATTGCTTGAGGATTTGTTGTTTAATTTATTGTTTTGTTTAATTGAATTTTGTTGTAAATGCACGCGTTTTTATCCACCATAATCACTGCCGGTTTTTTACTGTATGGATGTTTTGTAAGAGATTAAATATAATTAAGTTACAAGCACATTGTCAAGACGCATAATAGCATAAAAAGCAAATAAAATTTCTATAAAAAAATCAATTTGTTTCCCCCTTCAATAGTAGGTAAGCACACCCAACAGGGCGGACGCGAATCAGTTTGTTAATGAATTCAAATTTATTCGTTGATCGGGCGCGTCTCCTTGCTAACGTATTTAAAAAGTGATTAGAAGTTAAATTGACACAATATGAACTTTTTGTGTCGTAATCAGAAACGAGATTATTCAATTTCCAACGTGAGACTGGAAATTGATTACTCCCCGTGATTCTATTTACATTTTTAAATTCTGTGAAAGAGAACGCCGCGGCGGCCATCTTAAGTTAAGCACGTTATACACACAACTTAAAATATGAAAGTAATTTGCCTACCGTTTACATACCCTAACTAGGCTATATTAAAAAAGATATTGTTACTATTTTAAGTGATCAGAACCCTAATAGTTAAATAATGTTTAGTTTTATTCTGTTTTTATTTTTTATTTGTATCGTTCTTTCGAACAACTATAGGTACTTAATTCTGTTTATTAATATGTGGATAACGTTGTGAGTAGTGTATTTGTTACCTCTATTATTAAGTTCTAACCTATGTCTACGTTTTAGTACACTGCTGTTTGTTGTCCCTAAGTAAATAAATGAATAAACTAATAATAGTAATATCCTCCCGAACGATTTCGGTCACGATGGCCAATCTCAACGGAGATTAGGCAGATCATCATCTGCCCAGCCTTTTCCCAACTATGTTGGGGTCGGCTTCCAGTCTAACCGGATGCAGCTGAATACCAGAATACTACATGAAGAGTCATAATAACTTTTTACAAGTAACTTGCATTCTTTTTTGCAAATTTCAGGCATGTGTATTAGCGGCTTTACTTTAAAAAAACCGGCCAAGTAAGTGTTAGCCAGCGCATAATAAAAGGATCCGTAGTTGGATTGAATTTGAGTGTAGAATCAAATGTAAGTATGAAATTGGAAAAAAAACTGATAAAACTACAAATTAACGATTTTCGAACTTTTTCCTTTACATTTGCAGTAAGACCGTAAGGTCTTACTTGTTGCCAAATTTCACGATTCTAGGTCAACAGGAAGAACCATAACAGGTTTTAATATATTTGCGAGTATCAAAATATGTCGCTTATTGACCGTATTAATAAATACGGTTTTTGCGTTGACTTAGAAGTTTGATTTTTTTAGAGCTCCAAGGGACCGTAGACTTACGTATTTTATAATAATTTCAGCTTGATACTTCCATGCTTTCTTTTCAAAAAAGGCCTTGACATACCGGCGGACGGTCAACGAACTGATTCATTAAGGGTCCGTTTTTTTTCGTTTGTGATACGGAACTCTAGAAAATTAACTGAGATAAAATTCAAGAGCTAAGCGTAAGCGGTCTTCTGGCTTGACATGGAACTTACGTTATTTACAATGAGAATTGAGATTAAATTTACATTGTTTCTTTTACGGTGCGCGCTGGCTTTGTCTGTTATGGTAAAGTATTCATGAAACCAAATGTTTAGTCCCGGGGCGAATAGCGTAATGCAGAGCACTTGGCGGAATCATTCGCGTGCGTTCTAAGTTATGGTAATTATATTTTGGTATAATCCGCCCACAGCAGTCAGTGTAGGAAGGGAACTTGGCTTTTTTGTGAAATATTTTGTTAATTCCAGCTTTTTCTTAGACAATTTTTCATCTATTTGACAGTTTTGTATCATCATCAGTCTATAATGTTCCCACTGCTGGGACACAGGCCTCCTCTTGGTGAGAAGGAGTGGGCCATAATCCACCACGCGGGCCCAGTGTGGGTTGGTAGATGTCAGATGTCTTCGAATATTTGGTTCTACTTCTAAGACATACGTGTTTCCTCACGATGTTTTCCTTCACCGTTTTGAGAGCAGTGGCGATGAAATAACTTACACAAAATAAAGCGCCTGCTTGGGTTTGAACTCACTACCTACTACTCGTAAGTCGCGGCCGTTACCATTGGCCTACCACTGCTCTAGTTTTGTAGGGAAATTCGTAAAATGGTCCACTTAATATGAATTGTTATAATGAAGTTTATTGTCAAATAGCAGAATCATATGAATTTAGTCAAGAGCATCTTACAAATCATATTTGTAATCAATCGTCTTGCTTAATGTGGCCTTTTTAGCCCCCGAGATCACTAATAGTTTTTTTTTAACGAAGTTCCGTATCACTACTTGGCGAATTAGAGCTCGACCGAAATAAGTGTAATACCGAAATAGTGTGTAGAGTGGGTGTACGTCTTTGTTCTAACCAGATGTCCCACGACACCTTGAACCTAGGAAAGAATCTTGGACAACCATGTGGTGTCCAAGCTTCTTTCCTAGAAAAAGTAAAAAACTTAGAAAATTAAAAACATTTTCGAAACAAATCAAAAACTAAAACATTCCGGGATTCCTTCCTCAACTACCACACTGTCCAATTTCCCTATCAAGTCAAGGGTTGTTACCACTTCTGATAAAACGGTTATAAGGCGGTCAATTAATTTGACTAGCCTGTGCAGTGACCGCGACCCTTCTCTCCGGCGCCTTCTCAAACTCGAGGAAGTGATGCTTCTGACACCTGCGACCGTCTGCTCAAAGTTATACGCTCATAGAGAACGAAATTAAAATTCGTTTTAAAAGTATTTGAAAATGGAATGTCTTTAAAATGATTATCAGTCTAACGGTACAAGTTGACAGGTGACGTTCTGTAGTTTCTGACTTCTCCCATAGGAAGACGGCGTAAGTTTATATGTATGTACGTGTGGTAAAAGATGTGCTATGAAAAACTTGGTTGCACTAGTCAAGTTTATTTTGTTGAAGACTTTGAAAAACTCTTGTCATCAGCATTGGTACCTACTATTATGATTTTATCTTTTGCTGACTTTAATCCGGCCAGTGAAAATAAAGGTTAAATCCTTTTAGAAAGAAAGAAGATAGAAAATAAATGCATTTGGCTCGTGTTAAGGCTGACTATATAGAAACAAAAAAAAAACAGAGACAAGTTATAGAGCCTCACGCTGGTTTTAGATTTTCGGCTGGAAGTCACGATTCAATCCACATTTCTCTTTTAAAGTCCTTGTCGCCCCTCGCTTGTGGCTATCACTTGGAACACCCATCATTGCGATTGGACAAAACCCTTTAGAAATCTTGTAGAACTACACCCATGGGGACGTAAGTGACCCTCATAGTTAATTTAATTAATTGCCGCTCAATAATTAATTTAATTAAATGCTTATTGATGTTATGGACGACCATTTATCAATGGTATCGGTAGACATGGGCGCTTCTGCACGACGTATTTACATAATGCTTTAGTTCGTCGCCAGTGAAGAAACCTTTGAATATAGGTGATCAGAAGACGTTTTTCTTTCCTGATAATACCACAGAAAAAATTAACACTGTAGGTAGGTAGTAGTTACTTAAACGGTTATAAATAATGGTACACTGGATTTGTCGGTTTATTTGATCGCGGTAACTTCAGAGTTACTCATATATATATCTATTATTTAAATAAGTTTTATTTTTATTAATTCACTAGCTTCTATCCGCGACGTCGTCCGCGTTAAATTTCTTGTTCCACCGACCCTTCCCGTCGCGTTGAATCGCCTACCCGTGCAATTTTCCCCGTTTTTGCAACTTTTTCCTTACTGCTCTGCTTCTCTTAGTTGTAGCGTAATGTTATGTAGCCTATAATCTTTCTCGATAAATAGGCTACCCAACACAAAGAATTGTTTAATTCGGATCAGTAATTCCTGAGATTAGCGCGTTCAAACAAACAAACTCTTCAACTTTATAATATTAGTATAGATTCATAATTTATTGAAATTTTTCAACGGTTTAAAAAAGTTGGTCCATACATTTAGGTAGAACGAGCTGGTGTCCGCAACTCCACGTCTGAGCACGTATTTTGCGTGCATTTCCACGCATTTTTGTAGCCAACAGCAGATATTTATCGTGATAACTAAAGAAAAGGTAGGGAGGTAGTAGAGGTAGCGGTAGCAGTAGGGAGTCTAGAATGGAATAGTTACAGTATACGCTTCGATGTCCCTGCCCTGTAGTAAACTTGAATTATTTTATATTTTGTGAATGTGAGAACGTTATAGGCCTTGTAGACTGTAGATTTGTTGACCATTGTCTATTTCGTTAAGTACCTGGTACTCGTTGACAGGCCAACAGTCATCATCATCATCATCATTTCAGCCGAAAGACGTCCACAGCTGGACTTAGGCCTCCCTTGAGGAAGCCAGCTAGTGCTTGAGCACTAGTTCGGTGCTATCGCATCCAGCGGATTCCTGTGAGGTCCATCAGGTCATCGGTCCACCTTATAGGAGGCGTTCCAACGCTACGTCTTCCAGTACGTGATCACCTACCACTCCAGGAACTTTCGGCCCATCAGCTTACAGTGTCCTCTCAAAATTTAAAAAGCCAATTATTTGGAAAAGATCAGAGATGAACCGGGGAGTTTCTTGAAAGCTCTTCTCTATAGGAAATGACCAATTGGAACCGTGGACCTAACTTCTGACGTTTCATAAGTGTGGGTCAAATCCATCAGGGTACCGGTCTTTCCAAAATTTTCTTATTTAATTTAATTTTAATTTTTCACTACAGGGAATTGTTTAGGATATACCCAATAACATTCCCAGACCGGAAAATGAAACTTTGGCGATGAAAACTAAAGTGAAATAATATGATTAAGAACTGTACAAAAATACGTTTCTAACTAAGTTTATTTTCAAGAGAAAGTTGGGAAATTAACTGGATTTACTTAACTGTCTGCTCCGAGGAAGTAACGATAAATGTTAAGTTAAATTTATATTATAACCGGAGCACTTTCTAGCGGTTATTATGGCTGAAAAGTTTCGCTACTAACTATAAGTTACGCGTCTGGTTAACTTTGTTATGGTAGTTTCTTGCGTTCCTATGAGTAGACGTTATCTCAGCATTTTTTGTGTTGTTTTTTTTCGTAATAATATTGAATATAGAAAGTGAGATTTTTTTTTTATTGTCAACAAAAATCGAGACTTAAAATCATACTATGCTGACCTTAACTTTCTTTCCTGTTATAAAAATGTATGTATATTTTTTTATTATTCGCTTGCATGCTGGTAGCTTGCTTGCATGCCACATGACACATGATGCATGCTTGCTTGCATGCTAGATTGCATGCTGCTTGCTTGCATGGATGCTGCATGCTTGCTTGCATGCGTGCTGCATGCAAGGTGTATGCTTGTTTGCATGCTTCTTAGAGAGAAATAAAACCACATGATCACAATCAACTGTTTTATTGAGTGATATGATAAATACATGCAGCGCCATGCCAGGCCTTGACAAAAGCCATAATGCTTTTGCATCTGTACCATTTATGTATTGAATCAGTTGGATTTGGTAAAATAATGAAGTTCTTAATGAACTTTGTACAACAAATTTGTTTAATAAATATTATTAGGATAAATAAACATAAACTAATTTGAATTTAGGACTTATAACTTTTATTGAAAACAGTTTTAAGTCTTTTGTATATTATTGATTGTAATATTTATGACAAACGGATTTAGGGCATATTGTATTTAGTGATTTCATTTTTTTTTATCATTCGGACAAATGATGATTAGGACAAAAAAAATATGGCTCTTTAGATTATGGATAGAAAAATTTGGTCACACAATAGAGAACCATCCCAAGATTTTCGATTGTTCAAGGAAAAATTTTATACAGAAGTAAACCAAATACTGTACACGTACAAAAGGCAGACTTAAAGGCTCAGGCAATTTCTACCAGTTGTTAATCTTAGGATGTTGCAGGGACAAAACATGGCAGGTGCAACATAAGGGATAGATATCTCCTGCCAGGGTCGCGAGATTGTTCGAAAGAGATACCGTGACCCTGGCACATGGGCAACTGAAGGAACACGGGTGGGTTTTAGTCAGTAAAAGTCTGACACGGCCTCCCGCTCCGCCCAGAGCGGGAGAAGTCATTTGATGATTTCCCATCCAGAAAAAAAAAGGGATAGATATCTCGGAAACAACTACAAGAATAAATACTAATACTCAGATATGCACATGCATACATAAATATATATAAACACTTGAATTTTCGCTTCAAATTTCCTTTCACATTTTCGATTCTGTATAAAAATCAAATTACGATCAAAAAGTGACCCTTCATTACGTTAGAGCCGAAACTTTAATTATTTCAGTGAAATGTCACAGGCAGCATTAAATGTTTAGAACGCTGTCAAGGTGCAGACGATTCCATCAGTTCGTACAAATTTAATCAGCCCCCAGCGATTATGTAAATGGCGTCGCAAATGAACGGATTTACCCTCATTCAAATTAGGCTTACAGCCTACTGCCACCTGGAAAACTGCTTATTTATTATATAAACAACGCTTCCTGGATCTGATGTTAATTCTTAGAAATACACTCGGCTGAAGCCAGCTTTGTTTTTAATAAATTAACGATTAGCTACATTGTAATCAATAGACACCGTGTGGTGCCGGAGGTAAAGGTACCGTGTGGTGCCGGATTTAAAGAATAGTATCACCCCATTTCTTCCCGTAGGTGTCGTAAAAGGCGACTAAGGGACTCACTAGAGAATGGGCAGCAGCGTTCTCTATGCATTTTACCACTACACTGCGATCGCCAGTCCGCCTGCCAAGCGTGGCGATTATGGCAAACCCCCCCAAAAATTGGGGGAGGCCTATGTCCAGTAGTGGACGTCAAACGTCTGAAATGATGATGATGAATCAATAGACTGCCTCGTTGGTCTAGTGATACTAATAAGTATAAGGTCCTCGGTTCGATTCGCAGGTCGGGCAAAGCGTTATTAGGTATTTTTAGGTTTCCGCACCTTAAAAGGAAAAAGCGGAACCCTTTTTTTTTTTTTTTTTTGGATGGGAAATCATCAAATGACTTCTCCCGCTCTGGGCGGAGCGGGAGGGCGTGTCAGACTTTTACTGACTAAAACCCACCCGTGTTCCTTCAGTTGCCCATGTGCCAGGGTCACGGTATCTCTTTAGAACAATCACGTGACCCCGGCAGGCATCGGTCCTAGCAGACCCCTTCAGTACTGCTGACATCTCTTTGAGGCGCGCGTGGAACACTACGCGCCGTCGACCCGAGCTTGGTCCTTACCGGGCGGCGAGCTACCCATTGCTCGCCACCCGCAAACTCGCGCCTACGGTGGCCGGGAGTCCGCAATCGACTCCCGGCGCCCGGGGCGTCTCCTCCTGCGGCGGCTAGGGACGTGAGGGCGCAGAGACTGCCACTCCCTCACGCGCCCCGCCTCCTCCTTCGCGAGCATTACTGCTTCGCAGAAGGAGGTGACGGCTTCTCATGCCCTCTCGCTCCGTACCATGGCTCGCACCAGGGCCGGACGCGAGAGGTCGCCGCCGCCGATCGCCTCCACGAGGACACGGCGGTGCTCCGCCCAGGCAGGGCACACTTCCACCGTATGCTCCACCGTGTCCTCTAGACGATCCTCACAATGGAAACACCCGGGCGTTTCCTCCCGCTTTATCCTGAACAGGAACCCACCGAAGCACCCATGCCCGGTGAGAACCTGTGTCAGGCGGAAGGTGAGGACGCCGTGGCGCCTCTCTATCCACTCCTCAAAGAGGGGACCTACCGCCGCAATTGTGGCGTGCCCTGCGCTGGGTTGCGACAATCGTACCCGCCATGTCGCCATGAGATCCTGCCGGAGCTCTGTCCGCCGTGCCGCGATTTGTCGCGGCAGCGGAGTTTCGCCCCGGCGTTTCGCATCCTCGCGCCACTCCCACATGTGGGCGAGGACCTTTGCCTCCAGATCCCATGGCGGAAAGCGGAACCCTTATAGGATCACTTTGTTGTCCGTCCGTCCGTCTGTCAAGACCCTTTTTCTCAGGAACGCGTGGAGATATCAAACTAAAATGTATATCAAATACTCAAGTCTACTGTCCCTTGGAGCTGTGAAAAAATCAAACTTCTAAGCTAACGCAATCAAAAGATAAGGCCGTTTATGCTGCAAATTTCCGCAAATTTTCGAAACTCGCAAGGGAATCAAAACCTAAAGGGTACTTCCAGTCGATCTAGAATTTTGAAATTTGGTACGAAGCAATGTCTTATAGCACAGATAAAGGAAAAATTACGAAAACCGTAAATTTTTAGTTATATCATATAATAAAAATATTTTTAATAATTTTAAACTTACTACCCCTTTCCTCATGAACGCGTAGAGGTATTAAACACTACAGGTTTGTACGGAACCCTCGGTGCGCGAGTACGACTTGCACTTGGCCGGTTTTTTATCAAAAATATCTCAGCAGCAATCCGTAGTCTGGACTTGTGCTCGGTAAAAGATATGAGGCTCGCCCCATTACATGGGTGTTAAACATAACTGGTGAAATGTCGACGTGCCACAGGTACACCTCCGTTATTTAGTTAAAATGAGCACAAAAAATTATTATTGGAATAGTAACATAAGTTTGTTGTCATACCAGGTAAGAATGGTCGTCGGGATTCGGCGCAATAGTAAAAACTGGTAAGGAAGACTTCCACTCCAGGGTTAAACATTTTTTGTCGCTGGCTTTAGATGTTGGGCCCAATAACGCTGATCTCCTTTAATTTAATTTATAGAAAAAAAAAATACCGCCGAAAAAACTGAAAAGCAAAAAATAATAAACCTTAAAATTATGAGTCGGCGCTTTGAGTGATCTTTGTTCATTGATTTTTCAGCGCCGACTCATAATTTTAAGGTTTATTATTTTTTGCTTTTCAGTTTTTTCGGCGGTTAAATTTTTTGGTAAAAAGTTTTTATTTTATAATTTTTTGTAGCTTTAATGTACTTATAATATAATACTTGGCAAGGTATACCCTATCCAATAAATAAAGAATTATCAAAATCGGACTACTTACTCTGTATAAAGTTATGCGTGGTTAAACAATACAATCAGTGAGTGAACAATCAATCATCCCCTGTTTTCTGACCCTTAGGGTTTGATTTTGTATTCCAAATTTATATGGGACCACCCTCGGAGTATACCCTTTCCAATAAAAAAAGAATTATCACAATCGGACTACTATGTAAAAAGTTATACGTGGTCATACATAAAAAAAAAAATATACGCGTCGAATTGATAACCTCGGTTAAAAACAAACAGTTCATTAATCAAATTTAAATTTGGTTCGAAAACATCTTTCGGATTCTTAATAAATTCCAACTATATTCGACGACCCTGGATAACTGCTTTTCTCTTTTGTTGACTGTACAGACGCCAGCACATTAAGGTACCCGAAACTGTCAAATTTTCCCAATCAATTTTGAACCTAATACTTTAGCATTAAAGTTGAAAACCTATTAAAGAAATTTTACAGATTGTAGAAGCTTTAAGTGCTGGCGTCTTTACATCCCAAACACAGAGTTGAAATGTGTCGTGATACCAAAGGGGCTATTATCGTAATTTTAAGGACTTTCATAGACTGATCTCAGTTTCAATCTGTCAAAAATATCTCTAGTTTCCGTAAATTTTTGACAAGTTTTTGACATTTGGTTGTCTTCGAGATGAGACTGTGACTAGATTTTGAACGGTTTTAATTACGCCTTCAGTCTACCACACAAACCAGAACGTAGCGATACAGTGACGCTGTTTGGGAAGAGAAACCTACTTACGGCAACCCCTAACAAAATGATTCAATTTTTGAGTCTTGGTAAGAAGTGTTCAAGACTAGTTAAATTAGTTTGCAAGTCCCTCGTCACTGGCTTGTGGTCACTGCATTGGATCCCAGACCCCGCATTTCGGAAAGTGGGGTCTTTCCACGTCTTACGAAGGGGTCAAGAATAATTGCAATCCTTGGAGCCAATGTCTGTGGTCACTGAGGCAGCAGATATTAATTAGGAGAGACCTCTTATCTATGTATTTTGGAATCGTTTGTATGTATAGGAAGAAGGTATATTTGTATTTGTCCGTAGTTAGTTAATGTACCTGTTACACGTTGTCTTTCTAGCTTCATGATTGCTACTCATGGTCGTTCTGTATAACTAGGCTAGTTTATTTTTTCCTATTTTTATGTACTTAATGTAGCTTGCTGCAAATAAATGAAAGGGCTCATCGAAAATAATAATAATAATATCATATTCGATATTTCGGCAAAACTTTTATTTCGGGTGAATTGAAATTTTAAAATAATATATTTCAAAGTATCAATACACCCGAAATAAAAGTCGTGTGTATTAGTCGATCCGCAGATAAGCTAAGTATAAGCAGATTTTTCAATACAAATATAAAGAAAAGACTTGTAATAATTTTGACGCTTTTATTTATTGTAAACAATATTAAACTTATAGAAAAATATACTGGAGGACGAAGAACAAATTTTTATATTAGTGTCACATATTATTACGTCACGACGTTATTACGTCAGCGCCGGCTGTCACTGAAAACCAGCGCTTGGGCTCTGTCTCGCATAGGGTCACAGCATAATGCTGAGTGATGGCCGTTTTGCGTGGATGTGACGCATATTTTCCCACCCCTTATTTTTTATTTGTGTATGTTTCTGGTCTTTCTGTGCGTCATGTTTGCCGCAAATAAACGTATTTTTCTTTCTTCTTTCTTTCACATACAAACTATTTAAGTTTGTATGTGACACTAATATAAAAATTTGCTCGTGCGTTTGTTACGAAGAGCAAATTATTATATTAGTGTCACATGCAAACTTAAATAGTGCGTTTGTTAAAGTAAGTCTTTAAGTTGACGAACAAAATTATTTTTTATAAGTATCATATTGATTGCTCTCGCAAACAGGCTTGACACGACTCTAGTAAAAGAAAAAGTTTCATAGAAATATTTCTATGAAAATTTCATGGCAATTGTTCTATCAGAATAGCTACACGTTTGACTGCGAGAACCTTTGGTCACTTGTATTCGTTGTGTACTTGTTCTACTTATAAAACTTTTGTTTCCAAAGAAAGGCACACAATAGTAACTGTTTAAATAGACAGCGGTGTTTGACAGCTGTCAAATACTGGTTAAAATGTTAGATTTTTATGACGGCTATTACAATATGACTTCAGACTAGACCTAGTGTGGAGATTATAAGAATTTATTCCTTTGTATCTTCTTTTTGACATTTTCGTTTGATTTTTTAAATGTCGACTATAAAGAGATGTAAAGCACTGCTTTTGGCAAATAAATATTATCTTATTTAAGTCTTCGCTTTCATACGAAACTAAACTCTATAATTATAATTTTGCCTGCTATGTTATATCCTAGCTGAACATGATTGTGCCATATTTCTTATTTAACACCATTATATACCATGTTTTAAGCAAATAAATATATTATTATTATTATTATTAACAAGGGTAACATTCGAAATTCTATGAGACCTGCAGTCAAGAAATAATTGTTTATTAGCGTGTTGCACATGGAAAATGGTTCGGTTGACATATAACAGGATACTGGTAACTCATTTTGACGTTCATAACTGCCATATATGTGTCTATTTGAAATAAATAACTTGACATTGACTTATACTATATCAACAGCAAGTAGACATGACTAAAAGCCAGAAACACTAATAAACCCGTACTTTGCTCTCTCTCCTTAATTATTACTATGATTCTAGTACAGACGCCAGCACATTGAGCTACTACAATCTGTCAAATTTCTTTAATAGATTTTCAACTTTATCACTAAAGCATTAGGTTGAAAGTTGATTGGAAGAATTTGACAGTTTCGGGTACCTTGATGTGCTGGCGTCTGTACAGTGATAATTACTTAACCTCTGAAGATTACAATGTTTATCATACATATACCTAAATGACCAAAATCTAGTAGTCAATTAATATATTTTGTATATGCCAATGTTTATTAACGTTTACATTTCATGTCATATACAGGGTCAAATTGAATTAGCTAGTGAAATTCCACAGACGTAGGTAATGGTTCGGTATACATATTTACATAAACACGAAAAAAAAAATTGTAAGTCAACGACCCTTATTTAAAGAATTAAATTGTAAAATCTGATTTTTTACAGAATTTTGCTAGCTAATTCAATTTGACCCTGTGCTTTTTAAGATAACAGCATTATTTTCAGCTGGAAGGACTATGGCTTATTTGTGATGAGTATTAAATCGAAAACTTTTATGTACCATATTTTATGAAAAATAAAGATATCTTTTCCATTCAATTGTAAACATTGAGTTTATCTTCTCAACAGAACTAAATTCTATTTAAAATCTTAATTGTACTTTTGATAGCAAATCCGTTTTAGATTCTAATTATGATTCTTAATAAATCGGTCAGAAATAGGAAGTTTTTCCGCAAAATCTCCCCAAAGACCTACATTTTTGGCACAGCTCCTGTGGGTGGCTCTTCAGCGGGTCACTCTTGTCCAAGCCGTCTGGTTTGAGGAGGGGCCTCTGAAAACAATAATATTATGAAACTTTCTGCCTCTAAAATCAAGTTCAGGGATAATATAACCTGCTAGGTTCGCGAGATTTGTTCGAAAGAGATACTATGGCCCTGGCATATGGGCAACTTTAGGAACACGGGTGGGTTTTAGTCAGTAAAAGTTGACGTCGACGTGTCAGAACACGTCCTTCCACTCCACCTAGAGCGGGAGACGTCATTTGATGATTCCTACCCAAAAAATTAAAAAGGGGTAATATAAGGTCCACGTCGGTCGTAAGCGCCCACTGAGATGTGATTTTGTGTGATTTTTACCGAATTGCGTGGACTCTAGTATTAAGAAACTATGGATGTTATAAAGAAACCAATGGATGTTTTCCAATGAAATTTTATTTGATAAATTAACAGCTTTTTTTTTTAAATAAAATTTTATTTTATTAAATAAATAAAATAAAAATCTTAGGACAACCAACATACAGTTATCTGATCCCAAACTAGGCAGAGCCTGTACTATGGCAACCAGACAACTGATAAACATACTTATATATTTCTAAATACATACATATTATAGATAAAGAAAAATCATCCATCGATCCTTGAGTAAACTTCACTATATCCGATGATGCTGGTTACTTATCTGTTCTGGTGACCTAACTAGATCAAATTAAAGGAATAAATGACGCGGAACGAAACAACCTCATTTTATAGATTCACAAGAACAATGTTATAAATAGTAAAAAGTAGGTATCTTAAACGAACTGTTCACTGATCCGTGTGGACGTAAAGAATCCCCAGTCTGTCGCACCTTAAAAATGCTAAATGCCTTCCTGACTGCCAACCCTGAAGGTGACGTGTTTGTTGATGAGTGGAATAAAATGATGCGTATATGTCTGGTGTTCTGTGAGAGAAAGTATGCAAGGGAGTCCACTGTTCCATATTAGTTGTTAATATAGGTAATTGTTTAACTTTTTGTTATTATTGTCAACCTTTTATGTGTTTCTATGTTAATTAATTTAATTGGTGTTGTACCGTTTTAATTAACCATAAATAAATAAAATACCAAAGTCCTATTTCTTCCAGTGGGTGTCGTAAAAGGTGACTAAGGGACTTACTAGGTAGAGAATGCGTAACAGCGTTCTCTATGCATTTTACCAACATATTGCGATTATAGCAAAGCTATCCCGCCTGCCAAACGGGTTGATTATAGCAACCCCCCCCCCCCCCCCCCAAAATGTACAGAATCGGTTGAAGTACAAATCACCGCCTTTGTTTATCTTTACTTTCTCATCTATAAGGAAAAGAGAAAAAAAGGAAAGGAAAAGAAAAGAAAGGAAAAGAAAAGAAAGGAAAAGAAGGGAAAGCAGGACTTACTGCCGAAAGGCATACTCTGCCAATCAATCTGTAGGTTATAAGGTTGGGTTCTTCAACATAGTTGAATTGATTCAACATAGGGTTGTTTAAGATTGTTGAACTAGATGAATATAGTGTTGTGATTGCGATAACCATACCTGTTTGTGAGGCATGACATTGATCTTGCAGGAGGTGCACTCCTGGCCGTAATTGGCCCAGGAGTTAGCACTCATCCAGCTCCGGTTGCATTGAGAACATTTGTATTCGCCGAAGCATCGGCCCTTGCCTTGGTACGGAGTCTGAAACCAAGAAAGAAAGAAAAATATTTTATATGAGACACGCACAGCCGCACAGGACATAAAAACAATAAGAAAAACATAGTTTTTTTTTTTTTGTACGTGGTTATCTTTATGATACAAATAACAAAGTAGTACTAAAAGATATATCTTACGAAAACAAAAGAGTAAGATCTGTGCGAGGCCAAAAAGACTCCTGTCTCAGCATAATGCTGCATATACATATCCGATAGGGCCCGCTGTGATGCCACGAACACACTTACGGACATGACAATGAATCCCACAAACAAAAAGTTATAGATATAAAAAAAGACATGTTTTGATAATAATTTGCGTCACGACGTTTTTGTTGTCTCCACTTCTGAAGACTGACTCCCAAAATATAAGACCTGTCTTAATTTGGGAATCAGCTTCAGTAATATCATGCATAGCCTTTTAGCAACTATGTTGAGGTCGGTTTCCGGTCTTACCGGATGCAACTGAGTACCAGGATTTTACATAGAGCGACTTCTGATATCCACAACTACTTGTGGAGGCTATGTTATACATATTATCCTGTTATGTAAAATAGCCTCTACATAGAGGCCAGTTTAAAAATGAAAACTTGAAACTACGTATAATATAGAACTTTTTTTTTTCTTATTAATTATTTTAAGAAAAATTTAATTTTTATATATTTTACCTTTAAAATTAGTTTTTAACATTCCAACCACAAGCGGATCACGTCATACTCATGTCTACTAACATACTGCTAACATTAGCATATTGGTCGGTGTTGGTAACACATCAGCAGCCTATAACGTTCCCACTGCTGGGACACAGGCCTCCTCTCGGTGAGAGGGAGTACGCCATAATCCACCACGCTGGCCCAGTGCGGGTTGGTAGATGTCACATGTCTTCGAATTTTTGGTTCTAAAACATGCCGGTTTCCTCACGATGTTTTCCTTCCAATGCAGATTATATATAATATCATTGTTTCCTTCACCGTTTTGAGAGCAGTGGTGATGAAATAATTTACACAAAGTATAGCGCCCGCTTGGGTTCGAACTCACGACCTACTACTCGTAAGTCGCGGTCGTTACCACTGGGCCATCAATGCTCTCTGGTGTTGGTGACGCGAACCTATAATGATGGCACTTCACTTGGCGCCTTTGCCCAAATATTTATAGAACTAGTTCAGTTTAAAATATACCCTTTAAATATTGAGATGACGTTAATTTTGAAATAACGTGAATATTTGGGCAAATACGCCAATTGAAATGCAAGAATAAGACCTACCAAAAATCCTAGCCTTAAGAGGTTCACTTAAAAAAAAACTTATTACTTTCAAAATGATTAACACGGTAATCCAAAATAAAGAAATAGTACCAACGCTTGACTACTCACCGACATTTTGTAGACAAAGAGAAAGACAAAGCTGCAGTTCTCACCAAATTATGAACTTTGAGCTCTAGAAAACAGGATAACTTTTATTTTTAATGTTTTCACTAGGACTACTGTGAACACACTGATTCGTTTTCGAAACAAAATGGCCGCTATATATCCACTTGACTATCAAAGGGACGTGAACAGGAATGACAAATACTCTAATCACTGTTCTGTTATTTTTAGTTACTTGCTGGGTCATTAGTAATTGGATTAGTATCGCAGTATAAGGAAGCTACATAGATTGTGAGGAACAAAGACAGTAGATGGGTACGTGGAGTATCGTTTGTTGATGTTACAAATTTTAGTAATCCTCACTTTTTATCACAAGAGTAATTTAAACTACATATTTAATTATTATCAATTTAAATATACAAATTTCCAAAATACGTAATAATCTTGCAATTTGCTAAGGCTCTTCCTCATTCTCGAATATGAAAATAAGCCTATATGTCTGCTTTATCCAGCACAGGATTAAATGGATTCTGACCACTGGCATGTAAAATGCAACATTCAACTAGTATTCAAAATTAAGCCATATTTTTCTTCTAAAAATAAATTAAATATCGAAACGGCTGGTTGACACTTCTCGTGACCCAAGGGCTGGTTTTTATTTTGGCCAGCGGCTAAGCATTGCTATACAGCGTGGTAATGCCGCCAGTCTCTTGGGTACATTGCCGGTCGACAGCGATGAGGATGAATTTTTCGACGCCTTATTTTAGTTTGTGTACATAATTATAGTTTTAGTTAAGTTAATATATTATTTTGTTATTCAGACATTTAAATATTAAGATATTGTAATTTATCAAAAATATTATAAATTAGAATATTATTCGACATACAGTAACAAGTATTTTGTAGTATATTCATTAAAGTATCGTAGTAACAGTTTAGTATCTTATCATGAGTATTCGTTGGATGCACTTGTATACAAACTGCGGGGAATCACCGATTCGGCTACTTCGGCCACTTACATCACCCATAAAATATCATTACTACTAAGCTATATATACGTAGTTGATTATTATATTTAGCACACATGATGTGGTTTTATATTATACTACTTTTCTCTGGCGTTTGTAATTTTAGATTCGCTACTTATTCCTTTACTCTACTTATTCCAATTTCTGCTCATGAGTGTTGCAAGAGGCGACTAAGGGAATCACTAGAAAATGGGCAGTAGCGTTCTCTATGCATTTTACCACCATACTGCGATCGCCAACCCACTTGCCAAGCGTGGCGATTATGGCAAACCCCTCAAATTTGGGAAGGCCTGTGTGCAGCAGTGAACTTCTTTCGGCTGAAATAATAATAATAATAATTCCACAACTATCACACAACGCCATCTAGTCCCAAGCTAAGCTGAGCTTGTGTTATGGGTACTAGACAACTGATAAACATACTTATATATTTCTAAATACATACATATTATAGATAAATTACACCCAGAAACAGAACAAATGATCGTGCGCATCACACAAACATTTGTCCTGGGTGGGAATCGAACCCACGACCTCCAGCATAGCAGTCAGGGTCGCTAACCACTAGACCAACAGGCCTGTCATAATGAATGATGACTTATTCTTGAATTGAAATAAAACAATTTATATATACAGGGTTATTTGTAAAACACCGGCAACCTCTCAGGTCTATGTTACTAACATCATAATCAACAACTTTTGTTCTATGACTTTTAAAAATTCATCATATTTTAGTGCATCAGATTTTCATACAAAAATCAGCTGCCTGTAAATAGGTCAAGTTCAAGCGCCCCCGCCGCCCTAACCCCGCTCCCCTTGCTAATATACTATCGCTTTCTTTTGCTTCGCATAGACTCCGTAACATTTAGAGCGTTCAATTTAAATATTTTTATTTTTGTTTGAGAATCTGATGAACTAAAATATGATGAATTTTTAAAAGTCACAGAACAAAAGTTGTTGATTATGATGTTAGTAACATAGACCTGAGAGGTTGCCGGTGTTTTACAAATAACCCTGTATATAATTCTACTGTACGTGTGTATGTCACTGAACTCCTCCTAAACGGCTGGATCGATTTGAATGATTTTTTTTGTATGCGTTTGGGTGGCATCCTGGATGGTTTAGATTTGCTATTAGACCCGGTAGGTGGCACTGCTATCGAGTTCTAGGAAACAGGACGACGTCTGTACGGTCAGCTAGTATATATATAATTTAATTTATTCTTGTGGCTAAGTAATGCAAACACACAGGACGCTCGAACAGGTAAAGCTACGCCTGCCGTAGTCGGTCCATGGATGAGTGACCACATTTATATACCCACATCTCTCCGTGCCTTGTAAAGCACGTTTAGTCGTTGGTCCGGCTATCATGCATAAATCTTAGACAGTCACTACGGGTCATCAGAAGCCCGAAAGTCCGACTGCCAGTCTCACCAAGAGGTACCGTTTTACCCAGATACTGGAGATACCAGATAGGCAGTCACTGTGTATAAAATACTGGTATTCAGCTGCCCGCAGTTGGACTAAAAGCCTGGGGGTCGGCTTTTAGTCCCATAGTTGGGAAAAAGATAGGAAGATGGTGATGATAATGTATATGTACCACTGTCATTTCCCCATATTTTATCATTTCGGCATTATAATATCAACTAGCTTTTGCCCGCGACTTCGGCTGCGTCAAATTTTGCTCCCCTGACCCTTCCCGTCGTATGGAATTGCCTGCCAGGTTTCGTGCATTTTTCGTTGCTGCTCCACTTCTTTTGATTGTAGCGTAATGTTACGAGTATATAGTCTATAGCCTTCCTCAATAAATAGGCTACCCAATACAAAAAGATTTTTTCAATTTGAACCAGTTGTTCCTGAGATTACCGCGTTCAACCAAACAAACAAACTCTTCAGCTTTATAATATTAATAACGACCGTTTTTCCTCACATCTAAACCAATTCTAAAACAGAATTCTTATTTCGCGTCACTTTCAAATCACACACACAAAACTTCATATTTTCTTAAACTAAAAACTTTTACACTAAAGGATAATATCCGAAAGGATTGAGTTTCGATGCCATTGAGTCGATATGTTGATACAAATCGTCTAGTAAATTGAATATAGCAGCTATAGACGAAGCCATATCGCTTGCATCCCAGCAAGCGAGCTATAAAACTGAAAATAAAAACACTTGACTGTCTTCAAGGATCTCAGTGATATTGAGAGCTTAAGGTACTTGCAATTTATGTTAACTTGTTGTTCAAGTACAGTTTATGTGACACTAGCTTTGCCCGCGACTTCGTCTGTGAATCGGGACGAACAGTAGTTTAGGACCTTACCCAGGTCATGGTCTACCTGTGTGCCAAATTTCATCCAAATCCATTCAGCTGTTTTAATGTGAAATCGTAACAAACTTACTTTCGAATCTATACATACAAATAAATAAAACTGAAGTGTCTGTTTGTAATTTCAAACTAACAGCTTTTCACTAAATGCATATAAAAGTAAAAACGGTACTTACACCAAAAGACCATTTTTTTAAACTTTTGTCTGTCTGTCTGTTTGTTCCGGCTAGTCTCTGAAATGGCTGGACCGATTTTGACAGGACTTTTATTGGCAGGTAGCTGATGTAATAAGGAGTAACTAAGGCTACTTTTATTTTAGAAAAATAAAGTGCGTTAATTTCCGACATCCACGCGGGCGAAGCCGCGGGCAAAAGCTAGTTTATAATATTACTAGCTTTCGCATATTTTTTAACAAAAACCTTCCTTTTGAATCACTCTGTCTATTAATGAAAACGGCATGAAAATCCGCTGCGGACTGTAAAAGATCTCAGCGTACAGACGCGGGAAGCGATTTTGTTTTATACTATGTAGAGCTAGATTGATAAAGGGCTTATGGCTAAGTTACAACAGCCGCACGACTCGATCGTTCAGGTTAAGTTACGCTTGCCGCGGTTGGTCCGTGGATGGGTGACCATTTTCACATACTAAGACCCTTCCGTGCCTCGAAAAGCACGTTAAGCCGTTGATCCCGGCTGTCTTTCGTAGATCTCAGACAGTCGTTTCGGGTCGTCAGAAGCCTGAAAATCTGACAACCAGTCTCACCAAGGAGTATCGTATTACTCAGTAACTGGGTTGTGGAGATCATATAGGCAGTCGCTCCATGTGAAATACTGGTACTCAGCTGCATCCGGTTAGACTGGAAGCTAAGCCCAACACAGATAGGCAGATGACTATGTAGAGACTGAGTTAGGATTGATAAGTGCTGATGAATACTGAACAAACTTATACAATCACCTATTTTGTTCCCACTGCTGGGACACAGGCCTCCTGTCGGATGCTGTAATCGACCACACAAGCCCAGTGTCATATGTCTTCGAATTTTGGTTTTAGGACATGCCGGTTTCCTCACGATGTTTTCCTTCACCGTTTTGAGAGTAATGGTGATGAAATAATTTGCGCAACAAAAGATAGGGGCATATAGATGTAAGTTTTGCTGAGCTCTTTTAGGGCCTGTATTTCTGTACCAAGCTTTAAGCCCTTTATAACTTCTTTTTTATTACTATACGGAATGCACTATGAAGTATATTTGGGTACATCGGTATTTTACACGTTGCGTTACGGTTCAAATTAAGTAATAGAGGCTAGAATGTCGACACCTAGATACATATATTTTAGGTGCAGTTTATCAATAATTTATATAAACGTATAGATAATAAGATAAAAAAAAAATATATTAGTCATAGTCACTAAAAGTGAGTGCAGTATGCTGATGTCAGCGATACAGAAAGAAAAACATGTTGATAAGCAAATATATATAGGATGTCCCAAAAGGTTACGTAGCTGGGAAGGGGGGTGATAGGGGTGGTCACAAGGGTCACCAGAAAAATAAAAAAATAAATCCCCTCTGGGTATTTAAACAAATAAATGGCTTTTTTTTAAACTTAAAATTAAAAAAATGCCGTTATGTTATCGTCAATAACCCTTTAGCAAATTGAAATTAAAAAAAACAATAAATATCTAACCAAGATTTTAAAGAAAATTAAGTTCTTGTCCAGTCAAGGACTTAGTAATTACGATTTCACTCAACTTCCTCCAAGTGTACTGAAAAAAAAAAAAAGATTTATTGTTTTATTTTTCTGGTGACCCTTGTGACCACCCCTATCACCCCCCTTCCCAGCTACGTAACCTTTTGGGACACGCTGTATATATACATAAGTACCAATCACAATCTAAATCATTTTGAAGGATGTTGCTAATCCATTGCTTCGTATGTTTGAATAATTTGTCTGCTCAACAATATAAATAACGCAATGAATGTAGCCGAACTGTCCAAATGAAAGCCATTCTTATTTCTAGTGTGTTAAGTACGCAATTAGCCCGCTGGTGTAATTCGGGGACGTACCTAAATTTTTCTTTTGTTAAATTCCTGTTAACCCAACATTGTAATAACCTCGTCATACATGTTGAAAATTGCATTGCCATTGGAACCTTTACGGGTTGCACGGATGGTGCCAATTTCTCTGAATAGTAAGCCACAGAGTGACATGGCAGTCCGCCAACTGACTAACTGCCTAATCCCTGCGCTGTGCCCTCCAACCCTTTCATATAAAAGTTAAATACCCTGCCTTTCCAAATGTGTTGTTATTTTAAAGGCTTAGTACCTTTGAACGTAAACCAATAATGCATGTTGCTTTCACAGTCATTATAACACATGTGACTGTTCCTTAATTACCCTAGGCTGATAGGATTTTCGCGTTTCCTCATTTATCATCATCTGCCCAGCCTTTTCACAACTATGTTAGGGTTGGTCAGATGCAGCTGAGTACCACTATTTTACTTGGAGCGACTACTTATCTGGCCTCAACAACCAAGTTACTGGATAATACGATACCCCTTGGACGACTGGTTGTCAGACGACGATGCTGTTGGACGTTTCCGGGAACCCATGCTGTGATGGTCTTAGCCCACAATACATCCAACATCCTGCAGACGTGTCCAGCTCAATCTCATAGGGGCTTGACTGCCTAACTTTAGAGCCTGCTCAAATTTGAATCTGAGGGCTACCATGGCAAGTCCTCCTTAAAAAACCTGTAGAACCTGTAAAATGATGTTTAGGGAAGTATTTAACCCTCAATCATCGGTTATTCGAGGCAAAGGTGAGATTCTCGACGTAATTTCGTCTTAAGTGTGAGTAAACAGACTGGGAGTGAGCGCCATGGTAATTAGACGAGGCAAGTCAGGAGGCGCGAGACGGCCTCTTGAATCCTTAATCGGTGTAACCCTACCATCCTTTAGACATGAAATAGGTTAACACAGAAGGCCCGTTTCTCACAATGAGCGAAAATGAAGACATATACAGAGTCAAATGAAATTAGCTGGCAATACTTTACCCACGTGTTGGGTATCGATATTGGACAAAAACGAATGGAACGAAATAAAATCAAAAATCATCATTCAATAGGCGAATTTAATTGATTAGCTGTTTTTGTAATTTTTCGTGGAACTTGGATATTTTTTTCGTATTTCCACAAACCAAAACATAACATTTGTATGGTTGCTTTATTGTACCATCGGAGACACCGGCGGTCGACCACTTTTCAACCTTATTGCTTAAGGCATTAGGGTGAAAAGTACCGCTACTGTCCGCAGTTGTACATGTCAGTCAGTGTCATTTAAAGGTTAAAAAAAAATAGAAATGTTGAAAAGTAACTGAAAAAAATAAATAAAGAGTAAAATGCCCGATTTTGTAAGGGCTTTCCTTTCGAAATGATAAATCTACTCGTAACTGGCATTCGTTTGAGATCGCTTTACGTATAGTCCGTTGACAATTATTTTAGCCCTGTATATGCGTCGCTATCAAAATGAAAGTGATCATTGTTCGCTTTGCAATAAGGTTGATTTTGGGCTGCTACCACTAACAAGTGTATCAATATGGCAGTGAGCTTTATAAACGCTACAATAAGGTTTCTGTTCGGTTGCTGTTGTCAGAGGAAAAATGGAACGGACTGTAGGTACGCGTTTGTGTGCCTGCGTCGGTTCTCGCTCGTTGAATGGAGCCGACCTTCTGTCTGATCTATGTTGTGGTCAGCACCTCAGAGATGTCGCCTTTCGCCATGAAATGGAGAACGTCAACTGTTCCTAATTAGCAGCTAACATTTGTGATTCTTTTGCAAGGTTTTTCGCTTGTTTTCACTTGTTTACAACTTGCGAACAATGTGAGGGAAGCGAGAGATTTTGATTGGAGAAGTTCCCCGAACAAAAGAGAGAGATCTTTATTAAGTGTTGGAGTTTTCCGAATGAATGTGGAATTTAGAATGCGAAGTTCCAATCATCTTAGAATCTTTCAATAACATAACATTAAAATAACATAACATTCCTCCATATTTACTCGAAGTGTTCGGCAGAGGTGTTCCTAAACACCCAAAGACCAGTTGTGTTTAAGTCCCATGTAATAGAGGGTAAACTGGGCACAAATCCAAACACATGGAGTTTGGATACTACTGAGAAATACCTACCATATAGAAAAACCCAAAAACGCTTTTACCGACCTAAAAACCGAACTTACGACCACTAGACAAACGAGGCAGAATAAATAATAAATTAGGTGATTTACTAATTAGTTACGATAATATTTACCGTGTCGTGCCGGACGTATAGAATAGCACCACCCCATTTCTTCCCGTGGGTGTCGTAAGAGGCAACTAAAGGATTTACTAGAGAATGTGCAGCAGCGTTCTCTATGCATATTTCCACCATACTGCGATCGCCAACCCGCCTGCCAAGCGTGGCGATTATGGCAAATCCCCCCCCCCCCCAAATCGGGGGAGGCTTATGTCCAGTAGTGGAAATCTTTCTGCTGAAATTATGATGATGATGATGACGATGATGAATATTTACAACGACACAAAGAAGTAAATATCCCACAATACAATATTCGCCCCAACAGTCAAACATTATTCCTCTAGACGGTAGGTACCATCTACACCTCTCTACATACTCTACACATTCCTGAAACCCGTGACGCGTTCGGGTTGAATGTATTACCCACCTATAATATTCACATAAATATAATATGCAAACACACCCAACCTGTATTCACACGGGTGACTGTCCAATTCCATCCAAATACATCGAAGCATAGACCGAAGCCATTTTTAAATATTCCATGTGCGGTCAAGAGTGAAATCCACAAAGAAAATGTATTACATATCCTTTATTGCGTTTCTCCCTCTTTTTCAGTGACCGTCGTTTGGGGGTAACACAATTTTATGATTCTTTTATCAATAAAACGAGTGGTGCACGTACCATAAATATTATAAAACGGTCTGGATGTATAAAATTGTCGATAACTGACAGGCTGTGTGAATCCTAAATTATGATCGTAAATTACCGATGGTTATATTAAAATGTTATATGCTACGACTTTGTTAACAGTCTCCATGGTGGCAGATGGTGGCAAGATGGCTACATAATTTATTTGCTGTCAATATTTTGAGGTTGATTTTTTGTGGCTAATTAATCAACAAAAGCTTTTTTTTTAATGCCATCTCGCAGGTCAACCTATGACCTATATTGTCCGCTGCATAACCGGACTTGCCTGTGGCTATCTTTACAAATTAACGCTTCCAGCGCGGGCTTGAAAAACTTAAAACTAGAGCGACTACTCGCAAAGGGCGGCCCCTGTGGGGTACGGACCTCGGCGTAGGGCATCGCTGGTAGAGGTCAGCAAGGGACGAACTGGATCGGAGTGGTTATTATTTAGGGGCGATTTAAAGCTACAGGCTCAATGGCGCGGGCTGGCTCGAGCAAGGGTCGGGGCGGACATGGATTGGGGTGTCGCGGCGGGCCTCGGCAGCGAGGACGGAAAGATGGTGGTCTGTGTCTGTGTGTCTTGAGTGTACTAGTCAGTTTACTACTCTCCTGGAGAAGGGTTGTAGCGTCAGCGGGAAGCAAACGTTTATTGTAGGTATCTAATTTTAAATGTTTGTCTCCGTATCATAATCAGTCTCAGCCTCAGAGCAGTGGAGGCTCAGTGGTATCGGCCTCGACTTAAGAGTTGTAGTTCGTGGGTTCGAACCCAGGCAGGCGCTTTACTTTGTGTAAATAATTTCATAACCACTGCTCTCAAAACTGTGAAGAAAAACATCGTGAGGAAACCGGCATGTCCTAGAACCAAAATTTTGAAGACATGTGACAACTACCAACCCGCACTGAGCCCGCGTGGTAGATTACGGCCCACTCCCTCTCATCGAGAGGAAGCCAGTGTCCCAACAGTGGGAACAATGTAGGCTGATTATGATGTCTCCGTTTAATAAATATTTATTATACATAAGATAAAAGACTGCGTTCAAGACAAGGAAGTTTCACAATAATTCCTTCTGCACATGTGGCTCATAACCATGTAAATGTCTATCTGCTCCCAAATTGCGATGTATTTTTTTTTCTCACACGTCTTTGAAATTATTTCCTCATTATTTGACATTGAATACCAACAATGTTTTTTTTTTATTAATGATTGTCATGGCATTATTTGGTTTAAATAGGGTATTTATTAATATAGAATAGGGATATTTTATTTATCTTTATTAATATTTCATCTTTTATATTTTATGAATGTGACAATGTTGTAGGCTTTGTAGAATTTACATTTGTACACTATTTTCTTTTTTTACTAATTACCTGGTGATTCTTGACAGGCCTTCACTGTCCTTCTACATCCATACCTATTTGCATTGTAATTTGAAACCATTTTAAAAGCCAGTTATAAAGGGGTAGCCTTGCTGGCTCTTCTCCATAGAATTCAACCAATTGGAACCGTGTACCTAGCTTCTGACGTTTCATAAGTGCCCATGTAGGTTTATGTGAAATAAAAATATTCTGATTTTAGTTTTTTGGTTTTCCTCGTAGCTCCCTTTCAATAATCCCTTTGAGTTATAAACTTGCACAAATATATTACGTGTCAAACAGTTTGTAAACAATCAAAACAAGGGATCGTTATATTGTAATCTTAAATAAATACTCAATTATCGCCTCCACGGTGTTAATTAGAAGGACTTTAAAAGGCTAAGTAGGGTTCTAAGTATCCTCTCAATCAAACCGTTTCCTTTGAAAAGCAACCCTTTTTCTTAGATGTCAGTTTCTTTTCGTGTCAATTGCAAAGGGGTAGGTAAGGGGACTCTATAATTGAAATAAATATTTGGCTATAGAGTTTTGTCTCGTAACGAAGCTTGTCGTCACTCAATTAGGAAACGAAATCCTTTACAATTATGTACTTAACGAATAACTTATTTGTTTTGTTTTAATGAAGCTGCTTTTTGTACTGGCTTGGATTTTCGTCATTTATTTATTTTACTACTAATGATTTCTTGTACCTTATCAATTTTAATATCTTTAATATTTGGCAAGATATAATTTAATGGTAATAATCTAATAGACGTTTTATAGCTAGTGGCTAAGTCACAACAGCTGCATAGGTTGATCGATTAGGGTAAGCTACGCTTGCCGCGGTTGCAACCAATCTTACCAATTCGTTTCCCATTTCTTCCCGCGAATGTCGGAAGAGGCGACTAAGGGACTTACCAAAGAATGGGCAGCAGCGTTCTCTATACGTTTTACCACTATACTGCTATCGACAACTCGCCGCCCAAATGTGGCGATATGGCAAACTTCCCCCAAATTGGGGGAGGTCTATGTCCAGCATTGGACGTCTTTCGGCTGAAATTATGATGGTGTAGGGTTTTATACTATGAATTCTTGTTAATGTACCTATACATCTTTCTGAGACTGACTAATTATTCTGCATAGTCAGCCTCAAAAGGATGTATAATTAATCCGGCTGGCCGCAAGTAGGACTTGTACACGAAGGGTTCCGCAAGGCAAAAAAACGCCGAAAAAAACACGTTTCTTGAGTCTCCTTTAATTTTTAACGTTGATTTTTTTATTATAACGGTAACAGAAATACAAATTCTGTAAAAAATTCAACGGTCTACCTATTACAGATCATGAGATACAGCCCACTTACAGACAGTCGGATGGACGGACAGCGGAGGCTTAGTACCTAATAGGGCCCCATTGGTTACCCTTCGGGTACGGAACCTTAAAAATCATTTAGTTTTCTACAATTTTTAATTCATAATATTGTATTAATGTGAAGCAAAATTAAATATTACGTATGGAGTACTTAATAGTAGCTACACATTGATACAGTAGGTATTATAGAATTAACGAAACCATTAGTCAGTTTTAAAGAGATGATGAATTAATTTGATTGTCTTCAGTTTATTTATTTTATTATTTATGTACACACACAGTAAAAAACAATTAATTAGAAAGTTACTATATTTATGTTATTAGGTATTACCTAATTTTATGCAATTAGAAACTTACTCCCTTCCACAAAATAAAATATTCAAACACTATTCCACCCAATTGCAACTAACTTCAACATGAACGACATCTACACACAAGAAAATTCCTATTTATTTCGACGTCGGCAATCGAAGGCCACTAATAGGATGGTACAATTGAAACTGCTCGCTGGAAAATCGAGCAATAAGTATGCATCACATGGCCTGGCTGTGGCTGATGGCTGCAGAGATGTCTGGCCCCGAGTGCGCTCGTAGACTCAATACCATTAGTACTGCGCTTACGTTGGGAGATAAAGGTACATGCATATGAGGTTGGACGTCCAAACCCTGAATGAGGAACCTTAATGAACTGGCCGAAGTAACTGGCATGGTTGACTGGCTCAATTAAGGATTTCGCTCAAAAAGAATACAATTATTCACTTCTATGAGCAAAACATAATAACTAAGATAAGCGACGATTTCGCTTGGTAATAAACTAAAATTAAGTTATATGAACGGTAAAAACTTACAATTTATGCATTTTTCAAATGGTGCTTTAATAGCGTTTTAGAAGTTGGAAGTGATTTAGATTCCTTGATTTCTTTAGGTAAAGAGTTATAGAGTTCAGCCAACAGTACATGAGGGGGTATACAGACAGGTTTCCGGACAGAACATGGCCTATAGAAATATTTACAGGGAAAAGGACTAATGAAGATATGCATAAACACAGAAGCTGTATTTAGAAAACAGATTCAATAAATCATTATCAGCCTAAAATGTTCCCACTGCTGGGACACAGGCCTTGTCTCTTGAAGAGGGAGTGGGCTACTGAGGGTTGGTAGATGTCACATACGTTCTTTGTGCTGCCGGCCGTAAACAATAGCACCATCCCATTTCTTCCCGTGGGTGTCGTAAGAGGCGACTAAGAGACTTACCTACTAGACTACTAGAGAATGGGCAGGAGCGTTCTCTATGCATTTTGCTACTATACTGTGATCGCCAACCCGCCTGACAAGCGTGGCGATTATGGCAAAACCCCCCAAAATGGGGGAGACTTATATCCAGCAGTGGACGTCTTTCGGCTGAAATGATGATGATGAAATGTCAAATATCTTCAAATTTTTGGTTTTAGGACATGCCAGGTTCCTCACAATGTTTTCTTTCACCGTTTTGAGAGCAGTGGTGATGAAATAAATTACACAAAAGTAAATCGCCTGCCTGCGGATTCTACAACTCGGAAGAAGGAGCCGCCGGCCATTAGCAATGCGCCACCACTGCTCTCACGCGAAACAATCGTGTCAAGATATTTTTAGGGCCGTATGAACGTTGGCTAACCCTGTATGTTTTCATGCCATCCACACGTCGGGTCATACCAATATAAGTAAATAGATATTGAATGGGACTCGCTCGGATTCCGTATATACGATAGTAAAGTTCTACGAATGCCCTCAGAACGATGCGCTTAGTATATAGCACTTGTTTCGATTGCTACTCTGAGTGGTTTTTGTATGTTTATTGATATTGAAGTGTTGTATCCTATGTTTAAATTGAATAGTGTAGCTGGACTACCCGGAGTTTTAAAAGGCTGAAACGTGGCGAAGACCCATGTATGTTCGTGATAGCTTTGATTACCTTCATCCGCATATATCCTTATACCAGATTCTTATCATCATCTGGTTAGCCTTTTTCCAACTATATTGGAGTCGGCTTTCAGTCTAACCGGATTCAATTAAATACCAGTATTTTACACGGAGTAACTGGCTGTCTGCCATCGACAACTCAGTTACTGGATATACATATATATAACACGATATCCCTTGGTAAGACTGGTTGTCAGACCTTCGGGCTTCTGACGACCCGTCAGGACTTTCAAAGATCCTTGGGTGACAGCCGGGACCAACATGTTAACGTGCTTTCTTAGGCACGGAAGGGTTTTGGTATGTAATGATGGTCACCCATCCAAGGACCAACCGCGGCAAGCGTACCTTAACCTGATCTATCAACCGGTGTTATGTTCTGGCACCATGTTCCTGTACCACAGTTGTGCTTATATTGTCTTAATCACCACATTTGGCAGATGGTGATAGCAGTAGAGTTTTCTGCTAAACAGAACTGGCCATCTCCATGAAGTAGGTAAGATTATCTCCTACGAGTAAGTAATCTCTTAGACACAGATATTTTACATTATTTAAAAAGCAATACAGTCGGTATTCTAAACTTTGCTGCGAACTTCAATGATTTATAAAATAACTAGCTTCTGTCCGCGACTTCGTCTGTGTCAATATTTTGCTCAAATCGTTTGGAGCTAACAGATAATTGTGACTGTCAAATAATAAACAAATTATTTGCAATAAAATAATATCGCGACTAGAAATTGAGATGTAAGCTATCCTATTTTTCAAGTTGGATCTAACTACACATGGTGTGCAAATTTTATTAAAATCAGTTAAGTAGTTTAGGAGTCCATCCCGGACAAACAACGTGACGCGTAATTTATATATATTAAGATAGTCCTTATAGAAAAATGGAAAACCATTGTCATTTTATTTCAGTTTTTATTGTCATTTCGTACAAGACAGCAATCCTAACAAAATTAAATTTCAGTGCACACCAATACAACCAAACATAAAGGCATGTTCACATCGCAGACAAAGAAAAATGAATGAGACAACGTTGGGACATAAGGCCGGTGGCACAAGTGCTGCGAATGGCCACTACGCCGTGTTTACGGTTATTTAAGTGGGCGTATACGTCCTAATTTATAACGTTAATACGGCGCGTGAAAGCGACGTCCCATGCCGTATTGCACTTGTGATCTCTAACGCTCGTGTGACTTGGTAATGTGTTGTTATGGGTCGTGAGTTTGTGTCTGGATTGTGTGGAGTGTTCTTTATGAAGTGATGGGGTTTGTCGCTTTATATTTACGTGATGTTTAAGAGTAAAAAATAAGTTTGACTTATTTTTTTAACAAATGTTGACTAGTTTTGTGGATCCCGCCTAAGTGTGCCTACTGTCCTGCCAGGGTCACGAGATTGTTTGAAAGAGATAAGGTGACCCTGGCACATGGGCAACTGAAGGAACACGGGTGGGTTTTAGTCAGTAAAAGTCTGACACGCCCTCCCGCTCCACCCAGAGCGGGAGAAGTCATTTGATGATTTCCATTCATTAAAAAAAGTGTAAAAAAGTGTACACATTCCCGTGTAAAAGGGTAAAGGCTCCCGCAGACAGGCGCGACGCGACAGCACGATGTGATTCCTATGAAAACTTCATGGATATTGTTCTAGCAGAATTATGTTGCATTGTCGCGTTATGCCTGTCTGCGAGACCCTTTAACGTTTAATTTTATATCATAGATAATAAGGTAACTATGAAGGTAATGCTCGCTCCTGCATCATAGTTTATCTTATACAATTTACTTATCTGCATCAGTCGATAAAAATTAGGCTACCAAACGCAAATACATTTTTTTCAAATCTGACTTTTAGTTCCACAGATTAGGGCGTTCAAACAAACCAAAAAACTCTTTAGCCTTATCAAAGATAGTATAAATTAGGTGCTTACAATACAACGACAATCAGTACCTACGTACACTATGTACAGTTATTTTTAATACAACATCAGCTTTGTACTCCCCAACAATAGACCACAATTTATATCTTTTATACATTTTTTTACTCCGAGACTTGTATTTATTCCTTTGAACAAAACACAGACAATCTTCTTTTCTATCTTCAAAGACTTTGTTTTCACAAACACTAGTCGGGAAAAGGATTTATAGAGAGTAACAGACATTATATAAATCGTAGATAAATAGTATGTATGTTTTGTGTATGTCTCGAATATATGGTCGCGTTTTTATCATAGAGTTTCAGTGTAACCCTGCACCTTAAGTTGCGTAACACATTATCAATCAGAATCCGAAACATCTGAACAGCTACGTGTTGGGAAGCCTATTTATTGAGGAAGGCTATAGGCTACATAACATCACGCTACAATCAAAAGGAGCGGAGCAGTTACGAAAAATTTACGAAAACGTGCAGGCAATTCGATGCGACGGGAAGGGTCAGGGGAGCAAAAATTTGACGCGGACGAAGTCGCGAGCAAAAGCTAGTAATGAAATAAATACACGTGGGATGTGGATTCAGCAGTCATTGTGCCGATAGTCGTGACGGACTTTGAATTTGGCCACTGGCATAATAGCCAAGAGTCTCGACCAATACCTGAAGGGTCAGGGGAGCAAAAAAACGGCAATAACGCAATTAATCTTGTTGAACTGTCAAAATGAATGCTTTTCCTACTGTTAGTTATGCAATAAGTGGGTTAAGTAGGCCCTAGATTTATGCGAAATCAGTACCTACTAATATTGAAAATGAGGTCCCGACACTTTGCAATGAAATACATGTTACCGGGAATCATTAAACTTGACTGACCGTGACCATAAGTTAATGTTCATTATATTCATCATCATTTCAGCCGCTACATTCAGCATTTGTTGGGGTTTGCCGTAATTGCCCCGCTTGGCAGACGGGTTGGCGATCGCAGTGTGGTGGTGAATGTATAGAGAACGCTGCTGTCCGTGCCATTATCTAGTAAGTCCCTTAGTCGCCTCTTACGACACCCGCGGGAAGAGTTTGGATGCTGCTATTGTTTACGTCGGGCACCACACAGAACAAGAAATCTGTACTACTAATAAATACAATGAGGTCCCGACACGTTTGCATTGTAATACCCATGTTACTGGGAATCATTAAACTTCACTGACCGTGACCATAAGTCAGTGTTTACGGAGACGTAATAAAATCACTGCGGGATAAAAAAAATATTTAAAAAAAACATTTATTTGACACTTAAAAATACGTGTTACAAGTCAGTCATGGGCTAAGCTTGGAGTTTCCCTACGCGATCGAATCAGAAATGAAGAGATCTGTAGGAGAACCAAGGTAACCGACATAGCCCGAAGAATTGCTAAACTGAAGTGGCAGTGGGCAGGGCACATTGCTCGCAGAACAGATGGCCGATGGGACCGAAAGGTTCTGGAGTGGCGACCGCGTACCGGAAGACGTAGAGTTGGAAGGCCTCCAACAAGGTGGACCGATGACCTTGTGAAGGCCGCAGGAACCCGCTGGATGCGGGAAGCACAAAACCGGTCGAAGTGGCGGAGCTTGGGGGAGGCCTATGTCCAGTAGTGGACGTCTTTCGGCTGAAATGATGATGATGATGAAGTCAGTCATAATGAAAAAGCACATGAATGTCTTGCCACAAAATAGATCCTAACCCCCAAACTAGGACTGGGCCTGTAATTTAGGGGACAGAGTTCTGCCATGGGTTCAATAAATCAATTTGTTGCCATTTTGGTAACACGTATAGTTAAAAAATACTTATAAATTACAAATAGAAGGTATAACACACATATTATGAAAGAATTAAAATTACAGAAAGAAAGTATAATGCTAAAGAGTTATGTGTGTTTGTATGTCTGTATTTGTGATATTTCGCTCACTAGATTATCAACCCTTTGGTGATGAACCGAGTGTTGAAAATCCAACAGAGCGCATCTCATTCGACGTAAAAAAGAACTGTAATTTGCAAAAATCAAAGGACATTTTGATATAGCGGGCTTAAATGCGCATTCACTTTAAATGTTGTTTAGTCTAGTCACTGATATTACCTTTCCCTAGTCTAGGTCTCACCTCTTCATCATCATCATCATTTCAGCCGTAATACGTCCACTGCTGGACATAGGCCTTCCCCAATTTGGGGGGCTTTGCCATAATCGCCACGCTTGGCAGGCGGATTGGCGATCGCAGTATGGTGGTAAAATGCATGGAGAACGCTGCTGCCCATTCTCTAGTAAGTCCCGTAGTCGCCTCTTACGACACCCACGGGAAGAAATGGTCTCACCTGTTGTATATCACATCAGTCTGTATTAGATTTAATTACACGACATACTTCAATGTTATGTTAAACTAAATGTAGAACATACTAATAACTAATATATATTATATATGTACAATGGGCGGTCTTATCGCATTCATTGCAAAATTATGGGTCTACCAATGACCACTAAAATTAACAAAGGTTACATTGTAAATATCACAATACTTTGCAATAAGTAGGTAGGTTAGGTACATAAATAACCGCAGTCTATGGTCATACAATCTATAATTAATTACTGTAAACTATAAGTACCTAAACTTAGGACGTATAGTGACAAATGCGTGCACTGCACTGACTGGACAGGTCCACTCAATCTGTGTGGTTCTTTCCTCAAAAGACCATTGGCTGAAATGGTATTTTGACATTTGGCAGACGCGATGGGCTTCGATATATAAACACGACAAAAAAAAATATTAAATGATAAATAATCCTAGATTCCATGAGATCCATCCCACTTATCCAGGTAGCAGTGTGTTAATTAACCATACAGCCGTAGTTGGTCAATCTGTGTGGTTCTTTCCTCAAAAGAACATTTCATTCAGCAATCCACATGGTCTTCACATGATGTGACCAAGATTACGTCTGGATTTTAAAAGAGACTGTGACCTCTGAGTTTGTTTCGGCCTTTTTCTCAGAGTAGACGGTTAGGAAACGCCGACCTCATCTAGTTTAAAAATATATGATTGACGTTTAAAAGTGTTTGTACAAACCTACTTACAGAAATAAAATAATTTATCATTTATAAATACTAGTTTATTGGTGTGTCAGAAAGTCATAGATTCATGAATGTATTTGTTTAAAATGTTTTAACGACTTATTCTCTAATTAGCATAAATAATCTTGTGTTGTGAATTTATTGTATTTTTTTTTCTTATTCTTGTTAATCACTAATTTGATTAAAGCTATGAGTGTGGGCAAATTGACATTGTTTGGTCCGCCATTTTTTATTAGCAGCCCTTGTGAACAATAATTTAATATTAAAAAATGTGGTGTAACACTAAGCGAAGTTTCCAGTGAAATTTTGGTCTGCGGTGAGGAATAAAAGTTATAAGTTAGTACATTACATGTTTTATTCCTGCCCAATACTAATAACTTTTAAGCAGTAATGATTCCTGAAATGCTGGTGAATACCAACATCTGTTAACTCCGTCAGGAATATCGTCGTGGTGACATGTACCTACCTATGTTTTATGTAAATTTTTGGTATTATAATAAGACCCACCTTAACACGTTCTTGCGTAAGTAAGGGTTAGAAACACGTCTAACTATGAATAAGTAACGGTACGTCTCTAGGTCATCCATCATCATCATATTCAGCCTATACTGTTCCCACTGCTGGGACACAGGCCTCCTCTCTGTGAGAGGGAGTGGGTCGTAATACACGACGTGGGCCCAGTGCGGGTAAGTAGATGTCACATGACTTCGATATTTTGTTCTAAGACGTGTCGGTTTCCTTACGATATTTTCCTTCACTGTTTTGGAGAGCAGTGCTGATGAAATAATTTTCAGAATAAAAAGCACCTACCTGGGTTTGAACCCACGATCTTACAACTCGTAACTCGGGGCTGATACCACTGGGCCACCACTGTTCTGTGTGTCATATATGTTTTATGACCTACCTTAATGAGTTCTTGCGTGAGGATTAAAATTATGAATAATTATCATCATATAGCTATGTAATTATAAACAATGCGCATAATATGTAACTATCGTGGTAAATATTAGTCTAGGTACTTAGGTATCATATTTCAAACAAATGATTCATATACAACGATAGCATTAGTCTGCAGTTCTGCACTGACATTTAATATATGAAAAGGAAAGATTTGATCGTTTGTAATGGAAAAACTCAAAAACGAAATAACCGATTTTAAAAATTCCTTAACCCTTTGGAAAGCTAATTATTCCGGTAAATTAATCGAAGGTGCGGGATAAATATTTTATAAATAAATGCAATGGGAGTACCTTTTATTAGCTCTTTCTTTTTAAAGTGAAGGAAATCTTAGACCTTCATAAGGAACGGAGAATTGTTTATATATTTAGGTATTATAATATGACCGTGAATAAAGTGCAAATTACACTGAACAATCAGTGATTCACAGAATTATATTAAGTGTTACCACAGAGCCAACAAAACAAAGATTAATATCGTTTGTCCCATTAACATCACGCCTGAAATTCTCGAAGGGACAGGCAGAGGTATACATACCTATAGTACGCCCGCGTTTCGCCAGCTATGTTTACGTCCCATGTAGTAGAGTTGAGCTTAATGCGTGGTTGCCCCCATTCAGATTCTGATAAATTGTGCGTTTCGCAATTAGGGTGCAGGACCTCATGATCAGCAATGACGTAGTCAGTCATAAAAAAACAATTCTGAATAAAACCCAGACATAAATCAGCATTAAAATCGAATGAATTGCGGATAGGTGTCAAATTAAATTTTGTTGCAATCAAGGGTCGCGGGGGACTCTTCAGCTGGCCGATTGTTTGAAGCACAACTGTACAAGTAACGAACCGGCCCACTACACGGGCTGCATAACGATTCATACAATTTAGGGCTGGCAACACTGATGCAGAAAAGAATCATACGAGAATTGGGCAGCTTTTGATTACAGAGAAGAATAGGTAAGTATAGATAATTAATTACTTCTAATAATGAAGAGTTGGAGAAATGTATTTTGAGTGGAATGTGATTCACTCATTAGTAGTTTCTAAAATAATAATATTAAATAATATAAAGCTCGCTTCCTACTAATATTTTAATATTATAAATGTAAAAGTTTGTCTATTGGGATTTTTGGAGTTTTGCTACTAAATCACGAAAAAAAGCCAAATAGAGTTAGATGAAATACGGCACACAGTTTTGTTCACAAATTGGTACGAGGATTTTAACAAAATTGTTCCAGGAAATAGGTACGTGATTTTGAAAACCTTTAAGTACAAGTTTTTGGAAAAAAATGTTTGTCATTTACAATCTCCATTTCCTCAAAACTCTGCAAAAAGCTGATTTTCAGACGTCTTTACTAAATTTCATCTAATTTTTTTTTTTTATTTCTTAGAAATCTAGATATAAACCCGTGTGTTTAATTTATCTGGAATTAATAAAAAAAAAAATATAACGCCTTTATTACGTTCAAGCATTTGTATGAGAATTATGATGGGTTGGTCGCTCTTAAACCAATTGCTATATTAAGTATGACTTTCAATGAATATTATTATTATACGCACAAATCATATGACTTGTAAGACAGAAACAGGCAATACTGACGCGGGAAAACCCCTAACATTATGAAGGACAGAGTACGATTCATAAATAGAATTTCTTACGTAATTTATGACGCAAAGCGCATAATTTATATATAGAAAAGTAGGTATGTATGTAGGTGTTGCATTTCTGATAAAATAAATTGTTGATATCTTATCGAATTATAATGTTATTACCAACATACTTTTTATTTTCACATGGTACACAGCGTCATCTATTATGTAGCATGAGAACTATTGGTATTGGAGTTTCATCAGGCGCTTGATTCAGCAAACTGAAAACGATGAGAACAGTTTTAGTTACTATTATGAATATTGAATTTAGATTTCACACTCAAAGCATTTATCGATTAAAGGTAGTTGCTGAAAAACAGCGCTGTTGACGATAGATTCGTCTGAAGTCACAGCATTTTGCTGAGCAACGACTGCACAGATACGACGCACAGCTCAAGTGTTCTTATTTTTATGGTATGTTTATTACAAAAGTAGCCAATAAATGCACTCTGCATTTGGCAATTTTGTTTTTTTTTTTGTTTTTATTAAGTAATTGCCCTTGTGAAGGCCACAGGAATCCGCTGGATGCAGGAGGCACAGAACCGGTCGAAGTGGCGGAGCTTGGGGGAGGCCTATGTCCAGCAGTGGACGTCTTTCGGCTGAAATGATGACGATGATGAAGTAATTGTCAATGTCGTAACGTAGATCTATCTGTTTTGTCTTTGGTCCGTAGCTATGACATCAACAGGCAATGGACAATATTGTATAACCTTTTTAAACTTGAATACGGAGCTTTTGGCTACTTTGTATGTGTGTATTTTTTATTTTTTGTTACTATATATTGTGCGTTTTGTGTGTGCACAATAAACAATTTTTCTTTCTTTCATTTATAAACCAACTGCAGACACTTTTGACTTATCAAGGGGTCTGACAGTCAGAAAGAAGAAGGTAGTTGCCCATTCCAAAGCGTAGGTACCAATGGAGAAGAACGGGCAAGAAACTCTATTGACAATCTTTTAAATGAAAATATTGCACAAAAAAAGAAAGACGAAAGACGACGTACGACGTAAAGACGTGCACATTAAAAACGTTTGTAATTAAAACAAAAGTATAATAACAATTCAAAATTTAAAAAGCAGTGGTAGCTTAGAAATGAGCGGTCCCTACTGATGGTGCCCGTCCAAGAACATGACGTAAGGATCAAAACCATTCAGCTCAACCATTTTGAAGGGAACTTAATGATCAAACACTGCCACCAGCGAGACATTTGAGTGAGCATGACATATACTACGCTGCCAGGGCACATTCAAGTCAATGAAAATTGTCAGGGTCTCGAGATTTGTTTGAAAGAGATATCGTAGCCCTGGCATATGGGCAAGTGAAGAAATACAGGTGGGTTTTAGTCAGTAAAAGTCTGACACGCCCTCCCGCTCCGCCCAAAGCGGGAGACCTGATTTGATGACACACCCGCAAAAAAAAGCATGACACTCTCAGCTGCCAGGGCACATTCAAGTCAATGAAAGACATACCCAGTAAATGGCATCTTTATAGTACGAACATAGTGCTCACACATGCACTATTTCAGTTACTCTCAAAGTGTCATAAGAATTTCGTCCACTATATTTATACGCATAAAATAGCACTGTTATATGGTCCAGGAGAATTAAACAAACTTTTGTGTAACTAGAAAAGTCATTCACTATAAATATGTAAGCTTGACAACAAAATGAAAATCTACCACGTTATAATTTCACTAGTCATCAGCATTTTAGCAGAACGACGTCCACAGCTGCACGGAGGCCAAATTTGGGGGGGTTTACCAACAATGCCACGATTGGCAGGCGGTTTGGCGATCGCAGTATGGTGGTGAAAGGCTTTCAAGACGCTGCCCATTCTCTAGTTAGTCCCATAGTCACCTCTTACGACACCCTCGGGAAGAGAGTGCTATTCTTTACGTCCGACACCACACGGAACAAACTAATTGAATTTCACTAGTACATTTTAATAATAAGTCACTTCTCATCACAATCTGAATCATTTTGAAGAATATTGCTCATGCATTGCATCATATATTCGAAATATTCGTCTGCTCAAGAACGTAAATCACGCAATGAATGTTATTATACTATCAAAGTGAAAGCCAACCAATTTTTACTGCGTTAGGCTGTATACAGAAAGAAAGCTGGAAACTTATAAGCGCTTACCGGCTCTTGACAGCACTGGTAACCCGCGCAGGAAAATATATGAACGCGCGCCGATAAGCACTGAACGGTGCCGACAAGGTCCGACAAGCTTCAACACGCGCTGGTCATCGCTGGGCGCTGCCATTTAAAATTAATAAACAACTGCGACAACACGTGCAATTACGACAGGCATATTTTGCTTGGTCTGCTTCAACCTGCTTCCTTTGTGTAGAACGGACCAGCGCTGTCAAGCGCTTATAAATTTCCAGCTTTCTTTCTGTATACAGCCTTGCCTGCCTGCCAGCCTGTATCCCACATATTTGGGTTTAACTGACTGGTTTGGCCATTTTTGATTATATATCTAAAGAAATGATGGTCAACGGAAAGTTTCTAATAAACATAAAAGAAAATCGCAGTCAGATAATTTCAAAAGTTTCTTTTACATTGAGTGATTCAGTCGACTGAGTCATCGCTGTTCATGTTTCGAGGTCAACTGTTACAGGCCACATTGACTCACCGATGTATTGCAAAAATAAACACATGCAATACGTTACTCAAACATAACTAACAATGGAGTTTTTTTGTCTTTATCATTTGTATATTTATCTTTGTCTTATTCGTGCATTTGTCAGAGATATTTATGTTCTTTTTAATGATTGATTGTTTGTTTATTATTTGGAATACTTTTCGGGTTACTTGCTCAGTATAAATAACAGTTTTATAAGTGATATAACCAGCTTTGCCTCGCAGTTTCACTCGCATGAATATTCCTATAGACACTGTGCATTTTTACCTAACTACGGCGAAGTAAAAAGGAGGGTTATTATTTTGACCGGTATGTATGTATGTTCATCTCTTCCTTCGTAACTTCTATGATCCTGATCATAATGCAAAAAATGAGGTATCATTGGTAACGTCTGCTAGTTATAGGTTGATGACGACTGTGACGTCACATTAAATTAAATCTGGCGGTTTCTAGCGGGCATAAAGTCATGAAATAATAAAATATTTCCACCTGAAACCCTTCGTATGCCACTTTCTCTAACAAAACAATACATTTTAACAGTAGTAAGCGATCATAAGCTATAGGGCGTAGTGACATATCTACGACCACGGCTTCCAGATGAGATTTTTTCTTGTTTCGTACATTTTAGAGCGTGATTTTTCAGCGGTTGGGTTTTAGTTACTGAACTTATTTTTTTCTGTAATTAATGTCATGCAGGAATAGTGTAGCTCTCCAGTACCAGTTGTTTAGCATCAGCGTTGTAATTCTATACCACATATAAAATAATATTTGATAGCAACAGGTTTCATTTTACCAATTTGCCTACATTCCTTGCGTTATTTATGTCACTGAGCAAACAAATTTATCAAACCTAGCAATGTATAAAAAATATTCGCAAAACAAAACTCTCGAATTGTGGTTGTGTAAATTAGGGTGCAGAAATTACCTTAGTGCTTGTAAAAGTATTTCCAGAAATTTCCTTTTACAAACACTGACTATTTACGTCAATCCTACTAATATTATAAATGCGAAAGTATCCATGTATAGATGTGTGGATGTTTGTTACTCTTTCACGCCAAAACTACTAAACGGATATGGATGGAGTTTAGAACACAGATAGTTTATTACCTGGATTAACACATAGGATACTTTTTATCCCGGTAGTACATTACCGCGGGATAATACAGACCTCGACGCGGGCGAAGCCGTTGGCAAAAGCTAGTCTTTTATAATATTAATATCTAATAATAATATCTAACGACAACCAACACAACGTTATCTGATCCCAAACTAGGCAGAGCCTGTACTATGGTAACCAGACAACTGATAAACTTACTTATATATTTCTAAATACATACATATTATAGATAAATTACACCCAGACACAGAACAAATGATTGTGCTCATCACACAAAGATTTGTCCTGGGTGGGAATCGAACCCACGACGTTAGTCTTAGCAATCAGGGTCAAGAACCACTAGACTAACAGGCCAGTCTACTCTCTAGTATATTATTTTTTATCATCATCATTTCAGCTGAAAGATGTCCACTGTTTCAGCTAGGAGTTAGCCTCCTAACTTGGGGAGGGGGATGCCATAATTGCCACGCTTGGCAGGCAGGTTAGCGATCGTAGTATGGTGGTAAAATTCATAGAAAACGCTGTTGCCCATTCTCTAGTACATCCCTTAGTCGCCTTTTACGACACCCACGGGCAGAAATGGGATGATACTATTCTTTACATCCGGTACCACTCGGATTTTTTAATGTATATACAGTAAAATACCTATAAAGATATACGACATAAATTGTAACAAAATACAGACGTAGTGCTTATTTCTTAAGAAACATCTTCCAATAGACCTGCGAAAGGAGAAGTGATAAAGAAATGTAAGTACGTAAACTATTCTATACGAGGACGATACATTCCAAAATCAACCTTAAGTAAACAAACAAACAAATTAATCTTCCACTAACTCAGAAACTGCCAACCCTGCCCTCAGTTTTCAGGTTGAAACGAACAGGCGGATGCCCAGAATAACTTAAACAATGCGTCTGAAATCTTGTCTAACTGCTTGTCATACCGACTGTTCAATTCCCGACGCCCGTCTGCGTCTACCTTCGTTCATCGTCTACCTACCCGCAAATGTCTTGACGGCATTCGCGAATACCTGTGAACTCGAAATCTTTGCATTTCAGAAGGGAATTTTATAAAAAAAAATTTTGTTTTTTGAATTGAAACTTCGTATACGGCGACTTGATTGGTAGACGAGAATTGAATGTGACATTTCAAGGACGCGTCACGTTTAGGCACATTTCAGTAAAGGGAGAGAAGAAACATAACTATCTATACTACATCTCCGTCTCTCACCCAACATCTCTCTTTTCCATTATTTTGTAAGGAGTTTTACTATAATCATCGGTTTTATCAAATATACGGTGCTGGTTTTCTTGTTTGTGTGTAATTCGGCTCTTGGGTTGATATTTAGGTTGGTTTCAACATTAACGTGGAATGGCCTTTCTATCCGGGTGGAAAATAGGTGGAAAATCATATATCAGAATCATGTACTGAAAGAGCTAGCGCGTCGATCATCAAAAAATATATGGTTAACCAAACGTCAGTCATTACGTACTTAAATTTAAGTCTTTATTTCAGCCGAAAACTGTCCACTGCTGGACATAGGCCTCCCCCAATTTGGGAGGGTTTACCATAATCGCCACGCTTGGCAAGTGGGTTGGAAATCGCAGTGTGGCGGTAAAATATTAGGTTGGGGAAAAAGTCTTTTCGCATTATAGTATGTATGAACTTGTAATAAAATCTCTTTGGCTATACTATTTGTATCTGGCTGGTTTTGGTATCATTGAAAGTTTAAATTTTAAAGAACATAATTCCAAATTCAAATTAGGAAAATGTGTGATTTTCATTTGTTTTTCGTATCGTCAAGATGAGTGAATCTAATGAAGAAATTCGATACATTTTAAAATTTTACTACAAAAAAGGTAAAAATGCAACGCAAGCCGCGAAAAAAATTTGCGATGTTTATGGACCTAGTGTAGTGTCTGTGAGAGTAGCACAAATTTGGTTTAAGCGTTTTCAATCCGGAAATTTTGATGTCAAAAATGCACGTCGCTCTGGTCGCCCTATTACGGATAAAATGGATGCCATTTTTGAAAAAGTGGAGCAAGATCGGCATACCAGTAGTTACGACGTAGCTGAAGAACTGGAAATTGACCACAAAACAGTTTTGGCGCATTTGAAAAAAACTGGGTACACAAAAAAGCTCGACATTTGGTTACCTCACGAGCTCACTGAAAGAAACCTAATGAACCGTGTACTCATTTGTGATTCTTTATTACGACGTAATGAAACCGAACCATTTTTGAAGAAGCTGATAACTGGTGATGAAAAGTGGATCACGTATGACAAGAACGTGCGAAAAAAGTCGTGGTCAAAGGCCGGTCAGGCTTCACAGACTGTGGCGAAACCCGGGTTAACGCGCAACAAGGTGATGCTGTGTGTGTGGTGGGATTGGAAGGGCATTATTCATTATGAACTGTTACCACCAGGCAGGACCATCGATTCTGAACTCTACTGCGAACAACTGATGAGATTAAAGCAAGAAGTTGAGAGAAAGCGGCCGGAATTAATCAACAGAGATTTGAGTTATTTTTTTTTTGAATTAACATCACGAGAGGACTGCCAAAACCACTCGTCGCGGTATTTTGACAAGAAGTCCCAAAATTTCTATAGCAATGGGATCATGTCCCTACCTACAAGATGGCAAAAAGTTATCGAACAAAATGGTACCTACATACTTTAGTTAAATGTAAATAAACTTTAATAAAAAATGTTTTGAATTTTCTTAAAAAATGCGAAGAAACTTTTTCCCCAACCTATTACATAGAGAACTCTGCTGCCCATTCTCTAGTAAGTCTCTTAGGGTCGGTTCACATCTGACGGAAGATGCGTTGCGTATTATCGGTCGCGTAACGCCAGAACAGACAATTATATGAGAAAAAATTCAACCTTTCATTAACAGATGATGCGTTAGTGCGTCGAGCGTCCATCGTCTTTTCCGTTTCCGTCAACGTATTTTCGGCCGACGTAAAGAGCGGCAACGTTCCGCCACGTGTATTTTGCCTGATGCATTCAGACTAGGCGTAACATCAGCGGAGATCGTTTGTGTACATACCATTCGAAGTTTTTTTTTTTTGCATTGAAAATGTTTGATACAGAACGATTTATCACAGAAGTGCAAAATAGATTGTCCAAATCAAATCAAATCACATTTATTCGTAAATGTAGGTAAAAACAAAGTTACGCCCGACGCATCTTCCGTCAGATATGAAAACACCCTATTTGACCGAATAGACGCGACCGATGAAACGCTCGACGCATCTTCTGTCAGATGTGAACCGACCCTTAGTCGGCTCTTACAAAACCCACGGGAAGAAATAGGATGATGCTATTCTTTACGTCCGGCACCATAAGGGACAATACCATAAAAGTACTCCAAACTTAATTCCTATTTCGTCTATTCCAGTGCGCTGGGAAGCGGGAACCCGAGAAGGAGCAAGAAGCCCAGTGGTCCTTTAGTCGCTCCGTAAATTTAACGTTTATATATAAACCATAATGTCTAGCAGTTGACTATTAGTAAGTTTATGTTAGTAAGAGATACACACTCAAGCAATTTCATATGATTGTAATGAGAGCATGAAACAATTCTCCTCTCACAAATAAACCTAACAATATACATCAAAACAAACTTCTTACATAAATAAGAACTCTCTTACGAACATATTCTTAACATTTTCTTTATCTTACGGAAAGAAAAATGGACGTACATTGGAATAATTTCTGCAAACATGAGTTACTTCTATCATTTTCCTCTGTACCTACGTCTGTAAGCTCGATTTCGCATTGGCGATTTCTACGCGCATACATTTTTCAAAATTTTGAAAATCCAACAGTTTGTTTTCTTATCGCGCTAGGATTTTTTTTTGTATGTCAGCGTAGTTTTCGTAGACCGTTTTTTTTTGCTATCCTGGTAACCCCGGCAAGGGTAATGGCGCAATAATTATTGTATTGTCACCGGTCCTTGATAAGTAGGGCAAATCTCGAGTTAATCCGACGTTTTAAAAGGGGTCAAAATCATGTTCAAAGTTTCCGTTACATACAAACATACTAACATACGTTTGAAGCTAATAAAGGCGTGTTAAAAATCGCCCGTGCGAACCTAGGCTAAGGATATTAGTCGCAATGCATCGTCTGGGTCTTATCTTTACTGTTCTGATGTCATGTTTGTATTTTGTTGCCTATTTATTGTAGTTGTCGCGGTTTTGGTTTCCGTTTAAACTGTGATTTGAATTTAAGTTGTTCGAAGATGAGCGGAGAAGGGTTTTTTGTCATACAAATGTTTTGTCACTCACGTGTGTCCGAATCAATCAACAATAAGTGGGGTTTTAAGGGTCTCTGTCAATCACAGTCGATTTTCCTCGTATTAAGATCCAGCCAACAGACGTCCACTGCTGGACAAAACGCTGGGCATACAACTTGGGGGCTTTGCCATAATCGCCACGCTTGGCAGGTGGGTTGGCGATTGCAGCATGTTGGTAAAATGCAAAGAGAACACTGCTGCCCATTCTCTAGTAGGTAAGTCCCTTAGTCGCTTCTTACGACACCCACGGGAAGAAATGGGATGGTGCTATGCTTTACGTCCGGCACCACAGTGTTAAAGGTCCTACAATAAACACTTTACCCCAACTATGTAGGTCGGCTTCCAGTCTAACCGGGTGCAGCTGAATACCAGTACTTATGTTACATGGAGCGGCTGCCTATCTGAATTCCACAACCCAGTTATCTAATGAGTAATACGTCTCTGCATCGCCCAAAGGTTGACTGGAAGAAAATGCCTATGGCATTAAGTCCGCCTCTGTACATGTGCTTGAAGTATTAAATAAATAAATAAATACCCCTTGGTAAGTCTGGTTGTGAGACTTTTGGGACAGTTGGGTATTTTTAGCATAGTATTTTTGTATGCCAAGTTTAGTTCAGTAACATAACGTTCTCGGTTGATGACAATCTACAATCTGCGTGATACGCGTTGTTTCTCCAAAAGGTTAGGTTACATAGTTATGTTTAAGTCCCATGTAATAAGGGGCGAGCAGATTGTCATCGACCGGGAACAAGTTCAGACTCCGCGCTACTACTGAGAAATTCCAGGTCCTCATGCTCAACAATAGCGAGTACCTTTTAGTTAAGGTATAAAAACAAAACCAAAACACTTTTTTCCTTTATCGACACACCCGAAAACTTCATCAAAAGACAAAGCCTTAAAAATTAAAATTACCTCCCAAATTAAGACCCTAGAAGAACTTCAAGAAGCTACAATAATCCCTTGAAAATGGTGGCACCCTTAAATTACAGCAAACATTACGGTTCTTGTCACGTGGAATTTTACATAAAAGAGGAATTACTCTCAAAAATCGCACTCCATTAACATTACCTCTATAAGGGCTTGAGCACACCGCCCGACTTGTAGGACGCCATTATTTATGTAAATATTACGACAGTGCGCAAACGTGTTATTTTTTTGGGTGTGAGAAACTGCATCTTTTCTTAAAGACGTGTTTTTTTTTCGTTAAGAATATTTTTCAAGTTAGGAGTATTTCTATTTATTAGTAGACCGTTGGGCAATAGTCTCGACACAGTGGGTGCTTGAAGATGGACGGCGACGGAATAGATGGCGAGACGACCTAGACGCGTACCTACTCCAAGGGTTGGATCGAGGTGGCCCTGGAAAAGGATGCCTGGAGGGATTTGGGGGAGGCCTTTGCTCAGCAGTGGGACAGTGAAGGCTACTAAAAAAAAATGGAGTATTTCTTTCTGATTCGGCATAATCAGCCTTCAGCCTATAACGTTTCCACTACAGAGACACAGGCCTGGCCGTAATCAACCACGCGAGCCCAGTGCAGTTTGGTAAATGTTACATTTCTTCAAATTTTTGGTTCTAGGTCTTCAATTTTGCCATTTTCGTCACGATGATGATCCTTCACCGTTTTGATAGCATTGGTGATGAAGTAATTTACACAAAATTAGGTGCCTGTCTGGACTCGAACCTACGACTTACAACTAGTGAGTCGCGACCGTTACTACAGAGCCACCACTGCTGCTAGTTCTGCTAACTGTGCTTTTTAATAAACAACCCCTGAATAAAAAAGAGCAAAAAAGGCAATTATCCAAAATAGAAGTTGTTTTAAAAGAAAACGTCTTTTTGTTGCACTGTACAAGAAATACAGGCAATCAAACTCTTTACAGCCATCAACAGTCCTCAAATCTGTCGCTTTAGTCAAACAAACTTGTCTCTTTACCAAAACTGATCCTGAAATCTCACCGTAAGTATTTCAGTGACATAACGAGGCCAATCCTCATGAAGCGGACTACTGAAACACGAAGCCACTCCATCAGGACGTCGGCTGTGAGTGCATAATTTTGACAAACAGAGTAATGAAGAAATGGAGGACTAAGTCGACGAAAACACGTGAGTAATAAAATTGCGGCGGGATATTTTCGCGCACTGGATTTTTAACCCTCATGTTTTGAACCGAGCATTGAGAATCGAACACAGTAATTCTCTTCTCAGCGTGTCGAAAATCGAAAAGTATGTTTTACTGTTGGATTTTTAACTTTCGGCGCTAAGCAGTACATTGAAGATCCGCGAAATGCGCGAAAAATCTCACTGCGATTTTATTACTTTCGTGTGTAGATCAGCTTATGAGCAGGTAAATGGAGCCAGTGAATCGCCGATCAGAATTTTACGCACCAAACGTGAGTCTTTCAATTATAGACTTTTATTATTCTACGCAAAATTTGTTGTAGCTCGCTACAGCGTAGGCCTCTTCGTAGCAGCGCAATACATGCACAACCCAGCTGGTCTCTTCAGTATATTTTTACAGAATAGATCAGCGTCATAATTTCAGTGAAGTGAGCTCAAGTGTGTCCCTATCCTCAGGCAAGCTTACTTCGAACTCACTTACCTAAGATAACGCAGTGAGATTTTTACAGAATTGATCATCAGGTCTTGAATGCCGGTAATTACAGTTACAATTTAAAAAAGCCATCGTGGCTCGCGTGGATCCACGTTCCGGCTATATATTAACGGTTAATAGCTTATGGGTCTTCCATTCACTCACTATTCCGTGTCAAAAACAGACGGCAAATATAACGACCGCCATTAGCCACTCGTTAACAAGATCCTGGCTAAAAGAAAAATATTTGAATACGAAAAAAGATACTTTAAAAAGTGGAAACTTTTACCTCTGAAGCGATGATGAATGCTCAGTTTCTTTTTGAAGATTATTAAAATTTAGAGCTTTCAGGTTCCTTTTCTTCTGCTTGCTACTCTTGGGAATAGAGGAAAATATTTTCGTAGTTGGTTTGGTTGGTTTAATGCTCCTTAGAATAAACTGAAGGGCATTCCCTTGAGATCCTTTCAGCGCATAAAATACGGTTTCCAACTGTTCATTTGATGATTTAAATATCCTCATAGAAATATGTATATTTTTAGGGGAATCGCTGCTAAACGTTAACACATAATTTTTTAAATCAATTTGATGTCATGTCATCTGGGTAAATTGGAAGGAAGATGCGCGGGCTCGTGAAAGATAGAAGTAGAGGAGTGAACAGTGCAAGCTACTTTAAAAAAAACAGAAATTTCTACAAAAAAAAAATGTTATTTAAAATCGGGCATTATTTTTGTGTACAAAATAATATAATGCAGAACAATGAAATTACAGCAAAAAGCTGTTTGATTCCCAAAAACATAATTCCTTCTAACCTCGTCAGAGAATTCCTGAGAATTGTAAGCAATTGAGTAACCATTATATTTTATTCTCGAAACTAAAACTAGACACAATACGAGTAAACGGTTAAACTGTTCCAATTATTTTACAAAGGGACTACTATTAACAGCATGTTTCAGAAATATGCGGTCATATTTGAGTGGACCGTGAAAAAAATATCATCGCTCCCGTATGGGAGCGATGATATTTTTTTCAAATATCAGCCGTCCCATACATTTAGGTCGAGTTTTGTATAAAACTCGACCTAAATGTATGGGACGGCTGATATTTTATGCGATTATTAATGTAGGTCCTATGGAGACAGTTCTTCTATTTCATGGCCTCTACCACAACATTATTTTTTTCGTATGGGAAATCATCAAATGATCTCCCTCTGTGGGCAGAACGGGAGGGTGCGGCCGACTTTTACTGGCTAAAACCCAGCCGTGTTCCTTCAGTTCCCTATGTGCCAGGGTCACGGTAACTCTTTCACACCCTTAGGGTAGATGCACTAAGGTATGCCGCCCAACTCAAGTTTTTTGCAGTTTTCACGTCAGGTTGTATGTTGATTAAAATATGATTCCTGGCCGTAATAAATGTGGCTTTACATAATTATAATCATTAAAATCATGAATACAAGCTGTCTTGTGTGTGTGACTGTTTACATGAATGTAAACTGAATCCTATTAAATAGAAAATTATTCTAGAAGGTTGTTTTGATGATTTATTTATTATAAGTGTTCGCCCAGCGGTCGAAATTCGACCATGATTAATTTAAAATTTAATGTATTTCTCATGTATTATGATATAAAATATTTGCTTTCTACACTCCTTCTTCGTTTAAACTATCATCATCATCATTTCAGCCGAAAGACGTCCCCTGCTGGACATAAAGCTGCTTCAATTTGGGGGCCAGAATTGCCACTCTTTCCAGTCTGGTTGGGAATCGCAGTTCTCATTTTTTGCTTACGTATTTATATTTAGATAATTCTATGAATACATACGTGTTAACCCATTCGTTGCTACCAACGCCCCATTTGCGTTGATCGAGATACGTCATGCCACCAACGTACCGTATGCGTTGAGTGTACTTTAGGACGTTTTTTGGCATTACATAAAAATGATAGAAATTTATTTAAATATTTGCCAACATACACGGCTAGAAACAATTGTTAAATGTGGAAATACTGTTGGTTTTTGCTTCGAACTGTCATTCTTGTTTTGGTAAGGAAAAAACTGTTGGTGCTGTGAAGGTCTTGATGAAGGAAAAATATTAAGTGGCACCCAGGTGATGTTTTTTAAATTTAAGTGGCAGTTGTAAATTTAAATGGGTTAAGGTCGGTATTTTGTTCAACATATATCCTAACACTGACCTGTAAATTGCAAAAACGTAATAAAACTCGAATTTACTCGAACCGAATCGACTCTTCCACCTTAAATACGATCTCACTTTTTTGATACATGCTGTATAAAAGGAATTAACTAACTATTACTATAGTGTATAAGTAACGTCTGCAAGAAACGTCAAAAAGTAAGTGATGTTCTAAAAACTAAGCCATGTAAAGTAATATGTTCCACGAAAGTCTAGCGAACGCGTCGAAATTGAACCAAAAATTATTTTGCTCTACGTTTTATTTCTTTTTGCGTTCCTTTTACTCGACGCTGGCACGAACCTTTAATACTTTGAAGTAAGTAAAGGAATTTTATTAGTACTAGGTATTAAGTTATTTAATACGTATAGGACAGATAGTGACCTTATTGGTTATGTTTTTGACCGTACAGACGTTGTCCTGTTTCCTAGAACTCGATAGCAGCGCCGTCTGTCGGGCTAATTTGTGAATTTAAACCATCCAGAGTGCCACCCAAACGCATACAAAAAAATTCATTCAAATCGGTCCAGCCGTTTAGGAGGAGTTCAGTGACATACACACGTACAGTAGAATTATATATACAGGATAATTTTTTATCCAGTGCGCAAACTGTAACCATGAATTCAGCATATCATTCTAGACCCCCCAGCGTAGAAAATGTTCGTCGGTTATACAAAAAAAAAAATCAGCTGTTCCATACATTTTGACCCCGTAGGTATTGCATTTTTCTATGAAACAGCTGATTATTATTTTTTTGCATAACCGACGAAAATTTTCTACGCTGAGGGGTCTAGAATGATATGCTGAATTCATGGTTACAGTTTGCGCACTGGATGAAAAAATATCCTGTACAAAGATGTAGCCGCAACCGGTGCACGTGAACGAAGCAAATGAAATAAGAAAGCACAAGCACACAAGCTAGAGCAGTGGTGGCCCAGTTATATCGGCCCCGACTTACGAGGTCGCCAGTTCGAACCCAGGCTGGCGCTTTAACTTGTGTTAATAATTTGCTCACCACTGCTCTCAAAACGGTGAAGGATAACATCGTGAGGAAACCGGCATGTCCTAGAATCAAAAATTCGAAGATGACATCTAGCAACTCGCACTGGGCCCGCGTGATAGATTACGTCCCTCTCCCTCTCACCGAGAGGAGGCCTGTGTCCCAGCAGTGGGAATAATATAGGCTAATTATATATTATATAGTCATCATCCACAGCCCAACTTCACCCACTCCTGTGCCAGCCTAATCCAGGTTTTGCTAGCGATGGCAACAATGTTGTTCGCCCATGTCGTCTTCCGACATCACGTCTTCCAGTTCTAAATTACCCTCCATCATCATCTTCATAATTTCAGTCATAAGACGTCCACTGCTGGACCTTGTCCTCTCCCCATTTGGGGATTTTGCCAAAATCGCCACGATTGGCAGGAGGGTTGGCGATCGCAGTATGGAGGTAAAATGCATAGAGAACGCTGCTGCCCATTCTCTAGTAAGTCCTTTAGTCACCGTTTACGACACCCACGGGAAGAAATGAGGTGGGGCTAATCTTTACGTCCGGCACCACACGGCACAATTACCCTTACAATCAAGAAATATTTTACCCACCTGAAAAATCTATTTCCATCCGCTAAATCTTGTGACAGACGGAAAGCCTAAATACTTGCTAACATTTAAAAACATTATTCGTTCAAATTTTACTCCGAGTAATTGATACTTCACAAGGCCAGCGGCAAGTGACATCGCTTTGTATCGTTCAAAAGTAACTATGGGTCTTTCTTTTTTTGGATGGGAAATCATCAAATGACGTCTACCGCTCTTGGGCGAAGCGGGAGGGCGTGTCAGACTTTTACTGACTAAAACCCACCCGTGTTCCTTCAGTTGCCCATGTGTCAGGGTCACGATATCTCTTTCGAACAATCTCGCGACCTTGGCTGGCAGTAACTATGGGTCTTACCGTGCCATCTTTCTTTATTGGCAAAGCAAAGGATATTTTTAAGTAGAGCTTAACGGCTTTTATTGATTCCTCCGCCCGACTGAGGACTTATTATTTATTCATCAACTTACGAGTAGATAAACTTGGGTGAGTACGTACGCAAATGATTTGAGGTTGCTAGTGTTAATACTTACAGTATTGTGATAAATCTGCGGTGAGTTGGTAAAGTTTTTTGATTGTTGGAGTTGAAAACAAAAAATAATCTTTAAAAACTTTCAAAAACTCTACTCAGTATATTTATGCAAAACGGATTCGTAAACCATTTGGTAATAAACGGTGTTTTGGGTTTAAAACGATTTCAAAGCCACACTTAACGGTTTAGTAATGTTATAATAGTTTTTGTTAATAGAATGCAAGACGTCACAAGAAGTAATCTAGACCACACCTATTCCCTGATTTAAGATATATCATGGACATTTCGTTCTAAATTTGCAGTGGCTGGGTAAAAATATGTCAAGATTTTTTATTGAAAGCTACATTTTTTTTTAATGTATATTTTAATAAATACATTCATCAAGATTGTTTTCAGTCCATCTTATCCTTAAAAAGTATGATATCAGACTTCACATAATATTAATAAAAATGGTGAATAATTTCAACTTGCCTTTTTTACGACTGGCCTGTTAGTCTAGTGGTTAGTGTCCTTGCCTGCTAAGACTGAGGTCGTGCGTTCGATTCCCACCCAGGACAAATCTTTGTGTGATGAGCACAATCGTTTGTTCTGTGTCTGGGTGTAATTTATCTATAATATGTATGTATTTAGAAATACATAAGTATGTTTATCAGTTGTCTGGTTGCCATACTACAGGCTCTGCCTAGTTTGGGATCAGATAACATTTTGTTGGTTGTCCTAAGATATATTAACTTAATTTTTAAAGTATTACGTAATCAATGTACGGCCTAAGTGGTCGTGGTTTTAATTTTTTCAAACACTGTAAATTTAAAACGACTGTTAAACCAAGGATTTCGGTTTAAAACGTTTTATTTACAACTACATATAATTGAGTCTAAGGAGATACGATACAAAGGTTTTAAAAAAAATTGAACACAGCTATAATATGTAGACTTCATCATCATCATCATCATCATCATTATCTGCCCAGCCTTTTCCCAACTATGTTGGAGTCGGCTTCCAGTCTTACCGGATGCAGCTGAATACCATATTTTACATGGGGCGATTGCCTATCTGACCTCCACAACCCAGCTACTGAGTTTTACGATACCCCATGGTATGACTGGTTGTCAGACTTTCGGGCTTCTGATGACCCGTAACGACTGTCAAAGATGTACGAATGACAGCCGGGACCAACGACTTAACGTGCTTTCCGAGGCACTGAGGGTCAGATAACTTATATGAAGAATAAATAATATGCATAGTAGAATTCATTGTCTACTATATTTAATCTTTGACTTCAAAAAATATAAGAATAAAGGCTCGTTCAGACTAGCGCGACGCGACGGTCGCGCGCGAATCGGTGATTTATATCCGTAGAACAATTTCTATAAAAACGCGCGCGACACTTCACACAGGGGTGACCTGTCGCGCCGCGACACGGTCGCGCCGCGTCGAGTAGCGCTACAGCTTATTAGTACATTTTGTATGGCGTCGCGGCGATTTCGCCGCGAATTCGCTGCGACGCGGCGACGCCATACAAATGTACTAAAAGCTGTCGCGCCTCTACAAGGACGTCGCGCGCGAATCGCGGGCGAGTGGTCGCGCCAGTGTGAAAGGTGTTGCGTCGCGATATATCGCAGAAACGCCACCGCGACAGGTCGCGCGACATGTCGCGCCTGTCTGTACGAGCCTTAAAGGTCTTAGGCACTAAGCAATAGAGTCCATATCTATAGACCTATCTATTTATCGATATTATTAGTAGTATTTAGTGATTTTTATCGTATACTAGCTGACCCGACAGACGTTGTCCTGTCTCTTTGATGATATTTGAGCACGCATTCTGTCAATTCTATGTCAAAAGTCATAATGTTACATTTAAAAAGTTTACATTGTCCTATTATATGGTTGTTAAGTATTCTTAAATAAGAGTTCTTAAATTTTCTAATTTTCCGCGCAATTTTTTCTTTTTTTTTCTTTCATAAGTACCTTCTCCTGACAATTTCAAACACAACAACAACAAAAAAGTGAAATCGGTCCAGCCGTTCACGCGTGATGGCGTGACCAAGGGAAATAGGGATTCATTTTTATATATATAGATTATTTAATATACGCTCAAAACTACTCACACAGCTGTAAATAATAACGAGTACGCGGACCGAATCAACAAGTAACCCAAAAAACAAACCGACTTACAGGAAAAAAAAACAACTGCAAAAACATTTCAAGTAAAACCCACGTTCTTACAGTAAAACAGCTTGTCAGTACACAAGACCGTCTATAAACAAGGTGTACAAAGCGGACGTTTGTTCCCGACATTGTAACTCGTCGGTAGGTACCTCAGCAAAGCCTGTCGTCTATTGTGATCCACTTTGTTACTTCATCTTGACCAGAACTTGGGAAAATTGCCTTAGGAGCTAGAGGTGCTTCTTTTATGAGCTTTTTAGAATCTGTAGCTCACTTTTAGACTGTGGAGTTTACAGGAAGTGTCGATACACATTTTGAAGATGCATATTTTTTTAAATGAATGGAACGCTATTTGGAAAATTACCTGCATGAAATTGTGTGTCACAGTATCTGGCGAACTAAGGTGAACAGGTACAGATGGTAGTGGTAGGTGATCAAAGTGTACTATACATCTCTGCCTAGCCTGTTGGGGGAGATGATAAATCACTACACAGAATGGCGAATTGGAGATGATAAAATATTTTATTTACCTTTAGTTAAGTTGCCATTTTCACACCCACTGTTTGAGTAGGGGTAGTTATTTGATTATGAGCAACGGTAGGTACTGTTATGTAGGTTTAAAACTGATCTTCAAACGATGGACACTTTTTTAAATGTTTGTAGGTACCTCTAAAGACTTGCTCTTTTAACGATGCACTGTTTTTTGAAATAAGTATTACATTTTAAATAATTGGGCCTTTTTGATTTTCTGCCATTACTCTTTTCACATTTGGTCGCATATATTCCAAGCACACCTATTAGAGAAGAGAGAGAGAGAGAGTTATCAATAATATTTTTAGGAGCACAAAACGAGCATTATTAGAGGTTCCATTAAATACATGCCATTGTTTTAAACCACAATACCTCATAAATTCATAATTCAAAAAACAATGCAAAATTTCTGAACACACGAAATTAATTTCGAGTGCAATATTGAATCTTGTCCAAGTCCCATTACTATTAGTTTTTAAGCCTCAAAATTGAAATCGAATTCTATTAAATTTCAATCCCTTTGTAATTGAGTTTGCGAAATCGAAATAACACAAACGAAGCATAGTCTGTCACTCTCGTGGGTCCAAATTATTGGCCCTCGAACGGTTGATGGTCATTTCGACCTTTGATTGAAATTTTGCATGGTCTACGAAGCACAATGGCGAGGGTTACTTCTAATAAATCCTTGCGTACATTTTGAGTTAAACGGCTTTACAGCATATAATTGTGGTGTTTTCGGTCCACAACCATGCTTACCTGTATAAATGATGAATAACAAATGATTATATTTCTGTAAGTAGGACACTTTTACACGTCAATCACATTTTTTAAACTAGATGAGGTCAGCGTTGCCTATCTGACTACTCAGAAAACAAAAGCCGAAACAAACTTAGAGGTCACAGTATTTTTAAAATGCAGACATAATCTCGGTCGGCTCATGTGAAGACTATGTGAACTGAAATGGTATTTTGAGAAAAGAACCACACAGATTGAGTGGACCTGTCCATTCAGTGCACGTATTTGTCACTATACTCCATTTGTTTAGGTAGTTAACTAAAGGTAAACAATCTTGATATGTCTTTTTATATAAAATAAATCGTATAAAAGACCAACAAATATTATTTAAATTAAGTTACTTACCTAACATCGGTTTAAGTAAATACCTAATTGTAAACATTTTTAGATTCAATTTTTAGACAGTTTTTTAGATAAAAGACATGTTAAGATTGTTTACATTTAGTTAACTACCTAAACAAATGGAGTATAATCGTGCAGCTCAACACAGAACTTAAGAACTCAACGATTCGAATAACAGTACCAAAGAAAGGACATTTAGGTAAGTCGTATAAATTACTCAAACTGGTAGATCATGTTTAAAACTGAATGAAAAACAACAAATTAATTACAAAATAAAACACATAGTCTTCACATTCACAATAATAAAAACGATATAATACATCAACAATATAAATGTTGTTACTCATTGTTTATAGAAGTTTGTTTGGTGGTTTTATTCTCCCTTTCTTTCTTTACTAAGAAAATTGCTGTATTTTCTTTTAACGTAACATAACCGCCTGACTTTTCCTGTTTCAAGTTCAAGTGTCATCATGATTTCAATGGGGATAAATATAATGACCACCATAAAATGCTTTGATACCCTTAGTTTTGTAACCAAAAATATCTACTTAACACCAGAAAAATAAAGTCTAAAAATACAATAGTACCAGCTATTTTAGTCACGACTCCACTTTAAATTGTATTCGACCACCAAATTTAGTAAATGATCACCAAATCTTAATAATTGGGTGTACTACGTGAGCTCAACAAATTAATGTACGAATGCACGCTTGTGCGACACACTCGAGCTCACATAGTACACTAGGTTAGGTTAGGTTAAAACTGTGACCAACGCACGAGCCTAGCGAGCGAAGCGAGCGGTGCCGCGGCAGCGGCCGGCGAGTGCTAGAAACGACTTGATTCAGTGTGCCGCACGCTTGCTGTATTGCGACTGACATAGTTCGAATGCACGCTTTTGCATTCGAACTATGTCAGTCGCAATACAGTTTTGTCGCTCAAGTGTTATTCGCACATCCATTTGTCGAGCTCACTCTTAATAATTTGGTGTTCATTAACAATTTTTGGGTTAACAATGATTTTTTTGGAGTCAATTTACTTAAATAGGATAGCAAGATGTAAAAACTTTGGTTATAATTTTACATTGAAACGCTGGTTTAATTTTGGTGATCATTTACTACTTTTGGATTAACAATGATTTATTTGGAGTCATTTTGCTTAAATAGGATAGCGAGATGTTAAAACATTGGTTATAATTTTACATTAAAATGCGGGTTTTAATTTTGGTGATCATTTACTATTTTTGTCTGTTATATGTTACTATATCTGGTGGTAAGTTAAACATAAGCCGATTTCAATCTTAACCAACAAAACACTGAAGATACAAGTTCATATATAGGATACATAATTCCTTCACATAAAGGACATCAAATAACCATTTTCACTCTACACCAAACATTGTGTGTACATAAAATATACTTATATTTATTATACACAGTGTGACAACTAAAAAGGACGCATCGCTTTTCATTCATACGGCTTGCCAATTTCGAACGCGGCGAAAACATCTTTTAAAAGCTGTTTTCCTAAGAATTCTCGCTGTATTCAACATTTGAGTCTATTTAGATCGGTATAATGGTTCGACTTGCAGACGACTGGCAGTGGGGGGGCTAGTAAGTCAGCCACTTCTGCCTCCCTGGGTAATGGCCCCGACACCTTTGCCCCGCTTGTCCCAAGCACGTTAGGTTGCCCGTAAAATGTCAACTGCAAAACTTTTGTGGCTACATTGGGCATCGGATGCGTTTTAATTTTGCTAGTCAAGTTCCTTATTCGGTGGCCTGTCGTTCTGAAAATAAATAGGATTGGCTTTTGATAAAGCCTGTCTCTTTTAATACCCACATTAAAGTTTTTGCATCGCACAAAGGTTTTGATAGGGCCTTCGCTAATTTATATCTTTTTTAATTAGCTTATACTATCCCACTGTTGAACCAAGACCCTCCCCAAATCCTTCCAGGCATTTAACCTCAATCTTGATTTTTATTAAATATGTATAATCAGTCGTTATATATTGCAATACACTGAAAATGCATGCTCTTTTATATCTTGCTGAAACCTTAAAATGCAACGTCATTTAATCCCGAAACTAAAGCTCAGCGTCAATCTAAATTACATATACTTCGATACATGGAAACGTTTTTAGTTTAGCCATTAAACTTGCAGCCGTCGTACAGCACCGGTGAAACAGCGGCGAAGCCGACAGTTCCAAAAACGTTTCGGAAAAAAAAACCGCACGGAAATTAGCCGGACGAAAAATTCACCGTGCGGGAATGGAAAAACAGCGAAAGTGGAAAGTGTCACGAATGACATTTGGTATTCAGCCACCCGGCGGTATTGATGCGGCAGACGGGGACTACTTATTTATTCATAAACGTTCAAAAACTTGTCAGTGGAAGCTGGTAGCAACTACAACCTGCATATTAGTACGAATAGTACGTTTTCTGTTTATTTTATTCTGCGAACACATTCGGGGTTGCCAGACGTGGCTGTTTTTGCGATTACAATCGGGAGAAAACGTCAGATGGTAGGTTTACTCTGTTTTTGTTTCGCGGCGTCTAGCTACACTTCGATAAACAACGTATTTTCAGAATGTTGCTAATCGTACTCCCTTAGCTTTGAGAGTGGAATATGAAAGTGAAGAGTTTATTTTTGTTTGTAAACTGTTTTGATATATTTGGAAGGGTTAAATGTACGCTTAAGTGGGTTGAGACAGGCTTTCATAATTAGTTTCAGGTTTTTTGGGGGGTGACTATGAGTTACGCCTCCCACAGACAGGCGCGACACGATCTTAATAGAACAATTTCTATGACACTTCATGGGAATTGATCTACTACAGTCCTGTCTACGGGAGCCTTTAAGCAATCCTCTTGACTAAGTAGCCTACATACTAAGCAAATGGCTTTTCTTATGTATTTTTTGTGCTACTAATATGAACAAATTATATTTTGAACGACATTCGACTTCATTACTCTTGATTTAATGATCATTTCAAAAAAGTTCTTAGAAAATATCAAGTAGCGTCGTTCACATTTTCTTTAAAAAGATCCCAATTTATTTCCATCCAGAAAAATATTTGCTGCAAACAAACTACATTTCGTTCCATTTCGTATTTCCAAAGGTACAGTTACGATAATATTCTTTGACAAAGTCGTTGAGATAGCGCAATGGTCTGAAAAAGAAAATCCAAAACAACTGTATTTCATTCTTTTGAACTGAAAGTTATCGTTCAAGTTGTCAAACTAGACATTTAGCACTAAAAAACAATGGAACTCATTCCGTGTTCAGTAGCTCTTAGACATAATTCAGATGATTTCAATAAAGCGGTTATTTCGATAATACTTTGTTGGCTGGCATCAAAATTGGTTATCGTTAAGGTTCTTCATAAAGGTTCTTCGGCAGGGCTTGTGGTTAAATAATAATAGACGCACGGGTTGATCTTTCAGGTTAAGCAACGCTTGCCGCGGTTGGTCCGTGGATGGGTGACCATCATTACATACCAAGACCCTTCCGTGCCTCGGAAAGCACGTTAAGCCGTTGGTCCCGGCTGTCTTTCTTAGATCTTAGACAGTCGTTACGGGTCGTCAGAAGCCCGAAAGTGTGACAACCAGTCTTACCAAGGGGTATCGTATTACCCAGGTCAGATAGGCAGCCGCTCCATGTAAAATACTGATACTCAGCTGCATCCGGTTAGACTGAAAGCTGACCCCAACAGTTAATGGGAAATGCTAGGCAGATTATGAAAGGTTCTTCATAAAATTCCATCACGTCTGACCAATTACAGGCTTACAAGTTGAAGTATTACTTAGTTTGCAGGTTTACGTAGAATTAATGACCCTTGCGTGACTGAGCTCACTTTTCATGGACAAGGGAAAGTTTTATGGTTTCGCGGTCCCGTATCCTGTCATATATGTCTACTAATCCGCTGCAGCGCTTTTACTTTGATATGATTTGTCCCTGTGTGTGTGCGTTATTATACCCGCTCGATTGATTGAAACTGATGGATTAGCTTTATGGCTGCTTTACACAGATGTGCTAGTAAAACAAGGGTTTATTGTAAAATCGATTCGTAGATTATGTGGGCAATCACCTGCGATGTTTTGTCGGAGTTATTTTTGTTTGGCGTTTAAGTTGAAACCTCATTCGTGGAGTTTTGAAATGAATACATTTTCATCTCTGAATTCGAACTAGTAACTGATAGTATGAACTTTGTTTTAATGTTTTTTCATTTATTTCCTTAACATATTATAAATTATATTTTCAAATATTAGAACAAAAAAAAAATATTAGCCCACCGGTATTAGGAACAGGGTCCAAGCTACCGATGGTCAGAGCTGCTGAGAAATTAACCTCCTAACGATACGAACCGTATCCAAGAGTACTGCTTACTGGATCAAGCTCTTGATCCAGCTGGCTAACGAGAGCCTCTTCAGGTGTTGGTTGAAGCTCTTGGCTATTATGCCATTAGCCGTCACGACTATAGTTACATCATCATCTGTCTAGACCTTTACCAACTATGTCGGGGTCGGCTTCCAGTCTAACCGAATGCAGGTGAGTACCAGCTATTTACATGGAGCGACTGCCTATCTGACCTTCACACCCCAGTTACTGGGTAATACGATACCGATTGGTAAGACTGGTTGTCAGACTTTCGGGCTTCTGACGACCCGCAACGACTGTCTAAGATCTACGAAAGACAGCCGGGACGTGCTTACGTGCTTTCCAAGGCATGGAAGGGTCTTGGTATGTAAAGATGGTCACCCATCCACGCACCAACCGCGGCAAACGTAGCTTAACCTGAACGATCAACCCGTGCGGCTGTTGTAACTTAGCCATAAGCCCTCTATAGTTACAACTGCTATATCCACATCCACATGTATTTATTTAAATATTATATTTATTATATTGGGTTAGTTAGCTGACATATGGCAAATAATTTAAGTTAATGTTCTGTATCTCGTAATGGTGATTACTTTGTCTACCTACTACTATTGTGTAGGATCAAGTTCTTCTAACTTAACAGACAGCTGTGCTGCTGGGGAGTTTGTAGCACCACTTCTTCCCAGCTAAAGCACTACGAAGTAGTGAAGAGCGGGCGTTTTCTTATGTAATTTTATACGCTCAAAAAATGCTCATTCTCAGCCTAATTAGGCTAAATGACTTTTGATTTTGATTTATTAACAGCTCTCACTACTCAGATAAGTATTTCTATATTTTTTTAAGTAAAAACTCGCCTTTTTCCAGAACTTGTTAAGAATTTTAGGATCGCAACAGCAGTAGCCAAATCAATAACATATAAAAAGACAATTTTACTGCAAACGCAGTAAACCTATCACTACGTACTCTCGCAAATAAAATGTAAAACTGATTGTAAAACTTGGAAGTGGCGGCGCTGAATAAAAAACGTACATATAAACTTTTTAAAATGGTCGTCAACAACTCATCAAAATCTAATAACACGGGCTTAGTGTCTCCGAGGATGGGACTCCAGTCTAGGGTTGCCAGACGAAGGGAGTTTTCCGGGAATGGCTGGAATTTCGTAGAATTTTAATTTGGTAGAACGTTTTGGAATATGAAAATAAAAATACTCTACAAAATTATGAAAAGCTTCAAACATTTTAATGAAGACTTACACTGTTTTAAAGAGATACAAGCTGCAGTCTTCAAATTGTCCAAGAATACGTAGGACGTCAATTAGTCAGATAGTTCAAGCTACCTGACAGAAAGAAAGAAAATACATTTATTTAGCAAAAACTACGTGACGGACGTCCGAGTGGTGCCGAACGTAAACAATAGCACTATCCCATTTCTACCCGTGGGTGTCGTAAAAGGCGACTATGGGACTAACTAGAGAATGGGCAGCAGCGTTCTCTATGCATTTTACCACCATACTGCGATCGACAACCCGCTTGCCAATCGTGGCGTTTATGGCAAAGCCCCCAAAATTGGGAGAGGCTTATGTCTAGCAGTGGACGTTTTTCGGCTGAAATGATGATGATGATGATGATGAAGAGCATAAGCTAAAAGGTAGACAATAGGTAGGTAGTCAAATAAAATAAAAAATTGTAAGGTGCGATGTCAGAAACTAGCATTATAGTGTGCCTCACGGCTGCCCCAAAAAGGCCCCTGATTTTTTGTACAAATGCAATTTTCTCAGAAAATCTGTAGATTTTATCAGTAAATGCCTACCTTTTTATATCTGGTAACCCTACACAGGTTTCGTCATCCGAGTCTAGACAAAGATTCGTGACTTTTTCACAATTCTCAATCCCACGACAATCATACCTGCACTGAAGCCTCGAAGGCTCTGTACCTCCCTCCCCTTCTCCTACCTTTATAAGATATCGCCGAACATAATATTAAATTTTGCTTCGAGCTCCCCGACTATCCATTACGGTACTACGACATCGAAATTAGAGTTTTGTAGTTGGATATGAAATGAATTCTCGAGAAAAAATTATATGACAGATCGGGTGTCGGTCTCAACTTGCGGTGACGGTAGTTTTTATTTTATTTTTATGTACTGTAAGTTGAGAAAAACGCTTCTTTTTATTTCTTTGGTAAATTTATAAATAGCTCGCAAAATTCTAAGACTATTTCTGTTACAGACAGTGTATTTGTTGACATTTATTTTATTATATTTCTCGAGAATAATAAATTGGAGAAATAATATCGTTCGCTATGATATTTATTAAAGTATCTGACATGGTGGTCATCTCTCAAACTGTCCGTTACATCATCCCATGGTCACCCATCCATCTGTGAAACTTAACTGAAGGAAATATGCTATTTATTCTATTTTACGGACCTCAATCCTTATTGTATCGAATTTGAATTTTGAAAAGATATGAAATTTTGTTTTCGCTGACTTACTAGTTAAAATATTCTATTTCCATAAGTTTTAATGCACTACATAAAAGATAGTTTCAAATATTATCTAATGAATGAGCTCCTTTTTTATTTTTATGATTATATATTATATTATTATATTACATGATTGTTTTTACAACTCTGCTTGTAATCTAACCGGGTTTTTATTTCAAATAAATGACACCAGCCTATTATTGTCCCACTAAAGGGCAAAGGCATCTTCTCATTAAGAGACGATAGATTAATCTACAAACTTTGCCTACTTCTTTAGATATTTAGATATAAATTTCAGTGTTTTAAGTGTAAATCCCTACTTCACCATGAATCACAACAACATGCAACTTTTTTAAAATAACCAAATGCATTTATTTAAATCGATACCCTTTTAAGGAGTGCAGTCACAGTATCAGTCTGGCTTCCCTTTCATCATGTCACTCATAAATATTTAAAAGCGTTCCAAATATGAATCGATTCGATATAATTCCGAGTCTGTCGTTCGTGCTGCCGACGACTCAGCTAGCCAATGCTCGACCGCCACAGCTCAATTTCCGTGTCGAAAACGAAACATGAGTGGCTATTTTAACATTCGAATTACGCATATTTGAATATCGAATAGTGTCGAATGGAAATAGCGGTGAGATGCAAAATTTGCGGGAAAAGATGAACTGTTTTATTGATCTTAGACGGTTGCAATTAATTCTAGGGGAACTTCTGTACAGAAGTGAGAAGTTTTAGCCCAGGAGACAGTGCGATATGTGTGTGTGCATGTGTGTGGTGTGTGTATGTGTATGTGTGTGTGTCTGTGTGTATGTGTGTGTGTGTGTGTCACAGACAGAGACAGGCCTCCTCTCTTCGGCTGTAATCTGCAGTGAAGGTTGGTAGATGTCCCATGTCTTCGAATTTTTGTTTCGAGGAGATGTCTGTCTCCTCACGATGTTTTCAGAGCAGTGGTGATGAATTTATTTACACAAAGTAAAGCGCAGACGCCTGAGTACAAACCCTACAACTTGTTATTATAGTCCGATACCATTGGGCTGCGACTGTTCTGTTAGATTGGGTTAAGCTACATTTATCTACCTGGTGAAGATTCAGATCCATGGCTCAGCTTGGAAGAGGGACTACTTCTGCTCAGAGTAATGTAACTGCCGAAATATGTAAAAATATATATAAGCAGGACATTGAACATTCAGTATATTGGACGTCAAATGTAAAAAAACTCTTTCGTTTGTTTAGAAACTAGCTTCTGCTCACGACTTTATCCGCGTGATTTCCCTTGTTTTACCGATCTACCCCGTCGTGTCGCATCGCCTGCCCGCGCTATAACTTCATTTTCGCTAACCATTCTTTCTGATATATTTTTTTTGTTTTTGATCGGCTTCTAAAGTTCTAAGGGTCCTAACGCGATGTTAAATAGCCTCAAGAATCGGGCTGTAAAATGCAAAAAAAAAAAAATCATTCATCAAATCCACCTTAGATCTTTTTGGAGAATAGCGAGTTCAAACACTAAAAAATAATCTTCCACTTTATCATTAGTTTATACTAGCTTTTGCCAGTGGTTTCACCCGCGCAAAATACATAACCTTCCTCTTGAATCACTGTCCCTTGATGAAACCGCATTAAAGTCCGTTGCGAAGATCTAAGCGTGTAATAGAAAATTGCAGTACAGAATAGATAAGTAGGTATATATATACATATATATATCAAATATCAAGCTTTGTATATCAGGATGGTTACGGCTTATTTACGGTGTATGAAGGTTCTTATGAATATGGTTTGTTGGGAAAGGGTTTCACTAAGTAAAGCACAGAAAGACAAGACCAGACATTTATTTCAATTAGGCTTGTCAGCAGTTAATCAGAAAGCTAGTCGTCCGTTCCAAAACTAGGTCTTCATGGAGAAGAAGGACAAGAAACTCCATGGAAACAGTATTATATATCAACACACTTCTTACATTGCCATACATTATCATTATCTTAAATACATCTAATTCTATCTCTTGGACCATTGTCCAAGAGATCTCAGAATAATATCAACATAATCGCAATAATAACAATGGCTAGGAAAAGAATATGAATATGTCGGCAGCAATATTATTTAACAACTGCGAGAGACGGCGACTAGATGGCGCTAGTGGAACGTGCACCGGAAGCATCATAGACAAACCTTCACTCTTTCGATCATTTGACGTAATGTACAGTTCAGTAAAATATCGTAACTACCCTCGGCCACTAGCGACCGCCTTTATAAGGAGCTGCGCTGTTGAGACGGCACGCATTTCAAACGGATGCGTCTTGGTGCACGGACCACTGTCTCTCGACAGTCAGTACTGCCCGGTTATTGGATGTGGAACACTGTGTACACAGTTAGTACTATCCTTATTGCGGTGGGTGCATGGACCACTGTCCCTGACAGTCAGTACTGCCCTATGTGACCGCCCTCACTGCCTTTATTCGTTATTTAATTCAGTTTTATTTCATTTCTACATTTCCTAGATTTAAGATAACTGATTGTTCAATTAAATTAAAATTAGTGTATTGTATTGCCATAACTGAGTTTTACTTCTGATGTCTGGACCAAACCCGACATCAGAAGTGGGATCGGATTTTCCGCCCACCTCTGGCACTTCATCATCACAAAATATGCAGGAAGATATTCCGCTACCCACAAATAGTTTAGAAGCATTTCTTTCAAAATTAACTGATGCTCTACTACCCCGGTCCAATTCAGCACCACAACCTTTCATAGCGTTAGTACCTTTTGATCCTGACGACCCCAATTCAGACATAGGGGGCTGGTGTCGGCTGTCAGACACTATAATTAAAAGCAAAAATTTGAAAGGTGTCGATTTAATCATGACATTGACCCATTGTCTTCGAGGCCGCGCAGCTACATTACTGACCAAGATACCTCCCAGTCAATATCAATGGGACGATATACAGGAGACTTTAAAAGCTCAGTTCTCTCGCCCTATGCTTATTCAGGATCACTTTGACAGTATCCTCAAATTTCAACTTAATTCTAATGAGACCCCTGCTCAGGCATGTTTACGTCTTTGGCAATTGATTGAAAATATCCCGGACGCAAGATTATCTGAAAAGGTTGTGACAGGCTATTAATACTGCTCTACAGCCTATGAATGATGAAAGAATTCTAGTTTTCATGGATGATGTCCTTTCAATTTCCACAGATATTAATGAGGGGCTTGACCGTTTAGACAAATTACTTAAAACTCTGTCCAATGCTGGTTTCTCGTTTAATTTAAAGAAATGTTCGTTTCTGAAAGTTCAAACTGAGTACCTTGGGTATATAGTTTCAGCTGGGGAGATTAGACCAAATCCAAAAAAAATACAAGCCTTAATTAATGTTCCAACGCCAAAAACTGTCACTCATGTTAGGCAGCTCATAGGGCTGGCAACGTATTTTAGACAGTTTATTCCTAACTTTTCCCAAATAATTCGCCCTTTATATCCCTTGACAAAAGGAAAAGGCAATGTTAAGTGGACCCCTGAGCATGACCAAATACACAAAAAACTTATCCACATTTTGACGTCTGAACCAGTTTTAAAAGTTTTTGACCCTTCCTTGCCCATTGAACTCTATACCGATGCAAGTAGTGCGGGATATGGTGCAATTCTTATCCAAAAACATAATGATACCCCTCATGTAGTAGCATATTATAGTAGGAAGACCATAGATGCAGAAACGCGATATCACTCTTACGAGTTAGAGACTCTTGCGGTAGTAAAAGCAATCGAACATTTTCGTCATTATTTGCATGGACGAAAATTCACCGTATTTACCGATTGTAACTCCCTTAAAGCTTCTCACTCTAAACGTGATTTGACTCCAAGGGTTCACCGTTGGTGGGCTATATTGCAAGCTTATGATTTTGATATCGTGTACAAAGAAGGTCGAAAGATGGCTCATGCAGATTTCTTGTCTCGCAATTTGTCAAACACAAATTATTCTGAGCCCCGCAAAGTAAATTTCCTTGAATTAGATAAAGGTTGGTTAATTGTAGAACAAGAACGCGATTCAGAACTTTCTGAAATAATAGCAAAAATCCGTAATAATCAATTACCTGAAGAGATATCGCATACGTATGATTTAAGACAAGGAATATTGTATAGGAAGATAGAACGTAGAGGAGTTTCTAGTTGGCTACCTATTGTACCACGTTCTTTGGTTTGGTCCCTTATTAACCACGTTCATAATGAAATAAAACATTTAGGTTTTGACAAGACTTTAGACAAACTTTACGAATTTTATTGGTTTTCTGATATGGCTAAATTAGTCAAAAAGTTTATTAATTGCTGCGTAGTATGTAAAACTGCTAAAGGCCCTTCAGGTGCACAGCAAATGCAGTTGCATTCAATTCCTAAACATCCAGTCCCTTGGCACACAATTCACTTGGATTTAACCGGAAAACTTTCGGGCAAAAGTGATAAAAAAGAATATTGCTCAGTTTTAATAGACGCCTTTACAAAGTTTGTACTGCTGGAATATACACCGGCCTTAAGCTCTTCATACGCTGTGAGAGCAATTAAGAATGCTGTAAACTTATTTGGTGCTCCGAAGCGCATTATCGCAGATAGAGGACGTTGTTATGACTGCAATGAGTTTAAAAACTTTTGTAATAATAATGGAATAGAGCTCCATTTAATAGCAACTGGTTCTAGTAGAGCTAACGGGCAGGTTGAGAGAGTCATGCGAACTTTGAAGAGTATTCTTACTGTTATAGAATGTAATTCTAATAATGCTTGGAAGGATGAACTAGGAGAGATCCAACTTGCTCTTAATAGTACTCGTTCCAGGACCACAGGTTTTACGCCTATGGAACTGATGTTTGGCATTCAAGGTTCCTCACTTAGTCTAGCTAAAATAACTCCTAGTTCTTCTGAACCACCTATAATTAATGTTGAAACGGCTCGTTCATCCGCATCAGAAAATATTCAAAGAGTAGCTAACGCTGACACTATACGGTTTAATAAGGGAAAAGCTCGGATTAAACCTTTTGCAGTAGGTGAATTTGTTTTCGCAAAATGCGAAGCAAGACATCAAACAAAGTTAGATAATAAATTTAAGGGGCCTTATAAAATAGTCACCGTATTAGATAATGACCGTTATGAACTTAAACATATTAACGGTTCTAACAGAATTTATAAATATGCACATGAAAATTTAAGGGAAGTACCTAAAGGGCAAGAAAGTTATTTAGAAATTTGCGAAAATTATAGTGATGAAAATGATGAACGGACCGTGACGGCAGAAGATGAGCTCAGTACGTCTTTTGTGCCAGTAAATAATGATATGACCTCAGACTCCGAGGAAACTCTTACTGTAAGCTCTCGTACATTGACTGCACATGATTCAGAGGAAACACTTTCTGTAAGCTCTGGCACATTGACTGCAGATGATGCAGAGGAAACACTTTCTGTAAGTTCTCGCACCTTAAGTGTAGATAATTCCGATGCTATAATGGAATCTTTGGAATGATCAATTACTATGTGGTCTCTTCTACTTTTGTGGAAGATGGTTGTTTTAGCAAATAGAATATAAAGATCTTTCCTGTTGTTGTGGGAGATGATCTGTGATGCTCTGCAGGAATCTCACCTGCTTTAGTGGGTGACGATTCAGACCAGAATGTTTGAACTGTATTGGTGTTCTAATAAGATCTCTTGCTGTTATGAGCAATGATGTGTGAGATGCTGCAGGAATCTCGCCTGCTTTAGTGGGTGACGATTTAGACCAGCTTGTTTGAACTGTAGGGGTTTTCTGTTGTAAAGAAATACCTAGACCAGTGATATTTGCTATTAAGCTATGTAACGATGATGATGATGTGAATTAATTAGTATTATTATTATTTTTAGATGAATAAATGCACTCGAGGACGAGTGATTTGTCAGAATGGCCGTGTCGGCAGCAATATTATTTAACAACTGCGAGAGACGGCGACTAGATGGCGCTAGTGGAACGTGCACCGGAAGCATCATAGACAAACCTTCACTCTTTCGATCATTTGACGTAATGTACAGTTCAGTAAAATATCGTAACTACCCTCGGCCACTAGCGACCGCCTTTATAAGGAGCTGCGCTGTTGAGACGGCACGCATTTCAAACGGATGCGTCTTGGTGCACGGACCACTGTCTCTCGACAGTCAGTACTGCCCGGTTATTGGATGTGGAACACTGTGTACACAGTTAGTACTATCCTTATTGCGGTGGGTGCATGGACCACTGTCCCTGACAGTCAGTACTGCCCTATGTGACCGCCCTCACTGCCTTTATTCGTTATTTAATTCAGTTTTATTTCATTTCTACATTTCCTAGATTTAAGATAACTGATTGTTCAATTAAATTAAAATTAGTGTATTGTATTGCCATAACTGAGTTTTACTTCTGATGTCTGGACCAAACCCGACAAATACTCCATTTTATATGATTTAAATCATTAGCAATATTGCCAACAATATAAATGGTACAATAAAATTGTCATAATAAGCAATAAGTATTACATAATATCAAATTGCTTAACTTACGTGGCCTCTGGTCGATCTTTTCCACACAATCACAACACTAGAACTGACCAACTGAGTATCTGCCGAGGAACTGCCCCGATAACATGATTACAATCCTTTTTATATCCTACCAACGTCGAATATTGTGCGGAAATGCCTCACACTACACCTACCGTCATTTTGAACAAATTACAGATCATTACACGTTTTGGCTTAATAACTTCTAACACAGATAATAATAAACCATTGTTATGTAGTGAAACACTTTTAAAACTTTTTAAGGTTATTAAGCAATTCAATAAGAACTGATTCGTAACTTCTCAGTTACGAATCAATTAAAAGAATGTCAATATAAACTGACAGTATTGTGACAGTCATTTGAATCATCACATTAAAGTAAAATGCCAATATAAAACCTAGGATATACTACAAGTATAATTAAATACTTCTTAATTATTTATAGTTATAAAATCTTAGTTATTTTTACTAGTTATAACAATTAGTTTTTGTAAACACTTTATCTAGTCAAATTAGGTACTTCTATATTGGTTTAATGTTTCGTAAATGTGACAGATGTCACTATCCAACCAACAATTATAAAATACCAAAATGAATAATCTAACACGTGCAGACGCCCTGCCGGGGTCGCGAGATTGTTCGAAAGAGATACCGTGACCCTGGCGCATAGGCAACTTAAGGAACACGGGTGGGTTTTAGTCAGTAAAAGTCTGACACCCGCTCTAAAGTCAATTGATGATTTCCCATAAAAAAAAATAAAAAAAAAGCGTGTAGACGTTGTCAACTTAGTTCTACCTTTCAAACTACTATAATCTAACTTATTAAGAAACTTTGTTTCCTACTTCTGATTGGCTTAACCGAATGTGTTCGTGTCTTAAAGCTATAAAGTTTGCAGCCATTAATCACGGTTAAAAGTTGGTGCATTAGACACCATCTTCCTTAATTTTAGAACTAAAGTTAAATAGTAGGTTTTAGTTATGATTGCTGCAGTTAAATGGGACTTATTAGGAAATGTTTGTAATATAAGAGTTATTATTAATATCAGCCTTTATAATATATAATGTATTATTATTTCAGTTCGTTTGTGGGTGGCTTTGTTCATCGGAACAGCCAGATTTACTTTGGTTTTCAACTCCTTAGGGCTTTGCTAGCTATTAGTGAATAGAAAATTAGTCATTCAGTACGTTTGGTGTGGTCCCGGACGTAAAAAATACCACAATCCCGTTTCTTCCCGTGGGTGTCATAAAAAACGACTAAGGGACTTACTAGAGAATAGACAGCAGCGTTCTCTACGCATTTTACAACCATACTGCGATCGTCAACCCGCCTGTCAAGTGTGGCGATTATGACAAACCCTGGGGGGGTTCCAGGCCTATGTCCAACAGTGGATGTCTTTAGGCTGAAATGATGATATAGACGTTCGGTGCAATCGAAGTGGCCTGGATATGCCAGAAGTTTGTATCTTAGTTAATGGAGGCTCTTTTAATGTACGGCTATGCCACTATTGTTTAATCCCGCTCCGAATAAACTTGATTCAAAGCAACTGATGGCAGCATAATTTTTTTTAGTAATAATACCAGCCAAATACTATCCTACTGCTGGGAAAAGCCTCTTATACAGAGAAGGCACGAGGTTTCATCACCCTAGCTCAAGATAGGTTGACGATTTCAAACTTATACTAACTATATCAAACACTTATTGTTACTACATAAAATTTTGCAAAATTTAGCAAATGATTGCATCCCGTCATGACTGTCCCATACAGGCACACTGGGTGGGAATAGTTACTGGGAAATTGTAATTGTGATGTAACTTTATTCTAGGTTTATTAAATTATGTACGTACTAACATAGATGTTAAGAAAATTGTTACTAACACTTATATGGATTCTGTCCGAAATAAATGAATAATAATAATAACAATATAGACCTACCAGTAAAAAAATAACACCAAAATACACCAAGCACATATCGAGCGCTTCGCTAATAGACCCGTCTCTCCGGCGCCGCTACCTGTCAGATACGTTCGGTGTACGGAACCGCCGCGACAATGACAGTTGATACACCGGTGTGAGGACATTTCGGGGCCGAATATCGTGTTGAAGGCATGCCAGGAACATTCATGCCCGGGTAGCATTATAGGTAGGTACATTTTAGATATTAAGATATGGGCTGTATAGGAACTAGCTTCAGCTTTCTGACTGACCAACTCAAAAAAGTGCCTGACAACAAAAAAAAGTTTGATTCATACTATTAAGAGGTCCATATCTTGTTAGCATTACATTTTGAGGAGAACTATAACAATTCTCATCAAAATGTAATACTAACAAGATATGGACATCTGGACTTGGCTAGTTTTCATATACGAATTATATTAGAGCCTTCACAAGTTCTAAAGCTGAGTTCTCAATTATTCTTCAGAAAATTTGGCTGGCTGGTAGAAACTAGCCATCGAACATAGAGCTCTTCCGTGACTGTTTTAGTAGGTACTTAATAATAATTCGTATATGAAAACTAGCTAAGTCAGTCCCTAAGCTTCAATATATTATCATAAGTTTTAAGAAGAAATGATATTTTAAGTTGTTATAAAATATTTTGTCCTACTAAACGCGAAAGTATGTATGTATGGATGTGTGGATGTTTGTTCCTCTTTCACGCAAAAACTACTGAACGGATTTGGATGAAATTTGGCACACATATAGTTTATAACCTGGATTAACACATAGGACTTTTTATCCCGGTAGTATGTTCCCGCGGGATAATTTCCGATCTCCACGCGGGCGAAGCCGCTGGCAAAAGCTAGTGTTGTTATAAATTTTCTGGACTGATCATTGAACTTAGCACCCATTTAGATCTCTTTTCTTTTGTCGTTGAAGTCAACAATCAAGGCATATATCATAAAATTGAACTTGACTCTCATTTCACATTTATGTTTTTGATGGGATTTAAATTTACACTATCACGTCCTATCTGATTTACCTTTATGTTTTGTATCATATTGAATTCCTGTCAAACCAAAATTTAACATCATCAAGTGCGATAAAATCATACAACTATCCATGACGCGGCCATTGTTCCTAAAATATAATGCTGCGCTTCCACGGTCCCCTCCACGTCGCAATATCATTGCATTACATCGCTTCAAACTGGCGGCTGTAATCTACCGTCATACATCGGATACCACGGAGTAGACAGGATATGGAGAGTTTATCAAAGATGCTAGCGCGGCAGGAAGACAATTGCTTTCAGAACCTGACCACGTTTTCCTTCCAAAATGAATCTTTGCATACAATATCATCAAAATCAAAAGTCTTTATTCACTGTACTTATTGAATGTTAAAGTTATATAATATGCCCCAAAAGCGCCCGCCGTTCACCACTTCCTAGGGCTTTCGCTGGGAAAACGAAGTGGCGCAACACACTCCCCAGCAGCACAGCTGTATGTTAAGTTAGCAGAATTTGATTCCATACAATAATATGTAAGTTATTATTACGAACATAAAATATAAATTAAATTATTTGTCATATGTCAGCTAGCATACGCCAATATACCAAATGATAAACATCATCATCATTTCAGCCGTAGGACGTCCACTACTGGACTTAGGCCTCCCTCAATTTAAGGGGCTTTGCTATAATCTCGCCTTTTACGAGACCCACGGAATGAAATGGGGTGATGATTTTCGTCCAGCACCACAAGGCCAACCAGGACAGGCTATAATATCCACTTAAGAAATGTAGTCGATTGCCTCGTTGGTTTAGTGGTCGCAAACGCTACTACTGATGTTCCTAGATTCAACTCTCGGATCAGGCAACTTGTTATTGGGTATTTCATCTGGAATATCTCAGTAGCAGCCTGGAATCTGGATTTGTGCGCCGGTTGATAACAATAGGCTCGCCCCCTATTACATGGGATGTAATTGGCAAAATGTGAGTGTAGTGTGTAGCACACCCCATGTTAACTTTTAGGAGATTACAGGCGTGATGATACTTTATGTTAAAAAGTGTAGTCTGGAGACATTCAAATCTCTAGTGACTAATGAAATAAAACATCGCGAGGATAAATTCTGTACCACTCTTCAGTCATAACTCATAGTCATCGGTACAATGCATGTATGGCCTTTTCAAGATTGGGAGTTGGTTCTCCTATATCGGACACCAGCACGGTTGTAATGCTCTTCTAAAATAGCTAATTTCACCGAATGACGCTTCAAAAATCACTCAACGAACAACGTCATTTCACGGATTTCTCCTCCCGACCTTAAAAATTCAGTGAGCACTCCATGTTCTCACACTCCATGACCATCGTCATACATCGCATATTGTGTTTGCTCTGGTGGTGCAGACCATTGTCCGACCGGCCGACTATCTGCTAATATCACTTAAGCGCTACCCGGCTACGTAGTAGCTACGCGTAGTCGATGTACCTATGTACATTGTCTGACGAAATCCCTTTGTGAAACGTCTGGCGGACATATTTTTATGAAAACGTATGTTTTTTGTCCTGTCACTTTGTTTTGCTGGTATTAGATGGTTAAGATTTTATTTCATTGACTTAATTACCTAAACGTTAAACTTGGCATAGGCAATGAAAATTGATAGAATACCATAGAAGAGAAATGTAATGAATTTTAAGCTCTATGGGCGGCTCGACAATTTTAGAAATACGTTTTAGGTCATTGGTACGGGCGATTTAATTCATGTGAGTCGACTAATACGACAAAATGGCAAGCAAAAAAGTAGTTCGACTATTCTGTCAATATTTACAGTGGCCAATAACACTATGTTCTGAACTGACTTTGAAAAGGAGGATTATCTCAATTCGTCTGTTTTTGTATGTTGATCCCACGATATCTTCACGATATTAACTTTTTTTACGTAGATTTTGCGTGAGCTTAGATAATACGTATTTAATTCGCTTTGTTTATGCGGATGATGTTGTAATATAATACTTCCTGCCACTGTTATTAATATAGCAAGTAGTGGTAAACAAGTTAGCGTGAGGTCGGTACTATAGCTAAAAAGTAAAAAATTCAAAACCAAAAACACCAACTTCAAAAATTGAATTTTTTTTTTTTTACTTTGTGTAGTATAGTGTTTTTTTTTTTAAAGTAGGTTTTATTTTTTGATGAAAGTTTTTCATAAAATGAATTCGGTTTATAGCTGTCGATGTAAGCCATTAGAAATAGGCTTGATTTAATCATGAACCGTTAAGTCCATAAGTCGCCTAATAAAGTATTTAACTTTAAATAATTACGTGATACTGCATTCATCGAATAGTTTAATACTGCGTACATTATATTGTTTACATAATTCCAGTCTAAATATTAACATAAAGTGACGTTGACTTGTAGACTCATAGAATAATTCTGTCAACATTGGCTCTTAATATTTGAATGCATTATTATGAATCAAAATTATGGTAATTTTGTGATGTACGCACAACGACAAATCAAGCAATACTTTTCCAGTATACGATGACTTCTCATTGTACAGAAAGTACATACAATGCGAGGTCAGCTGAAACTGGAAATGTATAGCTTTATCTGTAGCCGTGTACCGTATGCACTAAGTTTCGCCTTTGAATTTATCATAACGCACCTCCGGTGCAACAACGTCACTTATGCAAAAGATGTAATAATTCAGGAAAAGCGTTTGAAAATTCCACATCCTATTATAATGTATTGACTAAAGAAATTAACTGGTAACTACAACTTTGAACTTCATAATAAAGTTAAAGCAAACATTTAATAAAGGGTACATTAGCTACTTTTTCTCATACTCATTGTCAGATCAATTTTGACAAAATTTGTTGCATAAGTGACGTTGTTGCACCAGGCGGAGGTGCGATCACTGAATAAATATTCTATCCTATCGTAAAAACGACTTATGTTTTAAGTTTTTATAAGAATCAGCACCCTAATTACGTAACACACTATCAATCAGAATCTGGATAATGTTACATGATATTGCTCATCCAATGCTTCATATGTTCGTAACAATTGTCTGCTCAACAACGTAAATAACGCAATCATAATAATAATATCTTAGGACAACCAACACACCGTTATATAATCCCAAACTAGGCAGAGCCTGTACTATGGTAACCAGACAACTGATAAATATACTTATATAATTCTAAATACATACATATTAAAGATAAATTACACCCAGACACAGAACAAATGATCGAGCTCATCACACAATATTTGTCCTGGGTGGGAATCGAACCCACGACCACAGTCTTAGCAGTCAGGGTCACTAACCACTAGACTAACAGGCAATGAATGTTGTTGAACAGTCAAATTGAAGCAATTCCTATTGGTAGTGCCCCGCAATAGGGTAATGTAGGTAGGGGAAGGGTATAAGAGTAATTACCCTGCAGAATGTAGTTTTGATACTCTGTTCATGCCACATTCAGCTGCATCATTAATATCCCCAGCTTGTGAGTCTTTTCTAGAATTATTTCAGAAGAATAATACTAGTAATGACTAGCAGAGCAATGAGGAATAAGTCCGGAAAGTTTTGAGTATGAATGTCGCTGGCTAGAAGAGTAGGGAATGACCAAAGAAACGATGAATGGACTGTGTGAATGATGATTGGCTAGATAGGGGATGACAGGACGACGAATAGAGGAGTACCTATGGAAGAAAAATAAATGTTGCGCTGAACCCAAATAAAATTGAGATAAGGGCTAGAAAATTATGATTGCTGATTAATAATTTTATCAATGTCTTCAGACAGGCGTGACGCGACTCTTCTAGAACAATTTACATTAAGTTTTCATAAAAATTGTTCTACGAAAGTCGCATCGCGACTGTTTGCGCGAGCCTTTCACCATTAATGTACACATACTCGTGTATAAAGCATCAAGATAAACAAAACAAAAAAATATATATTCAAAGGTGACTCTTATTGGTGATAGTGAATTTTTTATACGCGAGTATTACAAATACAAAAATGTTGCATACCTGAACTTAAAACAAAGAATTTATAAATAAACACAGAGTGAAGAAAAGTACCGTCACACTCCGCATTTATTATGTAAATAATGCAGTTGATTGACGAAAAGAGGTCATCAATACACTTAACCAAGTATTACGCACGACGACAAATCAAGTTATAAAATTCCAGTATAAGCTGACTTCTCATTGTACGGCAAGCGTATACAATGCGAGGTCAGCTTAAACCGGAGAAGTATATCTTGATATGTAGCCGTGTGTACAGACAGATAAATTATTTTTAAAATAAATGGACACTTCGTCAATTTGATATGTTGCAGTCGTTTCATATAACCTGTAAAAGAATCACAATGGTGATTAGAAAATACGGATAATTTAACTCAGTAGTAAAGTTTGCCTAACAATTACTTTCCCTGACCGTGCATAACCACAGTGTTGATCGATCTGTCACTACTGCAATATTTATTTATACTGTGGCAGTTTCAAACAAAAGAATAATGATCGGAAAGTTCAAGGGGCTTTCGTTAGGGCTCGATCAAACAGTGATAACAAAATGCAGTGAAAAATAATTTATTCTGCAATTTTTCAACTATTTGCAATTGCACGATTACGGTTGATTTCCTGTATTATGTTGGTTTTTTGAATGCAAAATGGTAAGGTCGTTGAACTTAGTTAAAGTTCATCACTAGTTTATTATTATTATTATTGGCCTTCGGCTAGAGGAACTCCCCCCCCCCCCCCCTGGTTGCCACAATCGCCACGCCTGGTAAAATGCATAGAGAACGCTGCTGACCACTCTCTAGTGTGCCTTAATCGCCTCTTACGACACCCACGGAAAGAAATGGGTTTTGTTAGTGTTAAGTTCATGTAACTATTGTCTGATTGGAATCTTGGGTCATCAGCAAACTTCTGTGGCCCATGTCGAAATTTGGTCGTAGTAGTAGTAATGTAGAGTAATAACTCTACATTTTAAAGTAGTAGAACTAAGAGAATGATGAACTTAGCATAAAGACACACAGTTTTTTTTAAGTATATTATGCCAAAAGAATGTTGAATCTGTCTTAAAAGGCCAGCAGAAAGGCTCATCGCGATTCTGGTAAAACAAATTCCATTAAGTTTTTATAGAAATTATTATATTAGACTTGTCTCGCCTGTCTGCAGGAGGCTTAAGGGTTTGTCAATTTTATTCGAAGTTTCTAATTTGACGTTATGTTTTCATACTTATTATCTTATTAATATGAAAAAAAACATTGTTAAAGCCAAATATTTTGAAAGCACAACAAAAACGGAATCGTGTGCGCACCCTAAGGTATATCGATCATCCATTTCACGTTACATAACTCACCCAAGCTTTTTACTGTTATGAAGCAAGATAAAACATACTATGACCCTTACGTAAGTAGGTTCCCATTATAGCTTGAAATAAGCGATCATTGTTGATGCTAAGTAGGTAATTTGAGTAAATTTCTTATCGCGCCGGGAGCGGGCCCGGAACGTTTTCCGAAGTGAGGGTAGGTACGCACTGGCTGTTTATCGTGTGCGGGTACCGTCACTCGTCCGTGAAGATAGTGTTTATACGGAAAACAACGGAATAACGCTTTATTTGTATTTTAATTTTGAATGTGAATACTGTGTCTGCTTTTGAAACTGACTCTGAAAAGTAATTCGCATTATCCTTTTTGTATATCGGTGTGCCGTTGATTCGGTATTGTCAATGTTGTACATAATTATTTTATATCATTGCCTTGATTCCTTACGAGTTGTAAGTCGTAAGTTCGAACCCAGACAGATGCTTTATTTTATGTAAATAATTTTGAAATTATTTATACCTTCTCTCAGACCGGTGAAGGATAACATCGTGAAGAACCCGGTATGTCTTAGGCGCTGTCCTATTGCCATCGCTCGCGCGATCATGCGCCCGTCCGATGAAAATGATCGTGCGACCGTGCGTTCAAACATACCGATACCTACTGAATGTCCTATTGATGGTCGTGCGAACATGCGATGCGACCAAATTGTTTGATTTTCGTCGCGCGATCATCGACGCATCGTATTGATCGTACGATCGTCCGATCAAACATACTGATCAGTACCTACTAAATGTCCGAATGTCGATCGCCGGCTCACGCGACCAAGCGGAGAGGAGGTAAGGGAGGGGGGGTACCACGGTGTTATTTACAATTAAAGAAATATTGCTCGACAGAAGAAACTGTGCATCTTTGCTAAGAGCCATTTCGAAAGTGTTCGCAGAGGACAAAACTCGTCACGCGATCGGTTTCATCGCACGATGAAATCACATCATCACACGAGCGATGGCAATAGGACATACGTTTTCTCATCGCGCGATCAGTTTCATCGAGCGATGAAATCGCATCGCACCATCGCGCGAGCGATGGCAATAGGACAGCGCCTTAGAACCAAAAAAATCGAAGACTTTTGACATCTACTAACCCGCACTGGGCCCGCGTGGTAGATCACAGCCCACTCCTTCTCGAAGAGAGAAGTTCTGTGTCCCAGCAGTGGGATCATTATAGGTTATGTAATATTGTACTTAGCCGTAGCGTAAAATATCTTTCATTCATTTTAAAAATTCTCAAATCTTAAAGATTTGTAATTGAATAACAAAAAAAAAAAACTAAAACACTTTCCTAAAATCTACGAAAATTTCGCAACAGATTAATAACACGAACCCTTTATCCAGAGCTCTCTAAAAAAAATATTAATTAGCAACACATCGAGTTTCCGGACAGCTGACAGTTGCACCTGCGGCGGTGCGCGGGCACCCTGACTGCGGCTGCGTGGACGCCGCGGGGACGCAGCGGGAACGCAGCGGGGCGCCGGCAGCAAAAGATGATGGCTCGTGAAAAATGGTCAAGATAATTTACGAACATTTTTATGAAAAACTCTGATTTATATTATGAAACATTTTAGTTAAAATGCTGTCCACGTTTTCCTTTCGAGTTATAATTCTGCAGATACTGGGAGTTTTTGTTAAAGAGAAAATTAAGTTATGAAGTACTAACTTATACTATATATTCGTAGTTTTCGTCTGTGGGTTCCGTGTAGTCAATTTGGCCTTTGTCATTTTAATCCTGGAAACCGTAGACCTGCTTTAAGATGAATGAGCAAGCATTTATTAGATAATCTCTTGAAGAAAACCTAGAAGTAACTCGCTTCCCTTTGTTATCACCATAGGTAATACGACTACCGATATCACTTTGTAGTCGGCTTTTAATATCATAGGATTGAACCACACATACCTGCTTAGAAGTATAGCAAAAATTTGAAAGGAAAATTGGAAAATTGACTACATGCACGTCCCAAGTTATACGAGCATCAAGAAACCCTAAAACTGCCAACTTAACAACATTAAAACTTAACTGTTCGCCGTAATTTGAAGTCACGTAGTTTTCATTATATTGCACGGTATGAGTAGAAATTATTACTTCGAAGTTTCCTTGACTTTATCGCGACGTTGCATCGATGATGGGATAATTTTCAAACGAATTTCAAACTCCTTGGAAAACGGAGTGAGAGCAGTTATGTTGGCTTTAAAGTAATTGCAATCTTGATGTTGCAGATAGCGGGAATTGGTTCGTTATTTTAGTAACTGTTTTGGAACTGGAAGTGGGCATGCTCCTTTATTTCTTGTAAATTGATTAGGTTTTAAACGGGTTTAAAATTAGACTACAATAAAAGTTTCAATTCGGTTTAAAAAAATATTCTCATAAAGAACACAAACAGTTCACTTAAAATTCAATTCCTATGAATATCTGATACTTACAAATATGAAGTAACACTTTTCGTAAGTTAGGTATCCCCCAGTCAGTTTTTTTTACTAACCTATGTTGTCCCACTGCTGAGCAAAGGTATTCCTTCATAATTTCCTATTTTTCTTTGTGTTTTGTCTTCTCTAGCCAATCGGTTAAGAACGACTATAAATCGTCACGCCAGCTTTTTTTACCAGTTAAACATAAAAATAAAACGTGACAAAAGATAGAGAGCTATTGATCTCTATTTAGGAATAAACCAATTATTTTATCGGAAACTCATTTTGCAAGAACAATGTATTGTCTCCTTCCTAAGCTACGTTAACAAGGCAAAATAAAAACCTAATTAATAAGCGGGGATAAAACATTTCCTCCCATAAGTAGCTTCAAAACTGACTTCCTCAAAAAACATCCTCAAGAAATTCGAGATAAAGGTATCGAATTAATTTTTAACAAAGCACGGATCTCGCGTTTTTCTTTTGTGGCAACATTACAATGAAAATTCGTTTTGAAATTCGAATATGACGCTATAAGGTACGCGGGAGAAAATATAATGATTTATTTATGTCAATGGGCTGTTTCCGAAGCGGTGTTTTCTTACTCAAATTGGTTATTGTTCAGCATAAAGTTCTTTTATTAAGGTTTGTTAGTAAAAAGAGCAGGTAGGGGGTTTAGGAGTATAATAAGGATGTTTTTATGAATACAATTTCATGTCAAAATGGGCACACGGCGAATTGTTACCTTGCGTTTGTTTATTTTTCGCGAGTAAGCGTGAGTTTTCTTAATACAAAGACATTGGCAGCGTCTAGACGTGGCCATGTGTGAAATAACCTGGCGAATAGTACACCCACTAATAAACGTTAAACGTAGAAACATAAAACTAATAGTGAACGTCACTCTGTCGTAAAGCGTGTTATTAACGAATAAGAGCCTTCGAGAGCGTTTCCATTGTAACTAATTACGTGGTTTTTATTTGGTAAATCATCATCTACTGGGCCCAGGCATAAAGGTAAATCTTCTTTAGCGAGTAAGTACTCAACAGACAGCAGTGGTGGCCTAGTGGTATCGGTTTCGACTAGAGTAGTGTTGCCCTAGTGGATTGAGCTCCGACTAAAGCAGTGTTTGTGTAATGGTATCGCCTCCGACTAGAACATTATCTTAGTGGTATCGGCTCTGACTAGAGTAATGGTGGCCTAGTGGTATCGGCTCCGACTAGAGGAGTGGTAGCCTAATGGTATCAGCTCTAACTAGAGTAGTGGTGGACTAGTGGTGTCGGTTCCGACGAGAACAGTGGTGGCCTAGTGATATCTACTCCAAAGAGAGCAGCGGTGGCCTAATGGTATCGGCTCCGACTAGAAGAGTGATGGCCTAGTGGTATCGATTCGAACTAGAGCAGTGGTGGCCTTGTGGTATTAGCTCCAAGTAAGCATAGGTGGCTTAGTGGTATCGGCTCCGACTAGAGCAGTGGTGACCTATTTGTTATCGGCTCCGACTAGAGCACTGATGGTCTAGTGCTATCAGCTCCAACTAGAGTAGTGGTGGACTAGTCGTGTCAGCTCCGACGCGAGCAGTGGTGGCCTAGTGGTATAGGCTCCAACTAGAGCAGTGGTGGCCTTTAATCTTCAAATCTAACGATTTAAAAAACTTATTATTTTTTGAGTTGAAAGCGTAAAACAATGGACACACACACTTATTCGTTCTCAAAAGAGACCAAAGATGAGCTGCCAACTTCTTTAATGCATCACAAGCTGTCTAATTTCACGTATTTATGCTTTTTCTTTTACTCATACTAAACGTAACCCTGAAACGTTGAAGAGAAAACATTCTTCATTTTGAAACTTAATATAATTCCTTTGAAAATTGTGATAGAGATTAATTTCATTCGACATCTGATACGGAGAAATGGAAGTTATACAGATAACGGATGAAGCGATTTTCCTGTGGCATGAATATTAATGAATGAACTAGACAAGTTAACTAATCAATGAGCTGAAGACAATTTAACTATTCAGAGAGAAACGGAGGTAAATATAAGAGATATTAGTTCGAATATCTGAATTAAAATTATTGAGAAAAGATATGTGAAGTGCCAATGGAACTGCCCCATTGGTCAAGTGGTCGAAAGCACTACTGTTGAGCAGGACGTCCTTATTTTGGGTGGTAAATCATCAAATGACGTCTCCAACTTTGGGCGGAACGGGAGGGCGTGTCAGACTTTTACTGACTAAAACCCACCCGTGTTCCTACAGTTGCCTGTGCCAGGGTCACGGTAACTATTTCGAACAAATCTGCAACCCTGGCAGGATCTTTCCTTCCTCTTTCCTTCCTTCTTTCTTTCCTTTTTCCTGGGTTCGATTCTTGGGTCAGCCAAAGTGTTAGTGGGTTTTTCTATCTCAAATTTTTTGGTAGCAACCTGGGGTCTAGATTTGTGCCCGGTTGGTGGCAATCGCCCTCTATTACATAGAACGAAAAAATCAATTGACATACCTATTATTTTATTTTCGTTTCAATTTTTCATACAAAATAATTTGACGTCGCGACTATTTATGTTAAGCTCAGTTACATGAAATATGACAACATCGCATTTTTATTAGCTTTAAATTCGATTTTGTTTTTTACTGAAAATTATCTACTCGTATCTTTTTATCAACGAAACGTACACCCGTATTGATTTTTTTTTTTAAACTTATTACTTCATTTTGTTTTAATCATATGTCAGTTGATTCTTTGACATGGTCTTTTTATTACCTTAAAGTTGTGTTTCTATAATACGCTATGAAGAAGAAGAAGTGGCAGTAGAACTTCAATATTAATTATCTCAACTTACTTCGCTTACTAATCAGCAAGGCAGACTGTTCTACCTAAAACTTTTTTTTTTTTCATAATTGTCTGACAACGTTACTAATGAAATTCGGCACCCCGACTGCAATTAACGAGGGTTGCCATAATTGATGGATCGATTGGTGATGGGATTACAGCACCTACCTCCTCCGTAGTAGACAGGAACACACTGTCTTTTGTCTCGTTTATTTATTTTACTTATACATAAAACGGCTATCCACCAAATACATTAGCTGATGATAAAATTAAAAAAACTTTTTAACAAAAAATTAAACCGCCGAAAAAACAGAAAAGCAAAAAATAATAAACCTTGTAACGAAGTAAACAATGCGCGCACGGCTAACTCGAGCGCCCACCTGAGTACATTTTCAAGGTCTCGTCACACACGCACAAGTACACGCCGCCGCGTCAGTACCACGCAGATATAAAAGGCGTTCCCCGCCCGGCTGGCTCAGTTCGACTCTGCGCGGGCATTGCATCCGACGATTCGGAACAACTCCCTAGCAAGTTGAACGCTCTGCGTACTATACGTCACGCTAGGTAGTGCTTTCGTAATACGGAATATTACCGGTGTGCCTTATTGTTCGTGGAGCTGTTTTGCTTTTAGCGCTTCACGCATTTATTTAGGTTTGCTAGTTAGTAAAAGTAACTGTTACTTATTCGATTTTCTCGCTTGCTGTTTAATCTATATCTTTTGTTTTATATAAGTGGTTAGCATATCGTTTGTTTTGTTTTAAACGCCTAGCTTGAACTGGCCTACTAGCTTAACTGCTTCCTTGTATTGACTTTTATTGTGACTTAGATATTTTTTTTCCTACTACCCCCGTAATTTTTTTTATTGTAACATCTTTGTGTGTCGTGTGTTTTAAATACAGGTCTAAAGTATTATCCTGGAGTATTATTTATATTGAAACCCGCATTATAATTGGCGCCCAACGTGGGGCCTCCAGCGAAAAACCTGAGACCTAGACCAACAGTACGAACACAGAGGTTTACAATTCAGCATAACCCGCAGAAAAGGAAGAAGAAAGACACAATGGATGGTAATAAGGGTGGTTCCGCTTCAGGTTCATCATCAATAACGATGTCGTCTGAACAGTTTGAACAACTGCTGGCAGCAGTTGCTTCAGGGTCAAAGCACAAGAGTTCTATGGTAAGATGTCCAGCGAAATTTAGTGGCAATAAGAGCGCTTCTGAGGTCGAGTCTTTCTTAGCAGCGGTGTGTGTTTTTAAGAAGGTCGAGCTTATAGATGACGAAGACGCATTAACAGGGCTGCCATTAATTCTAACAAATGATGCTGCTATTTGGTGGCAAGGCATTAAGAACCAGGTAAAGTCTTGGAGCCAGTTCGAAGAACGATTGCGGCACGCATTTGCGCCTAAGAAGTTGGCGTATAAAATATACCAAGACATAGTGGAAAGAAAGCAAAACAAGGATACGTTAACGGAAATATTTATAGCAGAAAAACGTGCCCTCATGGCTGAATTTCCTGCACCAGGTCACACTGAACAGCAGGAGATGGATTTAGTATTCGGCCAAATTCGTTTTGAAATTAGAGAAAAAATATCTCGAGAAGCTTTAGAAAATTTCGATGATTTATTAGAGAAGGCTAGAGAAATTGAGCGTAATTTGGGAGAGAAAGCTGAAGAAAAACAGATGTACAAGGCAACAGTGAGCATCCCTAAGGCCAAAACTAGATGCAATTACTGCAGACTTCCAGGACACACTGCGGATGTCTGTAGAAAACGTCAGAAAGCTGAGCACCAGAAACCTATAGGGAAGCCAACAGAAACCAAACCTGATGAAACAGTGAAGCCAAAATTTTCATGTTATGGATGCGGCGAACCAGGTGTCGTGCGAAGTCGTTGTCCGAAGTGCAATGTCCAGCGCGTCGGAACGGAAGACATCAATTTCTGTTCCTTAAACGCCGCTCGTGTCAAACGTCTCAGACCAATAGTACCTATTAGTATTGGTGGAATAAAAGGTACTGGATTCGTAGACACATGTGCTAAATCAAGTGTGGCCTCATATCAGCTTTACGTTTGTCTGAAGCGAGACGGATATAAGTTCAACCAAGAGACTATGAAAATAACGTTGGCTGATGGTATACCTAAAATGCAGACAGTCTTGACTGTTATAGCACCTGTTACTATTTATGGAAAAACTATAGATACTGCTTTCATTGTTTTGCCTTATGCAAAAAGTAACAAGACATTATTAGGAGTTGGTTTCATAGAAGATGCAATGATGGTTCTTAATTTACCTCAGCTGACATGTCGGTTTCTTGAAGATCCTGCGAAAGTTTATGACCTGAAACAAGAAGATATCTGCGAGACTATGATCTCCGACTTGATTTGCATCGCTAGTTTACCAGAGATTATTTCTCCAATGTCAAGTTCATCAGAAAACGCCGTTACTCCGAAAACTTTGATATCGAGTCATGTCGAACAAAATTTGATCCGACCGTATGGTCCCATGGTGGGTGTGTGTTCTCCCGAAGAATCCCAAAATACAACTATACAATCTCAAAGTGAGCCGTTAGTTGGTATTGACGCACCTACGAATATGGACATTTGTCAGGCTAGTGCAGTACGTCCAGAGACACCTACGTATAGTCCACTACTACCAATTGAATATTCTACTCCGCCGAATAAGCGTCGACGACTGTTTGATGGCTATTCTCCAGTAGTAGATGCATTGTATCGAGATGCTAGAAGGTCGATAGAAGAAAGCGACATAGAATTGTCCCCAAAATCCAGATCCTTGTTCAATTCGCCTGGTACGGATATTTCAGCGATAGATGCCGAAGAGTCTGAGTGTGTTCTAATCGACGAGGAGTTTGTTCGAATGCAAAATCTCTTAGACAGGAATGCAGACGCATTTGTTTCCAATGGGAACCCTACAACCCAAACGGAGCACTTCATTGACACAGGAGATCATAGACCAATTTCCGTCCCACCGTATCGCTTGCCGCCTGCAAAAACTCAAACCCTGAAGGATGAAGTAAGCAGAATGCTTGCAGAAGGGATAATAGAGCCATGTAACTCTCCATGGTCCGCACCAGTAGTTATGGTTCCTAAAAAGGATGGTGGAACACGAGTTTGTATTGACTATCGTCAACTCAATGCGGTTACTACGCCTGATGTGTATCCACTTCCACGCATAGACGATTTGTTACACGATGCTAAACCTACACCATACATGTCTACAATAGACCTCCGTGCAGGCTACTGGCAAATCAGAGTAAAGAAGGAGGACCAATGCAAAACTGCTTTTGTAACTCCATTTGGCATGTACAAGTTTTTAAGAATGCCCTTCGGTTTGCGCAATGCGCCAGCCACCTTTCAACGATTGATGGATGGATTCCGCGTATCTCTAAGCCACGTTAAACTGTGCATATACATCGATGATCTAATTATCTTGTCTCCAACATTTGAGCAACATATGAGCGATCTTCAAGATGTCTTCACTCGGCTTCAAGAATATAACTTGACCGCCAATAAGGAGAAATGCAAATTTTGTTGTTCCAGGGTTAAGTACCTCGGGCATTATATTACCCCAAAAGGACTACAGATGGATCCCAACAAAGTCAGTGCAATCGTTAACATGCCTGCCCCCACTAATGTTAAACATTTACTTTCGTTCTTACAAATGTGCTCTTGGTACAGAAGATTTACTCCCGGATTTGCCAAAGTTGCTGAACCCCTAACCCGTCTAACCAAGAAACGGGCTAAATGGCTGTGGGAGGAAGAACAGAAAGCTGCCTATGATAAACTCAAAGAACTTCTCACGACTAGTCCCATATTGGCTCAAGCAGATGACTCAAAACCCTATATTATTAAAACTGATGCCAGCAGCTATGCTATCGGTGCAGTTCTTGTGCAGGGGGAGGGGGAAGATGAGCACCCTGTAGAATATGCTAGTCGATTGCTAAACCAAGCCGAGAGAAATTACTCTACGACTGAACGCGAGGCACTCGCAGTTGTATGGGCACTTAATAAGTTTAGAGGATATATAGAAGGGACGCCTATTACAATCCTAACGGATCATCAGGCTCTCAAATGGCTAATGTCATTAAAATCCCCTACTGGACGGTTAGCAAGATGGGCTCTCCAGCTACAGCCGTATGATATCACAATAAAGTACATCACTGGTAAGACGAACGTTGTAGCCGATGCGCTGTCTCGCCCTAACTGTGATACTGAAACCAGAGAAAGCTGTGGAATATGTAGTATTGTGGTAGATGCGCCAAGGAAGAATCCTAAAGAAATAAGGGAAGCCCAGATGAAAGATAAAGACATAGAAAAGATAGTGAAGTCATTTGAAAGTAATAATGAAGAAGAAGCACGGTACTGGTGTCAAAAGGGTTATGTTATGAATAACGGTTTATTATACCGCTACAACCCTGATAGTGATAATGATAACAGTCAGCTTCTTGTGCCTGAACAAGAGCAAACTCATGTAGTATCGGCATATCATGATGAACCTACATCCGGTCATTACGGTACGGATAAAACGTTTGCTAGAATAGCTCAACGTTATTACTGGAAAGGCATGAGGAAGCACATTGAGAACTACGTTCGAAATTGTTTGTTGTGCCAAAGATACAAACCGTCAAATATGAAACCAGCTGGGCTTCTTCAAACAACTGCGATGAACAAAAGGTTCGAAATAGTCGCATTTGATCTATTTGGCCCATTACCAGCGTCATCCAACGGAATGTCCTGGATATTCATTGTTGAAGATCTTGCTTCTAGATGGGTGGAATTGTTCCCGCTAGAACATGCAACCGCATCAAATTGCGCTATGACTATCATTAATGAGGTATTTTTAAGGTACGGCATGCCGCGACGAATAATCAGTGACAACGGCACACAGTTTGTCAGTGCTGTTATGCAACAAGTAGCCTATTGTCTTGACATTAAGCATGCATTTACGCCCGTCTACCATCCTGAAACGAATCCGGTAGAACGCCGCAATCGGGACCTTAAAACACAGCTCGCCATTCTTGTAGGCGATGATCATCGGACCTGGTCAGAGAAACTACCGAGCATCCGATTTGCCATGAACACTGCAGTATGTTCCTCGACAGAGCATACTCCAGCATACCTCACATTCGGTCGTGAATTAAGAACACCCGATGACAATGAACACGATCTCCGTGAAATAATCTCGTCTGAAAATTTCATTCCTGAAATCACACCTAAATTATTAGTATTAGCAGAAACATTAAAAAGAGTTAGAGAAGTACAAGAAGGGAAAGAAGAAAAGCGAAAGGAATATGTAGATAAAAGCAGAAGACCTAGCCCTAAATACAAACCTGGAGATCAAGTTCTCGTTGATTCACACACCCTCAGTAAGACCGCCCAAGGATTCAGCTCAAAACTTGCCCCACGCCGAGACGGCCCCTATATAATTTTGAGGAATCACGGACCAAGCTCTTACCATGTCGCAGACCCTAAAACACCAAACCAGAGTGTAGGGCTTTACCATTCATCAGCATTACGCCCTTTCAAAGCCGACACCGAAAGTCCGCTACCAACACCAGCTTTGCCAATTCGAAAGCGTGGACGACCACCAAAAAAGGTTAACCCACTTACCTCAGATAAAGTCACCACCGCTCCCCTACCACAAACAGCTCGAGGACGACCGGGACAGGAATCTTCGAGCCTGCCTTCCTCGTCGAGACGTCTTCGGAGCCAGAGGGGGAGACTGTAACGAAGTAAACAATGCGCGCACGGCTAACTCGAGCGCCCACCTGAGTACATTTTCAAGGTCTCGTCACACACGCACAAGTACACGCCGCCGCGTCAGTACCACGCAGATATAAAAGGCGTTCCCCGCCCGGCTGGCTCAGTTCGACTCTGCGCGGGCATTGCATCCGACGATTCGGAACAACTCCCTAGCAAGTTGAACGCTCTGCGTACTATACGTCACGCTAGGTAGTGCTTTCGTAATACGGAATATTACCGGTGTGCCTTATTGTTCGTGGAGCTGTTTTGCTTTTAGCGCTTCACGCATTTATTTAGGTTTGCTAGTTAGTAAAAGTAACTGTTACTTATTCGATTTTCTCGCTTGCTGTTTAATCTATATCTTTTGTTTTATATAAGTGGTTAGCATATCGTTTGTTTTGTTTTAAACGCCTAGCTTGAACTGGCCTACTAGCTTAACTGCTTCCTTGTATTGACTTTTATTGTGACTTAGATATTTTTTTTCCTACTACCCCCGTAATTTTTTTTATTGTAACATCTTTGTGTGTCGTGTGTTTTAAATACAGGTCTAAAGTATTATCCTGGAGTATTATTTATATTGAAACCCGCATTATAACCTTAAAATTATGAGTCGGCGCTTTGAGTGATCTTAGTTCATTGATTTTTCAGCGCCGACTCAAAATGTTAAGGTTTATTATTTTTTGCTTTTCTGTTTTTTCGGCGGTTTAATTTTTTGTTAAAAGGTTTTTATTTTGTTTTTTTTTTTGTAGCTTCAATGTACTAATATAATAATACTTAGCAAGGTATACCCTATCCAATGAAAAAATAATTATCAAAATCGGACTACTCTGTACAAAGTTATGCGTGGTTATACATTACAATCAATGAGTGAACAATCAATCATCTCCTGTTTTCCGACCCTTAGGGTTCGATTTTGTTTTCCAAACTTAATTGGGGCCACCCTCGAAGTATACCCTTTCCAATAAAAAAAGAATTATCACACTCGGACTACTATGTAAAAAGTTATGCGTGGTCACACATAAAAAAAAACAAAAAAAAAAATATGCGCGTCGAATTGATAACCTCCTCCGTTTTTTTTCGTCGGTTAAAAACACACTTATATCAAAAAAACTCCAGACACACTGTCATGAACCGTATACGGAGCTTATTGCCCTCTGCCATGAGCATTTGTTTTGTTTTAACCAAATAACTGATCTATTTTCAAGATAGTTCATTGAGGAGGTAAATATAATAAAAATCGTATGTATGTACAGACGCCAGCACAAAAAGCTACAACAGGCTGTCAAATTTCTTCAATATGTTTTCAACTTTCTCGCTATAATATAAGGTTCAAGATTTATTGGGAAAATTTGACAGTTTCGGGTAGTTTGATGTACTGGCGTCTGTACCTATACCTAATTGTTTGTATTTGCTTTTTTTTTTTTTTGTTACTGCCTGTAATGCATGTAGTGTAAATCTAAATATGTATTCTATCATTGCTGTAGTGTAAATCTAAAAAATAAATGATCGTCTGTTCACACACCATAGTCAGGTTTAGCTTCCAAGAGAACGTTGAAGCGTAGAAAGAGAACTCCTAAGAAGAAACGAGTACTAATGAGCACGTATGCTTAATCAAATAAATATGTTAAAACGTTTTTTTTTTTTTGATGGGAAATCATCAAATGACTTCTCCCGCTCTGGGTGGAGCGGAAGGGCGTGTCAGACTTTTACTGACTAAAACCCACCCGTGTTCATTGCCCATGTGCTAGGGTCACGGTATCTCTTTCGAACAATCTCGCGACCCTGGCAGAATATGTTTAAACTGCCCTCCTAAATGTATGTATATTTTTAGGCAATCAATCACTTTTGCTGTGCCTTTTTCGTCTAATGGTCGTAGACGCTACTGCTGAGCATGGAGTCTTGGGTTCATTTTTCAGTTCGGGCATAGCGTTATTGGCTATTTCTCTTTAACATTTCTCAGTAGCAGCGCGGAGTCTAGCATTACGCTCAGCTGATGGCAATAGACTCACCCCCTTTTACATGGACTACAGGTGACATGTGGGTGTACTATAGGTACAACTCTGCCCAACCCTTCAGGACAGCAACGCGTGTTATATGTGCACTTTAATTCAAATCAAACACTAAAAATAGTTAAACTTGCTGTTTCGTAGAAACTAAAATATAAACTCAAATCAAAAACTAAACTACACTATCTCCCCTAAACTTGTTTAGCCAATAACACTTTCAAACAAGATTATATTACTGTGATTATTATTGCTCTTAGGGGGGACTGAGAAAGAAAACCTCTCAATCCGGGCAATAAGGCTTTGCAAGCTTTAGTTGTGTAATGGTCAACTTACGAAGATATTAATGAGTTCTCCGTGACTAGCAAATGGCTGTAGAGGAACGAAAACAAAAGTAACAGTGATGAATCGCATCGGTATTAGTTTTTGGTATCAGTGTTGGATGGGATCGTAAGTTGGATAAGTTAGGTTTATCAGCGTTAGATGGGGTTGTAACTTAGATAAGTTATTATAAGGCTCATATGAATTAAATCGGCCGAATTGGGCGAATCGTTACTTTTAAATAGCATGATACATATTTTCTATAGTTGACTCGCATGGAGTTCATTTAGTTGTAGGTGAATCGACAATTTCAGATATTCGTATTAGGCAATTGGCACGTTTTGTATTTTTAACCGACGAAAAAAAATGGAGGAGGTTATCAATTCGACGCGCATATTTTTTTTTGTTTTTTTTTTTATGTATGCTCACGCATAACTTTTTACATAGTAGTCCGATTGTGATAATTCTTTTTTATTGGAAAGGGTATACTCCGAGGTTGGTTCCATATAAATTTGGAAAACAAAATCAAACCCTAAGGGTCAGAAAACAGGGGATGATTGATTGTTCACTCACTGATTGTAATGTTTAACCACGCATAACTTTATACAGAATAGTCCGAAGTTGATAATTCTTTATTCACTGGATAGGGTATACCTTGCCAAGTATTATAAGTATATTAAAGTTACAAAAAATTATAAAATAAAAACTTTTTACCAAAAAATTTAACCGCCGAAAAAACTGAAAAGTAAAAAATAATAAACCTTAAAATTATGAGTCGGCGCTGGAAAATCAATGAACAAAGATTACTCAAAGCGCCGACTCATAATTTTAAGGTTTATTATTTTTTACTTTTCAGTTTTTTCGGCGGTATGTAATGAAATTAGTGTACTTTTTCTTATTATAATATCTATAACGAGTCGACTATTAAGCCTTTTTTTTCTGGGTTGGACATAATGAAATAACGACTCCCACTCTGGGCGGAGCGGTAGGGCGTGTCAGACTTTTACTGACTAAAACCCACCCGTGTTCCTTCAGTTGCCTAATAACCCTGGAATAACTAACTAATAATGTTAGAATACATGGTTGTGGTTTTCTTAAAATACAGTGTGAGTGGATCATAGGTTGTAGCCATTTTAAATTTAAAATCAATAATCCTATTGACTTCATAAAACCATTAAAGGCATTAAAAGTTCTACTTTAAAATTTGAAACAAAGGACAATACAACCATTTTTTTTTTTGTTTCAAAATAATTTGCAACACATTTCGACAGAAGTTTTAGTCATCACCATCCGCCTAGCCTTTTCCCAACTATATTGCGGTAGGCTTCAAGCCTAATCGGACACAGCTGAATGCGAGCAGCTGAGTGGCGGAGCAGTGGTGGCCCAGTGGTAACGGGTGTAACTTACGAGTAGTAAGGTCGTGAGTTCGAACCCAAGCAGGCGCATTATGTTGTGTAAATTGGCATGTCATAGAACCAAAAATTCGAAGACATGTGACATCTACCAACCCGCACTGAGCCCGCGTGGTGGATTATGGCCAACTCCCTCTCACCGAGAGGAGGCCAGTGTCCCAGCAGTGGGAACATTATAGGCTGATGATGATGACATGGCGCGACTGTCAATCTGACCACCACAACCCAGTTACTGGGTACGGATACCCCATGCTAAGACTGGTTACCAGAGTTTCGGTCTTCTGACGACCCTTAACGACTGTCAGAGGTTTTAGTCAAATTGATAAATCCCTACAGATTTATTTGATTCATTTCTCCGTCAATTTTTTCCAGGTATCATTGCGAACATTTTCTCTAGAAAAACCTTTAGTTTCCACTGTCAACAAGCACATACAACCTAATAACAAAATCCTAGGGTACACAGCTACAATATAAACATGTCCAGAATAGAAACACGGGCGACGGTAGAGGTATTTTCAGTTAGTCTATGTTTTTTTGTGGCTGGCATCGTATGGAACCCTGTTGGTTTAGACACACCTTTTTGCTATCCCTGCTGCGAATATGGCGGAAAAAATGTTATTTTTAGAGTTCCATGGTACGTGAGTATGGTTATATTAAATGGAAAATTAGTTGCATTGTGCAAATGATGACAATTAGGGTTTTTTGACTTGGATAAATGTGTAGGCAGAAGTAATAAACATCATCAGCCTCCACATGGACACAAGACAATTCAGCCAAAACCCGCCTCCTCTTTGTGAGAGGGAATGGGCCGTAATCCACCACGGGCCGGATTGTTAGATGTCACACGTCTTCGAATTTTTGCTTTTAGGATATGTCGGTTTTCTAAATATAAAGTCCAGGTTTCCTTACCATGTTTTTCCTTCACTTATGTCAAAAGTGTCCTAGACTAAATGGAATTGGGTAAAATAATACTATTTAGTACTTAACATACTTAATTAATGTTATTGTGTCTATACAAGTAATTAAAAAGAGAACGAATGTCTGGTATTTGAGAAATTCTTCTTTTTTGCATTTGTTGTCCCTATTCTTGATGAAGGCTGTAGATTAAATAACATCTCACTTGGACCTTTAGGAGCTGAGCAAGAAGAAAAAGTAAGAAAGAACGCAAATCAAAAACCAAGTAAAAGCACGGGCAGGCGATGCAATGCGATGGGGCCGGTTGGTTATACAAGAGATTTTACGCGGACGAAATCACGGGATGAAGCTAATCTTCTTACGATTAGGCACAGGGCAGACAGAACACAACTTTAAACAAAAAAAATATCTTTTTTAGGCGGAACCGAAAGCACCAAGTTTACCATCAGTTTTACTAACAACTAAACACCGAATATGATACGGAACAGTAAAAACAAATGCAGTTTGTAAATTTTAAACCCCTGTTTTTTTTTTTTCATCCAGTCTTTGTTGAGCACGGACTGTATTGGAAAGGCTGTTTTCGGGTGCATACCTACCGGTACCTTTTTGGGAACAGCTTTTTCGTACGCGTCGGAAGCACGTAGGTACTTGTCAAGAGCTTTCGTACGAATTGTAAAAGGGGAGTTTTGAATTTGGTTTATTTTGAGTATTTGGATTTTTTGGTTCACATCAAGCTAGAGGCGGAACTGATGAATTGTGGGTGTATTATAGGTACACCTCTGTCTAGGGCGTCGAGTATTACGAGCGTAATGATATATCTTTACATAGTATAAAACAAAGTCGCTTCCCGCGTCTGTACGCTTAGGTCTTTTAAACTACGCAACGGCTTTTAATGCGGTTCTCATCAATAGAGTGATCAATAGAGTGATCAACAGAGTGATTCATGAGGAAGGTTTATATGTTTATATAATAGGCGGGCAAAGCAGCTGGCTAAAGCTAGTTAAGTTTTCGAGGTTGTTTGTTAGTAGTTGTTTTTCCAATATCGATTTATGATAAATGATAAATAATTTTATTTCTGTAAGTAGGTTTGTACAAACACTTTTACAATTTAAATTACTTTGTTATTACTTACTTTTATAATTTAAAATCATTCTGAAAGGGAAAGGTAAGTACAGGTCAATCTCAAAACGATATTAGTATCGACTAGAATTCATGTCTGCGTACAATCTTTGTTTTATGTTATTGTATCAGTATGTAGCGATGACACGTATTACAATTTGCAATTGTATTTATTTGTTTCATTATTTAAGTACACACAGTCAAATACAAAGTGATACGACATAATGATAATTTGAGTACAAACGTATGCTTATTTCTTAAGACATTTCCTCCAGCAGACCTGCGAAAAGAAAGAATGAATAAACAATAGGATGTGAAAAGGAGAAAGGAAATATTCATGAACATGTGAAATCTTGAACTAAACATATACCAGAGGTGTAATTGCGGATCTTTTTATCGGTAGGAATTGGTTTAATATTATCATTATATGTTAGGACAACCAACACACCGTTATCTGATCCCAAACTAGGCTAAATACATACATATTATAGATAAATTACACCCAGACACAGAACAAATGATTGTGCTCATCACACAACATTTGTCCTGGGTGGGAATCGAACCCACGACCTCAGTCTTAGCAGTCAGGGTCACTAACCACTAGACTAACAGGTCAGTCATTCATAGTTAAACAACATTCATTGCGTTATTTACGTTGCTGAGCCGACAATTTATTCGAACAAATGACGCAATGGTTTAGAAATAATCTTCAGTCCCATTCAGATTCTGATAAATTGTGCGTTTCGCAATTAGGGTGCAGTTATAGACAATTAAATGTTTTTTTTGTCGATATAAAGGTACGTCTTTTTGAGACTGAAACGTCTGGCACACAATTCAGACAGTTGAGCAACAACATGAATAAGTTAGGAAAAAGGGTTATACAAAAGTGCAGTCGTTTTTAGTAAGAACAGTCGCTGAACATGGTACTGTTAGTTTGATTTCTAGGAGGTGCAAACAGTTGTCAACTCACCTTTTTAAGTTTTTAATACCAGGTCGCAGTATTAAATCAAGCCTGATAAATGACAACACTCGCCTAACGTGACTTCATTGATACATTTAGGACGGTAGTAATAAATAAAACACTAACAAAGAACTAAAAAATAGAAAATAATATCTACAAGATTCAATTAAGATAGGAGTGATTGATAAATAAAATCATTTTAAGTTAAAAAACGTGGATGCTTGTTATCAACTGCATGCGTAGCATGACCACCGTAGAAAGGGGTTTTGTCAACGGAAGAATAGACAAAATTACAGATTGTAGAAAGATTAAAGACACGATTAAAGATTGTAGAAAGATTTATACCGTTTTATGCTGGCGTAGCATGACAGTTCTATCTCTATTCTACTAAGAATAGACAAAGTTCTTTCTATGGTGGTCATGCTGCGCGCAGGGCCGTAGCTAGGGGGGGGGGGGGGCATTGTGGGGCAATGCCCTACCTTGAAATCACAATGCTCTACCTTAAAAATACCAAAAACGAAGATAACCTATTAGAATTCAAATCAAATCAAATCATTTATTCGCATAGAATGCAGGTAATTTACAATAAAGATGTTACAGAAATACATATAGTGAGCCGGGTACATTCTACCTGAGTTTCGACATCCATAATTTTTACAAATAATAAAGCAAATCATGAAGAACATTTTGAAATAGTTAATTAGGAAATACATTATTATAACAAGTCCAGGCCATGCACAAAGGTGTATCAGATAATGTCAATAAAATTTAATAAAAAAAAATATAAAATTAAATAGTGTAAATAAAAAAGAATAATGTCAAAAAAGAATAAAATTAAATAATGACAATAAAAATTAAACTGTTGAGATGTCACACATAGGGTCATTCAAAAAGTCACTTATCGCGTAATAACATTTTTGTATCAAGAAAGCCTTGAGTTTGCTTTTAAAAGAAAAGAATTGGATTGTATGTTTATAGTTTTAGGTCTGCTGGAAGAAATTTCTTAAGAAATAAGCAGTACCTTTGTACTCAATTGTTTTAATATGCCTTATCACTCTGTTTTTTTATTGTGTGTACATAAATAATAAAATAAATAAATAAATAAATAAATAAAAAATTGTAGCAATAGGTATCTAAACTTTTCCGAACATACCACAGTTTGGGACATTCATTTCATATTATAATAATTCTTTTTCTGTGTATAGATGGCATTTGAAGCGCCATCACATGAAGCAATGGGTCTATTTAATTATAATATGCCAATGCAGAGAAAATTTCAACCATCTTGTTCGCTTGTTCTTCATCATTGAGGATGTAATAGCTGTCCTTAGATCCATGCTCATGTTCTGTCACAGAAATTATTTGTCTATGAATAGGTATTCAATGTACATTACTGACCTAGAGGTGATGTTGATTGATTTAGGAGCCCGTGCTTCAGAGCAGATCAATTATGATATATTTTTTACTTCCGCCCTACCTGTAGCCAATGCTGCCCTACCTCAAATTCGAGTTTAGCTACAGCCCTGGCTACGCGTGCTGATGTACTTAAACATTTTTATCGACAAATACTGACGACAGTAGAGTCATTATAAAAATACGTAAAAAAAACACCCCATGCTTTTTTACATTAATTTATTTTATTTATTAATCACTATATCTGCATTTGAATTTTTTAGAAATTATTTTCTACTTTTTGGTTCTGTTTTCTGTTGAAGCGCGGTTTTTAAAACATTATTTATTTGTTTTTTAGGGTTCCGCACCTCAAAAGGAAAAAGCGGATTCCTTATAGGATCACTTTGTTGTCCGTCCGTCCGTCCGTCTGTCAAGACCCTTTTTCTCAGGAACGCGTGAAGGTATCAAGCTGAAATTTATAACAAATACTCAAGTCTACTGTCCCTTGGAGCTGTGAAAAAATCAAACTTCTAAGCTAACGCAATCAAAAGATATAGCCGTTTATACCGCAAAATTCCACAAATTTTCGAAACTCGCAAGGGAATCAAAACCTAAAGGGTACTTCCAGTCGACCTAGAATTTTGAAATTTGGTACGAAGCAACGTCTTATAGCACAGATAAAGGAAAAATTGCGAAAACCGTAAATTTTTAGTTAAATCATATAATAAACAGAACAAAACACAGACAGAAATAAAACCAAGCTAAGAAACAGAACAGAACTACGACTCGATTGTCGTGATGTGTGAACTTTTAGTTATATACCTACAGGTTTGTACGGAACCCTCGGTGCGCGAGTCCGACTCGCACTTGGCCGGTTTTTGTTTTTATTTGGACTAACTACAAAAGCGTGATTTTTATCCTGTCTAGGATAATGGTACACATTTATGAAATTATTGTATTGTCATCGGTCCAAAAATTGTCAGTGCAAAATTTCAAATTAATCTGATGTCTTGAAGTGGTTGAAATTCAAGTAACAAGATTCCATTACATACATACATAGATAAATATGTAGATAAAGGCGAAACATATAAAACCGTGTTAAAAACATGTCCAAACATACGAGTTTAAAAAAAACATTACCTACCCACAAACTTTCAAGATATAATTTCCTTTTAATAATAATCACTAACTTATATCAAAACTTAGCGTATGTTTAGAGTGCATTAGAGATCGTCGCCGGCAGATGGCGCTGACACCGACTAACGCTAATGACGTCGCTCGCACTAAATTATTTTTACGACTACCCGCGAGACGCGATCTAGCACCAAGCGCAGATTCTCCGCACTATTTATAATGTTTTTAAGATGATAGAATGCAACAGACACTTTTAAGATATTTATGAATATTGGTTCTGCGAGAATTTTGTGGGAACGAAACACAGTGTGAAATAGTTAAAAAGAAGATGATAACGAAATGTATTAAAATCTGTTTTTTCGTAGAATCAATAGTGACAAGCACGATAAGTAGAGTTTTAAGCAGAGGAAAAATTCTATAAATTATATTTATAAATAAATCGTAAAAAGAAAGTTTAGCAGTAAAGGTAAAGGCAAGTCCTGGAAGCAGTTTATTCATAAATGACAATAAATATTGAAATACATACAGAACTTTAGAAAAAAAACCATTTTTTTTTTAAATTTAAAATCTTTTTTTATACCTAATATTAAAAGTGAATGAAATCGATTTCAGTCATTTTTAAAATTGGTATTTTTCGAATGAACGAGAGGAATGGCGACGGATTGTGAAGCTCGACACTACACCAAATGTAACGACCACAACCACTCTGTCAATAGTGTAACGACGAAGAAGAAGAAGAAGAAGATTTTTCCATCATCCCAGCAGTTAGAGAAGTATAGGCTGATTATGCTGATGTACCTAAGTTTCTACTTCAGTGTAATCTTTTGATTACACTGAACTGAACATTGAACTGCACCCTAATTGCGAAACGCACAATTTATCAAAATCTGAATGGGATTATTTCTAAAACATTGCGTGATTTGTTCGAACAAATTGTCGGCTTAGCAACGTAAATAATGCAATGAATGTTGTTTAACTATGAATATTAAACCAATTCCTACCGACAAAAAGTTCCGCAATTACCCCTTTGATTGACTCATAAACCTAGCGAGTCAGCGATGATTCATAACGTAATGAGTTTATATTAAGCATGAATTTTACTCGTAATTACCGTAGAATGTTCCATTTTAACACAGTATAATAATATTATACCCTGGTTCTAGATAAGAATTCAAGAATTTTTTTTATGTTCTGCATGGTTTAATTTTTCTTTGTTTTTTTTTACTATTTGTTCCTACACATATATGTATGTACATATTTTTTTTTTTTTACTAATAGTTCCTACACAAACATGAACGTATTTTAACCGACGAAAAAAAAACGGAGGAGGTTCTCAATTCGACGCGTATATTTTTTTTGTTTTTTTTTTATGTATGACCACGCATCACTTTCTACAGATTGGACCGATTTCGATAATTATTTTTTTAACTGAAGAGGGTATATCCCGAAGCTACCTTCTCATGTAAATTAGGAGAGAAAATTCCAACCCTAAGGGTAGGAAAACAGGGGATGATTGATTGTTCACTCATTGATTGTAATGCATAACTTCTTACAGAATAATCCGATTTTGCAAGCATGGAGTAATTAGTAGATTATAGCCATAAAAAATTATAAAATAAAAACTTTTTAACAAAAAATTAAACCGCCGCAAAAAATTAAAAGCAAAAAATAATAAGCCCTTCAGTCATTAAAGATTAAAGGGATGACTCAAAATGACTGAAAGGTTTATTATTTTTTGCTTTTCAGTTTTTTCGGCGGTTTATTTTTTGAGACTACAAAATAGTTCACGATACTCAAGAACATCACCATCCTTATCACCTACACACATACTTAACATCGTGCCTTATTAGGAACCGGGCATGGGTGCTTTGGTGGGTTCCTGTTCAGGATAAAGCGGAAGGAAACGCCCGGGTGTTTCCATTGCGAGGATCGTCTGGAGGACACGGTGGAGCATACGGTGAAGGTGTGCGCTGCCTGGGCCGCGCACCGCTGTGTCCTCGTGGAGGCGATCGGCGGTGGCGACCTCTCGCGTCCGGCCCTGGTGCGAGCCATGGTACGGAGCGAGAGGGCATGGGGAGCCGTCACCTCCTTCTGCGAAGCAGTAAGGCTCGCGAAGGAGGAGGCGGGGCGCGTGAGGGAGTGGCAGTCTCTGCGCCCTCACGTCCCTAGCCGCCGCAGATGGAGACGCCCCGGGCGTCGGGAGTCTATAGCTGACTCCCGGCCACCGTAGGCGCGGGCTTGCGGGCGGCGAGCAATGGGTATTGACCAGGCTCGGGTCGACGGCGCGTAGTGTTCCACGTGCGCCTCAAAGAGATGTCAGCAGCACCTTAGGGGTCTACTAGGAGCGATGCCTGACATGGTCGCGAGATTGTTCGAAAGAGATACCGTGACCCTGGCACATGGGCAACTGAAGGAACACGGGTGGGTTTTAGTCAGTAAAAGTCTGGGAGAAGTCATATGATGATTTCCCATCCAAAATAAAAAATGCTATTATGAAGGGTTCGGCAGAAGTGTACCTTTAGTCATTCTTATCATCTACACACGTACATAACATCACACCTAGTTTCCCTGAAGGGTTGGGCAGAGCTGTGCCTTTAGTACCCCCCCAATTTCGCCAGTTATGTTTAAGTCCCATGTAATAGGAGGGGGGCCAACATAGTTGGGAAAAGGCTAGGCAGATGATAATAGAGGGCGAGCCTATTGCCATCAACCGGAGAAAAATCCAAATTCCGGGCTGCTACTGACAAATTCCAGATGAAAAAACCCAATAACACTTTGCTCGACCTGGGAATTGAACCCAGAACACTAGACCAACTAAGTAGTCTCATCACCAGCAGGATTGTAATCTAATTTGTGTATATATTTAATCTATGAGAACGAGTGGACCGTAATTCACCACCAGAATCCAGTGCTGGTTGGTAGACTTAACAGGGGCTCCGCCCTTATAATATCCAAAAGCCTTATTCTAATCCATTTTTATTAGGGTTCTGTATAAAATACAAGCTCAATAAACCAACCATGTTAATACTTAGCGCATCTGCAAATAGAGCCACAACTTTGTTTACAGTTTACAGCACTGCGAAGTTTACAGCATAATATTAAAATATTTTAATCGTCCCTTATCCCAGGTGTAAACTAAGGGCGAGTAAACCAATACACAGCGCAGTCGTAAACCGTGTTAATAAGTGTAAAACAGCTGGGACTAACATATACTGGTCTTGTGAGTATTTTCTGTCCATTTTATGATAATTTATATGGCAGCTAAATGAGCTCTGGTAAATGTGACATAAATTGAAAGTTAATTGAAGGGATGATTCTGATAAAGTACCGTGTGGTGCCGGACGTAAAGAATAACACCACCCCATTTCTTCCCGTGGGTGTCGTAAGAGGCGACTGAGGGACTTACTAGGGAATGGGCAGCAGCGTTCCCTATGCATTTTCCCGCCAAATTGCGATCGCCAAGCCGCCTGCCAAGCGTGGCGATTATGGCAAATCCACCCAAAAAATGTACCGGTCAAATTGATGGTCTATGGGGGAGGCCCATTACCAGCAGTGGACTTCTTACGGCTGAAATGATGATGATGATGATTGAAAATAAAGCTGTAAGGCTTATTTATAAAGAAAAAATACAATACATTTGTGTTTGTGTTGAATATTCGTATTTCTAAAGAAAAATTTAGTTATTCATGAAATTCATATCAGAAATAAACATAGGTCATCATCATCAGCCTAGCCTATTCCTAACTATGTCGGAGTCAGTGTCAGTGTCAAATTAAACCGGTTTTTTACATGGAACGACTACCTACTTAACTTTCACAACCCAGTTACTGGGTTATACGATATCCCTTGGTAAGACTGGTGGACTTTCGAGCTTCAGACCACCCGTAACGCCTGTTAAGTACCTACGAATGACAGCTGGCACCAACAACTTAACATGCTTTCCAAAGCACGGAGTTATGATGTTGGTATTTAAAGATGGTCACCGATCCACGGAACATCCACGGCAATCGGTGCTTAACCTGACCGATGGACCTCTGCCGCTGTTATTACATAACAACAAGCCTTTCCCACAAAAATAAACGTTGATACTCGCTGATAATAAGATGAGCTTGTTATATAGAAAATAATAACAAAAATAAATAATAATTTTTAAAAAAACTTTTTAAAATTTATTTTCTTATTTTAGGATGTTTCGAATTTTGTGACGTATGTCAGCGTAGTTTTCCAAAACAGGTTTTTTTTTCTTTTCTGGTAACCCTGGCGAGGATAATGGCCCAAATTTAATGAAATTATTGTGTTGTCATCGGTCCTCGATAAGTCTATAAAGTTTGAATGAAATCTGACCGTTTGAAGTGGGTCAAAGTCGAGTCCAAAGGAGTCGGTTACGAACAAACATACAAATATACAAACTTGTATGTTTGTATATTTGTATGTTTGTTTGTGAAGCTAATATAAAGCGTGTTAAAAAACATTTTCTCTAACTTTTTAACTGTCACTATCTACGCCTCGCGTAGGCTTTAGTCACCAATATCTCGTAGCACGTCTGTCACCTCGTAGCGTCGTAGCACCGTAGCACGTAGATAAAGTTTAACGATAATCACAATGGTCATCTCTAAACGGACACGAGTCTCCAACTGATTGCAACACGTTTTTGTTGTTAAATGGCCGTAAGATGTTACTTGAATGATTGGGTTTTATTTTATTGTTATCTAAGGGGATTATCGTTGGTTTAATATTGTTAGGTGTGCTTTGTTACCATGCATTTAGTTTTGATTGTCTTTGAAGTTTACTTGTAAGTCCTCAGTACGCCATAACACTTAGTTTTAGAGTTCCGTACCAAAACGGCAAAACGAACCCGTTATGGTGCGATTCAGTCTGTCTGTCCATCTGTCTGTCACAGCTGGATATGTCTAGAACTGCTAATGCTATCAACTTGAAGTTTGGAATAGTTTTAGATGACTTTTGCCAAACTATTTTGCAAATTAAAAAAATATATCTTGTATTTTGTTTCGCAACACTTACTAAACTCGGGTCTTAAACATTCGAAGTGGGGCTACTAAGGCATATGGAGTATCATATGAAAGAACGCACCCCCCCCCCCCCCCCCCTTAACTCCGAAATTTGCGTAGAGAAAAATCTGAAATTATTCTACGTGATATAAGTAAGTATATATAAACCTTACAGGAAAAATAAAACAATGTCTCTTAATAGCACACTCTTTCAGAAATCATCAACGAAAATTACATTAGTTTCACTATCGGTCAAGAGATGGCGCTGACCTACAAATTCCAATTCTATGCGCAATAATACAATACTAAATTATATATGATGGTACGGAACCCGCGGTACGCGAGTCGGACTTGCTCTTGAAAGGTTTTTTTATAGAAACACATTTAGTGTCCACTGTATTCAGATAAAGCAATGTTTTATTAAGTTTATTTGAAGGTACCCTCTCAAAAAGATCGCTGCTACCCACGTTTAAGTAAAGTATTTTCTCAGCAAGATAACTTAATTGGATTCTAAAGTCGATTCTTGATAAAGTAACTTTAAGGACTTGCGTTCTTATTTTGTTCGTCTTTTTTTTGTTTTTTTTTATACTATAAAATATTCCAATCTACGATAGTTGGGTTGCGAAGTCGAACATTTGAATAGTTGGCGATGAACACTGTAGTCTGATTTATGTTCCCGCTGCTGGGACACAGGCCTCCTCTCTGTGAAAGGGAGTGAATGGCCATAATACACCACGCGGATCCAGTGCGGATTTGTGGATATCACATGTTTTCAAATTTTCGGTTCTAGAACGTGCCAGTTTCCTCACGATATTTCCTTCACCTTCATCTACAACTTATAACTCGTCGGGGACGATACCACCGGGCCACCACTGCTCTAATTCATTATTCAATACACAAAACTACCCAAAGGAACATCCAGCAAAATCAGAAAGCTTTGTTTCAATTAAATTCGGTAGTCTGGCTTACTGGCGCAATGAAACTGTAATTAAAGGAATAATATCGTGTCGGAGTCGCCTCAAGCGCCATAAGACTGCATACGAGAGCAGCTGCAGTTATGTCACAGAGTATAGAGATAATGGAGACCTTATACTGGTAGGACTTATATATTTTGTAACTTGTATTTTTAGGGTTGGGTAAACGGGAACGCTATTACTAAGGCTCTGCTGTCCGTCCGTCCATTTGTCACCAGGCTGTTTCTCATGAACCGTGATAGTTAGAGATTTGAAATTTTCCCAGATGATGTATTTCTGTTGCCACTATGATAACAAATACTAAACAACTGAATAAAATAAATATTATGGAGGCTCCCATACAACATACGTGTTTTTTTTTGCCAATAATGGTACGGAACCCTTCGTGCGCGAGCCCGACTCGCACTTGGCCGGTTTTTCATTCTTATTCTGACCTGCTCCTGTTTCACACGTTTAATTCAATAATAGTGGATTATATGCTCCTCTCTCTTTCCAATCCTCCTTGTTATCCTTTGGGAATAAATTATAAAATGATTGAGAAAACTGCATCATAATCACACAGATAAACACTAAAAGCAACTTTAATTTATAACATGCATGAATGGTTATCAGTGTTCGTTTTCTAGGTAAAAAAAAAAACTGCAACGCATTGATTTCAACTACCTATCCAAGTGTTTAAAATTCTATTTTTATCATCATCATCATCATCATCATTTCAGCCGAAAGACGTCCACTGCTGGACATAGGCCTCCCCCAAGCTCCGCCACTTCGACCGGTTTTGTGCTTCCCGCATCCAGCGGGTTCCTGCGGCCTTCACAAGGTCATCGGTCCACCTTGTTGGAGGCCTTCCAACTCTACGTCTTCCGGTGCGCGGTCGCCACTCCAGAACCTTTCGGCCCCATCGGCCATCTGTTCTGCGAGCAATGTGCCCTGCCCACTGCCACTTCAGTTTAGCAATTCTTCGGGCTATGTCGGTTACCTTGGTTCTCCTACGGATCTCTTCATTTCTGATTCGATCACGTAGGGAAACTCCAAGCATAGCCCTCTCCATCGCCCTTTGGGTGACTTTCAGCCTTCTAATAAGGCCCATTGTGAGCGACCACGTTTCGGTTCCATATGTCATCACTGGCAACACACACTGGTCAAAGACTTTCGTCTTGAGACACTGCGGTATGTGGGACGAGAAGATATTGCGTAGCTTCCCAAACGCTGCCCAGCCGAGTCGGATTCGACGATTGACCTCTTTCTCGAAGTTGGACCTACCTAACTGGACAGTCTGTCCTAGGTACACATATTCGTCCACAACTTCGAGTGTAGCGCCTCCGATCTTCACTGGAGTGGGTATCACACGAGCATTGGACATGACCTTTGTCTTGTCCATGTTCATCCTGAGACCCACTCTTTCGGAAGCTCTACTGAGGTCATCGAGCATTGTACTGAGGCCCTCCATAGTCTCAGCCATGACAACTATATCATCGGCAAACCGAAGGTGAGTGATGTACTCACCATTGATGTTGATGCCAGCCCCTTTCCAGTCCAGAACCTTGAAGACATCCTCCAGTGCAGCGGTGAACAGTTTCGGAGAAATAACGTCTCCCTGTCTCACCCCTCGCTGCAGAAGGATAGGTTTCGAGGTCTGGTCCTGAAGTCGGACTGACATAGTGGCGTTTTCGTACAGACACTTCAGCACCTCGATGTACCGATAGTCGATCTGGCACCGTTGAAGAGACTGCAGTACAGCCCAGGTTTCGACCGAATCGAAGGCTTTTTCGTAGTCCACAAACGCTAAACAAAGAGGCAGGTTATACTCTTCGGTCTTCTGTATAACCTGCCGCAGCGTATGTATGTGGTCCACGGTGCTAAAGCCTTTACGGAATCCGGCTTGTTCGGGAGGCTGGAAGTCGTCAAACCTGCGCGCTAGACGGTTCGTGATGACTCTTGAAAACAGCTTGTAGACATGGCTCAGAAGTGAGATGGGCCTATAATTCTTAAGTAGGGCATTGTCACCCTTCTTAAAGAAAAGTACCACCACACCTCTGTTCCATGCCTGTGGCGTTTTGCCCTCGAGTATGACGGAATCAAACAGCTTCTGAAGGGCCTTGAGAACGGGTTTCCCGCCAGCCTTCAGGAGTTCAGCCGTAATTCCGTCATCACCCGGCGCGTCATCACAGTTGTTGTTTAACTACAATAGTGAACCGACGTACAATCGCGCGCGCATGCTCTAGTTAAGAGTATTCTGCAGACGCAGCACAACACCGTCGTCGCGGTGTACCTACGTCGATCTATCGGTGTCATTGCCATGACCTAGTTACATGTGCGGAAATCATGAAGTGTTTACAATAATTTATTGTTTAGGTGTTAAACTCGCCTTACAACAAAATAATGGCTACAGAGTCTATTAAGATAAAAACTGACCTGGAAAAGCGGTTGTATGACTGTTACATCCAGGAGAAAACGGACAATGAAGAACTGCAATGTATGGTACGTAATCTGAATGATCATATCAATAGCTTGCAGGAACATGTTCTAGCCCTTCAAGGAGAATTAAATTGCTTGAAGGAAAAAAAAGAAACTAAAGAACCTTTAGAAAAACAGAAAAGCGAGAAATCAATATTTGCCCAGCGTACTAAAAGTGACGTTGAATATTGCACGGACGAGGATGAGCTCGCTAAAGAGACTGAGTGGATTAGGGCCAAGAACAGGAAGAAAAGGAAGCTTAACACCTCCCTTTCTCCAAAACAACAACCTGGAATAAGCGCCCAACAAGAAAAACAACAAAAGAATGCGAAAGAGACTTCCGTCAAAAAAGTGTCCCCACCACCGCCAATTATAATAGACGGAGTTAAGAACTACCAAACGTTCTATGACTCGCTAACTGAAACAATACCAGCTGAATCATTTAACGCAAAAATGATGAATGGGGATTGTGTGAAGGTAAACGCCAAAACAGAAGATTCTTATAGATTAATTGCCAGACTTTTGACAGAAAAAGATTACCACTGGCATTCGTACGAGAATAAGCAAGCTAGACCAATTAGAGTTGTTGTGAAGAAGTTACATTCTTCTTGCCAACCTGACCGAATCAAAGACGACCTAACAACACAAGGACTGAAAATAGAAAAAGTAGACAACAAATTGAGCTGGAAGAATAAAGAACCACTTAACATGTTCGTTTTATCATTTAATAATGACGAAGATGTCAATAAAATCTATGGCATAAAGTACATTTTAGGGTGTAAAATTGAAATACATCCACTTAAAAATCCCAAACTCATTCCCCAATGCAAGAGATGCCAGGCATATGGGCATACTCATAAGTACTGCAGAAAAGAGCCAAGGTGTGTAAAATGCACTGGCAAGCATCTTACTGCCAACTGTACCAAATCTCCACAAGAGAAGCCAAAATGTGTTCACTGTGGCCTACCTCACCCTGCCAACTATAGAGGATGTGAAGTAGCTAAACAGATGCAAATGATAAAAAATAAAAATATTAAAAAGAAACTTGTAGTACCTACTACCCAGCAATCTCTTCCCTTACGAGATCTTGACAAACAGGCACAGAAAGCAAGTGTCCAGTCATCTGCAAAACCCATGCCAGTAACCAACACTGGTTCATATGCGCAAGCTGTAAAACAAAGATCACAGCCTTTGAATCTAGAGGATAAGATCAATCAGATCTTAAAGTGTATTACCTCATTTCACAAGAGATTAGAAAAATTAGAATCCGGCACTAAAACAGCTGTTTTTAAATAATAAAAATGAATAACACCCTTAAAATAATGGCGTGGAACTCGAATGGGCTCCTCAAACATCAAAATGAGTTGCAGGCAGTCCTAGACACAGAAAATATAGACGTGTGTTTGGTTTCTGAAACGCACTTCACTAAGCAATCTTTTGTCAAATTTAGAGGATACATGGTATATAATTCGCTCCACCCTGACAACTCTGCCAGGGGAGGTAGCGCGGTTATAATCAAAGACAACATTAGTCACTACGTGCAGTGTAAATATGAAGAACAAGACATTCAATCCGTGGCAGTTTCTGTTAAAACCAAATATTGTCACGTATCCATTGCAGCCGTATACTGTCCTCCACGGCATATGATAAGAAAAGAGAGATATTTACATCTCTTTGAACTATTAGGCCAGAGATTTATCCTAGGCGGCGATTTTAATGCTAAACATACGCATTGGGGATCAAGACTTACTACAACTAAGGGAAGGCAGCTCTTAAGTGCAGTTAAAGATACACATTCCGAAGTCATGAGCACAGGTAAACCAACGTACTGGCCCACTGACCACCAGAAAATACCGGATCTTATAGATTTTTTCATATGCAAAAATATATCCACCAATTACGTCAGTCTGGAGGAAGGTTTTCATATGAACTCCGACCACTCTTCAATTATACTAATGCTTAGTCAAAAAATCTTACTCAAAGAAAGCCATTTAACGCTGGTTAATAAGTTCACAGATTGGGAAAGTTTTGCCCTTGATCTAGATAATATTATCGACCTTAAAACTCCGATAAAAAAGCAAGATCAGCTTGACTCAGAAGTGAACAAATTTATTGTTAACATCCAACAATGTGCGTGGAACAACACACCGCAATTAAAACGTAAATATAAGGGATTTATCTATCCTAGAGAAATTGTGGATTTACTGTCTGAGAAAAGGAAACAAAGGAAACAGTGGCAGCAAACAAGGTGCCCGCGAGATAAAACAACACTAAATAACCTAACTAAACGATTAAAGAGGAAAATTCTACAATTTGAGGATGAATCTCTGAATACAAACCTTCTGCAGCTAACCAATGACAAATCAACGGATTACTCCCTATGGAAAGCGACAAGAAATCTAAAAAGGCCGATTATACAAATACCACCCATCAGAGATAGCGACGGAAAATGGGCCATAAGCAATGACCAAAAAGCGTTAAGATTTGCTCAACACTTGGAAGAGACTTTTCAACCCAATGAAAGCTCGATAGAAATAATTGAGAGTGAAAATTTAGCACAAAATAAAAGAATTAAGCTTGTGACTCCTAACGAAGTAATGAGAGAAATTCAAAATAACATGAGCTCGAAAAAATCTCCGGGTTACGACCTCATTACAGGTGAAATTCTAAAACACCTCCCTCGCAAAGCTATAGTAAAGCTGACCAAGCTTATCAATGCTGCATTTATATTAAATTACGTACCTGAGTCATGGAAGGTTGCTGAAGTCATCATGATTGCGAAGCCTGGGAAACCACCCCATGAAGCATCATCATATAGACCTATTTCTCTGTTGCCGGTATTATCAAAAGTATTCGAAAAACTGTTATTGAAACGGTTAAAACCATTAATAGAAGATAAAGACCTTATACCAAACCATCAATTTGGCTTCAGGGAAAAACACTCAACTATTGACCAGGTACATAGAATAACTAATATCATTGAAAAAACGCTTGAAAATAAAGAAGTTTGCGCCACCGTATTTTTAGATGTCGCGCAAGCTTTTGACAAAGTTTGGCATAAGGGTCTAATATTCAAGCTCAGGCGCATGCTGCCAGAATTTGCAGATATCCTAGAGTCATATATAACTAATAGAATGTTTAGAATACGGCAGGATGATGCTTATTCCGAACTAAAAGCTATAAAAGCTGGTGTGCCTCAAGGAAGTGTCCTAGGCCCAATTTTGTACTTGTTATACACATGTGACATCCCAGAACTGGAAAACAACACCATTGCGACCTTTGCAGACGATACTGCAATTATGGCTACTGGATCAAGCCACAGAGAAGCAGTAGAAAAAGTTCAACTAGCTGTGAACAAAGTTTATGACTGGACACAAAAATGGAAGATCAAACTGAATGAGTCAAAATCAATTCACATTGACTTCACAAATAAACACTTGGACTATCATCCAATCTACATAAATGGCAAGCAAGTGCCTTATGCTAATACAGCCAAATACCTTGGCATAACTCTCGACGCGAAACTGCGTTGGAAAGCTCATGTCAAAAAGAAAAGACAGGAGCTCGATATACGTTATAAAAGTATGTATTGGTTACTCGGAAGGAAATCCTGTCTATCATTACATAATAAAATAACCCTATACAAGCATATTCTGATGCCAATATGGACGTATGGTATCCAACTTTGGGGCTGTACTAAACAAAGCAACGTCAAAATAATCCAACAATTCCAAAATAAAGTACTCAGGGATACTGTCAATGCACCCTGGTACATAAGAAATGACGACCTTCACCGTGACCTAAAAATGGAATTCGTCACCACCATTATCCAAAAATTTGCTGAAGCCCACGAACACAGACTTCACCGACACGTGAATATTGAGGCAATCCAGCTACTAGACAACACAGACTTAGTGCGAAGACTAAAAAGAACTAAACCTTTTGAATTAGTGTAGTGTAAAAAGTGAGTTAATAATAGTAACAATATTGTGCTATACATATAACACATGAACATAGTGTTTAAAAATTGTATTAGACTCTAAGAAAGTGCTACGGACTTGTATAAAAGTGCAAATGGACACTATTCTTAGTTTTAACATAATCTATTACATAACATATTAAGTTAGAGTTAAATTGCTTATTAGCCTTTTTGGCTAGATCGTAATTAATTACTAAGAATTTTGTTCTTATTAATAAAGTACAAAAAAAAAAAAAAAAAACCCGGCGCCTTGTTGTTTTTAAGCTGCTTCAGAGCCATCCGAATCTCGTACAAGCTGACGTCCGGGATGTCTTCGGTGTAATGTCGGGTCAACCTAGCTCTTGGGTCATTTGCCAGATATTTAACGGGGTTACTTGTTGACATGTATAACTGTCCATAGAACCTCTCAATCTCCTTAAACAGCTCAGGTTTGGCGGATACGACTCTGCCATCATCGGTCTTCAGTTTTGTAAGCTGGCTCTGCCCAATAGACAGATCCCTAGTAAATACCTTGGAGCCCTTATTCCGCTCTATCGCGTCCTTGATCCGCTCTGTGTTATAGCGGCGAAGGTCGCTTTTCAAGGACTTAGAGATCTGTCTATTGAGCTGCCGGTACTCGAACGCAGCTTCTGAAGACTGCAGGATCATTCCGCGCCTTTGTTCCATGAGCTGTAATGTAGGATCTGAGAGTTTCTTTTTCCTATTAGTACGGCGGGTCTTGAAGAACTTAGACCCGACCGTATGGACAGTTTCCACGAACCCATCGTTAAAATCGTCCACGGAGCTCCCTAGGCACTCAAAACGATTCTGGAGTTCGAGCTGAAAGCTCTCGGGGTTTTGAAGTTGGATCGGTGCTGGACGGAGCGTTGACTTCACCAGCCGACATCTTTCCAGCTTGATATTGATATTCAATGTGCCTCTTACCATGCGGTGATCGCTCCCGGTTTTCACCACGTTGATCACAGAGACATCATTGAATATTTGCCTCTTCGTCGACATAATGAAGTCAATCTCGTTTTTTGTTGCACCATCAGGACTCTGCCAGGTCCACTTCCTGTGCTCACGTTTTCTGAAGAAGGAATTCATCATAAAGAGGCCTTCCTTCTCCATAAAACTAGCCAGTAGGTGACCCCGGTGGTTGCGACGTCCAACTCCAAATTGCCCCACTCTCAACTCATCATCGCCTCGCTTGCCCAGTTTCGCGTTGAAGTCCCCCATGACAACGGTGAAGTGAGTTTTGGAACCATGCATGGCTCTGGAAATATCCTCATACATGGTCTCCACCTCATCGTCGGGGTGTGACGAGGTCGGAGCGTAAACCTGTATGACCTTCAACGAATACCTTGCGGATATTCTGAGTATAAGGTACGCTACCCTGGTCGACACACTCTCGATCTTCACCACGTTGCTCACAAGGGACTTATGGACGATAAACCCGACGCCACCTTGGGACTGCTGGTCGCCCTCCCGGAAATAGAGCAGGTTTCCGGATTTGAGGATTATCGAGTCCTCCCCCTCTCTTCGGACTTCAGATAACCCTACTATATCCCATCGTAACCTGCTCAATTCTTCCTCCAGTTCGGCGATCTTCTCGTCGGTCCGAAGTGTACGCGTGTTATATGTTGCCAGGTCCAATTGTCGGTGTTTGTGGTAGCCGGATCTCCTCCGGGGATTCTTTGCACCCCTTGCCTCACCGTGGCCTTGACCGCTACCGTAGCCAAGGTTAGGTAGGCCGCCGGGCACTAGGGGCCATTTATTTGTGGTGCTTGTCATTTTAGGGGGGGGGGGTTGCCATAATCGCCACGCTTGGCAGGCGGGTTGGCGATCGCAGTATGATAGTCTGCAATGCTTAGAGAACGCTGCTGCCCATTCTCTAGTATATCCCTTAGTCGCCTCTTACGACACCCACGGGAAGAAATGGGGTGATGCTATTCTTTACGTCCGGCACATACACGGCCGTCTATTTTTATAATGCATAGAAATGGTGTGCATGGGCATTAGCACGGTTAAAAACAAAAGTGTCTTGTCAGAGTACCGTCGTTTGTTTACTTCCGAATACACAATTTTTTGTTTGACCTAGCTAGTTTTTTAAGGTTGTGGCTGAGAGAAACCAATCAAAATCTTTTCACTTAAACCTACATGTACACTTAAGAAACGTCAGAAGCTTGGTCCAGTTGGTCGTATGAAGTATGCTAGAAAACATGTAAAACGTAAACGAGATAGCTCCAAAGTAGTTTAAATAACAAACGTTCTTGCAGAGTTTTACCGCTCTATTCGTCATCATTATCACTCCATTTCTTCTTACTCCGCGACAAGAGTGCAGTTCTGAGATAATCGTTGCAATAACAACATTTCTTGAGATCTAATTACAGCGAATCCGAATACCGAGACACCATACACCAGCATTAAACCTCGTTTAGCCAAATAGCATGTTCAGTTTTGGAACTGTGGTCTACGTTGGCGTTTCCAAATATGTATTTTCTTTTTGTTGTGTCAGTGGAAAAGTAGTTTGAAAACATATTGTTAACAACAATATTTAATTACTATTTCTGTTTTAAATTTGGAAGCTTCATGTTACGGTGACAGAGGCACGGTTGTCTGTCATTTTTAACACACGGTCTAGGAATCTTTTTTTTTTTCTGGATGGGAAATCATCAAATGACTTCTCTCACTCCGGGCGGAGCGGGAGGGCGTGTCAGACTTTTACTGATTAAAACCCACCGGTGTTCCTTCAGTTGCCCATGTGCCAGGGTCACGGTATCTCTTTCGAACAATATCGCGACCCTGGCAGACGGTCTAGGAATCTTTAAACGTGATTTTCCCCCTTTTAAAACGTCGGATTAATTTGGAAGTTTGCACACTTGTCAAGGACCGATGACATTACAATAATTTTATAAATGTGTGCCATTATCCTGGCCAAAATCACCAAGATAGTAAAAAAAGAACGAAATATCACCCGTTTGTACAAAACCGAACTAATAAGTTGAAAATAAGTAATAAAAAACCGGCCAAGTGCGAGTCGGACTCGCGCACCGAGGGTTCCGTACAAACCTGCAGGTATTCACGGTTTATGCATAAGGTTTATGTTTATGAAATTAAATATTTTTTTTTAATATGTTAACGTTAAATAAATGGTTCACGGTTTATGCATAAGGTTTATGTTTATGAAATTAAATGTTTTTTTTTTTTAATTTTTATATTTGAGTTGACTGAATGAAAGGTAAATTGTGGTTTACGATTTATGACGTATTAAAAAAAAACTACTTACTAGATCTCATTCAAACCAATTTTCGGTGGAAGTTTACATGGTAATATACATCATATATTTTTTTTAGTTTTATCATTCCCTTATTTTAGAAGTTACGGGGGACACACACACATTTTACCACTTTGGAAGTGTCTCTCGCGCAAACTATTCAGTTTAGAAAAAAATGATATTAGAAACCTCAATATCATTTTTGAAGACCTTTCCATAGATACCCCACACGTATGGGTTTGATGAAAAAAACATTTTTGAGTTTCAGTTCTATTTATTTTTTTCTATTTTTGTGTGAAAATCTTAATGCGGTTTACAGAATACATCTACTTACCAAGTTTCAACAGCATAGCTCTTATAGTTTCGGAAAAAAATGGCTGTGACATACTCGGACAGACAGACAGACAGACAGACATGACGAATCTATAAGGGTTCCGATTTTTGCCATTTGGCAACGGAACCCTAAAAACCAAACTAAAAAGTAGAAAATTGTGAATGGTAAGCCACGCTTTTTATAATATTTCATTATTATTTTAGTTTCTGTTTTAAATTCATGTTACGGTAATAACACAGGCTCAGATCTGTAGTTTTTAACTTAGAAAGTTGTTTGGTAAACAAAATCTTAATTCCAATTGTCCGTTGCATAAGCAAAATATCGTGAACCATTTCCTAAATTCGTTTTTTTAGAACTAATCAAATAAACAACCTAATTAACACTACCAAGGCAACATAACCTTTTTGTGATAATATACCGACCATCAATCACCATATTTTTTTTGCCTCTACATAATTTCGGCTAATGTTAACACCTAAAAAACGTTCCACTTCTAATAACGTTACGTAACAAAACAAATTAACGATGAATCATGAGTTTACCCTTGAACCCATCACTCAGCAGACTGTAGTTACCCTATCATTAACTAGATCTATGATTAACTATAACTAGTTTACGACATAGTAATTATTGGTAACAGCGATCTGCTAAATAACGAAGGTTAGTTTAAATGGCAGGATTTTTTAGTGTTCATATTTAAAATTGGATTCTCATGTGAATTGATCTGTCTAATAGGTTGAGAAACCGCCTTTTTAAAACGGAATTATTTAAATAATGTGATAAAGAACAGAAGATGCGATTTTAAAAACATATGATTGAAGTTTTTTTTTTATCATACAGGTACGGTATACAATTACGTTACATTGGCTGGCTTGTTAGTCTAGTGGTTAGTGACCCTGACTGCTAAGACTGAGGTCGTGGGTTCGATCCCCACCCAGGACACATATTTGTGTGATGAGCACAATCATTTGTCCTGTGTCTGGGTGTAATTTATCTATAATATGTATGTATTTATAAATATATAAGTATGTTTATCAGTGTCTGGTTGCCATAGTACAGTGGTGGTGCCTAGTTAGGGATCAGATAACGTTGTGTTGGTTGTCCTAAAATATTATATTGGAACGAAGTTCCTTATCGCGCGTTGTGAAAGGGGGCTAGACGGAAAAAAATCTAACGAAAAGTTGTCACGACACTTTTTAACCGACTTCAAAAAAAGGACGAGATTTCTCAATTCGGCCGTATATATTTTGTATGTTGTTGTTTTTTTTGTTGTGAGTAGAGAGAGAGAGAGAGAGAGAGGGAGAGAGGGAGAGAGGGAGAGGGAGAGAGAGAGGGAGAGAGAGAGAGAGATAGAGAATATTTTTCTTGAGTGTATACAGGTTTTTTGTACATAATAAATAATAAAAAAAATATAACTATTATGAATCCTGGAAAGGAACTTCGTTCCATCCGGGTGTACCTTGACACCTCTAAAGTTTTTTTTATTATTTAATTACTTCCACAACGTGCCGACAATGTCAGGAAAAGCACGTATTGAAGGGGTCCACTAGGGCCGATGCCTGCCAAGGTCACGTACTTGTACGAAAGAGTTGTTGTTGTTATTGTGTTGTTGTTGTTGTCCACAGGCAACTGAAGGAACACGGATGGGTTTTAGTGAGTAAAAGTCTGACACGCCCTCCTGCTTCTCCAAGAGCGGGAGACGTCATTGCATGATTTCCCACCCAGAAAAAGAAAGGGAAAAGGAAAAGATACCCTATAGATAAATATCACCCGTCTCTCCACTAGTCCAATGCCTACTCCAGGATGCATATTCGGTTCGATTCGCAATCCTTTCCTACCCTAAGGGCACGTCTTCCCTACCATTAAAACGACCGCCGGTCTACTCTTTCACCTGCTTAGCCTTTTCCCAACTATGTTGGGGTCGGTCTTTCACCTGCCTAGCCCAACTATGTTGGAGTCAATTTCCAGTCTACCTAGATGCAGCTGATTACCAGTATTTTACATGGAGCTACTACCTATCTGACGCCCCAAGCTAGTTACTGGGTAATACGATACCCTTTGGTAAGGCAAACTTTCGGGCTTCTGATGAAGATCCAAGAATGATAGGCGGGACAACGACTTAACATACTGTCCAACGTACGGAGCGGTCGTGGTATATAAAAATGGTCCCTGCCTGTGTAATGGAATAAGCCCATACATGTACAGAACCCATTAAGCACACCAAATGAGCACATGATCATCTTTCACAAGACGTTCGCTGCTGGATATTGGGTTCCCTCAAAAAAGGAGAACCCCTCGTTGCCGTTATCGCCACGCTTAGCAGGCGGGTTCATTTCATTTTCAAATATCTTTATTTAACCATAAAAAAAATCAATTAATGCACTTATCCTAAGTTACATTGAACAAGGGCATTCTATGAGGCTAGTAATACACCTTTCAAAGCTTAACACAGATGTAAGTTTCAACTGATGACAACATAAACATAACACAACAATAATCATGGGTACATGATGATAATTTGCAAATTATTTAGTAATTTATAATTTACTCATTGCAAGGTATAACAAAAAATGTTTTAAGTGATTTGTTGATCGCACGATGTATGTATGTAAATGTTATTAACCGTGCAACCAGTCATTGATCAGCGGACGGAGCCTCCCTGCCGCCCGCGCCCCGGCGGCAGGCGGATTGGCAATTGCAGTATGGTGGTAGAACGCATAGAGATCGCTGCTGCTCATTCTCTCGCCTTTTACGACACCCACGGGTAGAAATGAGATGGAGCTTTTCTTTACGTCCGACACCACGGACCATACACACGCATATTTAAGCAATTTCAAAGATATGTCAAAATTACTTTTCTTATAATAACTTGTCTAACCGGCTATCATTTACACGAACCTATGCATATTACTTATCTATTCACATATCGTTTCAATCGTAAATTATTACCTTTTAATGAACACCCCGAAGCGTCTAGCAAGTTTTTATCGGTTCATCCACACGTAAGGATTGTGCTTCATGATTAGACTAAGTTATTTCAAGTTAAAAGTACCATTAAGGAAATCAAAATCACTCGGTTCATTGGCTTTGATTATACGCTGTTTGCTGTTAATGTGAAAATTAAAGTCGTTCGTTTATGTGAAAATTAAAGTGGTTATTTAACGTTAATTGATGGATAACAGATTTTTTTTTGTTGCCGTACATTTCTGTATTTAGTTTAAATTTACTGGGTTGCTAGCATACATACAAGCTTGCTAAGTAAGCAAGGTGCAGTGCCGGAGAGATGGCCATGTTTATCGAAGAACCTATGTCCGATGGATCAAACGAGTCTTGGAGTAGAGACTACCCCCCAGCTAGATGGACCGACGATCTTAAAAAGGTAACTGGGGCAGACTGGATGCGATGTCGTGCCGAAGTCTGATAGAGGCCTATGCCCAGCAGTGGATTGCGATAGGCTGAGTTGAAAATTACACTTAAAATCGGGTTTAGGAAAGCAAATCAACGTAAAAAACATCTTACAGTAGTTAAATTGTCATGACTGGTTCTCTGATTCAGATCACTTGGCATACTACAAGTTAAATTTTGATACTTCGTTGATTTTCGGTCCAGAAACCGGATGTTAGACCCATTTACACTATTCAATACAACTTCTAGAATATACAGTAACGTATAAAATATTTGTATCACTGTATAACTGGCATCATAAGGACCTAAGTTTTTCTGAAACGAAAATCAACGTAAAAATTAGCGTATATATACAATTAGTTAAATTGTCATGAATGGGTAGCTGATTTGGATCACATGACACAGTTTTGACACTTTCTTTCAAAAAACCACGTGTATTAACAACAATAACGTATAATATTTGTAATAAAACCACTAACATCATACAGACCTAAGTTACAGGCAAAAAACTACACATCCAACTAACAGTTAATATAGAACCGTCTGGACATTTTCAATTCAATGATGGAGGGTTGTTTGAAAAGAACTAATTTGGTCTGCAAGTTGATCCGGGCGGGCCCATTAGAATGATTGCTGGCCCAACGGACGGACGCTGATGCAAACTGAAGTATAACAGGCGCTACAGGCGCTCTTAACAGATTGAATTTTATATACGACTCATAGACATGTTTGTTGCTGGCGTCCGTCAACTAGTTGCTATAAAATGAATGTTGTAGATTTATTTATTTGTAGAAGATTTTTTTTTGCTCGGTACAATATCTATATCAGTTATCTAGCGTTATTTGAATTTATTTCGGAGGGAATTCATATTCAATTTCTACAGGGTTCCTTGTAATGTGACGTATTCCTTCCAGTGGAACCCATTTGCTACAAAAGAGCACCCTATAAAGCCTACGCGAAAATTCATGGGATTCTAGAACACTCAATTTGTATGATTTAAAAATTAAACAGAATTCAAAACTGAATATCAGTTTTCTTTGAACTCTCAAATCGAATTTCCTTCATTGCTGAGTGTTTAGAGAAAAAAATCTTTGGTCTTCCAAGTGGTCACACTATTATATCCTGGAAGGAATACTTACGGTAAATTAGAAATCATTCTGTCTATTACACCAATATTACACTTGCAAATACTTATTAAATAAAACTCAAAGAGTCGCGAAGCAGGTGCGGGTCGCAAAAAAGATGTACGAGTATAAAAAAGTATTAAACGTGCAACAATAAAAAAATCACAATATCTCCCGAAGAAGAGACGGATCGCCAGTAGGATAAAATAAATTAACAATGATAAATCAAGAATTGGTATTTGACAAGCCACCGAAAATCAATAACTGTATTATTGATATTGAATTTAATGGCTGCTGAAATCATAGGAGATAAAAATAAAATGACTTGTTTAAAATTTTCATTAGTCGATTCATCGATTCTATATATTTCTGCGTCACTAACAGTACAAATGTTCCTTAATTTAAAAATGGAATTGAGTATGGTAATGAGATTTCTTTTGCATTCGAAATTTAAATATCAAATACGAAACTCTAAACCGGTAATATCGCAAGCTAGACTTTTGCATAAACGCAAGCAATTCCAGCGACAAACGAAACGCGAAACGTTCCTAGCACATTTTTATACAACGTAAATAAAATTACAATTTTCAATTCAGAGTCGTCATAACGCGATGCAGTTGTACCAACGTCTAAATTTGTGAAGAGAACGGTATTCGGTCCCCAAGCACTCGCCAAAAGAGGTGTTAACATGTATTTTATACCGCGGGTGCCCTTATCAAGTCGCAACGTTGCGCCGCCGGCGTCGTCAACCTTCGAGAAACATTTACTTGTGAAACTGAAAGGCTGCGTTCAACTTTACGCGGCCGTTTTCCACGTGAAAATTGAAAAAGTTTATGTAACGACCTTTTTTTACATCTTTGAATGGAATACGGAGTTTAATTGATGTACCTGAGACTGTTGAGTCCCCAAGTGTTGTGCATTCATGGGAGAGTATAAAATGTTCTTCCGTATTCCGTAATTACGCTCTATGAATTTAATTATTAGTATTCTAATTTTGCGTTTAATTGGAGGGAGGTTTTAGTGTTTCGCTCAGGCGTCTTTGGGATAGCGTAGCTTTTAAAAAAAAAAGTATTAGGTAAGTAAGTATTGCATTTTTTCTCACCACAATAAATATTGCAAACATTGTTACACTTCCGGTACATGTTATGGTTTAGTTTACTGTGGAAACTGGTGCCTAAACTAGGGTTTAAAAGCCTGTGTTTCATGTCACCAGGTCTCCACCCTCTAACTAGATACATTTAGATACATTTCGTAATTTATTATAAAAAAGTGATTTATCATTTTGAATTTGGCAGTTGTAATATAACGTTTAGATTGTGATGTAGGTGTAGCTCAACATAAAGTATTTGCAAATGAAAAATGAGGGGAAAAAAAGAGTACTGACTTCTAATATGTTTGTTATAATTAAATAATAAATACCTTAGGACAACCAACACAACGTTATCTGATCCCAAACTAGGCAGAGCCTGTACTATGGCAACCAGACAACTGATAAACATACTTAAATATTTCTAAATAAATACATATTATAGATAAATTACTTATGATTAACTTTTTCTACTATCTTAATAAGTAGAGGATCTGTAAACAGTATCTCTCTAGGCTTTTATGAAAGACTAACGACTTAAGCAACACATTTAAGTCTACTTGAGACAAATTTTATTGGGACCATCCATCCGTAACAGTCCACATCCTGTTTAAAGTTGTAAAGTTTTTGTTTCAACTTTCTGACCGTTCTAAGTAAAACTTAACATTAAACAGAGACAAATACATTGTGGCGACTGCATGTGAACTATTTCAACGAAAGATGGCGAAAGATAATGCGGCCATTACAACAATTTCCAGGGTGGAGCGCAGACGCATCACCAGACGCGTTCGCTCGTAAAAATGAAATATGATTACAGCGTTCACTGAATTTAAAAAAATCTTCGTTTTCTAACTACAGAATATGAGCCCTAAATCATATAGGAAGACAACTGTATTTTATTTAAAAGGCCTGACTTTCGATTCGATAATTCTGGGAACGATGTGCTTTTGTTTTCGTGTTGTGTGACCGCGAGTGTGGTCATTAAAGCTACGATTGTTTCGAAATTATAATGAAGATCGTTGTATTGTTTTAATGGAAACATTAAAAAAATACATTGTGATAGAGAAGGTTATAAAAAAGAGATAAGTTATCAGCGTCGTTGAATGAAATTTAATTTGATTAATGAATAACAAAATTTAATTTAATTCGAAAATACCTTATATATTTTACTTCAACGATATGAGACAGTCCTGGTTACTTATCTCTTTTGGTGACTGTACATAATGTCACTTCTTTTTTACACAATTTCACAATTACAAAGAAATAATACGTATGTATTGTGACTCACACAGGAACTAAACAAAATAGAAAATACTTAATAAAATATAAATACTTTTTACCAAAAAATGTAACCGCCGAAAAAACTGAAAAGCAAAAAATAATAAAACTTAAAATTATGAGTCGTCGCTTTGAGTGATCTTTGTTCATTGATTTTCCAGCGCCGACTCATAATTTTAAGGTTTATTACTTTTTGCTTTTCAGTTTTTTCGGCGGTTACATTTTTTGGTAAAAAGTTTTAATTTTATAATTTTTTGTGGCTTTAATATATTTATAATACTTGGCAAGATATACCCTATCCAATGAATAAAGAATTATCAAAATCGGACTACTCTGTATAAAGTTATGCGGGGTTAAACATTACAATCAGTGAGTGAACAATCAATCATCCCCTGTTTTCTGACCCTTAGGGTTTGATTTTGATTTTAAAATTTATATGGGACCACCCTCGGAGTATACCCTTTCCAATAAAAAATGAAGAATTATCACAATCGGACTACTATGTAAAAAGTGACGCGTGGTCATACATTAAAAAAAAAAAACCGGCCAAGTGCGAGTCGGACTCGCGCACCGAGGGTTCCGTACAAACCTGTAGGTTTAAAGGTTTAAATTTAAAAAAATATTTTTATTACATGATGTAACTAAAAATTTACAGTTTTCGCAATTTTTCCTTTCTCTGTGCTCTAAGACGTTGCTTCATACCAAATTTCAAAATTCTAAATCGACTGGAAGTACCCTATAGGTTTTCATTCCCTTGCGAGTTTCGAAAATTTGCTGAAATTTGCGGTATAAACGGCTATATCTTTTGATTGCGTTAGCTTAGAGTTTTGATTTTTTCACAGCTCCAAGGGACAGTAGATTTGAGTATTTGATATAAATTTCAGCTTGATACCTCCACGCGTTCCTGAGAAAAAGGGTCTTGACAGACGGACGGACGGACGGACGGACAACAAAGTGATCCTATAAGGGTTCCGCTTTTTCCTTTTGAGGTGCGGAACCCTAAAAATACGCGTCGAATTGATAACCTTCTCCGTTTTTTTTCGTCGGTTAAAAAACAATACTTATGAACATTTTTTAAAACAGAAAGCCCTGTACGAAGCCAAAAAGCCCCTATCTCAGCATGATGCTGCAACATTTAAAAATAAGTGTCGCAGCGCTGGCGTTCTGATACGACCCAGCATCATATGATGTCACGGACAGTTTTTATTTTTAACTTTTTAGTTATGGTAGATACCCGGCACTCTAATCGCGTTATTCGTTCATTTGTCGCGCAAATACTTAATGCAAATTTAAGACTTATATGGTTTTCACATAGATCCCATTGTCCGAATGGAACCAAATTAAAATGGGACCATTCGGGAAGCAACAGCTTTCAAATAAAAAAAAAACATCAAAATCGGTTCACCCAGTCATAAGTTATGAGGTAACAAACATAAAAAACCGGCCAAGTGCGAGTCGGAATCGCACACCGAGGGTTCCGTACAAATCTGCAGGTATTCACGGTTTATGCATAAGGTTTATGTTTATGAAATTAAATGCTTTTTTTTTTAATTTTTATATTTGAGTTGACTGAGTGAAAGGTAAATTGTGGTTTACGATTTATGACGTATTAAAAAAAAAACTACTTACTAGATCTCGTTCAAACCAATTTTCGGTGGAAGTTTACATGGTAATGTACATCATTTATTTTTTTTAGTTTTATCATTCCCTTATTTTAGAAGTTACAGGGGGGGACACACATTTTACCACTTTGGAAGTGTCCCTCGCGCAAACTATTCAGTTTAGAAAAAAATTATATTAAAAACCTCAATATCATTTTTGAATACCTATTCATAGATACCCCACACGTATGGGTTTGATGAAAACATTTTTTTTGAGTTTCAGTTCTATGTATGGGGAACCCCAAATATTTTTGCTTTTTTTCTAGTTTTGTGTAAAAATCTTAATGCGGTTCACAGAATACATCTACTTACCAAGTTTCAATAGCATAGCTCTTATAGTTTCGGAAAAAAGTGGCTGTGACATACTCGGACAGACAGACATGACGAATCTATAAGGGTTCCGTTTTTTTGCCATTTGGCAACGGAACCCTAAAAAGATATAAAAATACGATCGAATTGATAACCTCCTCCTTTTTTTGAAGTCGGTTAAATACTATAATTTATTATTAAACGGCTACCATCTCTAAAATACTACGAGATCAGAATCGTAGGCTACGCGCTACGTTACTACGAAAGTGGACAAGTGCCTACGAAACTTTTTTTGGACAAACGATTAAATAATAAATTAAGACAGATTGTAGTGTTATATTTCAAGACAAATAATTATATATCCAATCGAAACAAGCGTGTATTTATTAGAAATACATTGTTTATTTCAGTAGACAAATACTTATGTATCAAATCAAATCAAACCTGTATTTACTAGATATACGTTATTTTTATAAAGGTGAGATCTACAAATAAAATCGTTGAGTACGGAGTTAGTTAAAATCAGCTGAATTTATTAAAGAAAAGTCGGAAACTTTCGTAAATCCTGCACAAGTGTAGGCGTTTTCGACTAGTACGCGAGAAAGTGGAAGCACTCGACGCTCGGAACAAGCGAACAAGGTGTAAAAGGCGCAATTAAGGACTCTCCACACTTAGCAGACGCAAGTTATCTTAGCTCTCATTTCGTTCTGTTTTTAGCGCGTCCCTAATTAAGATAGCGAACTGTAAACACATGGGAAGTAGAGGAAGGGTGCTTTTGATTTTTATCTGTATTTAAATATACATGAAAGCAGTAAAGAAGCTATCCAGGATTTTAGTCCACAATTTAGGTACAGTCACCCAAAAGACATAAGTAAACGAGGTCAACGGAAATAATTGAAGTTCATTATGCAACCGATACAGGTTTTTAAAAGAAATTTAATATGAAAATGAGCTGTTTTCTATTAATTAAATTAAATTTTATTCGAAAAGATCCATCCTTACTATTTACTAAACTTCAACTATATTTGACGACCTTGGTTACTTATCTGTTTTGGTGACCGTACATAAAAATATTAATGGATTTACCAGAAAATAAGAAAAAAGATAGTTTCAATACAGGAGGTATCCAAAACAGACCGTTTTCATGAAATCATTCTCTCTGTAAAACATGTAAAAGTAAAACAAAAAACGGTTTACAAATGGCCGCCTCTACATTGTTCCACATTCAAACAATAAATTGAAAAGGACAATATTCCTTACTAAGCACAAAAAAAAAACATCACTTCCTTCCCAAATTAATTAACGTGGAATAGCCATGACTAAAATAAACGTAATTAAAACTTTGGAAATTAACTTTCGCCTGATTTCTTTTTTAATTTGCCCCTGACTTGCCTAATTTTGCCGCGCAACGGGGGTTTGACACACCCCCTAATCTAAATCTGACCCTTTGTCATAGAAAGGAGATTTTTTTTAAAGATTCGCAAAGAAAGGAAGTTTTGTCCCCGATTCACTTGGCTAATTCTGTTTTGATAAAGGTAAATTGTAAAGTATTTAGAATTCACTTTTAGTTATTAAATATTTTAGACGAATGGGGTGGAGTTTAGATTTTTGTTTTGTTTTAGCAATATAGCGGAAAAGAATTGTTTTTGTCAACAAAAAAAGGTCGTTTAAAATAGTTCATCTACGTTTATCTTTTAATCTCATAAATAACGGAACAATTAGATGGTATCTATATCTGAGATGTGATACTAAAAGGCAAACATATTTCACAAACTTGCATGAAAAAAATATTCCTCGGATATCTGACATTACACAGATTTTTTCTAATGTCAGATATCTGTATTCTTACCAAGAAATCATTTTGATTTTTTGTCAATTTCCCATGCAAACCTGAGAAGCGTCAATTTTGTCCCAAAAGATATCTAACGTTGGAAACATCTGATTCTTAGATGAGTAATAAATTTATAGTTGGCCCCAGCTGTCATTGGAGGATCTTTGTTAGTCATTACGAGTCGTCAGAAGCCCGAAAGTCTGAAACAAATAATTGACAACCAATCTTATCATAGAGTATCGTATTACCTAGGAAGTTAAGGTCAGATAGATAGTCGCCCCATTTAAATACTGGAAGTCTTCTTTCTGCTGCATCCGGTTAAACTGGAAGTCGACTCCAACATAGTTGGGAAAAGGCTAGGCAGATGACAAAAAATAACAACCGACTTCCTTTAAAAAAACACTACAAAGTCAAAAATAACTTTAATTTCGGAATTCGGTGTCTTAGGATCTGTATTTAAAGTTTTTTGCCACCTACTTCCGAAATTTAAGTTATTTTTGACTTTGTAGTGTTTTTTTTAAGGAAGTCGGTTGTTATTTTTTTGTAAAAAGTTTTTATATTTAACTTTTTAGTTATGGTAGATACCACGCACTAATTTAATCGCATTATTCATTCATTTGTCGTGCAAATACTTAATGCAAATTTAAGACTTATATGGTTTTCACATGGATTCCATTGTCCAAATGAAACCAAATTAAAATGAGACCTTTCGGGAAGCACAAAATTGTTTCACCCAGCCAAAAGTTATGAGGTAACAAACATTTTAAAAAAATACAGTAAAATTGATAACCTCCTCTATTTTTGAAGTCGGTTAAAAAAAATACAGTCGAATTGATAACCTCCTCCTTTTTTTGAAGTCGGTTAAAAATGAAATTGAAACCCTAACAATTCGACCATACCTCATAACTACAGCCTACTGTCCCACACAAAGCTATACTAAAACGACACTATATAGCACACAGAGGTCCTTTACCTGTGCCCGTCTATTTTACACCGCTCAGTAGCTTTACGAGTCATTACTTTCGCTGACCAGGCGAGCGGACGTGACGATCAAAGTTGTGTCTAGGTAAGTACACACTGTCTGACACGATGCTATGCTATACGGCTCAGGTGATGAATATATGCGGGGAAGAGAAAAAAGGAGATAATTTTTGTGATTTTTTATGTGGGTTTTCAGATTGCGTGTTGTTTCGTAAAAATAATAAACTAAGATAATTTATGTTTACTTTTATTCATGCAGTGCAAACCCTACCTCAGTTTAATGTGTATACCATAGACAATATGGATCATCATTACAGCCATAAGACGTCCACTGCTGGACATAGGCCTCCTCCAATTTTAGGGCTTTGTCTTAATCGCCACGCTTATCAGGCAGGTTAGCAATCGCAGTATGGTAGTAAAATGCATAGAGAACGCTGTTGCCCATTATCTAAGTAAAGTAAGTCTAGGGACTTACTTTAAGGTGACTTAAGACTCGCCTTTTACTACACCCAGGGGAAGAAATGGGATGTAAATATTCTTTACGTTCAGCACCACACGGCAAACACATGGATAATATGGATATTAGAGCATATTATATTTATCTAATTCCTACCATACGATTTTTCAGTTTTTATTTGATTCTCCGCTTCAAGAAAAGCATACAGACTCCTAACTAGACTTTGCATCATAATATTTCGAGCTATATTTTATAGCTCAACTCTCGCTTTCACTTAAAACATGGTAAGTTGAACGTGTGTGCGACATAAAAACATTTTATAGACAAATATAAAGTCTTAGGGAGTTCATCAAGGCGCGGTGGGCCGACAGGGAGATTGCAAAACGATAGGGTACCATAGACCCAATTTTTATTGCTTGTTACGGACCATAAACAAGAGGTGGCGGTTACAGATAATGTAGGCTGAATGTTTTTTTTTTTTGATGGGAGCAATAAAAGTCGTTTAATAGGATAGTGGCTGACGTTATTACTTTGTTTCGGGATGGAACCAAGTGGATCTATATGATGTAGACTTTGTTGCTATGTGTTTTTTCTTTGCAGTATTTTTTCAATTGTCCGTCCAACACACATGTTCTTGACCACTTGTTTATAGTGATGTCAAAATCTGTTTATGGCCGTAGAATTTTGAAATCGCCAGGAGTTTGCCGGCTACTAAAGTTGCCGTGTATGTACGTAGCATTAGAAGACACTTAATGTGGTACAGCTCTACCAAGAAGCAATATCTAGATTCGGCTTTGCGTCATTGTTCATACCGACAGGGGTGGCTTGCGGTGGGTAGTGCGGCACCGAACAGCTGTACCTGATTTAAGGGGGGAGTGGGCTATAATTTACCACGTGGGCCCACGTATTTGTAGATGTCTTCGAAGTACTGGTTCTAGGACAAGCCGGTTTCCTCAGGAGGGGTTCCTTCACCGTTTGAGAGCATTGATTATGAAATTATTTACACAAAGTGAGAGCAGTGATGACGAAATTATTTACACAAAGTAAAGTCTGGGATCGTACCAACGACTTACAACTCGTAAATCGGCCCTGCTACGAGTGGGCCACCACTGCTCTCAATTTGTAATGTAAATTAACAACCAATTGACAACCAACATAACTGCCCGATTCAAATCACAGCTGACAATTTTTGAAAGTCGTCATCATCATCATCATTTCAGCCATAAGACGTCCACTGCTGGACTTAGGCCTCCCCCAATTTGGGGGGCTTTGCCATAATCGCCACGCTTGGCAGGCGGGTTGGCGATCGCAGTATGGTGGTAAAATGTATAGAGAACGCTGCTGCCCATTCTCTAGTAAGTCCCTTAGTCGCCTTTTACGACACCCACGGGAAGAAATGGGGTGGTGTTATTCTTTACGTTGCTAACGTATGCTTACGTATTCGTTACGTATGGAATGGAAAATTGTCAGTAATGAATTTCCCTAGCTATACTAAAATCGAACTACTAAAACGCTGTCCGCCACCACCCCGCCACTATCTGAACAAAACATTTGATACCATGAGAAATGAGAAATTTACACAATAAAAATGCATGGCTGGTTATTTTCTAAACCACACCAATTTCCTTTAAAGCTAAACCTTTTTACGAGCAGTAAGCAGTTCGCATAACATGTACTAACTCAGACTTATGCAGACAAATCGTAAAACTGAAACTACTCGTTAACTTAACGTGTTATTTAGTGCAAAACATGCTGCCTCTAAGTTATGTAAAATATTACATGGGAGCTTCACTTTGTATTGTGAGGAATTACATACATTACATTACTTTTGTACTGTTGGACCAGTATACAGTGACTAAGTTCCATGTTTAAAATTGAAGTTTATGATTTAAAATGAGCTGTCAAATTGATACTAATTATTTGAATCTTAATTTGATAGCTATGATGGGCCACACAGGTCGACCAGAGCTGTGTCTGAGTTGTGTTGGCTCAGCGGTAACGGCCTAGTTCCCGTGATCCCCGAATAAGGTGTGAGAGGGAACACCGGGGTGGTTTTAGTCAGTAAGAGTCTGACAGACCCCTCTGCCAACCCCAGAGCGGAGGAAATCCACGAGGATTTAAACCACGACATCAAAAAATAAATCCGTAACAGCCGCGACTTATGAGTTGTAGGCTTGTGGGTCGTAGGTTCGTACTCAGATAGGTGATTAACTTTGTATAATTTGTCATTACCACTGCTCTCAAAACGGTGAAGGAAAACATCGTGAGGAAACCAGCGTGTTCTAGAACCAAAATTAAAATAAGTGACATCTACCAACCTGCACTGCGGTCGCTTGATGGATTACAGCCCACTCTCCCTCGGAGAGAAGATATGCCTGTGGCCCTTTTTTTAACCGACTTCAAAAAAAGGAGGAGGTTATATGTTCGACTGTATGTATTTTTTTTTTTTTTTTTTATGTATGTTCACCGATTTCTCCGCCAATTGTCAACCGATTTTGAAAATTCTTTTTTTATTCGTAAGGGAATCCTCCTGAGGTGGTCCCATATTAATTTTGTGAAGATTTGATGTATACTTTGGGAGATAAACGAAGGAACTCCTCAAAAACAAACAGTACACGTAATGTGATTTGGATATTGTACTAAAGATTAAAAATAATTGCTGGTTCTATCTATCCATCCGTGGTGAACTAATTATAGTCTTCGAAGATACCGCATGGAACTCCTCATCGGTGAACAGTACATATAGGAACTTACAGTGAAAGGTTAGAAGGTTAGGGGATAATTCTTTGAATATTATAGGCACGTTTAGACCGTTACTTGTATTCTTATATTCCGTTGAGCTGATGATGGAAGGTACAACTCCTTATCGATCAGGAGTTAGAAGATATCTTGTCCTAGATAGACATACTCGTTGACATCGAGAATTGATTCCTCAGCAGACACTAGAGTGGGCTCTTACCCACTCTACTGTCTGCTTAATAAAAAAAAAAGCAGCCTTAATCATTTTGGCCTGGCCATTTATTATATTTTTATTAACCGACTTCAAAAAGGAGGAGGTTCTCAATTCGGATGTTTATGTTTTTTTTTTTTTTATGTATGTTCGGCCATAACTCCGTCATATATAGACGGATTTACAAAATTCTTTTTTTGTTCGAAAGGGGTTTATTCCGAAATGGTCCCATATAATTTTCATATAGATCTGATGATGAGTTCGGGAGACAGACACCGGAACTCTTTAAAAAATGACAGGAAATCAACCGCGATTTCTGCTATCGCATAAATATGCATTGTTTGTTTGGAATTAGTGCAGGGTGAATACCACAACTAAAAATTTAAAAATAAAAACTTTTTTACAAAAAAAAAACAACCGACTTCCTTAAAAACACTACAAAGTGAAAAATAACTTTAATTTCGGAAGTCGGTGGCAAAAAAACCATAAATACAGATCCTAAGACACCGACTACCGAAATTAAAGTTATTTTTCACTTTGTAGTGTTTTTAAGGAAGTCGGTTGTTTTTTTTTTGTAAAAAAGTTTTATTTCTGGGTGGGAAATCATCAAATGACTTGTCCCGCTCTGAGTGGAGCCGACTTTTACTTACTAAAACTCACCCGTGTTCCTTCAGTGCCCCGTGCTAGAGCCTCGGTAACCCTTTCGAAAAAAATCTGCAACCCTAACAGATACCTGTGGCCCTGCAGCTGCATCATTATAGGCTGAAAAAAATCTTTAAAAACCAAATATTTAAGCAAATCACAACCAAATCCAATTACGAAAACTCTCAAGCATTTCGGAATCTCTCCTCAATATACGTTCCTACTTAAAACCCAAGCGAGCTTTAAAAACCTTGAACAATTTAGTTCATGCACGATCGCACTAACGTCCAATTTGTGTTTCATACGATAGATTGTTAATAGAAGTCGCACGAACTACTCCGTACTATTCTATTCAGTTAAAAACAACTATGCTTTAAGTAAATAAAAAAGGCACGAATCCAATCAAGTCTGTAAACAGAGAAAAGCGGGGGAGAGGACGTCTATATAAAATGTTTATGGGATTTGTGATAGAAATGCTAGAAGCGTATGGTACTGAATACACAAGAGTTTATGTCATTTTAGTCTGAAAGTTGATCAAATGTGTGGGTAGATAATTAATTAAAATGGATAACCATACTAAGGAATTTACCGTCTGAATTTTCACGTTCTTTTTATGTGAAATAACAAACGATTTTCGAAACTGTGCCCTATCCTATATGGTCCACACACCGCAGCCATATTGGTTCTTCCAGGCTCGTTCTCTTAGTCACTCAGTCTTTCACTCACGTTCTGGTCCCTCTATTCACTCCACATTCAATTGCAAATAATTTTGTTTCGGATCAATTGACAATAAGGTGGTCAATGCCGGAGCGAGAGGGCATGGGGAGCCGTTACCTCCTTCTGCGAAGCAGTAATGTTCGAGAAGGAGGAGGCGCAGCGCGTGAGGAAGAGACAATCTATGCGCCCTCCCGCCCCTAGCCGCTGCAGGAGGAGACGCCCCGGGTGTCGGGAGTCGATTGTAGACTCTCGGCCACCGTAAGCATTGCTCGCCGCCCGGTAAAGACCAGGCCCGTGTCGACGGTGCGTAGTGTTTATTAGGACCGATGCCTGCCGGGGTCGCGAGATTTGTTCGATAGAGTTACCGTGGCCCTAGCATTTAGGCAACTGAAGGAACACGGGTGTGGGTTTTAGACGGTAAAAGTCTGACACGCCCTCCTACTCCGCCCTGACTGGGAGACGTCATTTGATAATTTCTCAGTCAACAAAAAAAAAAGGTGGTCAATGCAATTTTATGTATGTATTTGTATTAGCTTTAGATGCGTTACCAGCGCTCAATATTGGCAAACTAAATGCAAGGTAATTGCCTGAATGTTACTTGTCACGTACCATCCAGCAGCAGAACATGCAGCAGCGAGTGACGAAACTAAATATAAATGTTCATCTCTTTCTAACACCAGGAATCAGTATGGGTTTCTCCCGTTCTTAGCTACATTCATGGCTTATACAGTTTTTGAGTGCACTAATCTTCGTGTATAACCCGTCTATGTATAATACGTCATAGGGTACTACATAAAATTTCATTGACTACCTAGGTTACTGTTTGTGTTCTACATTGTAACGCTACCCAAATATCTTATATTGATATGACTTTTATCTTTCAGTGCAATAACCCTTTTACAGCATTCTTAGGACGTGTAGTTCGATCAAAAGAAGAGAAAAAACTTCTTGACTGAATTTTGAACAGAATTTTGAACTCAATAAAACAAGAGACTGGAGATCAGAAGGGCCACGGCAATAGTAATAGTAAAAAATATGGAAGGGTATGACGGATGAGCTGATTTGACTCTACACACCGAATAATCATCGACTGCTTAGCTTTCCGTCATATCGGACAATAGTGCTGCCACCGCACTAAATAAGCTTGTGGAAACCAACCCGCAGTACGATCTCTTCACTATTGAATTCGCCAATTTAATGATTATGTGCCTACATTTTGTGAAAATAATAGTACTTTATTGTTGTTATTAGTTTATGTGTTATGTTTGTACTCATTAAATTTACTTACTTTATGTAATTGGTTACTTAAGGCGTGTACATCAAATAAATAATGAAATATAATATATCTAAAACCAAAACTTACAAAATATATCGTTATTACATAAGTAACTAGTTATAAAATAAATTAAAGATTATGTCTATATTTTACATTACATAACAGAAGTTAAACGACAGACAACGTAACTTTAATGTAAATAACAGTTTAGAACCGATAGATACAGAATAAGTAAAACATAGAGGAAGTGCAACCTAACTAGATTCTAGTGAACATAAAAATGTATTACATGGACGCAACACGCAAAATGCTATAAAAACTTTATGTTTCGTGTAAGCCAGGAAAACACCCTGAGGTCTTGCCCAGAGCCATAGAATAAAGAAATCGGATTAAAGAAAAAGTTATTAATTTCCCTGTTTCTACGTATTTCGGGGTCAAATGATAGTTTCGTACTGTATTTGTTTTAACTTTATGATCAGTTGGAACCTTTATCGATAAAATATCAAGCGTACTGATCCTCATAGTGTGAACGGGGGCCTCATGCCGCCGAAATAATGACATCTCCTTTTTTATTATTATAACTTACTAGCTTTTGCCAGCGGCTTTGCCCGCGTGGAGATCAGAAAATATCCCGCGGGAACGTACTACCGGGATAAAAAGTACCCTATGTGTTAATCCAGGTTATAAACTAACTGTGCTCCAAATTTCATCCAAATCTGTTCAGTAGTTTTTGCGTGAAAGAGGAACAAACATCCATACATCCATACATACAAACTTTCACGTTTATAATATTAGTAGGATTTTCGGTAAACTCCAACAATCAATGCAAAAAAAATAAATTGGAATACATGCATTTAAGACTTAAGGGCAATCTGCCTAGCCTTACTATCCTACTAATATTATAAATGCGAAAGTTTGTGAGGATGGATGTATGTGTATGTGTATGTTTGTTACCCTTTCACGAAAAAACTACTGGACGGATTTGGATGAAATTTGGCACACAGATAGTTTATAACCTGAAATAACACATAGGGTACTTTTTATCCCGGTAGTACGTTCCCGCGGGATAATTTCCGAACTCCACGCGAGCGAAGCCGCTGGCAAAAGCTAGTGTCTTCATATTTGCACGTCACATCATGTGGCAAACATGTCAGTACTTTCGAATGTTATGATCATCTTATATGCATGTCTTTCTGTATGTGTTTAGAACCTAACTAAAGGTTTGCTAATGAAACTGAAAGCGGACTGTATACACTTATTTCTGATTCTAAAAGTAAAACAGTAAATGTTGAAATGAACTTTTGATTGAGTATGCAGTCCGCTTTCAGTTTCATTAGCAAACCTTAAGTTAGGTTCTAAACATTTGGTCCTTCGAGCCGGATAAGACGCTCTTGGGTTTGCCAGTATGTATGACACATGTTTAAGCAAATAAATATTATCTTATCTTATCTTCCTTTTTCTAAACTACATTGGGATCGGCTTCCAGTCTAACCGAATGCAGCTGAATTCCAGTATTTTACATGGACTGAATGTCTATCTGTCCCTAACAACCCAGTTACTGTCTAATATGATACTGCTTGTCAGACTGATTGCCAGAGTTTCAGGTTTCTGACGACCTGTCATCATCATCATCATTACAGCTGTAAGACGTCCACTACTGGAGATAGGCCTCCACCAATTTGGGAGGCTCGATCGCAGTATGGTGGTAAAATGCATAGAGAACGCTGCTGCCCATTCTCTAGTAAGTCCCTTAGTAGCCTTTTACGACACCCACGGGAAGAAATGGGGTGATGCTATTCTTTACGTCCGGCACCACACGGGACACCGGGACGACCTGTAACGACTGTCAAAGACCCACGAATAAAAAACCAGGACCAGCGGCTTAACGTGCATTCCGAAGCACGGAGGGATCTTGTTATGTAAAGATGGTCACCCATCCCCGCAGTAAGCGTAGCTTCACCTGATCGATCGAACCGTGCGGCTTTTATTACTTAGCTACAAGCCCCTCTGTTTAAGACTGGAACTCACCAAAGCAAAATTAGGGTTGATATTAATGTCCATTATAACACCACCCCATTTCTTCCTGTGGGTGTCGTAAAAGGCGACTAAGGGACTTACTAGAGAATGGGCAGCAGCGTTCTCTATGCATTTTACCACCATACTGCGATCGCCAACCCGCCTGCCAAGCGTCGCGATTATGGCAAAGCCCCCCAAATCGGGGGAGGCCTAAGTCCAGCAGTGGACGTCTTACGGCTGAAATGATGATGATGATGATTAATGTTCAAATCTGACTATCTGACTGTAGTGCCCAGTCCAACCAGTCTTCACCATTATAATAATACTCTCTCTCCAGTTCTGACTAAAGGCCTCTTCAACTACACGCCACTTACTCTCAGCCAAGTCCCACCGGCTAGAAACTTAAACCATCTTGATCCAATTAGAACGGGACTTCGCTTCTACGCTATTTTATTCTATGCCTGAGCCGGTTTACCGCTCGACACTTTATGACCATCAAATTTCTATAAACCTGCGGGAAACTTATATTTACATAGAAGTAATGACTGACCACCGGCACCCTTGTCACACACGCACAAATATCCTTTACGAAGAAATGTAGGTAGTTTTGCACCCCTTATAAGTGAAAGCAAAAAATAAGTACCAAGATTTTCAACGAAGGGTGCTAACTACACAGTGTTTTAATATTGTAGTTGAATATTCGCTTGTTTGCCTTCAGCATTTCTATGTTTTTGCTTTTTGTTACAGCTTTCGTTATTTCTTCCTTTTTTCGACTGCGCCATAAAGTGGGTTATATTTTTCGAGTGTATATATGTATATAAGAAGGGTTTGTGGCTAAGTAATAACAGCCGCACAAGGCGATCGTTCAGGTTAAGCTACGCTTGCCGCGGTTGGTCCGTGGATGCGTAACCATCTTTACATACCAAGACCCTTCCGTGCCTCGGAAGCACGTTAAGCCGTTGGTCCCGGCTGTCTTTCGTAAATCTTAGACGGTCGTTGCGGGTCGTCAGAAGCCTGAAAGTCTGACAACCAGTCTACCAAGGAGTATTGTATTACCCAGTAACTGGGTTGTGGAGGTGAGATAGGCAGATTCTCGAGTAAGTACCTTAGTCGCCTCTTATGACACCCATGGGGAGAAATGGGATCGCTCCATGTAAATACTGGTTTTTAGTTGCATTCGCTTAGACTGGAAGCCGACACCAATAGAGTTGGAAAAAGGCGAGGAAGAAGATGATGATGTATATGTGATACATTAATATAATAATTATTATTATTTATTTATTTCCAAAAAAGAGATTACAGACTTAAATTATTAGTTTCACAAAATGGTTTACAACTAGTGGTAGGAAGTAAATACAAATTGAATTTTCTATGCTGTAGAAATCTGTAGACAATATTAAACTTATCTATACATACAAATAAATAAAATTGAAGTGTCTGTTTGTAATTTCGAATTAATAGTGTTTCACTAAATGCATATGAAAGTATATAGATATGGTACCTACTTACATGAAAAAATCATTGTTTTTAAATTTTGTCTGTCCGTCTATCTTTCTGTCTGTTTCTTCCGGTTAATCTCTGAAACGGCTGGACAAATTTTGACGGGACTTTCACAGGCAGATAGCTGATATTATAAGGAGTAACATAGGCTTTTTGTCTGAGTAGCACGTCCCTGTGTGATAATTTCTGAACACCATGCGGGTGAAGCCGCGGGCACAGCTAGTACATTATGAAAATATCTCAATGTTTTGTCAGGTCGTACCGAACAAAGCAAGGGCGGGTCGCTAGTTTATAGATAAAGTACGGACTTAAAGAGCCCAGTTACTCGGACACTAAGCTCTCTTAGTAAGCAGCCATCAACAGATTATGTAGGATAACATTTATCACGTTCGATTCGACCGGTGTGGGTCAGTGAGATAGCCCGTGGGGTTTATAAGAGCCGTTTAAGATTACCTACTATAACTTGTCCATTGTTACTAAGACGTAAGATTATTAGTAATGAGTCTACCATCTGAGACATGAGTCTATATTTTGTAGAATATAGAATACAATAGAATAGTGTGGAATAACCCAGAGTTAGATATTTATTTGCGTCATGTTTACCGCAAATAAACTTACCTACTTCGTTTCTTTTTCTTCTGATAATGTACACCATACAAATTATAGATATGAATGTTGTTTTTTTTTATTTAGGTGACACAATTGACAACCTTTTTGCTTAGGAAGATGCACTAAGCTACAAATTATCTTACATTTTTTGCGTCAGGTTGTATATTATATAAATATCTTAAATATCTTAGGACAACCAACACACCGTTATCTCATCCCAAACTAGGCAGAACCTGTACTATGGCAACCAGACAACTGATAAATATACTTATATATGTCTAAATACAAACTTAATATAGATAAAATACACCCAGACACAGAACAAATGATTGTGCTCATCACTCAAAGATTTGTCCTGGGTGGGAATCGAACCACTAGACTAACAGGCCAGTCGTATCTATACATACAAATAAATAAAATTGGAGTGTCTGTTTTTAATATTAAGATAACCACTTTTTACTAAGTGTATATGGATGTATACACGATACATATACCAAAACAACATTTTTTACAATTTTTGTCTGTCTGTCTGTCTGTCTGTCTGTCTGTCTGTTCGTTCCCGCTAATCTCGGAAATGGCTGGACCGATTTTGACGGGACTTTCACTGGCAGATAGCTGATGTAACAAGGAGTAACTTAGGTTATTTTTATTTTAGAAAGATTCTTTTATTTTAGAAAAAAATAACTATCTTCGAAAACTACGCTGACATACGTCTCAAAATTCGTAAAACCCTGGCTGAATCCTACGAAATAGATCAAAATAATGTACTACAGTATTGTACACCTTAAAAAGGCCTACAAAAATGTTCTCAATGGTATATGTCTATCTCTTAGGGATAACCCACAATAACCATTTTTTATCTTTTACTTTTTACGAGAAATAAGGGCTTATTTACGAAGCGATTTTAAGCAATACAGCATTAATCCTTATCCAATTAAGTACCTTAAATACATTGTGCATTTAATATAGATCAATATGGCCCTTTACAGCATTTAATTTAAATGAATATCTTAGAAGATATTAGAGATTTAAAAAGTGGGCGCAGAGCGCGTTGGCAGGGGCCGGGTAGTACAGGATAAGTAGGATTGTAATTCATATTACTTTGGCTTCAAAGTAATTGCGAATATCATGTGTGTTCATTATACTCAAAATAAACCTAATAGTATTATTTCAAGTAAGAGACCGCGAAATTGCTTAGATGTTTAGATTTTTGGATGTTTGTTTCTCAATGATGCAAAGACGGCCAAACGGATTTAGATCGAATTTGGCACAAAGATATATTATATCATGGATACGTAACAGATAGGATACCTACTTTATCCCGGTAGTAGGTTCCCGGGTGTTATTTTCCGACAGCTATACGGGCCAAGCCACTGGCAAAAGTACTATTCCTATAATTAAGTTCGGTGTCTGGTAAATGATTGAGTGTCTGTATAGGTAAAATAGGAGCGTTAAGAAAAACCAGGAAGACTTATATTCAACTAAACCAAGCCCTATGTCACAGTCTTCTTACTCTGAATACTATTACTTTTATTTTTAAAACACCAACACACATGATGTTCTCATAAACTATGAATCCTAAGTAATATGAGTTATAATCCTACTACTAATAATATTATATACTAGCTTTTGCCCGCGGCTTCGCCCGCGTGGATGTCGGAAATTAATGCAAGAGGACGTACTACCGCGATAAGAATGTGTTATTCCAAGTTATATAGGTAGTATAGACTCTGTGTGCTATTTTATATCCAGATCCATTCAGCCATTTTTGCGTGATTGAGAAACAAACATCCAATCATACATATTTTCACATTTATAATATTATTAGTAGTAGGATTATAACTCATTTTACTTAGGATTCATAGTTTATGAGAACATCATGTGTGTTGGTGTTTTTAAAATAAAAGTAATAGTTTTCAGAGTAAGAAGACTGTGACATAGGACTTGGTTTAGTTGAATATAAGTCTTCCTGGTTTTTCTTAACGCTCCTATTTTACCTATACAGACACTCAATCATTTACCAGACACCGAACATAATTATAGGAATAGTACTTTTGCCAGTGGCTTGGCCCGTATAGCTGTCGGAAAATATCACCCGGGAACCTACTACCGGGATAAAATAGGTATCCTATCTGTTACGTACCCATGATATAATACCTATATTTTTGTGCCAATTCGATCTAAATCCGTTTGGCCGTCTTTGCATCATTGAGAAACAAACATCCAAAAATCTAAACATCTAAGCCATTTCGCGGTCTCTTACTTGGAATAATACTATTAGGTTTATTTTGAGTATAATGAACACACATGATATTTGCAATTACTATGAAGCCAAAGTAATATGAATTACAATCCTACTTATCCTGTACTACCCGGCCCCTGCCAACGCGCTCTGCGCCCACTTTTTAAATCTCTAATATCTTCTAAGATATTCATTTAAATTACATGCTGTAAAGGGCCATATTGGTCTATATTAAATGCACAATGTATTTAAGGTACTTAATTGGATAAGGATTAATGCTGTATTGCTTAAAATCGCTTCGTAAATAAGCCCTTATTTCTCGTAAAAAGTAAAAGATAAAATGGTTATTGTGGGTTATCCCTAAGAGATAGACATATACCATTGAGGACATTTTTGTAGGCCTTTTTAAGGTGTACAATACTGTAGTACATTATTTTGATCTATTTCGTAGGATTCAGCCAGGGTTTTTCGAATTTTGAGACGTATGTCAGCGTAGTTTTCGAAGATAGTTATTTTTTTTCTAAAATAAAAGAATCTTTCTAAAATAAAAATAGCCTAAGTTACTCCTTGTTACATCAGCTATCTGCCAGTGAAAGTCCCGTCAAAATCGGTCCAGCCATTTCAGAGATTAGCGGGAACGAACAGACAGACAGACAGACAGACAGACAGACAGACAAAAATTGTAAAAAATGTTGTTTGGTATATGTATCGTGTATACATCCATATACACTTAGTAAAAAGTGGTTATCTTAATATTAAAAACAGACACTCCAATTTTATTTATTTGTGTAGATGTGAAAATATGTATGATTGGGTGTTTGTTTCTCAATCACGCAAAAATGGCTGAATGGATCTGGATCGAAAATAGCACACAGAGTCTATATTACCTATATAACCTGGAATAACACATTCTTATCGCGGTAGTACGTCCTCTTGCATTAATTTCCGACATCCACGCGGGCGAAGCCGCGGGCAAAAGCTAGTTGATTAATATAAATATGATTCATCTTCATCATTTCAGCCGTAAGACGTTCACTACTAAAAATATTATTCACAACCGTAACAAATATGGCTTTACAGATTTATGTACACCGGATCAAATTAAATTAATACTTACTATATGTTACGTATTGATATCGAAAACAAATGGAATAACAAAAAAACCGGCCAAATGCGAGTCGGACTCGCGCACCGAGGGAACTGTATAAACCTGTAGTGTTTAATACCACTACGGTCTGGCTGAATCCGTTCTCAGATATATTATGGTGTTATCTTTTGGGGTAACTCGACTAATAGAGAAGTAGCCTTTAAAGCACAAAAAAGATGCCTTAGGGCGATGTTTCATTTGAAAACCACGGTCAGCTGCAAACCTTATTTTATAAGACACAAAATTTTAACATTACCATCTATATACATTCTGGAAACGATTATATTTGTCAGGAAAAATCCAAAATTATTTCCGCGCAGAGCAGATCAATTTCCCAGGAACAGGCGGGACCAAACGCAACTATTTGTACTTCCCTGTAGGACTGCACTTATGCGCAAAAGCGTTTTTCATATGGCTCCAGTCATATACAATAAGATACCTAAAAGTTGGATGGAGCTCAATAACGTGCACTTGAAACGAAAACTTAAGTCATATTTAGTAAATAAAGCTTATTATAACATTAACGAGTTCCTAGACGAAAAAATTGTATTGACATTGTAGCTTATTTTATTTGATTATTATTATTTTATTTGTGTTTATTATTTTCAATGACATTGTTGCGTTATTTTTAGATTTTTATTATTATTTTGACATGATTATTGTATCAATCTTTTACAAACTTATTTTAATTTTAATGTTCTGATTGATTTATTGTTATTTTAAATTTGCCACAATATTATTATTATTATTTCATTGATTCGTTTTTTTGCTGTTTTAAGAGAATGCTTTAATAATAATATGTTTTTATATTTGCACGTCACATCATGTGGGAAACATGTCAGTACTTTCAATGTTTTGATCATCTTGCATGCATGTTTTTCTGTATGTATGACACATGTTTAAGCAAATAAATATTATCTTATCTTATCTTATCTTATCTTATCTTACGCGTTCATGAGGAAAGGGGTAGTAAGTTTAAAATTATTAATTAGTAACTAAAAATTTACGGTTTTCGCAATTTTTCCTTTATCTGTGCTATAAGACGTTGCTTCGTACCAAATTTCAAAACTCTATATCGACTGGAAGTACCCTTTAGGTTTAGATTCCCTTGCGAGTTTCGAAAATTTGCAGAAATTTGTGGCATAAACGGCTATATCTTTTGATTGCGGTTTCACAGCTCTAAGGGACAGTACACTTGAGTATTTGATATAAATTTCAACTTGATACCTCCACGCGTTCTGAGAAAGAGGGTCTTGACAGACGGACGGACGGACGGACGGACAACAAAGTGATCCTATAAGGGTTCCGCTTTTTCCTTTTGAGGTGCGGAACCCTTAAAAAATTGTTTCATCATTCAATGAGCGAATGTACCCGTAATCGATCAGCTGTTTTTATTGCTGAATGTTTCGCGGAACTTTGATATTTTGTTATGAATTTCCATAAATCTTAACATAACAACATATCCCTCCAAGACAACCCTCTACTGCCAGGGTCGACAGATTTGTTCGAAAGAGTTACCGTGGCCCTGGCATATGGGCAACTGAAGCAACACGGGTGGGTTATAGTCAGTAAAAGTCTGACACGCCCTTTCGCTCCACCCTAGAGCGGGAGACGTCATTTGATGGTTTCCCACCCAGAAAAAAAAAATATACAACTCTCTAAGATCATAATAAAATCCCATTCAATGCGTTTTTCATGAAATAGCCATTCAATGGGATATATTAAATAAACCTGAATGAATGATTTTATTTCTGTAAATACATATTTGTGTGATGGTCGTAAATTATATTTTGTTCAACATATAACCTAACACTGACCTACATGTTGCAAATCGAATTTTGTGGACTACCTTGGCGCTATCACTAAACATACTTTGGATGTAGTCAATGGGCAGAAAGAATGACAATACTGCAGATGCTGTAGGTTCATGATGAGTAGATAAATAGATTACATCATTCCTCTATGAAAATCTTAATAGTTAAGTCAACAACATCCTTGAGACGGCTTCGAACATGTGTTCGGCCTGGAGTTTTTTCGCCATTTTATTTTTGAATGGATCTCCAACCCTATGAAAATGGAGAGTCAAAGAATAAAAGCCTATTCAGGTATATTTGAAGAAGATGCTGCGACCATCTAATACTCCAGGCAATCACTGTTTTTATTACTATATCCTCTTCCTCCTGTGGAAGAGCGGAGTCTCCTAACACAGACTTTTACTTTAAAGGAGGCTCCAATCGCTAGTTGTTAAGTTTTACTTGATCAAAATAATAAATATTTTTTCTTTACTACGTTCCAAGACAAGTTTGCCGGAGCGAGCGTGTTCAAGAATATAGAAAATCGTTTTAAGCTTGCTACTGAGATAAATCCATTGTTTATGCAAACTCCAGTGATACCTCCAATCAGATAGTCTGTCTCATCAAGCGATTACCAGCTTACCCAAAATCCGTACATTTTACACTTAGATGCAAATTAAATCACCTTAAAGGTCTGGCCAAACTGAGGAGAATGCCGCGCGGGATGCTGGATATAATTTACCCACGCTGATTGTCATGAGACAGTTTCCGCAGAAGAAATCTTACTGGTAATTCGAGAGATAACCACCTACATACAAACTTACAAAAAAAAATGCCCTTTTTTATAGTTACTCTGTCTGTATGTTAAATTTTCACGTCTAGACCTCGGAGCAGATTTTGAAAAAATAAGATATGGATATTAGCTGGCATCCTGGGCACAGAAATAGGGTACTTTTTGTGACTGGTGTAATTTCCGACATACACGCCGTCAAAGCCGCGAGCAGAAGTAAGTAATTAATATTTTAGAATCCCATAGAGCGATATTTTATATTTCCGTACCTACAGTAATATAAATTATAATTTGAAAATTAGTAAAAACAGGCTATACAACGCAACGTTATCAACAACTTTTAGAATGCACGCTCTAAATTAAAACAATAGACGTAGTCAGTCGCGTCCCGCATCGCGCGGGATTCGCCTCAGTGTGATCATAGCTTAACGCCTGTAACGCATGTTTGCAAGGAACTCGGTAGGTACCGTTATCTTGAAATTAGTACCGGTGGATTAGCAGTACCAAAACACTGATGCCTGAAACGATTCCTCCTAATCCTTTACGAGGGTGTGTGAGATATTGCTATGGTGTTTTTGGCCCGTTTCCATAGTTTGCTGAAAGGTGAACATTTATTGAGCAGGAGGACATAAACTAGCTATAGTTAATTCTCCATGAGATTAGTAGAGGGATGCTTTGATAAGATAATGTTGTACATGATAATTAACCGACGAAAAAAAACGGAGGAGGTTATCAATTCGACGCGTATATATTTTTTGTATGTTTGACCACGCATAACTTTTTACATAGTAGTCCGATTGTAATAATTATTTTTTTATTGGAAAGCGTATACTCCGAAGGTGGTCCCATATAAATTTGGAAAACAAAATCGAACCCTAAGGGTCGGAAAACAGGGGATGATTGATTGTTCACTCACTGATTGTAATGTATAACCACGCATAACTTTGTACAGAGTAGTCAGATTTTGATAATTCTTTTTTCATTGGATAGGATATACCTTGCCAAGTATTATTAGTACATTAAAGCCATTAAAAAAAAAAAAAAAAACGTTTTTAACAAAAACTTAAACCGCCGAAAAAACAGAAAAGCAAAAAAATAATAAACCTTAAAATTTTGAGTCGGCGCTAAAAATTCAATGAACAAAGATCACTCAAAGCGCCGAATCATAATTTTAAGGTTTATTATTTTTTGCTTTTCTGTTTTTTCGGCGGTTTAAGTTTTTGTTAAAAAGTTTTTATGTTAGCAGATTCATCAGTTGTATAAAAAGTAGCAAAGCAGCAGTAGTAAGGTTTTTAATAATTATGAAGCCAATTTCTATAGTAACGGCATGCATTAGGTTGGCAAGATTTAACCCTGTAGCTAGAATACATTTGGGCATCGGGCAGATACGTCACTCCACGGTCCACTGTCGGTAGTCCACTATGAATGTACTTAAATGAGCCCTGATTATATTTCTTATATTTTTTTTGGACTGGCCTATTAGTCTAGTGGTTAGTTACCCTGACTGCTAAGGCTGAGGTCGTGGGTTCGATTCCCACCCAGGACAAATCTTTGTGTGATGAGCACGATCTTTTGTTCTGTGTCTGGTATAATTTATCTATAATATGTATGTATTTAGAAGTATATAAGTATGTTTATCAGTTGTCTGGTTGCCATAGTACAGGCTCTGGCTAGTTTGGGATCAGATAACGGTGTGTTGGTTGTCCTAAGATATTTATATTTTATATTATATTTATTTTATAGATAACACGATAGCCATCTGTTTGGATTTGCTTACCTACTTTTGTTAAAGTTTCCCTATTCAACGTAGCGTTATTAAGAAACAGGTGTTTCTCATAGGGCCTAGGCCATACTTATGCAACACCGATGGTCAGTAAGTAGAAATAGTAGTCGTACTTATAGTTTTATTAAGTGCGTTATTTACGTTGTTGAGTAGTTTTTTTTAAACATACGAGGCAATAGATAAGCCTTCTGAATAATTCAGATTCTAATAGATCTGGTAATATTATTATACTTAAAAATAATAGTTCAGTAACCACTATTGAGCAGAGATGGCCCAGCGGTAACGACCGCGATGTGTAGGCAGGTCACAGGTTCGAACCCAGACAGGAGGTTTACTTTGTGTAAAATTTTTTTCATCACCATCACTACTTCTCTAAAACGGTGAAGGAATACATCGTTTGGAAACCGGCATGTCTTAGAACCAGCACCACCACACCACTAAAAATTCGAAGACGTGACAACGAACCCGCACTGAGCTCTCAGAGAGAGGATGCCTGTGTCCCAGCAGTGGGAACATTATAGGCTGTCTTAATGATATTGATCTAATTTTGCAACAATCGGTCGATTTTGATACTGTTTGTTCCAGACGCTCAGCTGCAATCTGATCATGCTCTGACAGATTAGCTCTTCAATTTTCCATGAGTAAGATCTTCCAGAGTGAAATCGTCTTTGAGTTAGTTCAGATAGACCGGAAAAGTCACAATGCAAACCCAGATCAACCGAGTCGCGTGTGCGCGCGAGCCGACTGTGTCCATATTCTTACAATTTTCTTCTTTAGGCTGTGCCAATACGGTCTATTTTCATTGGAGCCAGTAAATTCAGGCATTTTTCGTTGTCTGCATTGACCCTTAGTTATCTCCAGCATTGTACATGACTAGTCAGTATTTTACGCTGTAGGTATAATGGCAGTGAGCATCGAATTAGAGCTCAAAAAATTTTTTGTTTTTTTTTTCACTGACCTACTTTTGTTTCGCCTATTCTTTTTACTTCGCTCATTCTTTTTTTTTGTCGCTTATTCTTCTCTTTTTGTTTTCTTACTCTTTTGTGTCACACTTTTTCTTACAGTTTCGGTCTCTGCGAAACCAGCATTTTACCAGGTATAAAAAAATGGGATAATAAACTTGAAATAAAACGCAGATATATTTTTTATAGATTTTATTTATAAAGGTTTCATTGTATTTATCGTAGGTATAGTGTCATTTGAATATTTCATAGCAAAATCACCTTTCCAATCGATAATGTGTAGTAGGCGATTACGTATAAATTAAAAACAATGGTAAGTATTAAAAAGAAGATGCTGACAACTGAACAAGAGCTTTTATGGCTTACAAATTCACTGAAAGCCTACGGTACAATTAGTAGAAAATGAAGAGTAACTTATTGGGTTATTTAATTGTGCATTAACTAAAATAGAAATAGGTAAATTATTAAAAATTATTCTAACTTATAAGTTAAAAGCTGCTAAACATAAATTGTAAAAAACCTGCTTAAATAAACGATAAATATCGTTTATTTAGGCTTGGTAAAATAAACGATTTGATTATGGATTTATTTCAACTATTTCAGTTAATGTTTACTACAACATTTACGAATTCAGCCGGCTCTAATAATATTTCTGCCGACTCGTAAAAATATGGTACGTTCGACCAAAAAGCAGGCAGGGTTAATTGAGGTTGCACTCACGAACTAATGTAAAACCATTAGCAAGTCATAGGAATGTAACTCTTATCGCGGTACGGTACGGTATAAATTAGAATAATTGCCGAAAGTTTTTTCAAAGTCACGGCATTCTAATTTCTATTATATTTCAATGAGATATGGGTTACACTGTAATGAGATAGTAATGGTTTTACGTCGTTGACATTTGATCGTGAATGCACCGCTTTGGAGAATGAGGAGACACCGGCCGCGCCCTACATGCCGCTACAAGGCAAGCCGGACGACGCTCAGCCAACGAACGCTCGCTAAAATAATTTCCATTCAATAACAGTCAAACAAAATTGGACTAAACAACAAGGAATTTGTACTTTGGGAGATGATGATATATAGAGAATCGACTAGGTCCTCATCAAAATGAATATTAAATACTTAATAAACATTGTATCCATAATATATAATATAAGCAATATAAAACGTAACATAATCGGAATACTAGACAATAATATAAATTCTGCTAAATAACTGAAATAATTCAGGATCATCGCCAATGTGGGCTGGAGTGGCTTGCGAGGGTAGTTGGACCGCGGGCAAGTCAAGATGGTGCAGCCGACGGTACCGACTAGAAACGGCTTTCGAAGAAATCACGCGATCCGCAAGCCTCTCCAAAACACAACAGTCAATACAGAATTGTCTAACAATATCATAAATCGAATAAGAATTAAAACTTTACTAAGATTTTGTACCGAAAAATGTATCTAGCGTCGTATTAAAATGATATGCTTGCGAACAGCAACACTTTGGTATTAGTTAGATCACATGCAGGGATGCTGCCCGCTCGTCACCCACGAAAAGGAAAACAACAAAATGCATCCCGAGTACCGAGTTGAGCCCACTACACATTCTGCTATTGATCAGTGTTGGCCGCATTCGGTAGTACATACTGCGTTTATCAATATCATATTTTAAAAAATTCACAACATCAAGCCGTATAAAAAACATTAAGCATTATTAACCCTACTACCTCAAGAACTCTTTTAAAGAGCAAACTTACGTCTATGTTCGTAAATTAACACAAAGTTCGCCCAAACGGCGCAAATATCGGATCCGTATAAAATATAACATAGTTTTTTTTTTCGCCTCTCCAGTTTTATTACAATTTTCTGAAACATTCTTACCATCTAAACTTCTCGCTTTCCCAACGTTACAATAAAGACAATACAACGCTCACTATCGTTACAAAAGTTAATAGCTTTTCAGCAATATATTTTTTAAATCGTTACAAAATGGAACTATCTTTCATCTTAACTTTTAATCAGAATAATCTTATAGTTTTATTTGTGCCAATTCCTTACGCATCGACTTCGAATATACAAAAATATACGTTGTGACGTATCAAAGTTTTTTTAAATAATATCAATTTTCAATGGTATAGACGTATTTTATTTTTAAAACGACCCTTACAATAATTCAAGCACTTATACTTTACTTAAAATTAATCAATTGGCGTTTTCCATCTGAGCATCTCAGCATCGTTCCACGACTCCAACCTTATTTCAGTTAATTGTAAGTAAACAAGAGATCAATATAGAAAAGAACACTTACATAAGAAACACATGACCACACTCAATATTAGTAAATATTACGAAGATATCCGTTGTACCTACACAGGACAACGGAAATATTATAAAAAAACGAAGTTATTCACTCATTCAAACGTACTTAATCGATACACATAGTTATAAAAATGCTTCATTAGTTGAGATGCTTTCAAAAGACTTAGATTATGCCATTCAGTCTGGCAGCGCTACTGCGCTTCTGTATTTTTTGCCTGAGACAAGCCATCGATCATTTTGTGCGGTAATTACTTTGATACGGCATTAGCTAACGATCACACGAACTATATAAATTCGCGGCGAGATATTTAGCGCCCTGGATTCAAACTGTCGGTGTCTAACTGAGCATTCAGAATCCGAGCGCGAGTGAAGAATCCGAGCGCGAGTGAAGAATCCGAGTGCGAGTGAAGAATCCGAGCGCGAGTGAATCTCAGCGCGTCAAATAAACACAGTGTTTAATTTTCAACAAAATCCAGTGTGCAAAAGATCCCGCCGCTATTTTGTAACGTCCGTGGGCACGTAGGCTTACACTTCAAATATTTCACTTACATTTCTCCGTAACCAGGATCAACGAAGCGAATAGTCCGCGGTTACATTAAAATGCATCGATTTCTTGCCGTCGTTTTTACATTCCGATAAACGAAAACGTATCTCCAATTACAATGACTTTTGCAAAGCATCCAATCAAATAGAAATGCACAAATAGTTTAAAAGACATACTAGCCTAATTACAAAAATGACCTTAGAGTTGTATGTCAAAAGTTAACAAGTAACCTTGAACATTGATTTGTTAAAATCCTTCAAAAATGTCGAAGACGTTCGGTTAACTTTACTTCTTAACATTGGACACACAATCGGTCTTACACAATACCTATTATCGCTGTGATACACGTATACGAGATCAGAGTCTCGGTTGTCTTACAAAAATACTACATCTACAATTCCAGTAAAAAAGTATATTACTTGACGTTTAATTTTATGCATAATACATATTAATAGAAAAAGTTTTATCACTAATTTTACTTGTTATGTTTACGAAAGTACAAAAGTTTTAAGTTATTACAAATTATGACACCCATACCCTGATGCACCCCGCGCGTTACGTAGTTATAGTTTTAGTCTAATCGCTACGTAATAACTTAGTTATTATCTTTACCCAATTCGTCAGATTATCACCAATTTTATAAACGTGCGTACGAAATGTATCGGCTTTTACGTCGGGAGCCCTATTCACGAGACTTGAGAACACTAACTTGTATTGACTTCCTCCGCCCGTCGGGGTCAACCGCGACTGGGGCTAATGACTGTTATGAAATATCTTCTTTCACAATCGTATCGTATCGCATTTGATAGTTGAGAGCTATTAGCAGTCAGTATCTGATCGTACGCTTCAGTCTAAACCTCAAGATGAACTGCAATTGCACTTACTGGTCCGTCTAAACTACTAAATGCGTACGAGCGCGACCCTAACCCTACCTATACAAGTTCATACAAAAGTTTAATACAAACTTACTACTCCGTGTAGAAAATATCGAGTATCAAAATATAATTAACATGTTTTTGATTTGCATCTTTTCACTAACCAATTACAGCCGTATACTAGAATCAGCCAATGCGTTTTGGAAAATTTTTGAGCTTGTGGACGCCGGGTATCATTCGGATGCTGAATGTCACATTGATAACCTGCCTCGGACCTAGGTCCACCCTACACGTTCACGTAACGCGAGATACTAAAGCGACATCCTACAAAAATATCTATGTGATGCTAGACGCGTTCACTCATAAAGTTCTGTTGAAAAATAACTGCGATTAATAAACAGAATTTTCTGTTTTATGTGACAACAACATGCTTAGTAACAGCATTTGTTATTGGTATTATAGAGACATAAACATGCCATCAACGAATTTGCAATTCAAGTTCAGTTTTATTTGGTTCGTACAACAGAATCTTATGCAGTGGAAACGCGACGTATTTCTACCGTTAAACATTTAATGACAAAGGCAGGCATTACATCGAAGTGCGTATATCTACGTTACATATCACGGGAAGAATTTAAGTTTAATTTCACATACTTAGCGTGGCGCGAGCGCACCTATGACCAGAATGTACACCATTCGTAATAACAATACTCGCTTGGCACGAGATTAATTATCGATAATCATTATAAAGAATAGAACGACACGTTGACTAATTTAATGTTAAGTGTGACCACATACTTACATCAACATTCACACCAGTTATTATTAAAGAAAATCCTACGATTCTAAATAAGAACTACAGTGGAAATAAGATTTGATTAACCTATATTCAAAAGCGAGACATAATACCTATAGATCAACGTATATTATGCCGATGACATAGTCCTACTTACAGAGTGCTAGAGGTACGATGTACGATTTCTAATATCAATAAAATATGTGTCATTAAATAATGTAGATCAAAGTATTATAAGATATATATCGTTTTTTTTTCCTTTTTTTTTCTTATAATAATTAACAATTTTGCTCCTAAATTTTAACGAACGTAAAACAAAATACCTTTTATATAAAACCAATAAAAATGTTAATATTAGGTACATAGTTCTGAAAACAAAAACAATTGCAGTTATATTAGGATTACAGCAACTATTTCATAAAGATTATCTAAGTGAGGATTACTTTTATTAATATGTATTTGATTTACTTTATAAAATTTGCAAAAGTAACAAATTGTTTCTTTGTACTTTTAAGCAATTCACTAAATTACACCACATCAAAAATTCAACATGAAGAAACTCGATTGTCGGTGTCTAAATAAATTGTCATTAATTACAAAATTTAACAAATATGTGCAAATAAACTAAGAAAGTTTGCAACGTTTGTGTTAATTAGATTTTATAATTAAAACTGAACAAGTAACTAAGTGTCTAAAATATGAATAATCAAACATATTCAGATAATGTACCTTTGTACGAAAGTTAGGAAGAACCGAACTATTGTACGGATAGATGTTCTACAAACATCCCTGGACTATTCAATTATCTACACAACCTTTGAAGTGTCAATAAAATCTTCAAAATAATAAACATACTCTAAAAGAGCTCAATTTGTAGGGGAGCTTTAAAATGAGGTTATATTTTTAAATAAATGGGACAAATACTGGTAAAAAGTTCGACTGTTCCCGACGTAGTTGAATCCCAGGATATTTTTCTTCAGTGGCTTCGATATACATTTACTCTGGATTGTATATTTTTGCAGAGACTAGAATACACAACTTTGTGACCGTGTGTACTCGACGACTCATAACTGTAAATATTCTCTAAACACAATTCAATTTCGGTAGCCACTCTGGTTGACACTATAATTTACTAATTTTTTTTGTTTGTATCTAAAGAGGTAATGTTGTCAAAGATCAATATTGAAACATCTATAAAATATGGAACGATTAGCCTTATTATTGAATCAGAGGTCTTTGATATCATAAACGTCTTACTGGATTTCGTTTTCAAAATACTTTGATTTTGTACGTGGATAGGGGGTCAATGACTTGATACATTATATAAGTCATCGTAAACATGTACCTACTATGATTATACATCTATATATATAGATGGCTCTGTATTTGACTATTAAACAATATGATTTATTTTTTATTATTTTGTGTCGACAACTATGCGACCGCGACTCGAACACACTTCACTTATTTTTGTACATGCTCACCATCAGATGATCTGGTTCTTTTTTTAATATTTTTCTAAATATACCAACAACAGCTCGCTTTAATCTTTTTTTTTTTCAAATACTTTATTGGATACATACATTTATTTAAATGTATATTAAACTTTTAAATATACTTCTATATTCGAACGAGCAAACTTCGATAAAATTAAAACTGATTAACATATGAAGTGTGATCGTTTCACGGCCGGAACGCTTTTAAAATAATTAAAGATCTTTGATATTATTGAAATTATGTACTATGGATTTACTGCTAAACTAGAATTATGCAATAATATCTCATTAAATACTTTCTCTCAAGCATCTGCGTGTAGCCATACTATGATATTTGTCCTGTCTCAGATATAATATTTAGATCTTAGTGTAACTTTAAGCAGAGGATAGAAATTTTTAAAATATTTAAGAGGTATTACAACCACACAAGGCGACTGGCGACTATAGTCCGACGGGATGTGCGCAGGCGACGCTTCAATACAACAACACATTGCATCGTTAAATATTTTATGAAAGCTCTAATTACTGTCAGACTTATTATTTTCTGTCGGCGCGTAAATACTTATGGTCGGACATGTTTTTAAGCTTTAAAGAAGCTGCCAACATTGTTTTAGCGAGTTCCTGTAAATGCGAGGTTGATTCTACGGATGAGATTCTCTTAGGTGATGGTAGCTCCATATATTTCAGCTATCTTTGGATCTCAAACACTCTCTTAATTACATAAAAAACTACTGAATAAATGCCAACACTGATTATAAGCTACTAGTGCATTTCAACAAATACTTAAGCAGATGTTTCGTGCTGTTCAATCTTGTGTCTTATTTCTAAGGACATAGAGGCCAGTCTGCCGTCCACTCAAACCGTGCCGTGATGACGATGACGTATGAGGTGCAGTGATGCGGATGATGGCGTGATGCGCTATGAAGATGACCTACAACTACGCAACAGTACCAACTAGTCGTAGTCAGTCCAAAATAAGAGCGAACATATACATCTTGCCTGTTTCGATCGTGTACGTAACCTTTATTTGGTCTGACAAATGGTATGCGCCGACTAGAACGAGTTGATACTTGGGATAATTTTTATTTACTTAGTGTCAACTAAGATTAAGAAAATTTAAAATATCCGATTCTATAACGTCTTTAATGATTTTAGTTGGTTTTTTTTTTTATTAAGAATATTAATGACGACTGACCTTTATAGGTACTTTTAAAGTTGTGAAAAAAAAAAACAGAATATGTAATGTCGCAACCACCTATTGTCAGACCACTGAAATTCAGCGTAATAAATCGAACCAGAACCAGATAATGCCTCGATAAAGATTAGTAAAATGTAAATGGCAGTATCAATTTAAGAAGAATGCAAAATTTTTCCCTATAAAAGTGTCAAGTCTTCATTAGAATTATTGCCTAACATTGCGGATACCCCGCGGATACTATCACTTTTTTCTGTATACATCCCTATCGCCTAACTATCCGCACCACTTGTATTAGCTGTTTTAATTTCCATTAAACACTAAACACGCACTATTACTAAGAATTATCACTTGTAATCACTTTGCGAGTAATAAGTATCAAATGTATAAAAACCTTACCTAAAACATTAACGTTAAACAGTAATTACTGAGTAAATCCGCGCATCACTTATATGTTTAGTAAATGTCGAAGCGGTAATTACTTAAATAAATAGACATCCATGGTAATATGAAAAAACCCTTAAATCTAAACTATTCAGATAGCCAAACGTATAGACGTTAATATTTGAAAAAAAAAAAACATTCTTAATTTAAAATTAAACATCTGTCTTCTCAATGATTAGCGGCATTCACTTTTTTTATTTAATTTTTTTATTCAAGGAGTATATCACCTTTTTTCAACTGATATGGCACTATTCCAAAAAGTTATATTTGTTTATTTTTTTATAATTCTCCATGCAGTCCGTTAATCACTGAGATATAAATATTTGAAAACATAAGTAAAACAACAATTAGACATTACATAACCCTACAATAAATGTAAGTAATAGTTATAGACAGGCTAATCATATTATTGGTGACACAGCAATAAGGTAAGTACTTACAATTAAAATCCTCTACCATTACTGTTTAAATAAGGTATGTATGCGAAAATAATAATTAGTAAATGAACTGATATTAAAGACGATAACCTAACATGGCATCTTCAGCAGAAGTAGACTTATCCCTTACACTATAAAGTGCCATTTGGTGGGAGGAAATAAAAGTTCACAATAAACCTAAGAAAATATTGTATAACACTTAAGTTAGGTTTAAAATTTTGCTAAAATAAAACATAACTAATAAACTAAATTGAACTAAACAACACTCCACTCGAACGCCCCATCAGATAGGGTCATCAGTATCACTGAAATACAAGGTAATCAATAATTTAAAACTCACGCCTTTAACTCCTTCAAAAGGAAAATACTTCCCAATTTAAGATTGATCCGAAACAAAAAATGCAATTTCTGGCATCACTACACCGCTAATTATTTTTTTTTTTTTCGATAAAAAAATCAACTCCTAATCAACAAAGTGCAGAATAAAATTAAAATAAAATCAATAGTACGATCTAAACTGACACATAAAATTATTTTCAATAATACCAACTTAATTTAACAGAAATTAGTTCTAGCGTACTCGGACGCAATGAAAGTTCAAGAAAAAAACATCGTAACACAGAGGAGTCCAATCGCCGCCACGTCATATCTGTCAATTCACTCCACGAGACCGCGAGATTATGCGATCTGGTTCAAGTATTCCATAAAGTCGTTGGAGAAGAGCTGCAGAGCAGGCTCGTCTATGGGCGAGTGGCGCGGGATGCCGCAGCCAACACCCAGGCGCTCCATGGGGCGTTCAAAAGTGTGCTCCGCGTGACGCTCGACCCTCTCTACGGGTCTGTTACGCAGCGAGGCCAGGTAGCGCTCAGCCAGCGACTCACCCATACTTATGGCCAGCGTCTCAGGGCTGACTCCAAACAGAGACAACGACTCGGTAAGACTCGCAAGGGTAGGTGCGAGGAACTTGGAAGCAGATTCTTCAGCGGGTGGGTCTAGTGAGCGGGAAGCCATGCTGGTGTTGACGACGGGTCGTAGAGCAGGGGGCGAAGCGCGGCGCGGAGGCGACGGCACTAGTGCCCATGGATCGGAAGCAGGGGGGGTGCCGGGAGAGCCTCCCGGCACCGCCGACTGTTATGGCCACTGCTGGAACAGCGGGAACGTCCTCTTGGTGAAGCAGTAGCTCAGCGGCTTGACGAAGTGTGTGTCGAGCACGCGGCAGTGCGGGCACGTCACCGGGTGCGAGTAGTCAGAGTAGTTCAGCCTCTGCTGCGGGTGGAGCAGTGCCTTAAAGCAGTTGTTGCACTGTTGACAATGGAGACACAGCTTTAGTATTGTCATGAACGAAGAAATAAGTTCCAATGTCAAGAATCCCACGGTTTCTAAACACGGATTGATCTTCACCTTCAGTCTCTCAGCGCAGCACGGCGTGGCCATGAAGATGTCATAAGAGTACATGGTGCCGAGCACGAGGGACGAGCCGTCCCACTTCTGTCCGCAGAACCGGCAGCGGATGGTGCGCTCGACGTCATATCGCTCCAGACAGCCCATGCACACGCACGTCAGGTACTGCGTGCGGCCTTCTACTTTCACCTGCAGACAAAAGAGTATTAAATACTCACGTTCGAAGTTTAAAAACCCTCAGAACTATCAGCGCCAGGTCGCGAAAAATTACAATTGGTCAGTTGAGATCAGCCCGGGATTTAGGATTGTGACCAGACTTTAGTCACTATGATGATGAGTCATTCAGTTACTATAGATATCCTAGTGTTAATGTTTTGATTTTTCAATCCACCCTGTTTACCGATGACGGTTTCAAAACCTATGATAAGAGATGAACCTGTAGTGAAGTAAGATACGTTATCTTTATTTATTTTCATTTTCACATTGCGTAATTGAGTTATCAGTGATTTACCTACAAATGTGTTCATGAACTAACTATGTAAGATTCATTCATTAAAGTTAATAATTTTTATATTAACATGACAAGGATCATTATACTACTTCTGCATAGCATTGTTCTACATTATAATACCTGAAAATAATCCATTTATGTAATAATATCAGAAAGCACGCTAAGCCGTTGGATGGCTGACATTCGTAGATCTCTCACTGTCGTTACGGGATCTCACCAAGGGATATCGTGAAGATCAGCTAGGCAGTCGGTCCATGTCAAATATTGATATGTAGCTGCATCCGGTAAGACTGGAAGCCAACCCCAATATAGTCGCGAAAAGGTAAGACAGATGGATTGATCTTTGGATCTTGGTTTTAAAAACTAAATAATTCTTAAAGCTTCGTATGAATGTTGCAGAAACACAGACTGTCGGGGGTTCCATGCTAATTCTAACGCCAAACAAAAGCGAGAAGGCAACTCGTCTCTAATCCGACGAACAAACAACTCGACAGCTCTTGTATGACTATGTTTGTCTTTAAAACAAACTCCAACATGTTATTTAAGTTTTCTGTTTTGTATTCGTATTTTAAACGGCTGGCTTATTGCTGTTTTTTTTTACTGACTCCACAAAAAGGAGGAAGTTCTTAATTCGGCTGTATTTATAATACTCTGAGGTAACACCTCAGAACTCCTTCATTTATTGAACCGATTTGGAAAATTCTTTTTATTTTTGATTTAATGGATATAACTATTTATTTCTAGAGTGGTCCAATTTTAACAAAATCTAATTTTGATGATGGGATTAATGAGGAATTGAGGTAACTCCTCATATAAAATAGGCAATTTTAATGAAAATGGAAATCTAAAATTAAAAAAAAAAACATCTTTCTCAAATCTCTCCTATTTCTAATGGTATGTTGCTAAGTAAAGATATTATTAACTAAGCAGTTTCACTGTGTGGTGCCGGACGTAAAGAATAACAGCACCCCATTGCTTCCCGTGGGTGTCGTAAAAGGCGACTAAGGGACTTACTAGAGAATGGGCAACAGCGTTCTCTATGCATTTTACCACCATACTGCGATCGCCAACCCACCTGCCAAGCGTGGCGATTATGGCAAAGCCCCCCAAATTGGGGGAGGCCTAAGCCGGGCAGTGGACGTCTTACGGCTGCAATGATGAAGCAGTTTCAGTGACTTAAACTTTGATTGCATGAAGGGAACACAAGTTTGCATCAAGGTACAATTATATGGACTTTACACGACTGCGATTACTTTAATTTAGGTTTCTCAGTACTGGAAATCTACTTATCAGATAGTACTTTAAGGACCAATCAATTGACACTTCAAATTTCTCAGTTCAAGAGTCCAGAAAGACGGCATTTTCAATACAGTATAATTGTAATATATTAATAAAACAGTTCTCTTACCTCGACAGCCCCACTGGTATGTTGACGCGGGCTCAAGAAGAAAGTGCCATCGACGAGCGGATATCGGTCGAAGACATGCAGAGTATCCTTGCAGAGTGAGCAGGACACTTTCGGCTTGTGCTGACCCGCCAGCGTCGACAAGATGAAGAGACGCGTGTCATCGTTGCCATGGTTACCCTCGTCCTCGATCTATAACAAAAGAATTCATAGGTGAGTTAAAAGACTGTATTGATGTAAGACGAACATGTGAGAAGTTTGGAGAAGAAAGATTTCTTCATCATCATCATCGTTTCAGGCGAAAGACGTCCACTGCTGGACTTTGGCCTCCCTCAATTTGGAGGAGTTTACCATAATCGCCAAGCTTGGCAGGCGGGTTGGCGATCGCAGTATGGTGGTAAAATAAGTACAGAATGCTGCTGGCCATGCTCTAGTAAATCCTTCAGTCGCCTCTTACGACAACCACGGGAAGAAATGGGATGGTGCTATTCTCTCCGGAAACTTTTCTTGCAAGCTTATAGAACACCCTCAAAATAATAAACCCGCTAATAACCGTAATATTCTACCAAAAACAATAGACAAGCACGACCCTATTCGCCCAGAGCGCAGACGTTAGTGTAAATCCACGCCCGCAATTTCAATATTTCATATCCCAACATTTACATATTACGATTAATGCATCCACCCACGACACTCACCGCAGCAACTCTCCCTACGTTTATAACACAAGTAAATGACTGCATAAAGTTGAATAATGAAAGGCTGAAAGGCAATTACGCTGAATTCGAAGTCAAACAAAGGCTCACGAGCCACGGAGATCGATTGTGAAGCACAATTCGTTCACGTACCAACAATTTGAGAGAGCGTATAATAATGAAAGTTTAACGAGATACTCTTGCAGCGTAGGCACATCGGTACGCCTTAATTAAACATAATATTATGAGCTGTCAAAGCGTAATACGTCCTATCTCATTTTCTACCCGACGTTCGTATTGATTAACAAACCATTGTTCCTCGTTTGGGTGCGACCAAGTCTGGTATAGCCAGACTCGTTCAACATCTGAAATTAATATCATCGGGCAGTTAATTGTCTGCACGCCGACTCCACATGAAACAGAATGCGAGACGCATAAGTAAGGAACTCTTCTTACATTCCAGCGTGCATTTATTGATGCTAAGCATTCCTATCTATTATTAGAGTGACGTCGTGACACCAGGAACACATAAAACGTACCCAGCGAGAGCGTTGACCTACGCAAACAAACTCAGTATGATTTGCAGTATAGTGCAGTGCAGTTTGCCAAGAGACGAGCGGGCGGGGGCGGGCCATCCGGCATAGCAAACACCGACACGATATCTCGCTACCAAACTCCAACATGAGCGCCGTCTATTCCGGTCGTGTCGAACATTTCGTTATTCAACCGATGATCATAACATTCGCCAACGAATGTTAATGCTCCTCTCCATTTGTAAATTGCAATCGTCAGACTATTGTCGTCTGAACGTGATAAATAACTGGCCGCGAGCGCCGCCTGCGCGGGACTCGCGTGATTGATTCAACCGAACAGCTGCTCGCACGACACATAGGTGCTTTATGATTGATAACACTGAATTGCAGGACCACGATGCTGGTGGGAGAAACGCGAGAGTGGTTAATGAAACGTCTATGAATTACTGTGTTAATTAAAACAGCGCTAGACTCGACGCCTTACGACTAATGAGTGACAATTAAATCGTTAAGTGTCGCGCACACGACAGTTTGGTGAGGTTGCAGGTCTCGGTCGACGAACCCGCGGTGACTGCTGCAAACTTGCACAATTTACTTTTGTTCTGCAAGATTGATGAGCACTCCGACGCAGACTATTTATTTACTCAATCCGATCACGCTTTGTCTTGCAATCGTCGCCTTTTATAGTTGTCTACGATGACTCGGCGTGGCAGTAAACCGGCACATAAAACTTTCAGCTGAGTTTAGGTAAGTGCATGTCTCCTAGGTAGGTAAAACTAGTCGTCGCGGCCGCAAATATACGAATAGAGCAAAAAGCGATTTGGTCTAGTATGGAGTCAGTTAACAAGAGTGGGCCGAGCCATTCGACTAGCGTAGACGATCGTAGCTTCCTCTAATTACGTCTACTGAATTTACATAGTGCGGAGAAACTTGGCAGCCAGTAAACTTTGCGGTTTCAATGGTGTCGAAATGTCCCGATCCCGACCGCCATATCCCCGGAGCGACTTCCGTAACAGAGCAGTTTTAAAATAAAATTTAAACCGAAACAAAGAATTTCACATTGTTGGAATAATGCGTGAAGTTGGGATTCGTTGTCGGACGAATTTAATCGTGGCTCTGTTCGTTTGTTTCGATGTTCACACAACAAGAGCGAGAAGAGCTCGTTTCGACGAGGACACGAGAGCTATGGAGAGTGCTCGAAGCGTCGCTAGTACTCCACGTCCCGCAGAACGAATGTACACACATTAAAACTTTCGGAATTGTAGGTGACGCAATAATTAAAGAGCTGTACGGGGTGCCACCCCACGCAGAGCGGGAAATGGAAAACAACAGTATCAGATAAACATTACTTCAATTACATTCCTGGCACTACAGATCGTGTTAAAAACAAACGCTCTCAACTTCAAAATGTTGCCATCACATACCAACAAATGTTTTCCATGTTTGCTGAAAAGTAAAATAAAAATAGAGAAGTGGATTCGCCTTTCATTTGTATTTTCTCTTAATAAACAGTTGCAAAGGTATTCACGCTACATTGTCAACGTCGTTTCCCATTGTTCTTAGTATCTATGTACTCAGTAAAACGTTTGTAAACGAGCTGTTTTATTATAAAACACCAGACATGGACGACCTAAGGTTGAATAACGACGATAAATCTGTATAGTACCTAGGGGTGACTTATTTTTAATTAGCGAAATGAAACTTTTCCCTATTATATTTCGCCGTCGTCGGCACTGAGCACTTAAATATAAGTAGTAAAGATAAAAATTAAATACAAAGCGAAACGAGGGAGAGTGCTGAAGACCGAGAAAAAAATTGTGAAACACCACTGCCAATCCAATTAGTAGCAACAAGATATCCAATACTGTGGATCTGATAGCAGTCAAATTATTTAATTGAATTTTAAATGGCTCGATCCTTGGCAATAACGGATGGTGGTTTCAATTTTTAAATGAAGAAGCTATTCAGACGTTGAAATATTTGGAGTGACGGTGGAAGGGGGAAGCAATTTTTCACCAGTGCCATCTCGAACAATAAGTCTGGGATCGCGGATGGTATTTGTGGTCTCGATACATTTATCGTGACGGCTGCGTTGCGTTCCGCTTCGTGTTTGCCATTGTCTGAGAGCTTCACGTTAATACTTCGCTCTTTGTATAGGAAAATGCATTCTACAGTAATGCAATTGCAGGATTTTGTACAACTTTCCTGTGCTTTCGAGGTTACGACTAGGTTTTGTTTTAGCTTTGTTTAGAAAACGTACCCTCAAATCACAAACCAGGTGTATTCTATGTTGGAAGTACAGAAAGTTTTATCTCCAAGATAAATGAGAATAACACGGTGAATGCTATCTGAATCACTGACAGTAACCTAGCTCCGGTGCACAGGGCAACGCAGATTACAACTTTCTAAAGGAAATTATGGTTTTATTCCATCACGCTGGTTATTCTCAAGCGTAACTGTCTGCTCATCAGTATTCGACAGTCAAAGGACGCAGCGGTTTATGTAAATCTCGAGCATTTATTACGGTTGCAACTCTGTAAATGTCGATACTCGAGGCGAGCGGGAAATTCATGAAGCGAACAATTTGTTAATCTTCGAAAAGAGAAATACCTCAAAGAGGAACGTGAGGGCCGGTATTGAAAGCATCTCGTGTACTCGAGCAATGCTGTCTATACATGCGTTATAAAGTGTAAATATTTCGCAAAAATTCAAATGTCTTGAAAGATATTTTCTCGCGTGAATTAGTCGCGTCCCGACATTCCACATTACGCGTTGATGCGCGATATGAAAGCCGAGATATTGTCGAGTGACAAAAGGCATCTTAATTCGATGCTAACTGGCGTCGAGAAAACTCCTACGTGCAGTACATATATCTTAAAGAGATCTTAAAGTTGAACTATACAACAAAGTCGTTATTATTTTATTGCTCCGTCTCCGAGGGATATGAAGTGTCTGAAGGACCGCGTCTCGAACTTAAGTAAAATTTAGATTCAAATGGGTGTTAAAAATGTTCGAACGGACGGAGTGGGTGTTCGGGGTGTTTTGATGCGATTTTGATGAGGTGCCCCGTCGGACGGCGTGCGAGACTGAACGGTGACATTTTTATTAAAATGTTGTCGGCCAATAAAACCATGTTCGATGAACGAGATGTCGTAAATTCGGCGAAGGTAATTGATTGCGGCCCTGTCCGAATTCACCGACATGTTTGAATGGTGTAATCGGAATGAAAAACGCGATATTGCTAAAAGAATCGGTACGTAGCGAATGTTGTGTGTTCAGTGTTCAGCCGCAGACGAGACGTTCGTTCTCGCTACATGGAAAACTACTTATCCTAACTTCGTTTTATCGTTAGCCGGATTGTTACGTCAGTCAGTGCACATTCAGAGTACGCGTCATTAGTGCCACGTAGATGATGTGCCCTTGTGTTTTATACTTTGCCGTTTTTGTAAATAAAATAACGTGTTTCAATTGTTTTTCGCGACCTTTGTTTTCCATTGTCTATTTAGAATTAGTCCTCATTAGAATCTGAGATATTCTATCTCTATTCTTTGCCTCCTATAGATATAGGTTACCTATACGTAGGTATTGTTTGGAAATTGAACAGTCTATGTTAATTAGTTATCTGTAAATTAATGCAATTAATATAAGGATACTTAAATTGCAGTGTTTCAACATCAGATCTTGGATGTTTGTTGCTCAATGTTTTCTTTTTTAGTTAAAAATATAAAGGACATGGGAAAAAAATAACCAACATGACAAGTTTGGGAAGAAATGACGATAACTCGATGTAGGCCAGCGTCCAAAAAAAAAGATTACAGCTAGATTTTATTTACAGCTCAAAAAGAGCAAATTTTTCTTTATTATCAATCAAAATAATTTAAAAACATCCAATTCAATTTCTGATGTTCCAATCACAAAAAAAAAACGTTTGAATTCAAACGTGGAACAGACTAAAAAAAATAAGTATTCCATTTTCAATTTACACAAACATTCGTGGATCCCGCCACTATCCATCATTTTAGGTATTTCGAGTAGCCAAACTCATTCGCTTAGCAAACATCAGCGGAGCGTTTACTCAACTAGTTTGCTCGTACATAAGTTAACATGCAATGTTCATGAATACTCCACGAAGAGCATCATATCTATGTTTACCGAACTCAAAAAAACTGTCTAGCTACCTCTAAAATGAAGCCATCGAATTCCCAGGAGACACAACAAGACCAAAAATTTTGCTTCAATATTACGTTATTAAGCATAAATTTTTAGTCGACAAAGGACTAAAGCTTGGTCCTTTGTTGACTAAATATTTATGCTACCTTTTAAGCACCACCGTCCCATTTCTTCCCGTGGGTGTCGTAAGAGGCGACTAGGGACTTACTAGAGAATGGACAGCAGCGTTCTCTATGCATTATACCACCATACTGCGATTGCCGACCCAACTGCCAAACGTGGCAATTATGGCAGACCCCCCCAAATTGGGGGGGGGCATGTCCAGCAGTGGACGTCTTTCGTTTGAAATGATGACGATGATACACTAAATTATTTCTTAATCAGCGACACTACCCGCTCCGTCTGAGAGCTATCAAATCCCACCATTATCGTCGGCTGTGAAACGTTCAAACGAAAAAAATATCAATAAGAAATCGATTAAGTTATCTCGATAATCGGAATCGCTTCACCGTAAGGAAATATTTATTTACATTGGGACGAGTTATAAGTGTTGTTGCGATATTTCTGTCAACGTGGTCGGCCACGTGCGCTTGCGCAGACAGCTGAGTCAATAGATTCATGTGTATGTAGAAATGGCTGGGTACTGTGTGGTATAGTGAAATCTGACCTTATCTTAAATGTTTGCTGTCTGAAATAGCTACAATGGACGTTGTTGTGTGATGTGCTGAGCACTTTTCTTGCATCATATTTGCGACTGTTGTTAACAGCGGAATCTGACTTGATATTAGGCAGTTTTTTTTAAAGTTATTTCCGTTTTCAGTTTAGAAGTTGACACAAATGTTGAACTCGTGAAACGCAAGTTTAGAAAATATTTGAGTGTGGTTTTGTACCTACTACATGTTTTAAGTTTAAGTCAAAAGTATTGGATCAGGAATAAATCTTAAGAATTGAAATAAAGGTTACGCTATAAATAGGATATCGGAATCACCTTTACGCGTCATATTATTGAAAATATAAACTAGATGGAGTCGACATTTCCTGTCTGACTGGAAATGGTGAAACAAAGTCAAATGTCAACGTCTCTTTTAAAGTCCAGATATAATCTTGGTCAGATTATGCGAAGACAATGTCGCTTAGTGCCTGAAATGGTCTTTTGCGAAAAGAACCACAAAGGTTTGTTTGAGTGGAGTAGTCCAGCGGTGCGAGATCGGCCTCTGTAATAATCTTGAGTCACACATTTTATCACGGTTTATGTTCCCAAACTGTGATTAAAATGTGTGATTCAAGCCTATCACACTAGGCCGTGCTCGCTTCGCTGTCAGTGTAAGCATTTGTTCGCTAATCGTGTAGCTCAACTCTGCGCCAAAGGAACTCTATGACTCAAATGACCAACTCTAGCAAAGCAAAGATACGAGCGATATTTTCGGTACGAAGTATGAATCGTTACCTGCAAGTAAACAGCTTTATTATTTCCAACTGCAATCGTATTACCCGTAAATTGTATTTTTACGACTTGTTTAAGGGTCTGACTCATGTTCTTACGGTCGAACGAACAGTAATCAGACGAAGAAATTTAGACCAAAGCGTAACGAAAAATTTGATTCATCATGCCAAACTGTATCAAAGTAAAAATTTATTTGACATCGTTTACAATTTTATATTTCATGTTTATGTTCCCATTGCTGAAATATTATGAGTTATGACAGCTGAAAGTATCTAAAGTTATTACTTTACATTTAACTGAAATCATAACAAACAGTATAAAATGATCTTGGTTACTGCATGTCCAACAATAAATTAGTAGCTATTTAGAAAGAGGATTTAAGTGGTGAATTTTGGTCGGTGTCCAAACTAATAAATTCTTGCCCCACGTTCCCACGGACGTAATAAAATCGCGGCACGATTTTTATCACGCACTGGATCTTCAACGCACTTCTTAGCGCCGAGAGTTGTAAATCAAACAATGAAACACACTTCGATTTTCAACCCGCTGAGATGCACTTAGTTGCTGATTCTGATGATTCTAAATGCTGAGTTTTAAATCCGGTGAAATAAAGTCGCACCGCGATTTTATTACGTCCGTGTGACTAAGAAGTATTTGTTTTATTGAGTGATTTCTAGATCCATATTACGCATCAAAGAAATTTTACGAATTTTATGTGCTCTAGAAAAAACTACACCAATTTAGTAAATGGCAATCACGGTACAACCGTTCGTGGACCTGTACCTGCACTTATGAGGACCAAAATCTAAACGACAAATTAAAAGAAACTCAAATCTTCGAACAGCCTCAGCACAGAGTATACAGATTTGTTTTTGGTGGGAAATCATCAAATAAGTTCTCCCGCTCTGGGCGGAGCGGTAGGACGTGCCAGTGTTTTACTGACTAAAACCCACTTGTGTTCAATCCGCAGCCCTGGCAGTAGTGTATACCTACCTATAAATTAACTGAGTAATGCAATCTTCTCATTTCAATGCTTAGTATGTTCATAGATGCGAATATTCATGTTCATTTTTACGAGAAAGGCTTCAAAGAGATCGGCTGCGTTCAAAGGGATGCAAAGTTGCTCGTGTGGCAGTAACATGCTGGATTCAAACGTCACAATAACGCTGATATTCACAGGTTGGCAGACGTAGTATCGGTCCTATGTGTAGCATTTACAGTGAAAACGCATGGGTAACCCGCGAAATTAAAATTATCTTCCATTTTTTTGCTATTTGCGGCTCAGTGTCAGGTTTTGTGTTGAGTAAAATATGATTAGCCACCGTAAAGTTTTCCGCAAAGAGGCGCGACGCGACTCTCGAAGAAAAATTTCTAAAACACTTCATGGAAACTATTATTCACGAGTCGCGTCGCGAGTGTCTGAAGAAGCCTTCTCCTGAATCTTGTTTTGTTTTTTATTTTAGTATTTTAGCATCTCTCCTGTAAAACTGTTTTTAATGTTAATAAACACTAACTCAAAAAAAAGTTTTTTATTTTAAATATTTGAATCAACATACCACGTTACTCTGATATGCAAAAAAAAATATTTCGGAAATACTAATGTATATACCTACTTGGTATTTATTTAATAATAATTGTTGTTATTTAAATACCTAGTAAAATTATATTATTTAAAAGTGTTGATTCACCTGTATCGTGCAACTAAATTCGTGCGAATCGAATATAAAGTTCATAAAATGGCAATAACTTGATAATAAATTGCACCATACAATGAAGAAGATTTAACAATTATGATATAATGCGAGATTGGTATTTTAAGTATAATTTTAAATAAATTTACACTTTCCATAAAGCATTAAGTTTAGAATTGTCATAAGTATTCTATAACTGACAATGAATAGTAAACGGCCTTACTAAACTATTAACAACATCACATTAACCCAACTATTCGATAAAATAACACCGTTACACTAACTTGTAAATATTTCGCAGTGATTGTCATCATAAAACGTTGTATAAACTTTATAGCAACATAAATCAATCTAGATAACTAATCATATTTGTTGTTACATGAATAATTGTAATGAATATAAAATTCCTAGAGGCTAGACCATAGATACAGTTCTATACATAGACTAGACGCAAGCGCCACTGAACGGGACGCAGGTTCTTGCTAACGGTTTTACAGACGGCGCTGTTGTTTTTTTTTTTTATTATGCTATAACTTGGGACGTAAGTATATAAAATTGCTGCTGGTATCTGAACATAGAACATACATTTCATATGCGATGATTTTTTTGTCGATCCATTTATGCGAAATAAGTGAGCACCCTATTTGGCGTAAAATGGTTGTCATTTTGACAGTTCAAAAACATTCATTGCGTTATTTACGTTGCTGAGCAGACCAATGTTTCGAATATAAGAAGCAATGAATTGGCAATATACTTCAAAATAGTTCAGATTCGGATTGATGAGTTACGCAATTAGGGTACTGTTCTAAAAGTGGTACAAAATTACTGCAAGCAATAAAGAAATGTATTAATATTACTGCAGCCGGTTGTTTTGATATTGCAGCAAGTAATTTATTATTTAGCTTATTGTGCATAAAGGAACTATAAACGTGTCAGTAATATCGATATTGATCCGCATCTGGTTACAAGTGGAAGCCTGCCTCAACGTACTTCGGAAGACGTCGCGGCTGATGACGTCACCGTTGTTCAAGTAGGTGGACTTGTTTCAAATAATATGCTAGTCACTGGCCACAGCCTATTCTTATTACGGAAAACAGTTGATAGTCCTATAATCAAAAATTTAAAAAATCAGAGCATTCGTTAATATTTGAAAATATGCTGGACATCCAACCTTTTTAGAAAAAACAAAGCTCTATGTTCGATATTTGAAACTATGCTCACCAACCAACCTTTTTATAAAAAAACAGAGCATAGCTCAATGTAGGTACCTATATTCGAAATTCAAAAGAAAAGATGGGCACGGTTTAAAAAAAAAAATGAAAAGCAAAAAATAATAAACCTTAAAATTATGAGTCGGCGCTTTGAGTGATCTTTGTTCATTGATTTTCCAGCGCCGACTCATAATTTTAAGGTTTATTATTTTTTGCTTTTCAGTTTTTTCGGCGGTTAAATTTTTTGGTAAAAGTTTTTATTTTATAATTTTTTGTGGCTTTAATGTACTTATAATACTTGGCAAGGTATACCCTATGCAATGAATAAAGAATTATCAAAATCGGACTACTCTGTATAAAGTTATGCGTGGTTAAACATTACAATCAGTGAGTGAACAATCAATCATCCCCTGTTTTCTGACCCTTAGGGTTTGATTTTGTTTTCCAGATTTATATGGGACCACCCTCGGAGTATACCCTTTCCAATAAAAAAAGAATTATCACAATCAGACTACTATTTAAAAAGTTATGCGTGGTCATACATAAAAAAAAAATATATACGCGTCGAATTGATAACCTCCTCCGTTTTTATTCGCCGGTTAAAAAACCTACATTTGGATATTGAATGTAAGTCTGTCTGTCAGTCTTTAGTGACAAAAATTTATTGCAGTTAGTGACTACGCCATTGTAAATAGGTCTACGTCTACAAAATTAAGTAAACAATGCATAATACCGTCTGGGAATGCTTTAGACCGGCTTGCATCAAGTTTATTATTATCACAAGAATCAAGTGGAACATACTATGGCTACTATGCGTTTTGATAAGGCCATAACAAAGGATTTGTTAAACTCGAGCAGCAGAAATAATGTGCCGACGCAATCCTATAAATACGTAAGGAACTTGAAGGTTTAAGTGGTTTAGTTTAGGGATCGCGGATAATGGGATTGAATAGAAAATGGAACGAGCTGATTCCTTTATTTTGCGTGATTTTTTTACGTGCTCTGAATTTTCTTTAATTTATCTTTAAAACGTTAACCAAACTTTCAGGATAAATAGATTTATAGAACATTACCCTTTTCTTTTAGTCTAGTCTTCAACTTACTACACGTCGGATAACAACTACCAGCAAACAAAGCATGCATCTTGAAAGTTAGTAACTCCACATTTGAACAGACGTAAAAATATCGCGACGATTTTTTCGCACACTCTAACTTCAACGCACTGCTTTTAAGCTTTAGCCGAGAGTTGAAAATCGAACAGTGTGTTTTTTCGAACCGCTGGGATGTACTCCATTGGATTCTCAATGCTCGGGTCAACACTGTAAGTTGAAAATCGACTGCACGATGAAAACCCGCCGTGATATGTCTACGTCCTTCCTACGTGGTCTATCTGACACACTTGTACAAGTCATCATCTGCCTAGACTTTTCCCAACTAGGTATGTTGGGGTCGGTTTCCAGTCTAATTGGATGTAGCTGAGTACCAGTATTTTACATGGAGTGACTGCCTATCTGACCTCCACAACCCAGTTACTGAGTAATACGATACCCCTTGGTAAGACTGGTTGTCAGACTTTCGATCTTCTGACGACCCGTTGCGACTGTCTAAGATCCACGAAAGACAGCCGGGACCAACGACTTAACGTACTTTCCGAGGCACGGAAGAGTCTTGGTATGTAAAGAAGGTTACCCATCCACGGACCAGCCGCGGCAAGCGTAGCTTAACCTGAACGGTCAACCCGTGCGGCTGTTATTACTTAGCCACAAGCTGTACAAGTACTATAGGTAAATTCCGACACGAACAAAAACAAACGTCGATTACACTATCAGCTGTATGATACGGGCATAACCAACCGTTTGGCTTGCACTAATAACCCTGCACTTACTATGTCACCTCAGAGCCACTCTTATCTGTTTTGCAAAGTTGCCAACAACAGCCTTGTAAGCGTTATCTCATAACGAGAATAAGAGTGACAACAATATAGATAAAGTGAAAATTAATAAATAACTCAACCAAATTACTATTACTTATTTCACTGATATGAAGCTGAGAAAGTCGTAAACATTAAATGATTAAAGACACTTGTAACAGCCGATGTTACCAAGCGCATTTTCATTGGCGAACTGATAGAACATGGCTTCCTGATACTAAAGGATCCATATGTCAGCTGTCACATCTTTTAGCTGTCACTTTTTTTAGCAGCTCGTTTTAATTTCTGTATTGTATTTTTTTTTTATTACGTACGATTTTAATGTTCACGTCTTTTACATCGTTCTCACAAATTTATAATTTCAACAAGAATGATGTTACCAATTTTTTTTCAACAATTTTTTTTTGTTGAGGTTGGTTGCAATGATGGAAATACGGTCGGGAGGACTTTATTATTTTCCAAAAATAAACAATTTAATCAATAAATTTACTTGTGTCATTATCCGTTTCGTACAGTGTTTATGTATGAAACATATTAATTAAACATATGCATATAATTATGTAATGATGTTAAAGTTGAATTTAATCGCTTTATCTTTATGTTAATTGAGATAAATATATCGGGTGACATTAGTCATTTCCATGATCGCGTCATGGTTGGTAGTTATTAAAATGGAATTTATGATCACCACACTTAGAATTTAATTAACTATATACTCGTATCATTGTTGTATTCAAAACCGATTGCATGTTTACGGAGCGGTTCAGCCATAATAAAATGATAGAAGTGTAATTATGTGATTCTTATGGAATATTTTATTTAATTAACCCTTAATTGGATGCGAAGAGGCTGTTTCATGGCTCAGATATGATCAATGTGTATTTAGAGTACGACTGGACTGACATATGCATTGTGATTATAAATGTCCCTAAATAAATAAAAAATAATGGTTTAAAAATTAAAAAGTCGAAAATAATGGAAAAAAGCGTGGGGTGCTTGATTTGAATAAAAAAGCCTCAAAACAAAAACCTCACGCTTTCTTCATTATGTAATATTTTTTTTTGTTTTTATTTTTTTTTTTCAATTTTTTAGGGTGTTTCGTATTTTATGACATAATATGTCAGCGTAGTTTACGAAGACAGTTTTTTTGCTACCCTGGTAACCCTGGCAAGGATAATGGCACAAAATAAAATTATTGTATTGTCATCGGTCCTTGATAAGTAAGCCAAATTCGAGTTAGTCTGACGTTTTGAAGGGGGTCAAAATCATGTTCAAAGTTTCCGTTACATAGGCACATACTAACATTCGTATGAAGCTAATAAATACGAATGTTAAGTTTGCCAAATGCCTGCTATATGCCGACGATCTTAAGTTAGTCGCACAAATCCGAACTGAGGAGGATTGCAAACTCCTACAGAGAGAAATAAACGCTATCTATGAGTGGAGCATTGTAAACGAATTGTTTTTAAACACAAGCAAATGCTACGTCATGACATACGGTAGAGGGTTGCGACCAATTCATTACGAATATAGTTTGGGCGGTGAAGTAATAACTCGGGTCACCATCATTAAAGATTTGGGAGTGACCTTCGACCGCGGTATGACTTTTAAAGATCATATTTCTGCTCTTGCGAAGGAATCTTTCAGGCGCTTAGGATTTGTTTTGTGAATTGCTCGTGACTTTCGCAATCCAAATGTTCCCGTTATCCAATTGTACACCGCTCTGGTTCGCAGCAAACTAGAGTCCAGTACCTGTGTTTGGCACCCCTATACCGGGAGTCAAACACTGTTGTTAGAAAAGGTACAGAAAACCTTCCTCAGATGCCTCTTCCAAAGGTTATACCATTTCTTCCCCTATATGTACCCTACCAACTATCTTTTGGGTACATTGGGCTTTAACTCATTTGAGGTAAGAAGAGGCCTTGATCAGGTCTCGGTAGCCTGTAAGACTTTACGGGGACGTATCGACTACCCAGAGCTCCATGGCCTTTTCTGCCGGTTATATGTGCCCGATAAATACATCGGACACCGTCAGAACCGCCGGCACAATCTATTCGCGCAACTGCCATCTAAGACTGTAGCCAGAGCCGAATCCCCTGTCTGTCGTACATTAAAGATGCTTCAATGCCCTTCTGACGACTGCCAACCCTGAATGTGATGTGTTTGTTGATGAATGGAATAAAATTATGCGTATATGTCTGGTGTTCTGTGAGAGAAAGTATGCAAGGGAGTCCTCTGTTCCATATTAGTTTTTAATTTACGTAATTGTTTAAATTTATATAAGTATTGTCCACCAATCATGTTTCTATGTTAATTAATGTAATTGGTGTTGTACCGTTTTAATTAACTATAAATAAATAATAAATAAATAAATAAAAGCGTGTTAAAAAACCCTTGATTGTTGGAGTACTATATTATGTAGGTATAACATTATGGCTTGTTTCCACGAAGGATTCGGCAGTGGTGTACCTAATTAGTAATTACCTATAGTACACCCACATTTATAATCATCATCATCATCATCATAATTTCAGCCGAAAGACGTCCACTGCTGGACATAGGCGTCCCCTGAGCACCGGCACTTCGACCGGTTCTCTGCTTCTCGCATCCAGCGGATTCCTGCGGCTTTTACCAGGTCATCGGTCCATCTTATGGGAGGCCTTCCAACGCTTCCATTCATCGCTTCCTTCCATTTATAATAAAAATAATAAAACACGTAAAATTATCGAGGTGTGATTTTATCGTGCACTAGAATTCAACTCTAGGTGTTGCGTGAAAAAAAATTTATTACGTCCGTGTGAGCGTCGACTTAAGGCTCCCACAAACAAGCGCGACGCGACTCTCGTAGAACAATTTTTATGTAAACTTCATGGAAATTGTTCTACAACAATCGCGTCGCGCCAGTCTGAAGAAGCCTTTATAGTACAGCAATTAATTAAATAACCTATTAAACCGATCAAATATCTTAAGAATCATTTAATTATACATAGTTTCTAATTACATAACACGTAACGTAATTCCGAGTTCTATGCAAACAATGTATTATTTTTACAATAATATGTATCGGTAAATAACTATTAAAGGAACAAATGTAGCGTGCTTACTAATTGCATTCGTTGTTATCGAAAACAAATAAAATGGTGTATTGTCAACTCAGTTATGTTAAGGACTTTGTTGACTGCTTTTATCAAGTTATTAATAAACAATGTTTGTAAATACGAATAGGTTAGTTCCTCTCAATTATACCTGTGTAGGGAAGATTTTTGAGATGGGGCAGTTTGGACAGCACACAGACACGGCAGACAACTTATACATTGTAAGGTACGTCTCTATCATGAGCTACCGTCACTTTATTGTGGTAATATCTATTAATTGTGTTGTTAATACAATAATAATTAAATTGTAAATAACACAATTTTCTTTAAGGACAAAAATATTAAATAACACTAACCTCGTGACATAATCGTGGCTAACATTACACCGCTATTAACTTTTAAATTTGAATGTGTTCTCGAACATTATATGCATATTCGTATATTAAATATTTCATAATCAATTTTACCAGTGTTAATAATTCCAAAGAATAATAAATTTTACCTTTAACAGTTTTTATATTATTTTTAATCTGAATTGAAGATTTTTGTTTTATTTACTTAAATGTTACCAATTTTTCAATATTAACGCATATTACTAAGTTAGTTCTTTCATTATTATTGTTTTATGCATTAGGTGTTGTTCCGCGTGGTGCCTAACGTAATAAATAGCATCATACCATTTCTTCCCGTGGGAATAAGAGGCGACTGAAGGACTTACTAGAGAATGGATAAGCAGCGTTCTCTATGCATTTTACCACCACTGCGATCGCCAACTGTTGCCCTGTTATGTAACTATAAAAAATGTAGGTATTATATGTTTGTATCAGTTTAATCAATGGTTCTGGAAGCTAATAAACTAAAATAAAGTTTTTTAAGCGCCAACTTAAGTACGTACTTACTTTGAAATTTCTAGAAACCGCTTTTGACTCCGATAAAAATAAAACAGTATGCGTCAAGCGTTTGAAATAGGCTTTTTATCGCTAGTATTGAATGCACACAAATGCATTTAAAGTAAACAAGAGTAAGGGTATGGACACACTGACGGCTAATAAGCGTCCCGTCCGGCGTGTGTGTAAAAGATTGTCCGTCAAATTCAATGTTTTATAAAAAAAGGTGCCAAGATAAATCTTATCTGGCTTAATACAAGATAAGTCATATTTATGCCTTTATATTATGCACTTATTCTTCGCCCTCCTCCCTCACCCCTTTTAAATCCCGACAGAAACAGAGGGGTGTTTTAAGTTTAATAATTAAAATTCTTGTAGGTACATATTATTACTTTAATATGTTGGCTTTTAAATCTATACTAATATTATAAAGCTGAAGAGTTTGTTTGATTGAACGCGTTAATCTCAGGAACTACTGGTCCGAATTGAAAAATTATTTTTGTGTTGGGTAGCCTATTTGTCGAGGAAGGCTATAGGCTATATAACATCACGCTACAACCAAGAAGAGCGGAGCAGTAATGAACAAATGTTGCAAAAACGGAGAAAATCGCACGAGGAAGGGTCACGGGAACAAGAAATTTAACGTGAACGAAGTCGCGGGCAGAAGCTAGTTACAAAATATGTCAATTATTCTCTATTCCTCTTGCATGTTTGTTAGTTAATCGATGTGTACGCTTTTTTTTATTAGTATTTTAACCAAACAGAAAATACGAGATCATTAACTATCTCATTGTCTAGAATTCTAGATAATTCTTATATAATTATTGTTTGTCAATACATAAACATTTTTTGGCTATGCCTGCTTTTAATCTGTTAAATAATATTTATTTGGATAAAAATAATATCTTATCTACTGATATCTGCCATCGAACTGATTTGAAACTACGTCTAGACTATTACAGAGCAACAAATAAAATAGTTTAAAAACTAAAAAACATGCTTTCATAGAAAACCTACTTCTACTATTTAGTTCGGGTTCTATGTATGCGTATTTTTTCGTTTTTTTAACTATTATTTATTCTCTATTTTTTAGTACGGTTACCTAATAAAGAGGGGTTTTTTTTGCTATTCTTGTAACCCTAGCAAAGATAATGGCACTTTATGAAATTATTGTAGATAAGTCTGATAAAAGCGTGTTAAAAACTCATAAGCGTTTTAAAAACCGCTGTAACAGCCGCGGATTCTATACTACAGTCTGACTTCTGAGCTATGCGTGTCGTACATACCTATTACATCGCGATAAGCCGCGGCCTAGTATCGCGGTCGCAAAGGATAACGCCCGCGCCAAGGCGAACGTATACCAACAATAAACATGTCCGCTCGACCCTTACATAACATGCTAGATGTTGTACTACGCTAGCTAAATACAAATTGTCTACATTGTTACGGCGAAGCGGTTCAGGCTTGAATGATGGGAGCTAAGCGATAGCGGAAATTATGTGCATTCTCCTTTAGTTGTAGTTGCGAATAAAATAGTGGTGAGAATGTTAATGTTATTTTGTTATCATCATTTTAGCCTAAAGACGTCCACTGCTGGACATAATCTCCACACTTGGGTGATCGCAATATGGTGATAAAATTATCATAGAGGACGCTGCTGCCCATTATCTAGTTAGTCCCTTAGTCGCCTCTTACGACACCCTCGAGAAGAAATAGGATGGTGCTAGTCTTTACGTCCGACAGCACGCGAAACGTTTTTTTTTTTTTTAATAGGTACCAATTGGTGGCTCTGTTAGCCGATTTTGCTATTGTAATCTGCCCAACGACTACATCACGGCAGGCCGAGACGAAGATGGCGGGACGGGCTTGACTTCTACCGAAAGGACTGGCTAGCACTAGTTAAAGACAGAATTGTGTGGAGGAGGTAGAGGGAGGCCTACTCTGCAGAGGGGCAATACAGGCTAGTTAGATTACATCGATTTTTATAGGGGCTTGTGGCTAAGTAATAACAGCCACGCTGGTCGATCAATAAGGTACGCTTGCCGCAGTCCGTGGATAATAAATAATAATAATATCTTAGGACAACCAACACACCGTTATCTGATCCCAAACTAGGCTGAGCCTGTACTATGGTAACCAGACAGCTGATAAATACACTTATATATTTCTAAATACATACATATTATAGATAAAATACACCCAGACACAGAACAAATGATTGTGCTCATCACACAAAGATTTGTCCTGGATGGGAATCAAACCCACGACCTCAGTCTTAGCAGTCAGGGTCACTAACCACTAGACTAACAGGCCAGTCAATAATGGATGGACTATCTTTACATATCAAGACCCCTCCGTGCCTCTGAAAGCACGAAGCAGTTGGTCCCGGCTGTCTTTCGTGGATCTGTGACAGTCGTTACGGGTCGTCAGACGCCTAAAAGTCTGACAATCAGTCTTACTATGGGGTATCGCGTTACCCAGTAACTGAGTTGTGGAGGTCAGATAGATAGTTGCTTCATGTAAAATATTAGTATTCAGCTGCATTCGGTTAGACTGGAAGTCAACCCGACATAGTTGGGAAAAAGCCAGAAAAGGAAGACAATCAGGTGGGGGACGACCTACAGAAGATCGCGGAGAAGACCTGGATGAGACTCGTACAAACTAGGGATGCATGGCAAAAAAGGGAGGAGGTCTATAATCAGCAGTAAGTAGAACAAAACAAGGATGTTAATGATGATGAAAAAGAAAATCAATCAGACTATGTACGGTTGGCTTCCAGTCTAACCGGATGCAGCTCAATACCAGTATTCTACATGGAGCTGCTGCCTATCTGACCTCCTCAACTCGGTTCCTAGGTAGGTAATACGATATCCTTTGGTAAGATAACAAGCAAGGTCGCAGGTAGCAAATTAAGAAAGCTTTTATTAAGTAAATGCTACTATAGTGTCTACGAATATTTAAATGATAAATCCCTTAAACTAGCTTAGAAAACTCCAAAGCATGTATTTAATTTATTTTTAATTACTATTTTAGAATAAGTTACATTATAAGATAATAGGTCCTCATCTCTACCTACTGTATTTTCTTTTGCTGTGCCCGACAGGGTCCACGATTGTTTCTAAATAAAATGTTTTACCACCTAAGCATATACATTGTGGAATGCAATAAAGTATTGAGTAAGATTGGCTGCCACACTTACGGACGACAAAGAAAATATAAGATTACTTAAAGGGCGGTAAATACAACAAGGTTTTATGTGGAAATTAGCGACAGTAAACTTATAATACATAACCGTTTTAAACCACATATTGATAACAGATTAAGCAATTACTGCCATTTTAAACCTTATTAACAGTCATTAAATGTTAATTTTAAATTATAAAGAAAGACATTTACAGCCTCGCCGACCAAGTCTCATATTAGGCACAACTCTTTTACTGTAATATAAACTTTAATTAACAACCTTATTCGGACAACTACACAGTCCAATTTCATTTAAATGTGTAAACATTAAGACTAAATTAAGCATACAGATCCATTTAAAAGGTCCGACACCTCAATCCGACCATTGAAACGAGTTCTACTTAGCATACATGCATCCGGCGACCTTAATAACTAAATAATATCATTCAGCACTGCAAGTAGACTAGTTAACACATGTTAGAAGGCAATAGACAACCAGTCTATCGGTCATTGTACCTACAACTATTATGAAACTTTATTATCTGTACCACTCATCAAATTGCATATTTCCGTGATGTCTCATCAATGGCTATTCATATACAATAAGTATTAAGGCATAATTATCAATTTATTATTATTATGTCAGACGAAGGAAGTCCAGTGCTGGACAAAATCCTCCCCCGATTTGGGGAGATTTGCCATAATCGCCATGCTTGGCAGGCGGGGTGGCGATTGCAGTATGGTGGTAAAAGGCATAGAGAACGCTGCTGTCTATTCTCTAGTAAGTCCCTTAGTCGCCTTACGACACTCACGGGAAGAAACGGGTGGTGCTATTATTTACTTCTGGGACCACACACAACACACAACTCTTATGTAACTGTATACTATCTGTACCACTCATCAAAATGCATATTTTCGTGATATCACATCAATGGCTTTTAATTTAAGTATTAGCGGCGTACTTATCAATTACTATTACGTTATTAATAGATAGTAAAGGTGGAACAATCGTGAACAATGATATCAGTCGTTGCCCACGCGCAGTTTGGTTTTATCTGCGACAGCCAATCATCTGCCTAGCCTTTTCCCAATTCTGTTGGGTTCAGCTTCCAGTCTAACTTGATGCAGCTGAATATCAGTACTTTACATGGAGCGACTGCCTATCTGACTTAGGGTTGCCAACCGTACTATAATATATATTGTACTATATTTCAGGTCTGCGTACTATATACAGTTGAAAAAATGTATAGTACGCAAAAATACTATATCGCACCCCTAGATCTAAAGGGAACTAACTCAAAATTCTTAATTTTTCAGTTATGCACACCTTCGAGTCTGTCATTTGAATACCTATCGACCAATAAACCAGATTCAAAACTATTTCCAACATTAGGAGTCGAATTTTGGAAATAGTTTTGAATCTGGTTTATTGGTCGATAGGTATTGAAATGACAGAGTCGAAGGTGTGCATAATTGAAAAATTAAGAATTTTGAGTTATTTCCCTTTAGATCTAGTGGTGCGATATGTTCAACACCGAAATCTAACAAACCAATCTTGTTTGTTAGATTTCGGTGTTGACATTTAAAAAATGTATCAACGTGCCTTTACAATAACTTTTGACTGATGATGAAGTGGTAGCGTGTACAGTCGAACCGGAGAAAGAGTCGTCGTCGTAGATTATCACCACGTACTCTTTCTCCGGTTCAACTATAGTGTTTCCTAACGTTTTACTACCGCGTGGTGCCGGACGTAAAGAATAACACCACCCCATTTCTTCCCGTGGGTGTCGTAAAAGGCGACTAAGGGACGTACCTACTAGAGAATGGGCAGCAGCGTTCTCTATGCATTTTACCACCATACTGCGATCGCCAACCCGCCTGCCAAGCGTGGCGATTATGGCAAAGCCCCCCTAATTGGGGGAGGCCTAAGTCCAGCAGTGGACGTCTTACAGCTGAAATGATGATTGTTCTTTCTTTTGAGAAGTATGAAACCTTAAATAAATTAGTCTATTTTTTGAGTTTTCCATAAAATACTATATTTTTCTTAAGTGTACTATATTCTTTTTTGGCTTAGTTTGGAAAATACTATATGTCGTCGAAGAAATGTTGGCAACCCTAATCTGACCTCCACAACCCTGTTACAAGGTAATACGATACCCCTTGGTAAGACTGGTTGTCAGACTTTCGGGCTTCTGACGACCCGTAACGACTGTCCAAGATCCACGAAAGATAACCAGGACCAACGGTTTAACGTGTTTTCCGAAGCACGAAGAGGTCTTGGTATGTAAAGATGGTCACCCATCCAAGAATCAACCGTGGAAGGCGTGGCCCCGGCACATGAGCAACTGAGGGAACACGGGTGGGTTTTAGTCAGTAAAAGTCTGACATGCCCTCCCGCTCCGCCCAGAGCGGGAGAAGTCATTTGATGATTTCCCATCCAAAAAAAAAAGCCCCTCATATGCAAATACAGCATATGCACATGAATGAAAATCCGAGCAGAAAGCCCACGTAAAAACGGACGTAAGAAATCGTGGCGAAATTTTACGGAAAGTTAAAAATCCAGTCAATTCAAAATATTTCATTTCACATAAACCTACATCTATATGAGCACTTATGAAACGTCAGAAACTAGGTGACGGTTCTAATTGGTTGATTCCTATGGAAAAGAGCCGGCAAGAAGCTCCATGGTTACTCTTTTAAAAATAATCGGCTTTTATATTGGTTTCAAATTACAGTGTTAATAGGCCGTATGGAATAGGTGGAATAGGTGTATGAGAGGACAGTGTAGGCCTGTCAACAAGTACCAGGTACTTACCAAAATAGAAAATGGTCAACAGATCTACAGTCTACAAGGCCTACAACGTTCTCACATTCACGGAATATAAAAAAAACCTAGATAAACAAAATATTAAAAAAAAAAAAAAAACAAAAGAAGTGATTGTCATTGGGCGATAAAATCCCACCGCGGTGTTTTTACATTCGTGCCAACACTTATAGTTTCGCCATTTCCGTCTGTCCGTAGGTAAGTCACAGTATTTTATTAAGCAAAAAAAGCAAGCCATGTATGCATCTACTATGTATATTAACTATGTCAGAGCATAATTAATTACATGATTTTATATATTTTCAATACTCGAGTGACATCTTTATAAAAGTAAGAATAAGGTAAGAAACTTGAACTCAAGAAACGCTCATTATGCTCGATTTATTTATTTTTAACCGATGAAAAAAACGGAGGAGGTTCTCAATTCGAAATAACTTTTTACGTAGTAGTCAGATTGTGATAATTCTTTTTTAATGGAAAGAATATACCCCAAAGGTGGTTCCATATAAATTTGGAAAACAAAATCGAAACCCCAAGGGTAGGAAAACAGGGGATGATTGATTGTTCACTCACTGATTGTAATGTATGACCACGCATAACTTTATACAGAATAGTCCGATTTTGATAATTCTTTTTTAATTGGATAGAGTATACCTTGCCAAGTATTATTAGTGCATTAAAGCCACAAAAAAAAAAAAACTTTTTAAAAGTTTGTTTAAAAGTTTTTGTACCCTATGGTACAAAAACTTTTAAAGAAAAAAATTATCCCTATGGATATTGTATCGAGGATATGATCATCATCATCATAATTTCAACCGTAAGACGTCCACTGTTGGACAGGCCTCTCACAATTTGGGGAGGTTTGCGATAATCGACACGCTTGGCAGGCGGGTTGGCGATGGAAGTATAATGCATAGAGCACGCTGCTGCCCATTCTGTAGTAAGTCCCTTAGTCGCATCTTACGAAACCCAAAGGAAGAAATGGGGTGGTGCTATTTTTACGTCTGGCACCACACGGAACGCGAAGGATACGATCATCTGGCCGGAAAACTAAGTACATATAAAATGTCTATTATTTCCTACGCATCCCACGTTTATCCCATATTAAATGTTACAGAAATAAAGAACATAACATAAAAATCACGCCTTGTTTCACCAAAGGGTCGGGCAGAGGTGTATCTAAAGTACACCCACATTTCGCTAGTTGTTTTGGTCCCATGAGGATTGAGGACATGATAAGGGGCGAGCCTATTGCCATTAACCGGGCACAAATCCAGGCTACGGGCTGCTACTGAGCGCCTGCCAGGGTCGCAGAATTACCATGACCCTGGCACAGGCAACTGATGCTGGTAGGTTTTAGTCAGTAAAAGTCTGACACGCCTGCTCCGCTCGGAGCGGAAGAAGTAATTTGGTGATTTACCACCCATAAAAATGCTGTTGCTGAGAAACCCCAGATAAACAAACCACCCCTAAAAAAGGCTGCTACTAAGAAACCTTAGATAGAAAAACCCAATAAAGCATTGCACGACTTGGGCATTGAATCTAAGACCTCACGCTCAGCAGTATTGCTTGCGATCACTAGACCATCGAGGCAGTAAAATAAAAGAGAATAACAGTATAGCAATTTCACCAATTTTTCGTTTACCATATTGATGCCAAATGTGGCTCCGATTAAATACTTGGCAACTAATTAACTTCATAACTCTCTGTGTTTCTGTCAACAAAAACGTAGTTTTGTTTATAATTTTATTTACTTTTATATATATTTTTTCGTCATTGCACTGATAATACTGAATTGTTTACATAGCGTCACAATGTGAAACGTTCTTTCTACACCTCTAGTGTCGGTTTGAAGTCAGATTCAAAAAACTTATTTAAAAATATCTATAAATGATCGATGGAATAAACATCTATTCTTAAAACACATTTGAAATACATTTATCCTGAAGCAGTTAGCCTTCGAATTAGAGAGAATATTAGCATTCCGTTCCCATAATAATGAACCCATTATTACATTGATATGCAAATAGATGCAACAAACTGTGCTCGTACAGGATTTAGGATACAATTTAACAGAGTTATCGTCGTATGCGCAGGAATGGTCATAAACAGATAGTTGGAAATACGCGTCTTTTATTTTCACCAACCTTCATAGCTGTTATCTGTGATTCATTTGTCACTACATACACACGTAAATGGAATCTCAATAGATTTACTCGCCCACACAGTTTTGATTTATTATAAATAAAACAAACAATATAAATCCTTTATGCTTTTATCATACACAATGCAATAAAAAATATATTAACTTGCAAAAACAAGTGGAAGGTCACACTCTGGGTATCGTATATTTCATGATGCGACCACATTTGGCGTCAACCAATGATACATCTACAATAATAAATACAGAAAACGCCAGATGACTAACGAATATAAAGAGAAACCACTTTTCATTCATAAAATCAACTTTGATGTAGAAACTACTAGATTTTATAAACAGGATAAATTAGAGACGGTGGAAAGGTCTGCAGATCAGAGTAATCGTAAAACAGGTATAATGCAAACCATACCAAATCAATTCGAAATAACTTAAATAGGAAATAGAGAGAAATGTTTAACTGGGCGTGCCATCTGCAATAAAACTATAAAGCTGTCATTAACTTTAGAATTGATTTCGCAGTTATTAATTTAAACTATGTATTAATATAATATAGGTGTGGTGGAGGGGAAGCGTGTACCAGGATGATGTATATCTCAGTTCACGGCGATGCTCGACGCTCTTAATCCCAAGTATTAACCGGAGGCACCGACCCGCCACGATTTATCGTCCCGGGCCACGACTAGGCGGGGCCAACTAACAACTAACACTGTTGTACCTCGCAACCTGATAGCTCGTTTTGTATTTTTCTACAACTCATGATGTATTATTACTGTAATACTTTGTACGAAACCAGTCACGTAGCTTGAATCATGCGACGTGAACATATGAATTATCCTCGGCTCGTAAATGTCACGTCAGACGATACCCCAGACTTACCTTTACTTCTAAATCCTGCACTAAACTGTTACTATAATGACGCACTATAAGACGTAAATGCAGAAGTAGTTAAAGAGCTAACCTAGTTTAAAATTTGATCCTAGGGTGTTGGCACAGTGTTTAACGAGAGCCCTTGCAGTGTTTAAGCAGTGGATTCCCGTTTTATCCGCAGCCGCCAACTCCTCGGGGATGCTGCCGGATTTAGCGCATTTACAGACGAACAAAAAAAGGAAGGAACTAAAACTTAGGACTACGAAAGAACAGCCAAGATTTCCACCAAGCGATTTCAGCGAATTTAATATCCTCTCATACACTATTTATTTTGTCTTGCAAACTCTCGCAGCGGTGCAAAGGATTTGAACAAGATGTCGAGTTGTTTACGAAATTACAAGCGTTGAACTCATTGGTAGAAATACAAATCATTGATCGATACGATAGTGTGCAGGGCAGAATTAAATAATGGATGAGGTCTATGACCTATAAGTAATTCATAGAATGAGCGAGTGAACGTGAGGTGCGGTGCTCGGCCCGATATGGCAGGTGCGTTATGTAAGCGGCCTGCAGCGCAGGCGCACGCTTGTGATACCAAATGCCACCGCGCTATTCCTATGCTGGCCGACTAGCGGCGAGCTCGTGCCAAGGCCCCGCAACAATTGAAAGTAGATGTCCAATAACCTTTCGAAACAATATTGGAGTAATTGTAACAAAATAATCGATAGAAAACAAATAATATACAAGATTAAAGGTCGAACCGTTAAAGGGCGAAATTGCGCCACATTCATAACAGGTGCCGTCTGAACTGAACGAAACTTAGAAGCCAGACAAATTTATAATGATACAGCCCATTACCTCTCGCAAAGTCATAACGATAACCATAGATATAGTCGTTACCGTAGTATGCCCGAAGGACTTGGACGCGGACAATTTAAAACATAGATAGTGCAGTGTCTAAATACGGGAGAATACCGGGAGGCAGCCGACTACCGGGTGGTTAGGGACGATGAATAACGAAGCGACAAGGACGGTGTATCGGGAAAGGTCGCGGTATGGAAAGAGACAAATGATCGGCCGCGGTTGCAGGAGCCAGAAGCAGTGCACATAGACACCGATCGATTAGCGGCCGAGCCACCCGCCCGCCACAGCCAATCTATCGACCTTTATGTTGTATTTTAAATTTGGAACTGCCAAATTGCATCGATCATAATTGATAATCAAATAGGCATTAATTATTCAGCCACTCCTGTTTCCGCCATGATTAATATGTTTTGCCTGTATCCTGGATGACTGGGCGTCATTTGATATATGGAAACTCTACACAATGCAACATTTGTCCATACTGTACAACGTAACGATAATCTGTGCAATTCATGGAAAACGAAATAGAAAGAAAAAATGTTAAGTTATTCATGCAAATCTATTACTAATATAATCTAAACTTAGGTACAAAGCCATCGGGCTTCAGCTCACGTCGTCGCCGACCGGTGATCACTTATTTAACTTGGAGGTGCTGTGATTCCAAAGAATCGCACCGAAGCAGACACCGCTCGAATTTTTTATTTATGAAATTTTCTATTGGAACAGCTGTGGTAATGGAATAATTCCGATGGAACTGATCTGTATTCAGCAAAAACATCTCGGTGTGTCTACAAGTTTCCGCGCCCCGATCGGCTTTGCAGACCCTCCCACAGATTAGAACTAGATTGAATTTAAAATTATCGCTCCCTCTGAACAAATTGGAAGACCTAGAATCAAAGGCGGATCTCGTATTACCCAGGCATCTGTCTTTTTAATTTTTCTTAACTCATTCACTACTATGGTCTCCCTTTCAATAGCGGGATCAGTTAGTTTCGTTTTTTATTTTTTTGTCAAAGCTCTTAGGTATTGGCTTTCATAGAAATTGGCTGTGACTAAAGAATTCTAGAATTTGTAACGGTCCATTGAATTTAGAGGAACAATAGTGTCTGACTCTTTGATAAAGATCTAACCTTCCTTATATATGAGGAAAATTCTTTCTGTTAAAATTGCTATCAGTGAAAACGGGTGCCCAGACCTACGATGGTAATTGAGTAGAAACTAGGAAAAAACTCGCAATTAGCTTGTTATCAGAAAAGAAAGTTTAATGTCGCTGTCAACGACTGCATAAGTGTTGCTTAGCGAGATAACTTGTTGCAGGAAACGAAGGCAAGCGGTGGAACTTGTCGCCGACCCCAGGAAGTGCCTCAACATATTATGTGAGTGATAAGAAACCCGAGGATAACACACAAGCTAAAGTAGACATATTCTTGTGTATTTGAAACGATAAAGCTATGTTTAGATACATTGTAATGGAAAACTACGTGACAAATACCTACCGATAACGCCAAAGGTACGTTTAATCTTATCCAGCCAATTGTTAACAAACATGGCCGTGCATTTAATAAACTCACAATAAAACATGCACTATTTATTTTCCTCTAGAACGGAGACGCAAACAATACCTATAAAATAGCTTAGTTGTACGACTGAAAACTTCGCCAACTTTACTCTCTCGACCAAGTTCGAGGATTCATTTTACGTACGAATAACTACGGCATCGCAGAGCCGTCGCCGAGGAACAAAGCTCCGGCTAACTCAACAATGTGTTTAGTTTCCAGATTAGAGCAATCCCGACCAACACCTAAACACGGATTTTAGATAACATTCAAACTCCGACCGCACTGAATATAAATGAGATTTTAGAACGCCACAGCGCCCGTCTTTGGGCTCTCGTGCATAATTACTAGACGTTACAAACATTCAACTACATTTGAACGGCGATGAATAACTTTAATGGACAATTCAATCTCGACGGCGAACTTGAAGAGCCTCAAGGGAGTTACTTTTTTGTTTACAAAAAATAACAGAAAATCTATATCGGAAAAGGTCGGTCGGGCGGGCAGGAGGCAAGACAGGCTTGCGTGAGGAGGGCCCGGGGACCCGGCGTCCCGGCACGCACCCTCACTTCCCAGCTGTTTGCGTCTATTACGATTTCAATGTCAAGTCCGATCAATACGGCCGGGGACGTAAAATTTCGGCTGGTCTCGGCGCGTTCCGGGAGCTACGAACGCCAGCGGCGGGCTTACTAACCTACCGTAATACGGGGTGCGTGCTCTCTGCACGATCAATAGGCACCAAGTAAGGCTCGGCTCGTTTTATAAATAGTCTTGAACTTCACCTCGGCCGCCGCGTCGAGATTCGTGGGCGAAAGTGTGGAAATATCTTTCGTTACGTCACGAGGACGGCCGTGTTTCGTACACCTATATCAAAGAGCGTACTTTTCCCTTTTGTCTGAAATGAATAATCTCAATAGCAGAGATGATAAGCCGCTGCAGCTGTAACACAATGCCAGCATCTCATTATGCAGATGAGATGCACAATCCCGACGGAGAGAAAGTTTGAATATCTCAATATAACGTGACAATCGGCAACTGATGTGAATATTTTACAAGTTTCCATGTAAATCGCCCTTCGTCGAGTATCAACTGGCGAGGATGGCGCGAGGAAACCGCTGGAAAAATGTCAGAGGGAACTCGAATTGGAAAAACAACTGCGGTGAATTTCTCTACCTAGACTGTAAAGGCACTCGAAAAGCCAATATCACAGAGCTTTATACCTCATCAGCATGCATACAGACACAACTGAAACTCGTAATATTAAGGATTGTAAATTGAAATCTGGCAAAAAAAACTGTGCACTCAGAAAATAAAGGAATTAATTACAGGGATACAGAACCGATGAGATGAAGTGAAATCAAGCTAGGACTCTACCAGTGAGTAAGGGGACTAAAAGCGGCGATATTAAAGGACGAAAACGAGCGGTTCATTACTGGGAATGTTGGCAATAACAATACGGCTAATGGTCCTGGCGCGATTCTCTCAATTCCCGCTTCTACTCGAATATCTCCCTTCGCAACAAATCCCTGGCAATTGCAACTGACATTTTGTTAGTATGAATGTGCTGTTCTATTCTTTGCATGAATTATCTCTACTATATAATGGGGCAGCGTCAATTATATCGCATTGTTGTTTAATAACGTATCATTCTAATTGCTGCAGTGGTTAGTCATGGTAATTATCGTATATAATTATTGTTTTAGGTATTGTTTCGTGTCGTAGATAGCTTTACTACGTCTTACATGTTCGTAGAAGTGGGTCGTGACCTAAGTCATGGAGAACTGTCATAACTCGAACGACGTGTTCCTAGGTCACGTACGCCATTCATGTTTCACTTGTTTTTATTTTTTTTCGTTGTACTCTGTCCACGGGCTGTTGCTATAGATAAAGAAGTTGCTGATAAAGAGAATAGGGTTCCATTTTTAATGTTGTTCTCTATTTTTTACTTAACTTTATACAATCGCAATGTTTTATTTATTAAGGTTAACGTAAGGATAAAATATAGTAATAAAGTTATGAGTTATGTGACGTCTAAGTTCGATATTAAATTATTGATTAGTATTATTTTAATAGCTGTGTATAAATTGTAGAGTTGTTCTTATTTTCGAGGTTAAATTATTCAAAAGTCGTAGTGCATCATTAGAAGTAACGTCTATATTAGGCTAGTACACATTGACGTGGGCTGAGCAGCTATAATCAAATAACAGCGCGATTAAATCAAGCGCCTCCAATTTAAATACGACTATAATTATAGAACATTTAGTAGACGTTGATCGAAGATAGATAGACACGATTATACAACATGGCCGTGCAATTTATACAAATTTATAGGAGCAGCTAAACGTTTTGTCGCAAGAAAACTGGTATTAACACTATCCCGAAAACCTTTGTTGCGCAAATGCTCTCATTATTAATCATGGATTAGCACCAATATATTTCCATACTCATGAGGAAATTTTAATGAAAATTTACGTCCAATTTATTTACGCATTACCAAGATCTCATAATTTGAATAGAGGTAGGCAAAAAAACAATTTGAACCGCAGCCAACAGGTATAGATAGGGTCGCCAGATTTGTTACAAATAGTTACCGTGGCTCTGGCATATAGATAGGCAACTGAAGGAAAACGGGTGGGTTTTAGTCAGTAAGTCTGACACGTCCTGGGTGCTTACTCTCGAATATAATTCCAATAGATCGACATTAGTCAAACGTCAGTTGGTTGAGTAAACGTCAGGGATTGGCTAGACTCCAGTGACTCCAGTGAGTCCAGCCAATCACTGACGTTTGACTGACAATTCCAATGTCGATCTATTGGAATTATATTCGAGAGTAAGCACCCTGCGCTCCACCCGAGCGGGAGATGTCATTTGATGATCCCCACCCGCAAAAAAAAAAGCCAACAGGTATGCGTAACTAATACACAGCAGACAAGACTGTTTAGTTTTTGGGATAGTGTTTTGAAACACTATCCCGAAAACCTTTGTTGCGCAAATGTTCGATACATTATCAGCCTATATTGTTCCAAGTGCTTGGACACAGGCCTCCTCTCAGTGAGAGGGGAGTGGGCCATAATCTACCACGCGGGCTGGTAGATATGACACATGTCTTCGAACTTTTGATTCGAGGACATGCCGGTTTCCTCACAATGTTTTCCTTCACCGTTTTGAGAGCAGTGATGATGAAATTATTAACACACAGTAAAGAGCCTACTTGGGTTTAAACCCGGGGCCGAGACCACAAGCCGACATTGCTCGTTGATAACAAATATCCCATATACAGCACCAACAGCGTGTAGCACCGAAATATACGAAAATGTACTTTCGAAGGGCCAACGTGTAAGGGCCAGTTGCACCACATTTCTACACGAGCTTCGTGAAACTAAGAACATTATCGCACTATAAATCGCTAGTTCGTATGTCTGGCAATCACTTTATCCATAAAACTTGTATCATAAGATTGAGGTTGGTCGAGCGTGACCGCTCGCAGTCGGCGCGATCACGCAAGTTTATCTCGACTCTCGAGTTATAATAATTAGTTAGAGTAATAACGTATCCAGACCACACCTCGCAATTAGGTCTTGATTATGTTACCGTTTGTGGCAGAGTTATTAAAGTAACACATAAAACATTATTTATATGGAAACTCGGAGATAAATAGTTTGGGTTCACGTTATGTAACAAATCTTTAATCTTTATGTGTCTGATGTTAGTATTTTGTCTTAGACAGGTAGACCATCTCCTTAAGAGGTCAGGTACGGATAAGATTGTTGTGAAGATGGAAAGACAAAATGGTTCTTTGGTTAACGATCGCAGTAGTGATTAGGGTTAGAAATTAGTAGCCCATTTGGTCAGGAATGTTTCTTTATACAAAAATAATACAACGGATAACCTACACATATTTATAGACTAGTAGGCTTGGGAGTATGTAAAATGGGAGAATCTGAACCCAAAATAGGTTTCAATGTGATCCAGCCCTACCATGGCTCGCCCTATGCCAAGGTCCGTACCCCCACAGGGGGTGCCCTTACCGTGTAATTTTAAGTTTTTTAAGCCTTGGCTAGAGGCTTGAATTTATCGAGGCACCCACAGACAAGCCCAGTTAAACAGCCTCTTAGGTTGACCAGCAAGAAAGCATACCAAAAAATGCCAATATAGGACGAGTCCTGTATCTTGGCATATGATCGATGTCTATCATCATCATGATCAATACCGAAAAAACGAATCCACGATAGTCATTGCTACCAGCTGTAGTTAATTAAAACAAATAGCTAATGAGGTGACAAATCGTAACGAAAATTGACGCCTAATTTATCAACGCATTACCAGGACCTCAGCATTTGAATACAGGTTGGCAAAAACAAAAACATTTGAACCGCAGCCAACAGGTACGCGTAACTAATCAAATCACACAATATGGTAGTAGGTACTAGGGCCCCAGCATAAACGACTGCATCAGCGATTAGATCGATTTTCCGAAGCTGGATACAGCGGCTGAAAGATAAATTCCAGCAGCAGCCATGTAGAGGCTTAGGTATCTACGGGACATGGGTTTTTTTTTTCTGGGTGGGAAAATCGTCGAATGACGTGATCGCTCTAGGGTGGAGCGGAAGGGCGTGTCAGACTTTTACTGACTATAACCCACCCGTGTTCCTTCAGTTGCCAATATGCCAGGGCCACGGTATCTCTTTCGAACAAATCTCGCGACCTTGGCAGGCGGGACACGGGTTGATGATATATTTTTTTTACTAGGACCGCAGTATCTTCAAAATTCGATCGGTAGCCGTATCGATCGCCCATTGATCCAGTTGCTTAATCGGTGCTAAAAGTGGCGTATCTGATGTAGCCCTAACAAATCAAATAACACAATATGGCGGCATTAGTCGCTGCGATTCTATGCGCTAGAGATTTGCAAGCGGCGCGGCGACGTGCACTGTAAGTAGGTCGTGCGCGTGCGTTGACCCCACGCCCGACTTCAGGGTTAACGCCAAGCCAAGTGCTTGTCAGTAGGGTTGCCAGCTGTGCGGGGGATAAAAATCTTTGTGCTTTAATTACCTGAGGTTGAAAATACACTAAAGGTAAAAAGATACTGTGAAGTTAGGGACACGAGAACAAAAATGGACAGAGATGACACAAAGAAGATGCAAAACAGGGATTAGAGGCGAGTCTACATTCCAAATTCAAACCCTGAAAGAACACCAGTTTGCAGTTTAAAAATGACTCAAAAAAATCTACATGGAAACAATGGGTCCTTGTTTAAGAAGAAGCATAAATCTTTTGGGGCATGTTAATAAAAATGACTAAGGTTAAAAAATCCATAAATTTTGTCTACTAACCGTGTTTCCAGTTTTCAGGATAGTTTACCATAATTTACAACAACAATGCTATATTTAGATATTTTCTGAAGATAAATGTCGACGATTAAGAATAATTTATTATCAATTTAAAACCATTTATTATAAAGAAGCAACGATGCAGCTGAAGCTGATGAATCACTGAAACCAGGCGCATTAGATCGATGTTTTATTTCAATGTTTTTTTTATCTGACATTTTGAACTTTTAAAGTGGTAACAACACTATACATTTTGTAGTAGCAGTTGTATCAATAGTTAAATCAATCGAACTGAATATATTACTTACGCATAAGTCTCGGATAAACCAATAATAAATCGCCAAGAACAGCAGGCGGTTCAAATATTACTGTCAGGACTTAATTGAGAGTCCTATCTCTGAACGTTGACGGAGCCAACCTATTCACGATCTTAAACGACTTGTCACCGATCTCTGCGCGCCTGGTAATGCACGTTACGTAACATAACTACGCGCTTGTAAATCCTACGATATTTTATATTATTAATTCGCTAACATCATCGTCTGCCTAGCCTTTCCCCAACTATGTTAGAGTCCAGTCTGACCGGCGCAGCTGAGTACCAGTATTTTACATAGAGCGACTGCCTGTCTGACCTCCACAACCCAGTTACTGGGTAATACGATACCCCTTGGTAAGACTGGTTGTCAGACGGCCTTGTAACGACCCGTAACGACTGTCTAAGATCTACGAAAGACACCCGGGACCAACGACTTAACGTGCTTTCCGAGGCACAGAAGGGTCTTAGTATGTAAAGATGGTCACCCATCCACGGATAAACCGCGGCAAGCGGTTCTAAATTCCGCTAATAAGCCAGCAATTTTGGCCTGAAATCATGTTCGTGTTTTCTAAACATTATTGCCGTGGTTATCGTGATAATAATAGCAGCGCGGGTTCGTTGACCGCTCCAGTTCTATTCTAGTTACATACAACTAGTGTTACAACTTTGTTTCTATGAATTTCATACGCTGAAATGTTTGAATTTTGTACGCATCGGGGCAGAAAATGTGCAATCTAAAAAAATATAATTCTTACTAAAATTATATTCAGAAGGGATTTTACTTTTATGAGTTTAAGTAAAATTTATTTACCCGGTATACTGTTTGATTAATTTTCTTTACTTCTTTTTTTCGCTTCACGTTTTCCTCTGGGATCGGAAAAATCCTATTTTCATTTTTACAGCGAACCTTACTGTTAAAGTCTTTAGGATTACGATAAAACCTGATGAATAATTCAGACGTTTCTAGGGATGTGCGCACGAATACTTTTTACCAAGAATGTTGTGAAAAACGAACTGATTGATGGTTACGTAAACTTACGTGAGCTCATAATAATCTTTAGTTTACATAAAAATAAATCCTACTAATATTATAAACGCGAAAGTTTGTATGTATGGATGTATAGATGTGTGGATGTTTGTTCCTCTTTCACGCAAAAACTACTGACCCAATTTAGATGAAATTTGGCACACATAGTTTATAACCTGGAATAACACATAGGGTACTTTTTATCCCGGTATTATGTTCCCGCGGGATAATTTCCGACCTCCACGCGGGCAAAGCCGCTGGCAAAAGCTAGTATCTAATATAAATATCTTACGACAACCAACACAACGTTATCTGATCCCAAACTAGGCAGAGCCTGTACTATGGTAACCAGACAACTGATAAATATACTTATATATTTCTAAATACATACATAATTTATATATACAAAAAGATATTATAGATACAAAAGAACCTCACTAGTAAAAATAAATGGGCGAAAATACCTACAACAAAACATACGAATATTTATTTTGATAAATTAGAGGTGGGACGTGTTATTCATTTAAATTCAGATTTGTTTGAAATAAAAGTAAACTCGACCTGAATTTGTAGCCTTATTTCAAGAAAAGAAAAAAAAATCAAAGTACTGAATTTCATTAAAGGATGTTTTGTTGATAAGAGGCGTGTTCATTCAATCTGTCATATCTGGCGCACGCGTCGAATGTGCGACACGGTCTGCGTGGGCGCAGCGGGCGACAGCGACGCGAGGCACGCTGCGCCCGCGCAACCGCGTGGGCTACGTGCGGTGCATTATTCACGGATATTCAGCTCTCGGCGATACGCATTCTATTTACTACCCAACAGATTACTCACGCATCATAATATAACATTCTACCGCTAAAGAAATCAATTACCAAAACCCATGAAAGTTTCGGCAAAACACGATGTTGCAACTTACAACCAAAGCTAAATTATGGGCGCTACTGCGAAATATTAACCCGAACGACTCCTAAATGTACGCAAACAAGGCGCATGTTTATCAAGATTGAATTCAACAGTACGATGCCAACAAAAACCGGCTCCAAAGCCCTACCATGTATGGCAATAGTGTCCTGCAAGTGGATACTTGCGATAACTTCATAAAAACTTGATCAGAACTACACGAAACGGTCTTGCAAGCCGCGGGTTGGCTAAAAGTTCGCACGGTTGCTGCCTTTTATAGGTCTGCTAGCCTATTCCAGCTGTGTCGTAAGCTAAACACCAAGAAAATGTAAGATACACTATCTGTTGAGCCATCCACTGCGTGTTCGGACATTCCTACTGATTTAAAGAGATTCGTTCGTCATACTTAAACAGCAATAATTTATCAAGCATTTCTGTAATGGAGTAATTACGTTTATCGAGTTCTTACGAAACGACCGATATCTGAACTAGTAAGAACTTAGTGCTCCGTGCTATCATTCTACAACTTTTTGCAACGAAGGAAAGTTGCACCGCGAGACCTATCCAGCCCTATTGTATCTATTAACCGGCTACTTTCTCATTTCTTGCCATTTACGGTCCGTTGAGAAAATCGAGATGCATTTTGCAGTATATCAGCGCATGATGAAGAGACGGAATGACAGCATAACTTATGCCCACTCACGGCCGGGCTGAGTCATTTATCGTGAGGCGTATAAATTAATTTTCAAAGGAGTATTTGTCTTAGAATAGTTAGACAAAAAAACAGTAAACCGACAGGCAAAAAGGTTAAGCGACTGTTGCGCTGGATGAGCAAGACGATTTAAAGAAAAACGCGCTGTTAATCCACATGGGAAGCCTTGAGCGTGGTGTCGGGTTGCGGCCGCGGCTCCGTCGACTTTAGTTACATGGACGACCGCGCGCCCGCCACATCTCCCTACGTGCTCTTCGAATAACACACATCATTCCTTATAACTACGTTCGAAATTTAAAAGCCCCCTTTGATCTTAGCGATAAAGGCCATCCATCACACATGAGGAGTCTGCAAGCAAATGAAAACCTGCAAAGCATTTTATGAAGTCGTTCATCTCGTTAGGCCATGTTTGATCCGATATAACTACGTATATGCACGGTGGACGTGAAAATTACCGCTGCGATAAATTCATAAACTCGGCTTTAGGTCTTACGAGCAGTGCAACCGGTCGCCGCAATCAATATGCGGGTAGACAGCGGGCCACCATAAATAGAAGAACTGGACTGGGATTTAATGATGCCGCTCCGCGAAAACGTGCCTCGCTTGTCTCCATTATCAATCATGGCTACAGCTCAGTCCCAGTATCTCGGTATCGTTTCACTTGGTTATTAGATTCCAGTAGGAAGAAACCGATATTTATTTTATAGTGTGCCTAATGAATTTTATCGCCGGACTCAAGCGGACGTGGTTTATTTTTTAGAGATCGAACCACAGTTCGAGATAAGTAAAATATCATGTAAACGGTCTTGTTGAATGTTGCTTAAGGTAGGACTCGGGGTAATACAGGGGGTGCGGAGAGTTATGAAGTTCCCCTTGTCGGGTAAACGGGGTGTTCTCACGCGAAACGAGTCGGCTACAAGACAATACCGGTCGCGTTATTTACGCGATAGATAAGTGAAGAAAATGTTTTAAATTATCTCGCGTGCTTCGCTGGGTGCACGAGCGGACGTTAGAAGCCACAATAGAAGCACTTCGCGCGTCAGAATAGCACGAAACAGCATTTAAATTACCGTCACTGATTATCTATGTTAAAATACTATCTAAATTACTTTGAATATCTGTCTGGTTGGGTACGAAAATCGTGACCAAAAACACTCTTTTTTAGAAAAAAAATCTTTGTGTACACAGTAAAGAGTTAATTGGCGAACTAGGTGGTTAATTGAATTGAATTAATGGTAATTGTAATACGGCATTTAACTACATTCTCATTTGAAACAAGAAAATTGCTTAATAAGATGCTTGCTTAGTAAGTGCTTTCACCGTTCTGGCTTGTGAATCGAGCGATTATGGAATTGTAGACGCATTAATAAGGTTTCAGCTAATACTTATGTCTAGATTTACCTGTCTAATCAGCCGGAGAGAGTCTTAACTACTTAGCAACAAGAGCGAACAAGATTGACTGAAAACTAACTCGTGAGTCGTGATCCCAACATTCAAAGATAAAATTGGTGATATTGACTATTATTGACATAGAGCCTACACCTATTTACGTGACCATAGACACACTGAATTCAAATGTAGACCCCGCTACCCTGATAGTATCTAAAATATTAGAGTACTGAGTAGGGTAGAACCTACAAGTGCACTGACTGAACTATCACAAATAATAATTCACTCCTTCAGATTACATATACCTAAACAAACTATTTATTATTTCACAAGCCAAAAAAAACGATTTCACCCAAAATCTGAAACACTCAAGAAGCTATCGGATCTCAGGATCAAGAATAAAGACAGAAAAAACGAAAACTCGTTGACAGATAATATACAAACCCGCAATTTTTTCATAAACCAATAAAATGATTTCACCCAAAATCTGGACATGGAATCTGAAACACTCTCAAGAAGCACTATCGTATCTCGGGATCAAAAATAAGGACAGATGAAACGAAAACGCGGTGACGGAGAGTTTATCAAGACAACCTGCAGCCAACTATACATATATGCAGTCACAATCTTAATAACTGAAACGAATCTAAACTCAGTAACTGCGTACAGTCAAGCGTATGCGTTGAGTGTTGTAATAAATAACAAACAAACGTCGAGTAAAAATAGCAGCGAGCACTACGGACAGGGGAATGACCGTCGGTTGACACACAACTGGCTCAAGGCCTGTAGAGATTAGATACCAGAGCCGCATAACAAATACACATAACGACTGACAATTGCAAAATAATCCGTGGCGAGAACAATTTAGTGAGGAGTTGATGTGCTTAAGTTGATGATTTGCGGATTTTTGAGCAATTTCTAATAGGTATGCCATTTTTGGGTGAGAAATATGTTTTTGGCAATTTTTTGGGAAAATATTCTTAGTAGAAGACTGAGATTAGATACCAGAGCCTCATAACAAATACACATAACGACTGACAATTGCAAAATAATCCATGGCGAGAACAATTCAGTGAGGAGTTGGTGAGCTAAAGTTGATGGTTTGCGGATTTTTGAGCAATTTCTAATAGGTATGCCATTTTTGGGTAAGAAATGTATTTTTGGCAATTTTTTGGGAAAATATTCTTAGTAGAATACTGAGATTAGATACTAGAGCCGCATAACAAATACACATAACGACTGACAATTGCAAAATAATTCGTGGCGAGAACAATTCAGTGAGGAATTGGTGAGCTAAAGTTGATGGTTTGCGGGGTTTGCGGATTTTTGAACAATCTAGCGAAAGGATGCCATTTTTGGGTGAGGAAATGTGTTTTTTGCAATTCTTGGGAAAATATTATCAGTTTAAGACTATGGAAATATAACGATGGATGATTGCAAAATAATCCGTGGTGAGAATAATTCAGCGAGGAATGGTGCGCTAAATTTTATGATTTGTGAATTTTTTACAACCTATAAAAGGTGCATTTTTCTGTGAGAAAAAGTGTTTTTGGCAATTTTTGGTAGTACTCAAAAGTAGTGTAGAGCGAGATTAAATACCAGAGCCGTGTAACAATTACACGTAACTATTGGCAATTGCAATATAATCCGTGGCGAGAACGGTAAAAATTGGTAAGGAGTTTTCAAGATTTTAACTAATCTTATCATGAAACGTGGTAATTACCTAATACAATTATCTTACCCACCAGTGTCTAGTTATCATTATAAAACATGCATAATACCTATCTCAAAAAAGATTACAGAGAATGAAAGGCGAAGTAGCTTTGAATAATCATTACAAGAATGAATTCAGGGTAACGAGATCAAAAGACAAGATTTGAAGGTATAACATAAATATATTACATAATACCGAACGAAGTCTTGGGTTCCCCAAAAGGCATGCCCTTTACCACTTTCCTAGGTAGCTTAAGCTGGGAAAAAGAAGGGGCGCAACCAACTCCCCAACAGGACAGCTCTCTGTTCATTTAGAAGAACTTAATTCTATTCAATAGTCTACTTCTACTTTTTCACTAGCTTTGAAAGTTTGCTAGGGGTGGCGAAGAGTCACATTTTGGCACTCTCGGTCCTCTCTGACTTCATGGTCATGGTAATTTTAATTCGTGTCAGTAATTTTCGCAGTTCTTCTTGAACCCTGTTTTCTAACAAAAACTTCCTATACAGGGTGTGGCGTAAGTAATGGTCCACCGTTCAGGATTCGATGAACCCGAGAATTAACTACAACAATTAAAAATTTTAACCATTTTAACCCAAATTTTTTTTTTACAAAAATTGCTCTTAAACTTGATGGTGTGTTAAAATTGGGGTTAAAATTAGAGAAGAACCAACTTTTTCTTCAAAAGAGCTGAATTTACATAAAAAATCATAATTTATCATGATAGCTCTAGTATTCAGCAGTAATTAACAGAAATCAAAATGAATAAATAATGGTTTTTGTTGAAACTACAAACAAATATGTAATAAAAGGTAGAAATTTCGTAAATAAAAGACAAAAATGAAATATTTTCGGAACCCTTGGGTAAAAATGTTTAAAATTTTTAATTGTTATAGTTAATTATCTGGTTCATCGAATCCTGAACGGTGGACCACTACTTACGCTACACCTTGTATCTATCTTGTCACTATTCGTCAGCCTAATTGGGGTAACCTATAAAAGGTATCAACCCAAATAATATGACACATTCATAAAGGCTCTCGTGGTCTTTCGCCTAGATGAATTGGGTAGGTCCCAGAGTTGTTACTGGTTCTTTTCTAAGGACTTGAAGTAGAATATGATATGCGCGACGGGTGGGCATTTTGGGGGGACTGTCTTTTGTAATTTTGACAGCCTAATTTGAATAAATGACTTTTGATTTTGATTTCAACACCTTCTACTTCTTCACCACCTTCTTCTTCTTCACTAGCGTTGAAACATTGCTGGCAGTGACAAGGGGTCACACTTTTGGTCCTTTTTAGCTTTCGTTTCTATTAACGGTAATATTATATTTCAGTGCCAATAATTTTCGCAGTTATCTTGCGAAACCTTTTAACTCATTCGTCAGTCTAACTAGAGTAACCAATAAACGGTGTCAATCAATAAAAATTAATGGCTTTAACTGCATTAAGAATTAATACAGCAGCCATACATTCATTAAACATACATACATTCACTAACCGTCAGTCACTTAGATTTATTAGTGTAAGTAAGCACTAGTGATGTGATCGTATATATGGAATACGGATATATGGTATCAAGATCTGAGGATACGGATGGTAACTTTCTTACTCAAACGGTATCGATGCATGTGACCTTGAAACGATAGTTGACGCAACTTGACGCTTTGATAGTTGACCTTTGAGTTATGTACTATAAATAGTTTGCAATATAAAAGTGGCAAATGAATGATTTTTAGAAATAAAAAATAATTTGTATGTAATTAATTTTTAAGGGTTTTTCATTGCTACTTAATCACCTATAAATTTCATCTATGTATTGAAAATTAATCAGGGTATTGAAAATTAATCAGATCCGCCAAAAAAGTAACGGATCTTTCTTCTCCTCGGATATCCGCGGATCCGGATATCCGGCACTACACTAGTGAGCACTTACAGGAGAGGCAGTAAAGTCCACACTACACGAACATCAATTTCTCTAAGCTGACTTGTTACAAAGTGCAACACCACATTGAATTGGTACTTCACTTTTTTTATCTCTTTCTTTCAATCAGAATTGTATGAAAAAGAAGATGCTCTTAGTTAACTGATATATTGTGAGAAATTGCCATCAGTTAGTGTTAATTAGAAATGTATACATACAATAAGACAATAAAGTTGATAGCGTGAAGAAATTAGATGCATTCATTTGTTCGGCTTGTTATGCTGATAACGTGCTTTTAAATATTTAATTAGTAGGATTTTTTGATGCAGATAATACAGTTGAAATGCGTTAAATGCTATCTATACTAGATTATATTCTAGATAAAACACACTAGGTACGTGACGGTGACAATATTTGCAAATTAAGTGCCAATATTATTGAATCGATCGATTTCGTACAAATAATTCGTGAGATCTCGAAGGAATGTTCACAAAATCAACAGCATTCCTATTCGTTTTTTTTTATCAAAGCTACTTATCCTCATAAAGAGTCCCGCATACAGGCGCGACACGACTTTGGTGCAGCAATTTCTATAAAAACGTTCATTGAAATTATTCTACCGGAGTCGCATCGCGCCTGTCTGTGGGAGCGTTTACGCATACGTAATGCAAACCCATCAATTATATTTTTTTTTGTGGGCGTGTTAACTGCTAATCGATTCCGTTCCGATTCGGTAATGTTCTTATGAATATTTCAGTTGACGTTAGCAACAAACTTTAACAACATTACGTTGATATTATATTGGTTTATGCAATACATTACCACACAAGCAGTCATAACGATTTCATTAATTTTAAACAGTCTCTTTGAGTAGGTGCAAAGTTATGCGAACTCGAAATATGGTAGCGAAGTAACTGGCAGAAATCCATTTTGTTTGGATCGATGCCATTAAACCATTAAATAAAAGTAAATAAGTACTTATTTTTTCTTTTGTATATGGATTGGGTATGTTGTTATTGGCTGACAAGACATTTGAAAAATACAGCCAAATACGTATGTTAAAAAAAGTTGTATATTTCAATTCTAATTTTAAATTGTCTAATAAAATACACATCTAAAACACGTTTTCTTCCACAGGTGCTGCCGTTGTAAAGCCACATTAAACCGAAAACGTTTATTTAAAACACTAAAAAAGCGACGTTTTACTTTCGTCTGGCGGTTAGAGAAGCGTCGCGGTCGCATAAACCAGCCAGTGCTGCGATTAAATTACAGAAAAGTTACGTTTATTCGGTGGAAAATGTACCGACCACCCTCGGCGCCACCCGTGACAGCGTTTTATCGCGAAAAGTGTCACCCTGTGTTTTTATGGCGCCGACAACAAAAGCAAACTTTCACCTCCGCGAAGCTTTTGTGCAATAAAAATACTTTATTGAGCATCTCTACGACCAGCGGGCAATTGGGAGCAAGATACTTACCTACTAGTAGATCTCGTTGGGAAAAATATCAATGACGTAGAAGCTATTCTACGACGGTGAAGGTGAAGGAAAATATCGTGAGGAAGCGCCGGTATTGTCCTAGAACCAAAAATTCAAAGACATGTGACTTCTACCAAGGCGCACTGGGCCCACGTGGAGGACTACTGTACTTCCCTCTCACCTCGAGGAAACCTGTGTACCAGCATTATAGGCTGACTATGCTTATGCTTGACTACGTAGAAGTTAGAGTTTTTTGACAAATTAGGCAATTATAACATTTCTGCCATATTTTTTCGGTGCTACTTTTGACGTCAATCGTACTTAGTCGCTAACGAGACTTTTTTCAATAAATCTATTATAATTTGCGAAAATTATCGCTATATTTTTGCAATAGTTATCACTTAATCGCTTTTCCCTGTTAACAGTAGTTTCATGTCCGGTTTTATACGTTGGAAAACACATAAAAGTTCTATTTGAAAGGACTGTTAAGTGTTAACGCTAGACGTTGGGCTCCCGGAGGATTCGATCCCGTCGTTAAATTGTTATTTTGTTTTCTATTGTGTAATTCAAATTCTCTAAGTATAGGGGTACGTACCTTGATTTGATATGAGTTGACTTTGTGCTTCGGTAGAAGGTTGAAAGTAGAAAAGTCCAGTCTTCGAGAGAAAATACCGTTGGCGCCAGCACCGGCTCTGCAAAAAAAAACAAAACAGAAGTTTAAAAACAGCACCTAAATGTTGCAACTGTGAATCTTTTCGTACAACATTTGAACTTAGCCCAAGGTAAAACCATTACCATTCTTAACAATATGTTATCTCGGACATTACAACGGCAGACATCACGTTAACTCAATTCCGATTTGCTATATGAGCAACTAATATATTTTCCTCTCCGGTCCCGAATTCTTCCAACTTTTAACCCTTTCACTGCGGTGATGAATCGAAATCCAATTTTCTGTGTAGGTAGGTAGTGCCCTTTGCGACGAGCACATTTCGTGCCAGTACTGAAATGGTTTAATGCCTAATCGCGTTACACGGATTTACAGCGAAAACGCAGACAGGCGGATTTAAAGCAGACGGAATGCAAGCGCCATTTTTAATCAAATGACGTGTCCTCCTCATTTTATTTTTATTTTAGTCAAGAAGGGCATTCTGCATTCGTAAACAGGAAGCCCTTGAATTGAAACCAACATAGCCATACAAAACGACATCGCCATAAAGGCGCGAACAACGAAGACGAATAAAAAATACACAAACTTGTTTGGCGCTTAAACCACTTTGCATTTTTATAAGATCATCAAGATAGTATATATAATATGTATAAAAGTGTGTAAAAATCTACATATAAAACTTAAGATGCGGCCCGTAATGCGTATCAAACAATTAAATAAAAGAATTTAAAAAACAATCTGCGTCTGAGTTAATAAACTGTAAACTAGTACAATATGCACCTTTTTTTTTCGTACACGTGAAGCAAAAAGCAGTCTCAAGGTAGCGCAAAAAACTTGTTTTTTCATTGCCAAGGCCAACAGAATTAGATACCGGCTTTCGTATCGCGGCGGGGCGCCGGGCGTGTCAATACAACTATGTTTACATTCGGGTATAGATAAAAAGCCGGCGATTATAATTTTGACGCTGTTGTTTTGTAATTCTTTTGGCAAACATTTTAGTCTATCGGAGCATATTACATCAAATCATTGAATGATTAATCGATCATTCTGACCGACTGATTGAATACGAATGTAATCAAATCAGTGTCGCTTAACAGTCTGGAGGAGTAATGACTAGCCTTCAAAGTTTTTATTTTTATTTTTATTTTCGTAAGCACCGGCGGAGACCGTGCGCGATGCATTTTAAATATCCCTTCATTGTATACTGTAGGCATTTCGATTTAAAGACGAAGTTACTTTAGCAGTCAAGCCGACTTGTTTGAACGGAAGTGCGCTCGACTTAATATGGGTGACCTTGGACGTACAATAGGTTACTTTAATTTCATGAACAAAAAACGCCGACAACAGACGGTGCCCCAGTTACGTAACACGAGTGCTTTAGTGCCTCTTAATGCTTACGCTTGTAAATTAAATTAGTTCATGAAATGATAACGCGTTCCGAAATTGTAAACAGCAACGGGAAATGCCGAAGGCATTCGGCTGATAACGATGAGCCCTTAGCTGCGGCTCGTTTGAAAAAGTATTTGGCTTTTTTTTTGCTATGTTGATGCATTTGCGAATTGCTCTAGACACTTTAGGGGAAGCTAAAGGGGTTTTCAACCAGTCCAGCGTGCACTGTAACATGTTCCATTCCACACACTGTTCCATTTTGAGAGTTCAACAACATTCATTGCGTTATTCAAGTTGTTCTGCAGATACATTTTTCGAACGTATGAAGCAATGGATTAACAATAACCTTCAAAATTATTCTGATTTTGGAAAACAGAGTCACCCAATTAAGGTGCAGATGTTTGAAAGACAATGGAAGCTGATGAGTTTAGAGTAATTTAGAGGAATAATCTAGCATCCAGAATCAAGCCAGAGTGGCGGACTATGCTAAATATGTAGCTAAATTGCATTGTTTTTATACTAGAAATGAACAAAAGTAAGGTTAGCCTTGGTAAAGAACACTTTTGACAGGTAAGCACGTCCTTGACAACTCTCGGACGTAGATTTCCTAAATTCATGAAATGCCTCAACAAATTCGAAATTGGAACGATAATGTTTTGACAGATGGAGCTACACAGACCTAAAATCTATGTCATTATAGTAAAACATATAAGTATTTCGCTTGCTACTCAAACACGCGTTTGCCAACGTGTATCCGATTAGATTTGGCGCCTCACATAATGATGTTTTCGAAGGAAAAATAAATGAAAACCTGCCTTATTCACGATCTGTTTTAATATTTTTGTTTTATACCTACTGAGTATTTTTTTTAGAAGTGAATAACAACAACATCGTAATATGTCGATGACTGAACCGGTGTTTCGAATTCTTTGTAAAAATAAAGCCATGAATTTTATCGAAACTCTAATACTTCATTGAAATAATTCCCATTTTGTGCTCCCAAGAATATTGCAGAACACTGTTATACTTGTTTCAATAAAAAGAAACGATTTATACCGTAAGTTGTATAAAAAAATCTAAGTAACAACCACGACATTTTCCACATATTAACAAAGAGGTATATGCTATGATGATTTAGGACTCATCGGTAAGCTAGTTATTATTCACATTCAAGTAAACATTCTACATATCGTTTAGTACAAATAATAAATAGGTAAGTACCTACCTAATGATTGCTTTCTGTGAACCTCAAATAATTCCTATTTTGAAATCCTATAAATATAAAATAGCCAAGTAACTGGGACCACTTAGATGTAGTGCGGCGGTTGGTAACAGCTCCTAACCTAGGTATTTGGTCGGGATGTCCTAGCTTAGTTACTTTACTGCGACCAACATTAAGAAAAAGGTGTTAAAAAGAGACTCAATTATTTAAAAAAAGTGTTGACAATTTATAGTTCTGCTGCTAAAGTATAAAACTATTATACTAATGTGCATCACCTTAACATCGAATGATAATCATATAAAAGACCTTGTTTACAGGACCAACATTGTCGTGATAAACAGCGAATGCAATATGGCGGTGTGGCCTTGGCTGTTGAATAAAAATAACGATCTTTTTGTCGAGTTGATTTTATAACAGAAGTGCGGGCGGACGCGGCTCCGTGTGTGTGCATTCGACCAAAATACTCGACGCGCTTGTGATCGCGCACCTCCATACACAAGTCATAGTGTTTACTTAGGATTAGGTTAGGATCCAGTCATAAAAGGCCATGGTATTGACGATAATTACATAGACAACATAGACAATTTTAAGTTTTAGTTTGTCTATTACTCAAGCGCTTTTAGCACTAGCAGTGTTGGCCAGACAGTTCTTTTAAGACGTTGTATTGTTTATCACGACGTCTTACATTAATATTTGTGTTTAACAAGTATTGCCATCGCAAGGCTAACAGGTACACAAAGATATTCGGTGTTTTGTTATTATAGATACCTATTAGTTGCGAAAAACTCTAAGAGAGCCGAAGCTGCAAGACTTTTGATTAATGACAGATATTCAATTGTTTTTGGTGTCCAGTGTTGCCACGATTAAGACGAAAAAAAAAATACAATCTCATTCCATTTTAATTGGAGTCAATTTATATCGGGGATATTTTAAGGCATGAACACCAGTTTTATGGTACAGAAGCCGTTTGTTCGGTTTAGTGCTGAGATAAGTCGAATGTCTATTGTGATTTGAAAGTAGACACCTCAGTCTGAGTGGAAGCTGGCAGCGAACCGGTTCAAGACTTTCTCATTCATGCGGCCCACGTACAGCGAGTACCGAGTGTACCGACCGGCTTTACTGACACGAACCAAAATATAATGAAACATTTTCTTGTACTACCCACCTTATTATTAGATTAGAATCACGTAAGTACCTACGAGTTAGCATTGTCTGCTACAAATTGATGTGCCTCACCATGAAGTTTTTTTTGTACGTGCACCACAATCCTGCAAGGCTGCCAATACTGGGCCGTAAAAAGTGTAACAAAGAACTGGCTGAATATAATGAGTTTTTTTTTTTTTAATCACCGTGCAGCAGCAAGCCAGTTCTCTTCACTATTTTTGAAATCCCAAGTTCTTACTTTGAATTCTTTGCAAATGCTAAGTTCCCGCTCGAAGAGTTCCTAATTTAAATAAAAACTACATTAAATAGTACATACCAACGCATATTGGGCTTTAAATTGTGACATAAATTGAGCATTGTGCTCCATCTGATACAATCAAATAGTTTATATGGTACAGCGCTACTATTTACATTAGACGACCTCTAGAAATACCTACTCCGAATGTTGATATGCTAATTCATTCCGCCAACAATGGCGTAGCATTCTTAAATATGTTCGTATTCTCACACCGTACAAAATATTTACTAACATTAATTTAAATGAACCCATGCGTGTACTGGCGATCCATTTAAACGCATTTATTTTGGTCGCGGTCCAGATATTTTCACCCTAAGCGGACTCCCACAGACCTTGAGACGGTACAATTAACTGACAGTACGATAAAGGAAACTGACGCCTTAAAACAAAGACACTCCAAGGTGCCATTGGGCGCCATTCAAACATGCGTGAAGCGAACGTGCCTCGAAAATTACGATGGCCGCTGCTTACGTAATTATTGGTACCTATAGAACGTTTAACATGCAATCTGCAAGCAAATACGGGGGACCATATTGATTTATCGGTTGTTGCTCAGCGGACAGACATGCTCTCAGTCAAGAATCAAGATAGCCCGTATTCAAAGTCAAAGAAATATTTGAACGCTTCTCCGGCACGTATTGCTTACGCAGTTTCTGGTAAGCTTTATGTTAACTAGTAGCTTCTGAACGCGACTTAGCGTGCAATTTCTGGTTTCAACTAAAATATCTACTTCGATTTTGCTCGACTCTTAAGGGTCGTAAGGTCATAACGTGACGTTAGATAATCTACAACCTTCCTTCAGAATTGGGTTATATGCAAAACAAAAAAGATTTATTTAATTCCAACTGGTAGTTTTAGAGATTAGCGCGTTCAAACAAACTCCTTCAGCTTTATTATTAGTAGAGATATAGTAGCTTCTGCCCAGGGTTTCGCCCGCGTGGAAGTCGGAAAATATCCCACAATAACGTACTACCGGGGTAAAAGTAACCTACGTCCCCAGGATGCCATTTATCTCCTTGCCAAAGTGGATCGAAAACCGTTTAGCGAAGTACAAAAATTTATAATATTAGTATGGACATAGTATAGATTAACTGAGTTGCAATAAATGCTGTTAAGGCGCTAGCAACCAATAAGCCGCCTGCACAATTACGAGTATTTTAATGCCCGGGCGTGGGCCGGCTACTGCACCATTCAGATCCCGTCTCTTGCTACCCTCTACCAGCGACGCCCTAAGCCGAGGTCCGTATCCCACAGTAGTCGCTTTAGTTTTTAAGTTTATTAGCCCTGGCTGGAGGCCCTAATTTGTTGAGGAATTCACAGGGAACTCCCTTTTAAATAGTTACGACCTTTTAGGCCAACGACGAGATAACCTCGAAAAGGCGACTGACCACTTACGACCAGTCGCAGTTGAAACGCCACACAGACGCGGATGGACGAACTGACAATTTGACAAACTGTCCGACCAAATCGTGGTTGTATCTCGAAGTGGAACATTGACATTACAATGCTTTAATATGTGTAACAACAACAGGCCTTCGCCCCCGCACTATGAACGTAATAATACATCACTTTACGTAACAGCAACTATATTAAGGCGCTGTATGTTGTATTTTTTGTATCTGACAATAGCGCATCGCGACAAGAAATAAGGTTCAAACCAGTGATGCGTTTGATGTCAGGTGAATCGAAGAATCAACAAATACAAGTAATTTTGCAGTTTTAATAACAATACATTAAAAAATAAATGCACGGTTCAGAGAATTTTGTTACAGTATTTCTTTAAGGGGGGAAGTCCATGTAAAAGCCTCAAAATCAGTCATTTAAAAAAAAAAAAAATCTAAAGGTGATAAAATAATTTTATTGCTTTTAAACTTTAACAGAACTTTATTGAACCTTTCCAGACTACAAAAGTATTTTTGTAAATTTTAAGTTAATAGTAAGTTTATTCTTCCGTTAATAATGTAGAGAAAGGCCTCACAAAATTTCAGACAAATCGGTCGATAACTTTTTGAGTTACAACACAAGCAGTTTAAAAAAATACAGTTTCGAGATAATCGCGTTTAAAGTTTTAGCACAGGAAAATTACCAGTTTTAGTTAATTACCGATTTATATCAAATCAGTTGTTTTTAAAAGGTCCTGAATTTATTATTTTATCACCACACATGGACACGTGACAACAATTTTAAAACTTAAATATTTTAAATTATTTTGATGGACGGGAACCTTTTACCTCAAGCTCTTCGATTACCTAGCTCGCTACTTTACAATACGCACTCCGGCCCGCTCCATTATATTAGCTATAACTTCGCCAATATATTTGAAATTTTTCTTTTTCCTCTCGCTCACGCTCAACATACTATATTTTCAGATTATCGAAAAAAACGATTTTTTGAAAATTTTACATACATGGATTTATCCCCTTAATTGATTGAAATCCCTTTTAATGATCGAATCACATAAACTACCAAATAGTTTACGCTCAAAATACGAATAAAAAAAAAATTTTTTGAGCTCTGTTTTACGAGTGTTTTTATCATATTACTATTTTATTTTTATTAAATATTTTTGAATTCCTTTTCTTTGCCTTTTGTTTTTCTGGCTTTTACCAATATAGGTAACCAAACTGCGCGACAAACAAATCGAGTATTTTATGGTGTCCTACGATTGAGCAGCGACTTAATCTTGCGCTACAAACGTGGGACTTATCCGTCCATAATAAATAAGTTACATCATTTACTGAACTTCTAACATTAATTAAAATAAAAAATGGTAATTATTTTTTTTACCTATTATAATAAAATTTATTAACAAGTTCCATAACAATAACATTGTGTTAAAATGTAAATCGTTGTAAACAAGCGATCGTAATCGCTCTTTACAGCTGTGTACTGTAATTTAATGAGTTTTACGGCTGCTTCGAACAATTGTTATTACGAATTCGCTTACCAAGGTCAATGGCATCACCGAACACAACATCTAGATTACCTAATACCTACTTGTTTTCCGTAATGTTTTCGTAACGAAATTATGAACCAGACTATATCAGTGGTTAATCTCTGAAGCTAACTAATTAAATTAAACCTGTAATTTCGGAATGGGTAGGCAGAGATGTACCTATCGTACAAGCCACATTGCTCCAGAAGTCCTATGAAATAGGGAGCGACCGGGCGAGCCTATTGCCAATTGCCATCAACCGGGTGCAAATCCAATGAAAACACTCTAAACCACTTTGCCCGAGCCGCGAATGTAACCCAGGACTTCGCGCTCAACAGTAGCGCTAGCGACCGCTAGAACAAAGAGGCAGTCGTCTCCTGTTAAGTTATAGTAGACGAACTTCGGACTACTAAAATTGTTATTAGAGACAACCATTCGCGTGTAAAGTGCCATTCACTTTTCAAAACAAATATTCTTCCGATCCTAGACTTTATAGAGCATTACAATTCAATTTAAAATATTGCTTGTTCTGTAACCTAAGCTCGAGCCACACCTACCTGCTCTGTAATGACACGTCTCAAATCCACGTTCGCACGGGAAAAAATTGGGCGGGATTTTATCGCGCACTGAATTTTCGACTCTCAGTGTTGAACCGAGCATTTAGAATCCAAGAGAGCGCATCCCAGCACGTCTGCTTAGCGACAAGTTTGAAAATCGAACACATTTACATACTATTCGATTTTCGAGGTGCTGAGATGAAAACTTTTGTATTCTCAATACTCGTACTCAATATACGTCCGTGTGTCCGACTTCGGTGTGAGTTTTAGCGGTCATAACGATGCATCATCATATCGAATCGTGCGATGTAAACAACGTAGACCTTGGCCTCGGCTGAACAATGGGACCCGACAGCCCCACTAAATTCGATTACCTAACAGTCTCGGCTATTTCGCTCACGATTTTTGCCATAAAAGCAAACTACGCCGCGCTTTTGCCGCCATAATTATTTTACGCAGCGATTTTACACAAACGAAAACTTTAAATAAAAATAGCTATATATTTGTTTACAAAAAATGCTAAATATTATATTATGAGCACGATTTTATGTAATAGAAACCAAGGCCACTAAAACAAGCGATGAGAAAAGTATGATAATGATATATTTATAGCCTGTGTCTGATCGATGCATTGTTTGTTTTGTAGGTTATTCAATGGCTTGAGAAAAATCTCCACGAAGATTAAATAATGTAAACGGTTTAGTAACTTAAAAATCAGTAGAATTCCAGAAAACTTACAAGGTTACAAACAAAAATACTGTTTCCCAATTTTACTCACCGAGATTCCAATTAAGGCAGAAATATCTCTAAACAAAGGTGAAAATTCCATGGGCGAAGAATTTGAAAAAAGAATGGGTCTTAATTGACAATAGAATAGAATGTTTATCGGTCAATAGCTTGAATTGGGAATTATTTTACCATTTATTTTCGAACATCGAACGGTTTTGAACGTTGAAGAGTTAAATTGAAAAATTGGATGAGAAATATGCTGGGCCAAACAAACGGGCAATAAAAATAATTAGGCTATTAGTTCAATTGCACGCGGGGGCGTGGCATTCGATTTACGGCTATCTTCATTACGAACAGGGCTACCTAATGCGATTATAAATTATTTTCGTATTCAATTATGTAGGTATTTATTTTGGTAGGTTAATTAAGTACATATTTAAAATATACAACGATTATGTAACCGAGCAGTAAACGAGATCAAATCTACATACATAATCGATTTTAAAACGAGTTTGTATGCAACTTTGTTTCACTAAATGCTGTGTCGTTTGTCGAGTAATTTAATACGACCAAACAGTAAATGCTTATAAAATAAATACCAATTCAATCTTGCCCGGAATCACACAAATTGAGCAGTTGTAATAAAAACTAACAAATCGTTTCAGTTTTATTCAATTGTAAACAGAAAACAAACGAAATAATTTCCTGGGAAATGGCGATCAACACAGCCCTGCGGGGTAATTGCCTAAGTCGAGATCACACGGACTTAATAAAATCGTTGCGGGATTTTTTAGCTCACTGGATTTTGATCTCTCGGTGTTGGACCGAGCATTGAGAATCCAACAGTGTATCTCAGCGAGTCGAAAATCGAACAATGTGTTTTATTGTTCGATTTTCTACTCTCGGCGCTAAAGCATTGCGTTGATCAATACGCGAAAAAATCACGTCTTACAGTAGGAACGGTTTCCATTTTGACAGTTCAACAACATTCATTGCGTTATTTACGTTGCTGAGCAGAAGAATTATTCGAACGTATGAAGCAATGAATTGGAATTAACCTTCAAAATGTTTCAGATTCCGATTGATAGTCTGTTACGTATTTAGGATGCTGTTACACGTGGTTACACTTTACAGCAGGGATGTTACGGACCTCCGACTCCGATTCCGATAAGTCGGAACTTCCGATTGATATTACACATCTGGTTCCGCCTTCGGCTCCGATACTTTAAATCGGAAGTTTTAATCGGAGGTCGAAGCATAGCGGCGGTCGCGGTCAACACGTATGAACAGGTTTTTGCAGGTCGCGCAGCCCCACTCCCCGTGTGCTTTCTGTCGTCGATTACGTACTTACTATTTCACTTCTTGTTACGCAATCTTGATGAAGGTTTGTTATTGTTTTGTGGTTGCGCGACGAACGTGTCAATTAAGTATTGAGTTATCTACTAGTTTGTGTAACTGTGTTTGATTTGGATTTTTGGACAATGAAGCCAAAATCTAGTTTTATATGGAACTACTTCAGTGAAGTTAGTGTAAATACGGCAAAATGTAAACGTTGTGAGAAGACGTATTCCCGAAAGGGAGGTACGACTTCTTCTTTAAAAAGTCATCTCAAATCTATGCATGCTACTGATTATGAAGAGTTAATTAAATTAGAAACACAGAAGAAACCTACAGAACAGCCTTCAACTTCAACGCCTCTTCAAGAGGCAAAAAAACAAATTACAATGAAAGAAATTTTGACTAAAAATCAAAAATGGTGTAATTCCAATGCTAAATCAATGGAAATAGACAAATTGATTTCTGAAATGATCGCTTTGCAAGATCTACCCTTCAATTTCGTAGAAGGTATTGGATTTCGACGACTTCTACAGTTCATTGCACCGAATTACCAGTTACGGGGTAGACAGTTTTTTACCGAATATATTTGTGGTGAGTTATATGCAACAATAGCAAAGAAAATAAATGATTTGATAAAACAATTTGAGAAAATCTCATTTACTACAGACATTTGGAGCGAACCAAGTTCGAATGTATCGTTATTGAGTCTAACAGCGCACGGAATAACTGATAACTTTAAGAGGATAAAAGTTATTTTAAAATGCCACACATTCGACGGTAGACATACAGGGGACTTAATTCAAGAAAAAATAAATTGTATGTTAATTGAATGGGGCATAAGCAATGATAAAGTTCACTGTTTTATTCGCGATTCTGGATCTAACATGATAAGAGCAATGAGACTCGCTGGAATACCTGATATCAGTTGTACTGTACATCAATTACAACTATGTGTGCGAGCTACGTTAGATTGTGACGAAGAAATCAAAAACTTATTAGCGAAATGCAAAAAAGTTTCGACGCATTTTAATCATTCCCAAATTGCTCAAAGTGAACTACATAAAATACAAAAAGAACAACTTAACCAAGAAGTTTTAGGTGTGGTGCAAGAATGTAGTACACGGTAAGTTCTAAAATTACATTATTTATTAATCCAAAATATTTACATTCTGTTGTGTATAAGCTTTAGTACATAATATGTTACTTTATTTAATACCTACCTAAACAATAAATAAATTCGAAAAACAAAAACTGTAAGTGGGACTCGAACCCACGACCCACCAGTCACAGTTATTTAACTATGACAATGACTGCACGGTTGACGTAGTGGCTGTGCAACTGGCTGCTGCACAACGCGTAGCGAGTTCGATCATAAAATGTAATTTTTTAAGTTGTTTTTTTTTTTTTTTTTTTTGTGGAGGGACAAACCATCCTTTTCGTTAGGCAAAACATTAACTGTTGACTAACCAACGATTGACGTTTTTTTCACGGTATCTAGAACTTTGTGATGTTGTGTCGTAGATATGTTGAAAAATTAAAACATTTGTTATTATTAGTACACAAATTAGTTAAAAATGCGTGAGCGAAGCCCGGGCACAGCTAGTTATAAATAATTTTATATAAATATGGATTTATTTTGTATTTATATTAGTTTATATTTACACTAGATACTTAGTACCTATTTCAAATTAAATTATAAATTATATTTCTTCGCTTCATTCTTCAGATATATTATAACCAGGTAGTCCTTTTAATCTACAAGATAACATGCACACTTTAAGAGATTTATAAAATCGATATAAGTATCGACTTTTTACAACTAAGTCGATTCTATACTGACCATAACCACACCACTAGTCAAGCTGTCATTCTTTTTTCGTGCACGATAGCAAGCACACGCTCGCTCACTAGTTATTAAAAATGCCGAAAAAACGGGAATATTCTCAAGAAATTGAAGACCATCGATGTAAAATCAAGAAGTTGGAAGTTGAACGAAGACGTAAACGTTGTAGAATTATATATAATTGAATCTTCATCTGATTCTGGTATGTATCGTACTTACAACTACCCTCAATTATAAATAATTATATGGCGCCACCTAATCCCGCCAGGATTATGGGCGCATTGTTTTATGGTGATACCTATTATGATGCTTATGTGCTATTAATTTTTTTGCCCGGCGGTTAACCGTGAGTTAACACGAAGGTTCTGATTTTTCAAATACACATGATATTGTCTCGCCTAGCGGTTAACCGAGCGTTAACACGATGGCTATACTATGAGCTAATATATACATATATAATTATTACAACCTAAATAATGACCCGCAATTATGAAACCTAGCGGTTTTATCCACGATTCTAGCGGTTAACCGTGAGTTAACACAAAGAACAAAAAGGTGGAATTCAAAGTTACGTCTTATGTATTTCAGACGATAACGAATCTTTACGTTCCGCCCCCGACGCCAACATAGATCGGCGATCAGGCGGTGATTGACGATGCACCTAATTATATCCGTGATGATGCTCCCATGTCGACCGTGGAAGCATCAGCTCCTATTCAGGAAGATAGTACCTGCCAAGAGCTCGATCCAGAGCTCTTGATAGCACTTGGAGACTCCAAAGTTCGGTGATAAAATTCATCTTAGCTTAGCTCAGCGATGGGAACCTATCCTCAAGAAAGGATTATCAAAGGAAATAGAAGATAAGTTACTCAAAGATTATCTTGTGCCTGAAAACTGCACTCTGCTTCAAGCACCCAAACTGAGTAACGAAGTTTCGGTGGACATTTCTTAGGCGTCTCGTCATAGAGATAAGAGGAAGGAAGCTGAGTAACAGCAATTGGGTGTTGGCGTCTCAGCCATCAGTAAAGCTCTGACCGTCATGCTTACGAGCGACAATAAAATTGAAGCAATAAAGATTCTGAGCGATGGATATCGGATCCTGAGTGATCTTCATTATCAGGAAACACAATTGCGAATAAGTGTCATTAATTACGCTTTAGCTAAACCCTTTCTGAATGTAGTTCAGCATTCCGAAAGCGACGAAACTTTATATGGTAATAAATTAGGAGAAAAAATAAAAGCTACCAAAAAAAAAAAAAAACCAGGAGCAAGGAATGTCGATCAAAAAAAAAAAAAAAAATATGTCAAATAGGTACCTCGGTGATGGAACCAACGACATCTAATTCACGTCCCCAGTATCAATACCGACAACCAGGCCTACCAGGGAAACTGATCAGGCCCCTCGCGGTTCCTACAGAACAGGGGGGGGGGGGGGGCGGCGGAGAGGTCTGAACAGGGCGAACAGCACCATGAGCCGTTGGCCTCCACCTCATCAGTAGTCGAACTTTGTCTCTGCGAACAAGTCGAGGGCAGCTGCGACGCGCCTATAGCACAACAATTTCTCATTTTTATGATCGTTCGCTCACCATAACATCTAATTCTGTAATTTTAAATTGGTTACGCAATGGTTTTCCTATACCGTTGGATTCTAACGTGACACAAACTCATGTACCTTACGTTTCAATGTCAGTGACGGAAAAAGTCGACACGTTATTACCTATACACATAAATTTAGGTGCGGTAAGCCCTTGCACACCTACTAAGGATCAGGTTATTTCAACAACATTTTTAAAAGTTTTCCTAAAAGTGTAATGGTGATAAAAGATTTATTTTAAACTTAAAATCATCATGTTTCAAAATGGAAGACTACCGAATGGCATCTAAATTATTGCCTATTCAGGGCTATATGGCCACTATCGATTTAAAAGAAGCATATTTCCTCATCATCAGCAGCCTTTAATGTTCCCACTGCTGGGACACAGGCCTCCTCTCATACCAATTTGTAAATCTGATCGCAAATTTTCGAGATTCCATTTCGAAAATATGAACTCTAACATCAATACTTACGAGTTCAATCGTATGCCATATCGCCTTTCAGTAGCACCGTTAGCCTTTACTAAAATCATGAAGGAAGTAGTATCCCATTAATGCTACCAAGGCTTTAAAAATGTTGTTTTTCTCGACGATATCCTTTGATGGTGATGATTATCAAGAAAGCCTAAAAAATATTAAAGCTACTTTAAACCTTTTAGAATGTCTCGGGTTCGTAGTTACCTATGAAAAGAGTTCTCTTGTGCCAAAACAAACCTGTAAATTCCTGGGACTTATATTTGATTCAGAAAATCAATCAATTTCTTTGCCATACGATAAAAAAAAAAAAAAAAATAAAAAAAAAAAAAAAAAAATCTTGTTGGCAAATTCTCAGAATCTTCTCAGTTCTCAATTAGAGAATTTGCTCAGCTAATAGGAGTTTTGATAGCCGCGTGTCCCGCGGTCAAATATGGTTGGCTATATATAAAAAATTTAGAAAGACAAAAATTTCTAGCCTTACAAAAATATCCTAGTTTTGATACAGTTTAAACCTCACCCTATAATACTAGACGATTTAAATTGGTGGCAAAGGAACGTGGTAAATTCTAAAAATACTTTGAAAACACCTAACTTCGAATTAGAGGTTTATTCGGACGCTTCACGTACCGGGTGGGGAGCTGTGTCTAATAACGAACGAGCTCATGGAATTTGGAAAAGTAGTGAACTTAAACAACACATCAACTACTTAGAGTTGTTAGCTGTTTTCTTAGCCTTGAAGTATTTCGCAAGCAATAAATCCGAGTGTTCAGTTTTACTGCGTGTTGATAACACCACAGCCATCAGCTACGTGAATCGGATGGGTGGGATCCAATTTCCCCACTTGAATAATCTTGCTAGACAAATTTGGCAATGGTCTGAACAGAGAAATACCTGGTTATTTGCCTCGTACATAAACAACAAGGCAAATTACGAAGCAGACGAAGAATCTGGAAGACTAAATCTCGATACTGAATGTGAACTATACGATTCAGCCTTCGATCGAATATCAAAAAATCTCGGTAAACCCGAAATTGACCTATTTGTCTCTCGGGCCAATACCAAATGCCAAGATTATATATCATGGAGAAAGGATCCTGACGCTGTTTCCATCGATGCCTTTACAGCAAACTGGAACAATAAGTTCTTTTATGCTTTTCCCCCTTCTCCACTTATTCTTAAGTGTCTTCACAAAATTATACAGGTAGGTGCCGCTGGTATTCTAGTCTTCCCATTTTGGCCATGCCAAGCCTGGTATCCACAATTAATAATAACAATCGTCTCCGAAATAATTTGGATATACCCTAACGAACATCATATCGTACCATGTTACAGAAATCCCCTTATTCTGGGTGTCACAGTACTCTCAGGCAGGCGTTCACGCGACGTAGCGTCCCCGAATCAGCCCTGGACCTGATGCTGGCGTCTTTATCAAAGAACACGCTGCAGCAATATAACGTGTCGTTCAAATTGTGGTGGCAATATTGTGTAAATATTAATTATCACTTTTTGTTATTGCTCTGTCCCCATAGTATTACACTTTTTAAGCGAACAGTTTAATAAAGGAAGTTCTTACGGAACTCTAAATAGTCACAGATCCGCGTTATCCCTTTCATTAGGCGTTAATATCGGATCTGATGACCGAATTAAACGGCTCCTCAAAGGAACGTTTAAATTGAAACCTAGCTTCCCCAAGTACTGCAGTACATGGGACCCACAGATCGTTTTATATTATTTTTATAATTTGTTCCCCAATAGAAACCTTAGTAGAGAAAAAATAACGGAAAATGTGGTAATTTTATTAGCATTAAGTACTGCCCCACGCGTTCAAACATTATCGTTGATAAAACTTGAAAATATAACAGTCGGAGCTAACGATATCAATATAGCCACCAAAGATATTATAAAAACATCCGCGGCAGGTCGTGATCAGCCGACCTTATCCCTGCCGTACTTTAGAGAAAACCCGTCCATCCGAACCAACCCATCTGTCCCGCGACCGTTCTCGAAGATTATCTCCACGTCACAGACAAAAATCGACCTGCTAACGTATCCAATCTCTTAATTTCGGTGAAGCGCCCCTACAAGGGCGCGACAGCACAGTCAATAAGCAGATTGATTAAGCAGATATTGGCCGAGAGCGGCATGGACGTGGCGGCGTTCAGCGCGCATAGCACGCGCCACGCTGCCACGTCCGCTGCCGCGCAGTCGGGGTTTCTGTTGACACTATAAGAAAAGCCGCGAGATGGACTAATCTGTCTAAGGTTTTTGCCCAATATTATCCTCAAGCGATCTTCCATGATCACGTTAGCTAGTAACTAATATACTATTATACTACTTAGGTATTTACCTACATATTATTATGGAGTGTGTATTTATTAAAAATAAATACTTGTTTAGTTAATTCTGAACTATTCTGTTAATATTGATTAAAACCATCGTATTCTTTCAAAATATTTGGTTTTAATTATCAAACACAAAACTTTGCTCTAAACATCTACCTGGTTATAATATATCTGAAGAATGAAGCGAAGAAATATAATATATGATCAAACGAACTTCACAAGCGAAGTTCGATCATTATTATATGAGTCGCTTCATTCGAAGATATAGGTTCCCTCCCAACCCAGTCCCGGTGATTAAGTTTTGCATTTGTTTTAATTATCTCTAAAATAATGACAGCTTGACTAGTGGTGTGGTTATGGTCAGTATAGAATCGACTTAGTTGTAAAAAGTCGATACTTATATCGATTTTATAAATCTCTTAAAGTGTGCATGTTATCTTGTAGATTAAAAGGACTACCTGGTTATAATATATCTTCGAATGAAGCGACTCATATAATAATGATCGAACTTCGCTTGTGAAGTTCGTTTGATCATATATTATTACTGTCACTTAATTATGATAATATTACTTGTTACAGGTGGAATAGTACATTTTATATGATGGAGCGAATGATTAAAATACAGGATTCACTATGTTTGTACGCGTGTAAATTCAATATCACACAATTATCTCCTGAAGAATGGTTGCAGCTCAAAAAACTAGTAACTATACTACGACCTTTTGAAGAGATAACCCGCAATATGAGTGACAGTAATACGAGCATCTCATCAGTGATTCCATTAATACACACACTAAAGCATACTTTACAAATAGAAGACAGTAAACCAGACACAAGTGAAAAATTCAAAACAATAATAAAATGTGCCATCGACCAATTAAATTCAAGATTTGGAGACCTTCAATTGAACAATTACTTTGCAATAGCTACATACCTAGATCCTCGATATAAAGCAAAATTTTTTAACGAAGTTATTAAGGAGAAAGTTGAAACCGAATTGATGACATTACTTAATGCTGGAGATGAAGATAATTCTAGAAATATTACTGAAAATATTAACGTTCCACCAGAAAAACGGGCAAGAATGGCTTCACCAGAACCTACCACTAGTAATGTCCAGACAATATTATCCAATATTTTGTTGAGTAGCGATGATGACGATGATAATATTGATAATTCATCCAACCAAGTTTTTGACAAGTTTCTTATATTTAAAGGTTTAATTAATGAGTATATTAGAGAAAAACGTATACCTATCGGTGACGATCCCTTATTGTGGTGGAAAGTGAATGGAAATACAAAATTCCAATATCTTAAACCGATTGTTCGCCAATATTTGTCCTGTCCACCAGGCTCGGTAGCTAGCGAGCAACTTTTTAGTGGTGCTGGCCTAATATACAGCCCACTAAGAAATAGACTGGATGGTGATAAAGCTTCCAAGCTTTTATTTATTAAATATAATATGCTACTTTTAGAGTCAATACATCAGATTTAACTCTTTTTTTTATTTTTAAGAAATTCTGAAAACCATATTATTATGACATTCTTATTTTAAATAGCTGTGTGTGCTGAAACATAATTATAATAATTTTTATCGTTTTTAATTGAAATTAAAGAGGCTGATTACATTGTTGTATTTTATTATGTATCCTTAACACATCTCTTTTTTTTCACCATCTCAGACTCCGACTCCGATTCCGGTTCCGGTTCCGGTTACGGTTCCGGTTCCGGTTCCGAGTCCTATAAACTAAATTTAAAAGCTCCGATTCCGACTCCGATTCCGATAAAACCACTTCCGTAACATCCCTACTTTACAGTATGCAAAAAAAAGTTATCTGACTCACTCGTAACGATGAACAACAGTGTTTTATTTTAGGCCTGCCTGTTTGATTCATTGTTAATCAAAATAAATACGATAAAGCATGGTACGGAACGCACATACTGGCACTGTTTACATATTTTTGTCCGCCATGTTATCAATTGTAAAATTCCGTTTATATGTAGATGTTTACGTTTTAAAGAAAGATAAATCACGCAGAGTTAATTAGAAAACTGTTTTGAGGATGTAGGTACCTAGTTATAATACGACCCGACTTCGTCAGAGTAAATAACTTTTTGCCTAGACTCCTCGCGTCGCGTCGCATCGTCGTTTTCGTTTAGCGTTCTTTCCGACTTTTTTTCGTTTCCTACGGGTCGTAATGTCATATTAAATAGCAAATAACCTTCCTCGAGAATTAGGCTATCAAAGGCCATGAAAGAATTTTCCAAACCCGACTTGTCCATAACATTCTAATTAAAATTTTAGTGCCATTAATATAAAAAAAAGCAATCTGATTCTCCTAAAGATATTTAAACTCCTAATATGGATCATAATTTGAACATTAATAAACATCAATTTTTAATGCATTTGTTGACATACGTTTACAGTAGTAGATTATATAAGGAATTAACATTTATTTACCATTTCGTATCAGACTAGTTTTTATAATGACAAAACCGGTTTACGGTGATTAATCGTTATATTGTTATAAGACAGCGATGACCGGCTTCGTTTGGATTTAATCGCTCGAATTGGGCGAATCGAAGTTAGGTAGTTTATTTGTGGGCGAATCATACAAATCCAGAAATAACTATGAAGCAATTGGACACATCTTGAATTTTATGCAATTAACCCATTTATGCCCGCTGTCCTCATTTGGGGACAGTTGTTTAAGTACACACATTTTTCAATTGATTTTAGCTATGTTTTGTTTGAAGGCGTATTTGTAGTGTCAATGAGTGTGGCTCACTAATAAATAAATCAGTTTTGTTAGTTTATGGATTAAGTAGCAGGAAAAAGAGGTTTTATTTACTTCATTTACTAAATTGGTGTTTATCCATAGGCAAGTCATAATATTTTACACTTCTATTGTGTTTTATTATACAGGGTTATTTGTAAAACACCGGCAACCTCTCAGGACTATGTTACTAACATCATAAGCAACAACTTTTGTTCTATGACTTTTAAAAATTCATCATATTTTAGTGCATCAGATTTTCAAACAAAAATAAAAATATTTAAATTGAACGCTCTAAATGTTACGGAGTCTATGCGAAGCAAAAGAAAGCGATAGTATATTAGCAAGGGGAGCGGGGTTAGGGCGGCGGGGGCGCTTGAACTTGACTTATTTACAGGCAGCCGATTTTTGTATGAAAATCTGATGCACTAAAATATGATGAATTTTTAAAAGTCATAGAACAAAAGTTGTTTATTATGATGTTAATAACATAGACCTGAGAGGTTGCCGGTGTTTTACAAATAACCCTGTATATTTCCTAATTTTTCCATCTGGCCATTGTGTTTACTAGTAATAAATCACATTTTGTTGAATATTTTTTAACATTTGACAACGAGTGTAGATAATTTAGTATGGTGTCCCCAAATGGGTCCAATGGGCTAATGGGTAACTTTTCTTTATAAATATTTCGCAGGTTTGTTTTGGCACTAACAATGGCTAAACGATATTTTGATGTCGCAAATGAGTATCGAGAGTTGGAGGAATCTATCAAAAATATTTAGCATGAAGAGGATGATCCTGATGTCTATAACGATATAGTAGCAGAGCAGAACACTCGGGGATGCCGAGTGTTCTGATGGATGAAAAAGAAGGCGATAAAGATGATGTCCAGCACAATATTCTTCCATGTGATATTCAAGGTCGAGTTGAAGGTTTTGAGGTCCGGAACAACGATGAATGGGATAGCATCGATATGAACCGTTACAAAGATACAGAAAAGTTGAGGTTGAAACCCAGGAGCCACGTTGGCGTAAATGCGAACCGTCCTATACTGCCAGGGCAGTTTGGGTATAAAGACTGGATGATTTCAAGTTCTTGTAGCTATTGTTATGGTTTTGATCTGTACTGTGATAAAATTGCAGGGGCAACCAGTAATAAGCCTTTGAGATCAAAAGTGGTATAGAGTCTATTGGATAAATAAACGTAATCTCGCATTTGTATATGGTATATTTTGATAACTTTTTCACCAACCACGCATTGCTACAAGATCTAAATGATGCAGTTTATCGTGCTACTGGTACTGTAAGAGACAATAGGAAGAAGAGATACTCATTGGAATCTGTCAAGGACAAGAAAAAGAAGAAGAGAGCAGAATTTGATTGCCGATTCGATACAGTGAATAAGATTTTATTCAGTGGATGGCTTGACAAGTTTTGGGACCATAGGTGAAAAGATGGAGTTCTGCGCAAGGAAAAAAGGTAGATGTGGACATCCTTTTTGTGTTACAGAACTAAAATAAAGGCATGGGTGGAGTTGATCAAGCTGAACAATCCTTTGCAGTAAACACTACAGTAATACGAGGAAAACAATGGTGGTGGGTTCTATTTCCCTACATACTCGATTTGGCTATGGCTTGGCGTCTCCATGTCCTGGCCGCTGAAGATAAAATAAACCAGCTCCAGTTTCGCCTTAGTATTGCCGGATTTTATTTGAGGAATGTAACCACAGAGACCTGATGGAAGACGACGTAAACCTTCATCAATGGTGCCAAGTATGAGTCAGAACGGTGTCGGACACTTCCCTCAGAAACTGACTAGCCAACTACGATGCCTACTATGCCAAATGAAAACACGTTGGCCATATAAGAAATGCAATAAAACATTGTGAATCGAAAAATGGTGTTTCAAAAAATACCGCTTATGAGCCCATTGGCCCCATTTGAGGACGGTGCTTTTTTATGTATAAGGAAGTTTTTTTCTTTTAGTTTTTTCTAATAGTGTGTCTTACTAGCCTTTAATAGTCACGGCAATAACGTTTTTTTCAAAAAAATATCGTTATTTTGTATTTGGGTCTAAATGGGTTAACATACATACATACATACAATCACGCCTTTTTCCCATGGGGGTAGGCAGAAACCACGGAACGCCAATTTATGCAATTAAGTTACGTAAAAAGGTCACTGCAAGTACATGCAAAACTATAAAATTCAAACCATGCCATTTTGTCTAATTCCGATTCGCCCATAAATAATCTAACTTCTATTCGCCCAGTTCAAGTTAGTGTGTAAGCCCACGTACCCAAGAACGTAATAAGTAATATCGCGTCGGATTTTTTCGAGCATTGGATCTTCAATGCACTGATTAGCGCCGAAGTTTGAAAATCAAACAGTTTATTTTTTCGACGCGCTGAGTTACACTCTGTTTGATTCTCAATACACGGTTCAAAAGCGAGAATCAAAAATCCGGTGCGCGATATTACCCTTCCGCGATATGTTTACGTCCGTGTTTACGTTGACTTATGTAGTTATTAACTTGATATTTATTCGACGTGCTGAGATGCACTCTGTTATATTTTCAATACTCGTTTCGACAGCGAATGTCAAAAATCCAGTGCGCCATAAAACCCTTCCGCGATATGTTTACGTCCGTGTGTACGTTGACTTATCTATACTAATATTATAAAGCTGAAGAGTTTGTTTATTTGGTTGAACGCGTTAATTTCAGTAACTACTGGTCCGAATTGAAAAATTCTTTTTGTGTTGGGTAGCTTATTTATTGAGGAAGGCTATAGGCTATATAACACCACGCTATGATCAAAAGGAGCGGAGCAGCAACGAAAAATGGACGAAAACTGGCAGGCAATTCGAAGCGACGGGAAAGGTCACGGGAGCAAAAATTTGACGCGGACGAAGTCGCGGGCAGAAGCTAGTGTAGTTATCTTTATATTTTTTCAACGTGCTGAGATGCACTTGTTTCATCCTCAGTAGACGGTTCAACAGCGAGAATAAAAAATCCGGTGCACGATAAAATCCTTCCGCGATATGTTTACGTCCGTGTGAACGTTGATTAATAGTAGTTATTATCTTTACAAAGCTTCTAATTTTAACCCGGTCGGGCCTCCGCGGCTATAAATAATTTAGCAACAGTTTAATGATATTATTTTAGAGCGATTTTATTATGCTTGCCCAACCCTAGTTGTAGGAAAATTATATATTTCGAAAATTTATGTTCCATAGATTTATCAATGTCTCTATGCTTTTAAGAACTGTCGTGACTCTATTAATTGATGATTATATTTTACTTATGAGAGATATTATTTTAACAGCTAGCTATCTATAGGTACTTTTTTATTACATAGTATAAAACAAAGTTTCCCGCGTCTCTACGCTTAGATCTTATCTTATAAAGTACGCAACGGATTTTAATGCGGTTTTCATCAATACACAGAGCGATTCAAGAGGAAGGTTTATATGGATAAAATGCGGACAAAACCGCTGGCCAAAGCTAGTTATATTATAAAGGGTAAAATTTGTGAGTTTGTATGAAAGGGGTAATCAATGGAACTACTTATCAGATAGGTAGGTATGTAATTGTGTAACACACTAACAGTAGGAACGGCCTTCATTTTTGACAGTTCAATGACATTCATTGGGTTAAGGCTCCCACAGCTAGGTTCGACGCGACACTTATAAACCAATTACCATGAAAATATCGTAGAATTTGTTCTACCAGATTCGAGTCGCACCATCGTGTCACGCCTGTCTGCAGAAGCCTTTATTTATGTTATTGAGCAGACAAATATTTTACTGCAATATCCTTCAAAATGATACAGATGCTGACTGATAATCTGTTACGCAATTAGGATTTTTTTTTTCAGTAAGGAGAAGTTCCTCACGCGGACGAAGTCAGGGGGAGAAGCAAGTCGTTTAATAAAATTGACTCAACACAATAAAATATGGCTATAAACTTAATCTTATACCTACAGATACTTCGCCAATATTTAAATGAATCGACGCTATTCTCAGCTAACAAAGGAATATAATTAACTTTTTGCACAAAAACACAGTTTTTATATTCACAAGTCGTGTTTGTAACCATTTTGTTGAATGTCAAAGAAATCTACTAGTTTAACAATGATTGCATGAATATTTATTCGAATTAATTTTAAGTTGTCGAGAAATCCCTATTAAAATCAAAATCAAAATCAAAAGTCATTTATTCAAATTAGGCTGAGGATCAGCACTTTTCGAACGTCAAAATTACAAAAGACAGTCCCCCCAAAACGCCCACCCGTCGCGCACTTCCTAGTGCTTTAGCTGGGAAGAAGAAGTGGCCAACAAACTCCCCAGCAGCACAGCTGTCTGTCCAGTTAGAAGAACTTGATTCTATACAATGGTATATAGTAAAACATTAAGAGACACAAATTAAATTAAATGATTTGCTATATGCCAGCTAGCCAACCCCATATACCAACAAATTAAATGAAAACTATACTCAAGCATAAGCAAAAAAAAAATATGTATATAGAAACATGGCTGCAAAAATAAAAAACTGGCATAAAGGGCGTGTCAGCTTACATATGCAATGCTGAATGTTCACATAGCTGTTACGACCTGAGTTACAACTCGAGGCCACAAATGATAAACTAGGACCATCGATGTAAAATAAATTAAACAGGTAAGTAATATTAATAATAATATCAACACCAAAGTCAGCAAGACGACCAGTCACCACAAGCAGCACCCGTTCACGAGCATAACGCAAAGATCAGCCATTGCCCCCCTCGCCATATTTGAGGGAAGGGGGCAACCCGACCCCCGACGCTACCGCAAGCATTGACATCTAAGGGAGCATGACGAACTTGCTGCCGGTTGCTCAAGCAAGAATTGAATGATTACTTGTCGAGGTCGCTAGCTAACCACATTATGCAATACTAATAAAATAAAATTGGCATAAACAGGAAAAAAAATAAGGAAACAATTATATTGAACCTATCACAAGGTACGCTAATACTGGAGAAAGAACATAAACATTGTCTTGAGTTAATCACAGCGACCAACTATTCTTATCATTTAAATAATCGTTGATGGAATAGTACGCCTTTTGACAAAGGTTGGATTTTACTTGAGCTTTAAACGCATTAAAAGGTAATTCTAGTAAAGAAGGTGGTAGCTTGTTGTAAAATGTTATACCAAGCCCAACAAATGAGTTATGCACCTTATGAAGCCGGTGAAAGGGAACACGTAGTTTGTCCTTACTTCTAGTGTTAACAGTGTGAATATCACTGTTTTTAGCGTATAAGTGTATATTTTGCCTAATATATAAGATGTTGGCGAAAATGAATTGTGATGACACCGTAAGAATACCAATATCTTTAAAAAAGTCCCTTAGGGAAACTCTGGCACCTAGCTGGTAAATTGCTCGAACAGCTCGTTTCTGAAGGACAAAAATATTTTGAATATCAGCTGCAGTACCCCACAGTAGAATACCGTAAGACATAACGCTGTGGAAATAACTAAAATAGACTAACCGAGCTGTATCAACGTCAGTATATTGTCTTACTTTTCTGACGGCGTAGGCAGCTGAACTGAGCCTTCCCGCTAGGCTTGAAATATGTGGGCCCCACTGAAGTTTGCCATCCACTGTTATGCCCAGAAAAACTGCCGAGTCTACAGTTTTAAGCACCTCTTTATCTAAGACGATGTTGGGACCTAGATTTCTAACATTCGGTAAGGCGAACTTTACACATTTGGTTTTCTTGGCATTGAGAACTAGGTTATTTGCCGTAAACCAATCGGTAACCATCGAGAGTGCACAGTTCACGTCGTCAAAATCTGGTCTGTTCCTGTCTACTTTAAAAATAAGAGATGTATCATCTGCAAACAGTACAACTTCACAAATACCCTTTAAAAAGAATGGTAAGTCATTGATATACACTAAGAACAAGAATGGGCCGAGTATAGAGCCTTGAGGCACACCTAACTGAACCGGTAGCCCGGCAGACTTTACACCATTAATATCTACACATTGGAACCTATTATGTAAGTAAGAATTTATTACGTTTATAGCTTCGTTATGGACACCGTAATGACGTAGTTTACGCAAAAGCGTGTCATGGTGCACGCAATCAAAGGCTTTGGAGAGATCACAGAATATTCCGATAGCATTTTGCGACTTCTCCCATGCGTTAAAAATGTGTTTCAAGAGAGCAACACCCGCATCTGTAGTTGAACGACCTTTTGTAAAGCCATATTGCTCATTATGAAGGAGGCTATTTAAATTAAAATGTCTTAGCAACTGCTTGAGGATTAACTTTTCAAATATTTTGCTAAATGCAGGTAAGATAGAAATAGGCCTAAAATTAGAAACGTCATTTTTATTACCTGATTTAAATAATGGTATGACTTTGCTACTCTTCATGAGGTCAGGAAAAGTTCCGACATCAACACATTTATTAAAAGTAACAGCTAAATAGGGGGCTACGATGTCTATTATATTACTTAATAGTTTGATGGAAATGCCCCAGAAATCACCAGTGTTTTTAGACTTAAGTGTGTTAAAAACATTAACTACATCACGAGGCGTTACATGTTCAAAATTGAATAGGCAACTACTTTTTGGCACACTACTATGCAAAAGATTATCAGCTTTAGACGGGGACGAATTTAAGGAGCGAGTCGTAGTTACAGGTATGTTGGCAAAAAACTCATTAAATGCCTGTGCTACGTCAGCTGGCGTATTAACTAATTTGTTGTCGACCAAAATTTCAAGTTGTTTTTCTTGTTTAACCGATTTACCCGTCTCATTGTTAATGATTTTCCAAGTAGTTTTTATTTTATTATTTGAATTTTTAATTTGATCGCTTAAAAATTTGGATTTAGCAAAAGCACTAATCTGTTTAAATAATTTTGAATATTTTTTTACATACTCTAGGAAAGGAGTATCAAACCTGTATTTTTTTAAACCATATAACTCGTAAAGCCTCGCTCTACTTTTGTAAATACCTGGAGTAGCCCATTGGTTAAAGCCAACGGAGGTGCCATTAATGTCAATGGTTTTGGTCTTGAAAGTAGATTTGTACTCTTTTTGCACTACATCAAAGAGGGCTTCATAAATTGCATTAGGATTATCGTGTTCTACTATAGATGGTGCAATTCTGCGAGCTATATTATTTTTAAACTTGGTGCAACGACTAGCTGTATAAGGCCTGCATTCAAGTTTACGCGCCTTTTTACACAATGGCATAGGGAAACTGGATAGCAAACCACAGTGGTCGGACGTTAAATCAGTTAACACTAATTTATTTTTGGCATCACAATCACTAAATATATTATCAAGACAAGTTGACGAACATGCCGTGATCCTGGTTGGTTCAAAAAACAAGTTAAATAAATTAAATGACCTAAACAGATTGAGAAGTCTAATACTTAATGGAGTTACCTCTAGAATATTAATATTAAAATCTCCACATACAACTATACTTTTATTACTCGATTTTAACTTATTGAGTAAATCCTCCATGACTGATTCGAAACAAATGAAATCCCCAGAGGGGGGTCGATAAACGCAAATTATAACGTATCGCTCGAGTTCAACACAAGACAACTCAATAGTGCGCTCAATAGAAAGATTAACTAAATCTAAACGTTGCTTACATTTCAGCTTGTTTGAAACAAGAACTAAAGAACCACCGCGGATGGCCCTTTTTCTCGCAAATGAACTTTGTACAGTAAAATTATCATCATTGATAAACACTACTTCATGTTCTTTCAACCAATGTTCAGTTAAACATAACACCTGAACATCATGATTCTCTATAAATAAGCTTAACTCTAACTCTTTGCCGGACAGACCCTGCATATTTTGATGAACAACATTCAACATATGCGGCTCATCCGTTGTCGCACCTACTAGTTTAAACTACTAGGCGTATCAATAGTAGTGTTAGTATCACTACCAACAGTAAATAAACACGACTTCGACATACTACTTATGTCTGAGTTAATATAAGTACCAACAGTAAATAAACAAGACTTCGACATACTACTTATGTCTGAGTTAATATAAGCTAATAGCCTCGCTATTTTATGTCTAAACATAAGGGGCAGATACACTGAGTTCCTTGTTGATTTTAACTTATCAACAAAAATGTTGGTATCAAAAAATGTAAGCTTATCACTGTAGTGACTGACCAAAAACTGCATATGATTATTAAGCATATGAATATATTTGTTTTTTCTACTAGATAATTTCTCAAAATATGGAAAAGCACACAAAATAATTTTGTTACAATTAATCTTTAAAATCTCAGTAACACTGTCAGTAATATCATCTTGTTTGATCTGTGAACTATTACCTACAAACACAGTTATGTTGGTATTACAATCATATTGATATCTCATAATTGATGACATTATTTCTGTAAAGGATTTCCCAGGCAAACAATTATTTTGATTAGAAATTATTGATTCGAGACAGGTAGCATCTCGGTAGTTTACTGGTTTATCTGTCCGCGACTTCGGCCGTGTGAAATGTTTTGTTTCCCCCGAGCTCAGACACAACGCGTCGCATCGCATCGCCCGCCCGGGCTATCGGTCAGACTGATTTTTTTCAAATCCGACAGGCAAAGATTAACGCATTCAAACAAATAAACTCTTCAGCTTTATTATTAGTCTATTTAGATAGAGTATTGTATTTAAGATAATGAAATGAGGCTGAAGAGTTAGGTTTGAACACGCTAATCTCCGGAACTGCCAGTATAAATTAAAAAAATATTTTTGCAGTGGATAAGCAAATTCTTGGGGAAGATTATTGGCTATTTAACATCACGCCACGACCTTTTTTTTTTGGATGGGAAATCATCTAATGACTTTTACTGACTAAAACCCACCCGTGTTCCTTCAGTTGCCCATGTGCCAGGGTCACGGTATCTCTTTCGAACAATCACGCGACCCCGGCAGGCAATCGGTCCTAGCAGACCCCTTCAGTGACATCTCTTTCAGGCGCGCGTGGAACACTACGCGCCGTCGACCCGAGCTTGGTCCTTACCGGGCGGCGAGCTACCCATTGCTCGCCACCCTCAAGTTCACGCCTACGGTGGCCGGGAGTCCGCAATCGACTCCCGACGCCCGGGGCGTCTCCTCCACTCACAGAGACTGCCACTCCCTCACGCGCTCCGCCTCCTCCTTCGTGAGCATTACTGCTTCGCAGAAGGAGGTGACGGCTTCCAATGCCCTCTCGCTCCGTACCATGGCTCGCACCAGGGCCGGACGCGAGAGGTCGCCGCCGGGCACACTACCACCGTATGCTCCACCGTGTCCTCTAGACGCTACGACCCTTAGGAACCAAGCAAAAAGAGAAAAAATAGACGATGGATGCGACGCGTCTGGTCAGACGCGGAAATTTTACACGGACGAAGTCGAAAGCAGAAGCTAGTATTAGTAGGTATAGATATAGTTAATAAATTAATTTCATATTAATAAGGATGTGGAATGTTCACGACAACAACAGAGTTCGTACCTACTCGATAAATGGGTACCTCGTTAGTGAATCCTAAAATGCCAAAGGTTCGACCAGAGAGCTACTATTGGCTTATTATTCGACTTGTACGAATTAACTCGCCCGAAGCGTCATTCGAGGTATACGTACTAGTCAATCGGCACGTTTTTTATTTTATGTTTTACTAGCTTCTGCCCGCGACTACGTCCGCGTCAAATTTTTCTCCCCTGACCCTTCCCGTCGCATCGAATTGTCTGCCAGTTTTCGTTCATTTTTCGTTGCTGCTCCGCTTCTTTTGATCGTAGCGTGATGTTATATAGCCTTCCTCAATAAATAGGGTACCCAACACAAAAATAATTTTTCAATTCGGACCTGTAGTTCCTGAGATTACCGCGTTCAAACAAACAAACTCTTCAGCTTTAAAATAATAGTATAGATTCAAATCGTGGCAATTGCCTTATTTGTGAGTGAACTGTCGATTCGCCCACAAATAAATTAAATTCGTGCGAGTCATCTACAGAAAATATTATATTATTTAATATACTGACTAATCGCCCGAATCGGGCGAGTAAATTGCGAAATGACTAATAAGCCACATTATCAGATAAAATATAATTGTGTAGAAAACTGAGAAGGCTGTAAATTTTTGTGTATGTAAGATGGAACAAGTAGGTACGGTAATTTTTTTTGGCTTCGATATTTCCGCGAATAGTTTGTTAAATTCTAGTTACTTGCGAAATCACATACATAGGTGTGATTTTAGATAAGTGAGACAACGTTATTTTTATTTATGTAAGCTTCTGTCTGGTGTTTAGTTAATTTTTAAATCCAACGTAAATATGTATTTATCTTTTTACAAGGTTTTCCTTAAGCATTCCCACCAAAACTTAGATACTAAATAAACAAGTGAACACGTAAGCCAATCTACATACATTTAAAATAGATTTAAATTCGTATCCTAAGTTACATTAAGATGTAAACAAACAGGCACTTAAGTTATTCTATTAGCGAGCCAGACAGAAATCAACAATAATAATTTTCATATTACGGAGTGCGCAAACGTAAACATTTAAATCACAAAACCTGTTGCAGTGTGGGAAACGTTACGTAATTATCGCGACACAGCACAAATGTAACAGTGGGTTCATTACGTTTCGTTCTCATAATCACGGTCATTGCGAATGTTTATGTCTGACGTTGGTCGGACGAATTTTTTATTCCTTTGAAACATTTTTTTGTTGATTTTTACTGCAAACGAAAAGTATAACTTTTATTGCATTACATTTTTAAGTGACATTCTATAAATATCTCACCGTAATAACTACGGTGAAGAGAGCTGTCAATAGTGACATTCCATAGCATCAGGTGGAATTACAGTTCACTTCGAGATTAAGATTTTTACAGAAAAGAGAGCTTCAGTTACTTATATTAGGGATTTTCTCAGTCAATGGACTTTGTAAAGTCTCGAATCAAATTCAGTTATCCGAAGTTGGAACTAAACATCAATAGATGCAAATTCCAAAGCATCGTAGCGAAACTACGAAGGAACCGACAGAGTTATACCCATCAAGCCCGATTAGTCTTATTCAGAATGTTCAGTCGAATGTGAAAATGATGAATTGAAAGCAATTGTTATTCACAGTTGGGAATTTTACTTATATTTTCATGCGAGTACAACGAATGGTATACAAAAATCTGCTGGATAATTGCGTAACGTAAAAAAATTTCAACGCCTTACATTTTACATTCATTGGGTTATTTACGTTACCGTGCAGACGAACTGTTCAAACACATAAAGCAATGAATGTGGAGTTTCTTTCAAAATCCTCCGGATTGTGTTATAAAGAGTGTTACGCAATTAGGGTGCTGGTTACAGAAGGGCGGGCATTCTTGCAAGTTTCCATGTTTAAACTTATTTAATTAATTAAATAGGGAACAATAAAAGTTCTCCTTAGCGCAGACGGAAAATAGTAAGTACAGTAGAGCGTCGATTATCCGAACGTCGATCAACCGAACGACCGCTTGCCGAACTACTACGCCCGCCCCACTCGTGCGTGCTATCCTCCTCCCGCGCTACAATACACGCGAAATTATCTCGAACTGTTAGTGTATGTGCTCATATGTCACTCCCAAATAGCCGTTAGTTGATAAACTAAATTTTACCGCGTGAAAGAACCTATTTGTCATTAATGATATGTCTAAACATAAGGTTTTCATTCACCTGTACATAAACATGTATGGCTGAAACAATACAGTTCGATAATCCGAAAAAAAAAAACGATTTTCCGAACAATCCTGTCCCTCAATTAGTTCGGATAATCGACGCTCTACTGTACATTTAATTAGATATACTGGTGTTTTCTAGTCTGTAAGCCCTGTGGTGCCGTTACAGATGGTCATATTATTAAGTTTACTAGCGAGTGCCGATTATAAGCGTAATTATTATTGATTACAAATTACATGCAACGGCAATAGTCGCCGTTAACTTCATCCAAGCCCTTAGCTATAAAGGAACTTAGCTGGTTTCCGAATGGACCGGTTTATGCAACATAATTATTAGTTGCTCTTCAAGTATTTTTATTTTGAGTTCATCTAGATTAAAAATATACATAACAAAATAGGTGAGGCGGAGTTATACATATTTAAGTCCCAACGGGGCAAGTCTATTGTCATTAACTGGGCATAAATCCAGAAAAATCTGGGCCGCTACTGAGAAATTCCTGATAGACTAACTCATTAACACTTGTCCGACCTGGGAACCGAACCCATGATCTCATGCTCAGCAGTAACACTTAACAAACTAACACAAGACCACTAGACTTACGAGGCAGATTTAGATGAAAAATTAATACTAAAATAAACATTTTCAATACGTCTTTTGAATTAAGATTACCAGACACACAAGATTCAAGTAGGATGAGCTTATCAAGATGTGCGATGAGGGTTAAATGACTTAATTTTATGACGAACAAAAAATGACCCGTTTTTGCGCCGTTGAGTTGGCATGTCCATTACACATTGTTTCTTGTTCCGACTAATTTACCCTTGTATAATTTAATAAATGATGAAAGAACAAGCAGATAAATATCTTTATTATGATAAATATATTTTTTTTATCTAGATGAACTTTTGTAAATGTCTTGTAGTATCAGTGGTTGGGCAGGAGACTGACAGAAAATGGAGCAAATAATACGTAAATGTTGATGGTCACGAACCATTTATAGATGCCAAAGATTCAACTAGATAGCGCAGATTATATGTAGGTAGTCTGGCCGTGGAAAATAAGGAGATCGACTTTATTTTTGGAATAACTAGTTCAGAAAAGAATCGAACGACATCTATTTGAATTTGTTTTAATTATTTTCCTGTCCAATGACAGCGTTCAGTGATTGCATAATCACAAGATCAAATATTGACATGACAGCTGTCAAAATTGCAATCAACAATTTGCAAGTCAAGAGTAAGGTTGAATGTCAATTTACATGAAAAAATATTTCAGTTCACATTACTCATGGGCAACTACATATTATATTTCTGCAGCTACATAATCATGTTTATGGCAGGAAATAAGAGTGTACTGTTACTACTATGTAGCGACTATTGTTGTCAACAAAATGCTTTATGTGTAACACATTGACCTTACCGACTATGTATTTGTTGAGTATGGTTAGTGTTGACACACATAAAATATTATTTTATTGCATTTCAAACGTCCTGTAAACTGTCCTGTGGTTATTCGAAGTATTGACATATTTACATTCTTGTTGTCTGAAGGAATTTTATATATTTTATGATAATTAGTACCTGTGGCAACTGCAACTAGCGGTTCGCGTGGAAATATATTCAAAAACTAGCTTTTGCCCGCGGCTTCGCCCGCGTGGATGTCGGAAATTAATGCAAGAGGACGTATAACCGCGATAAGAATGTGTTATTCTAGGTTATATAGGTAATATAGACTCTGTGTGCTATTTTCGATCCAGATCCATTCAGCCATTTTTGTGTGATTGAGAAACACCAACCCAATCATACATATTTTCACATTTATAATATTATTTGCCCGCGGCTTCGCCCGCGTGGATGTTGGAAATTAATGCAAGAGGACGTACTACCGCGATAAGAATGTGTTATTCCAGGTTATATAGGTAATATAGACTCTGTGTGCTATTTTCGATCCAGATCCATTCAGCCATTTTTGCGTGATTGAGAAACAAACACCCAATCATACATATTTTCACATATATAATATTATTAGTAGTAGGATTATAACTCATATTACTTAGGATTCATAGTTTATGAGAACATCATGTGTGTTGGTGTTTTTAAAATAAAAGTAATAGTATTCAGAGTAAGAAGACTGTGACATAGGGCTTGGTTTAGTTGAATATAAGTCTTCCTGGTTTTTCTTAACGCTCCTATTTTACCTATACAGACACTCAATCATTTACCAGACACCGAACATAATTATAGGAATAGTACTTTTGCCAGTGGCTTGGCCCGTATAGCTGTCGGAAAATATCACCCGGGAACCTACTACCGGGATAAAGTAGGTATCCTATCTGTTACGTATCCATGATATAATATATCTTTGTGCCAAATTCGATCTAAATCCGTTTGGCCGTCTTTGCATCATTGAGAAACAAACATCCAAAAATCTAAACATCTAAGCAATTTCGCGGTCTCTTACTTGAAATAATACTATTAGGTTTATTTTGAGTATAATGAACACACATGATATTCGCAATTACTTTGAAGCCAAAGTAATATGAATTACAATCCTACTTATCCTGTACTACCCGGCCCCTGCCAACGCGCTCTGCGCCCACTTTTTAAATCTCTAATATCATCTAAGATATTCATTTAAATTACATGCTGTAAAGGGCCACATTGATCTATATTAAATGCACAATGTATTTAAGGTACTTAATTGGATAAGGATTAATGCTGTATTGCTTAAAATCGCTTCGTAAATAAGCCCTTATTTCTCGTAAAAAGTAAAAGATAAAAAATGGTTATTGTGGGTTATCCCTAAGAGATAGACATATACCATTGAGGACATTTTTGTAGGCCTTTTTAAGGTGTACAATACTGTAGTACATTATTTTGATCTATTTCGTAGGATTCAGCCAGGGTTTTTCGAATTTTGAGACGTATGTCAGCGTAGTTTTAGAAGATAGTTATTTTTTTCTAAAATAAAAGAATCTTTCTACAATAAAAATAGCCTAAGTTACTCCTTGTTACATCAGCTATCTGCCAGTGAAAGTCCCGTCAAAATCGGTCCAGCCAATTCCGAGATTAGCGGGAACGAACAGACAGACAGACAGACAGACAGACAAAAATTGTAAAAAATGTTGTTTTGGTATATGTATCGTGTATACATCCATATACACTTAGTAAAAAGTGGTTAGCTTAATATTAAAAACAGACACTCTAATTTTATTTATTTGTATAGATATTCTTGAAAACACTACTCGTTGGTACTTAATGCCACATAGCATCGTAATAATAATTATAAAGTGACCAATCCCTTCATGAAAATGTAAATGCATTTATTTAATTTCATGGTAGGGTATTAAAATATCTGGACTTTATTTTATTCTAGAATAATTTCGTGATTTCGCATCAACACTCCACAACTCTGACACAATTTATGGACACAAACTTGGCAAAGTGCAGCGCATTTTTAAACAGATATCAAATGAATTGAATACAATGATAATAATATTAAAATGTCTGGTGAAACAAATACCCAGACTATTCGATTGCACTTAATACAAACAGTCGGCATAGCTGTTAATAATAGCTGTGTAATACTTGATAGGATATCAAGTTAACGAGTCGACGCAACTATAAATCTGCTGTGAACGTCATTCTCGTAGAGCAGCGGGCAATTTGCAGCGAATATATTGCAAACAATCATGGCACGACCAACTGACTAGGCAATGAGACAGGGGAACAAACTAAGAATTTATTGCACGTTGCGTTTGTCATTCAGTACTACATGTGTGTGTCTTGTCACGCCCTTCTCTTACTGAAAATCCTGTGCTGTGGCATTTTTGTTGCATTTTATTTTATTTTTTTACGGGTATGCTACTTTTTCTTTTATTGTTACTTCTTTTTGCGTAATTCAAAATAAATAATTGCTATATGTATATTTAGATAACACGTAACTTTTTTTAATAACTGCCGTGTCCAAGTTTGAATAGTTTATGTTTACGATACCTGTTTAAAATAGAGAGAAATATATTAATTATAGTTTATTTATGACTTCATAAGTAAATTATAACGCCATGTAAGTAAAAGGGAAACTTATTATTTATGTGGACAAGTTTCTGATAGAGCGATATCCATCAGATACCTACACCGTTACGTTATTAAGTTTTACAAGACATTGCTGTAATTAATTTTATCTATGATCGTAATTATGGTATAACAAAGCTACTTTCAGAGTCATAAGTCAGGCAGGGATCGCAAAGGTGGATGAAATATTACTACAATATCTCCGGGAGAATATTAAATTAAACAAAACGTTAAACCAGATTCCCTCGATCTGGGAAGTAGTTAATAATTAAGAAAAACTACAAAATAACAGGCCTTACTTTTATTTTGAAAACATTATTATAATTAAAACAACCGCAAATTAATCTTGTCATAATTATATAAATACTAATAATAATATTTAGTAACATACGAGAACATAATCGTTTATTAAAATAAATTCCATATTCGAAGATAAAAATAACTTACTGGTTAGTAAACAAATATAATGAAACTGATTTGTGTTCTAAATTCATTAGTAAGTATATTTCCATTTTAAATAAAAAACAGCAAATAATTAAATTAAAGCAATTTTTATATTTAAAAAAAAAAACATAAATTATAAAATTCAATTAACATTTTAATGAAGTTGAATTGTGTTACTTAAGTTACGTTTTTGTTTGCCAGCTCATCTGGTAATTAAATGAAGGAAAGAATTAATTAATTATGTAAATAAAAACCATCAGCTCTAGATGATGTTTATTTTAATCATTTCATCAGTTAATAAGACTTTTGTAACTTATAAAAGAAAATGCCCGGAATTCCAATACATGTATTTCTATTTTCAATTTCCGTATCGATATTTTAAGCTCATAAGTGCATCTAATTGTTATCTTTAGTTTTTGTAGTATATTTATGGCAACACATAAATCCCGCAAAAATCGTATTGTTTGAGAGCTGCACATAATGTACCTATTGTGATTCACTCCAGAGTTGAAACAATAATTAAAAGACGATATTAGGTAGTGAATTATGTGGTTTTTAGAAAATATAATTAGTTTTGACATAAGTCCTTTTCCAAAAGCGCCAAATCTGGCCCCAACCATTTTGACGTTCCTTTGTTTTCAATTCCAAAAAGGTTCTAATTTTAAAATCACTAACGTTGTTACCCAGCCTAGCCCGTATTGTTATATTTGTAAAGCTCAAGGCACACAAGATAGGCGACTGCAACAGTAGATTTGACCTTTGCGAAGGGACAATGAACGCAATAGGTGTTCGAGCGCATTGAACTACTGAACTTTGCTTACTGCCGCCGATTGCTCCATCCAACTCACGCTCCCTTCTTTAATGACATTCTCTCGTATACCTACAGTAGCAATTTCAATTTAGTTCAATATTTAAATGAGCAGGTATTTAACTCACTTCAATTTTATTAATCATCGAAATATAAATCGAATTTCAATTTGAATGAGTTCCCTAAACCGCAATTCATTTGAAAATGTGGCATTCGATTTTCAAAAGCAATTTTACGGACTTGTTTAAAGTTAATTTAAATGAAAATGCATTTTCTGAGAAAACAATACGTACCTATTTAAATATTTAGTTTAGTTATGCAGTTGTGTGTTTAGCCGAACTACAAGGCGGAAACAGCTCGCAAAGCGTGTTGCGAAGTCAGGAACAATTGGACGCAGGGTCTCCGAAGCGGGAATGCAATGAAAGTGATTGCCTTTCCAGTCGGTCGGCACGGCAACGTCGCGCGATCCTCTTATATTTAGCCCCGGGAACATAAAGCTTCGTTTACAAATTTAATTGCATCGACGATCGCCCGCCACGAGACGCAAATAGCCACAACTCGTCCCTGAACCTACCCGAACTTTCTCCCGCTCGCTGCAACAGAACGCTGTGAAAATATTTGTTAGTTTGTTTTTAAACGCTCAGTCTTGCAGCGTACAACTATCCCACTAAGTGCATCGATGCACTACGAGAAAGGGACAACCCACTCTCGTCTCGCTCCTGCGCGTTCGCCAAGCTAGGCACATTTTGTTGTTAAATTATTTTTATTGCACTCGCAACCCGAATCGGTCAGAAACTTTCAAAGTCTCATGCAAAACTGTCGTTTACATTACGTCGAGGATGGTCATCGTGGTCTGGCGAGAGTAGAACTTCCAAGACACATTTTGCGAATTAATGGATAAATTATGCACAGACTGCTCTGAATTTGTCGCGAGTCCGTTCGACTGCGTAATGAACTTAACTGCAGTACTGACCATGTACGTGGTGCGTCAATAAAATACCACATTTCAAAAACATTTTCCAATGAAATCGAAGCAGAAACCAGTTGTAGTGTACAAATTGGTAATGAACGCCAACGACGAAAGCGTCGCGCCTCGCTTCAATTTAAATAAATTGTTAAATAGGATGAAGTAGAAAACAGGACGACTTAAAACGGCAACACGCTACACTTAGGAGGCCATTAATAATTTTCGAGCAAGAAAGTGCATCCTCGGGTAGCATCGATTATTTGACTCAGACTGTCGCGTGGAACTTACGCCCGTGTATGTATGCACTAAATGTCCTGTGGAGTGGGACATATTGGTGCGTGCCCACACGCGTACTCACCACAATGCATGCAATACACACGTAAATACATCTCCGCCCGAGTCCACTATGCATAATCACTTGAATTTGCAAGTAAAATGACAACACATGGCACTTTTTAAGCTTTGGAAATGTAAAAACACAGCATTGTCTGGGCTAAACCGAGTTTCGGTCGACAAAGGTGAGTATCGTGTTCCAAAAATTCGATACAAGGTCGACCGCAATGGATGCGTGGTAGAGTTATTAGAGATACACGCAAATGGGGTTCGAGTGGGTTGTGTATTTGGATGCAATTTATGCAGGCATGCGCCGTTGCGTCGATCACGCCCTAAAAACGGCGCTAACGAGCCGTGCCGGCTGCCGTCGCACCGCGCGCCTCCGCCGCCGCCGCCGTCATGGGAACGGAAATCACCGCCTCTTACTGGCGGGAAATCCAGACACACTTCAGACAATTGACCACGACGACGAACAACAGAAAAACATTGTTAATTTAAGAAAATTACAGCGAACGCACGGTTGTTACTGGTTGCCATGGTAACAAATTGGACCACGTACAAAGTGAATGCTTTACATTATTACTTCGGAACATTCGACGGTTTGAAAATGGAACACATAAAAACTGCGCCTGTGTTTATTTTCCACGGAAAATTCACAATAGACAAGTGAGTAACGAATTGTAATGCATTGGAAAATAATGTTCTCGCACAATAACTGCTTTCACAATTCATAAAAAATAAAGGTATTATTTATTCATTGCGGCGTAGCAAATCATGCGCATTTATTTAAGAAACCTAGCTTGAAATAACCGCAAGTGTGTCGAGAATGCATTGACTCATTAGATAAATGCAATTTAAAACGGCCGTACATAAAATGTACAATGAGGTTAGTTGTGTGTATATTGCAATTTATGTTTTATTCAGCCGACGGCCTAGTGTTTATTTTTTATGACTGTATAAATATTAATTTAATTTTAGATTTCGAATATAACTGACTACAATATTCTTTAGGGCGCCAGTCCAAATTTCTAATGATTCTATTTTTAAATGTCATTCCAACAACGAAAACAGTCAGTCACACATTGTTTTTAGAAATGTGTATTTATTGTTTTAAAGCTAATTTGTTTTATTACGTTACTTATTTAATTCTAACGTCTTGTCTTGCAAGTCGTGTCCCAATTGGATGGAGGAGTTACAATAAAACCTGACACACACTTTAAGACGTGTTCAATGTGGTGCAGTGATATCCTTTAGAGGCCTCCCCTCCTCAAGTTTGCTTCACGCGCGACTGGCGACTGACTCACAGTGGTCGCGCCTCAGACATACTATGCACTGCACTTAAATGTAATTTAAATAAGTACTCAGAGCACACATCAGCTTTACTTCGAAGTTTGACAAGCATTAGCCAATGTTTACTATTTACATTTGCTAATTATATCGATTTTCGAGTGTCCGAAATCGGGCATCGATACTACATTTTTCAATCAGGCAGATATTTTTCTGTGACTATGTTCATCGGTAATAGTATTGAAAGATAAATAAACTGATGCTTATTGATTAACAATTACTTTTTATAGTGCAATCTGGAACTTACCAAAGCAATTTTCATTAATTTTCAATAATAATGTAAAAAAACCATCCAAAAATAATTATTTGAAAAAAAGGCATGCGTATAGTCGTGTAGAGAATCATTTAAGCACCGTGTTGTGCTATTGGGTTACCAATCAATAAATATTTTGATGAAGAATATCTGGAAAATCCTATAACATTTACAAATATGAATGAAAATTTACGATTTGCAAAACTAGTAAGGTCTTAAAACTCATGTTTACGTCGGGCTCGGCTCAAGGCCGGCTCGCTTCAAGGCTACAACGTGATTCCAGCCAATGATTTTTGTTACTAAAACATATCATGATATTTATTTATCAATTAATAAATATTCATGAGATTATTCATCGCAGTAAAATCTATAAGTATTCATGACTGCTATAAGAAATGAATGAACGTAAAGGAACTATTAAATTATATGCATTGACATTTTAACTAGAATTTAAATGTAAAAACTTTTAAAAATTATTTTAAAAAGTCATAAAACTGCTGTATTTATACGTAATACATAACGTAACTTGTATTGTGACTAAAAACTATACGTTAACCTCACAAAAAATACTATACTTCATTCAAAACACCACAATTATAAATGTCATAATTACCTCACGCATAATATTACGTGATCCTTAAATAATAAGGCGTATAATAATTACATAATACTTAATAACACGCTACTAAAATCTAAACAACTAAGTTTTTTACCAAAAAAGTCACGCCCACTAGTTAATATTTTAAAAACCGGTTTATTAGGAACCGCTTAATAATAAAAATGTTCTCGACCAATGAAAACTGCATTTATTTTTATATTTACTGGAACAGGTACGTACTTAATTTTTATTTATTAGATCTATAAGGTAATTAAAATAAATAGCATCATTTTAGTTTTCTCAAGGTAATACAGTCTGTTACTAACAAATATATCGTTACTCACGTGTCCTTGGTTTTAAAATTAGAACGAAAAATATAAAGACAATAATTTAGATTAAAAGTTAAAGGTTACTTTTTTACAAATTTTGCTATATTCTTTTTTGTTATTATGGACGACCAGGCGGCAGCCTGTCTTACCAATGCTCACTATAATTATATATTTTATACAGTAACTTAATTAATGCTAAAATTATAGCGTCTACTAAACACATTAATTGTACGTATGAATATCATGCCGTATATTTTTTTGCACTGTTTCTTCTGATATTATGAGTCAGTCAGACTCAGCTATGCGGCTTTACTCATTGAGTAAAGTATATAACATAGCCTTTTTTTGCAAGCCTAAAAACTGAGCTTTATCTTCTCAAACGACACTTTTTGTGCTCATAACATCTCTGCCATTTGTTACGGCGCCATTTTTAGGGTTCCGTTGCCAAATGGCAAAAAACGGAACCCTTATAGATTCGCCATGTCTGTCTGTCTGTCTGTCTGTCTGTCTGTCTGTCTGTCCGAGTATGTCACAGCCACTTTTCTCCGAAACTATAAGAGCTGTGCTATTGAAACTTGGTAAGTGGATGTATTCAGTGAACCGCATTAAGATTTTCACACAAAAATAGAAAAAAAGCAATAATATTTGGGGTTCCCCATACATAGAATTGAAACTCAAAATTTTTTTTTTCATCAAACCCATACGTGTGGGGTATCTATGGATAGGTCTTCAAAAATGATATTGAGGTTTCTAATATCATTTTTTTTTAAAACAATAATATTTGGGGTTCCCCATACATAGAACTGAAACACAAAAAAAAATTTTAATCAAACCCTTACGTGTGGGGTATCTATGGATAGGTCTTTAAAAATGAAATTGAGGTTTCTAATATCATTTTTTTCTAAACTGAATAGTTTGCGCGAGAGACACTTCCAAAGTGGTAAAATGTGTGTCCCCCCCCCCGTAACTTCTAAAATAAGGGAATGATAAAACTAAAAAAAATATATGATGTACATTACCATGAAAACTACCAACGAAAATTGGTTTGAACGAGATCTAGTACGTAGTTTTTTTTTAATACGTCATAAATCGTAAACCACAATTTACCTTTCATTCAGTCAACTCAAATATAAAAATTAAAAAAAAAACATTTAATTTCATAAACGATGATGACGAATGATGATGATGATGACCTGCAGGTTTGTACGGAACCCTCGGTGCGCGAGTCCGACTCGCACTTGGCCGGTTTTTTTTTTACTACGGAAGCAATTTGTTTAATTTTTAGACTACAAATCTTAGATAACTTGGTTGCGCAAAACTAGGCTGAAATGGATAACATAGAACCGTAGCTGCATAACCAATAAGTTGCCTAACCTAGGTAACGAGCAACTTTAAGGAAGTATTTAACCCTAAATTGCTCGGAATGCAAAATAAGCATTGCTAGTTTTAAGAGGCCGTACCCGAAATTTTGTCACTTTCGCCGTTTTACTTAATTTTACAATTAAAATACAGTATTCCCATAAGTTTTAATGGATACAAGAAAGATCATTTCAATTATTATATCATTAATCCTCCCTTATAGTAATAATCTTTCCTTAAAGTATTAATCTTTCCTTAAAGTATTAATATTTCCTATTATATTTTTGTCGAGAATTGTAATGCGAAATTTGTGTTATTTCGAAAGGTTAGTTACTACAGCTAATCCTTTTGTTTTTTTTTTTTTTCGGGAAATAGATTGATCTTGGACTGAAGTTTATTTCTGTTGTTTTAATTTTATAAACGAGAGTTCTGAGTAACCGTAATAATAAGATTAATTGTCCATTTTCTCTAAAATTTGATTAAGTTGAATAATTTTTATTGTTTAAATATGAAAGTGGTAAAAAGTGATTACATTACTTACATTATGTACATGACATCATAAAAATACATTACAATTTTACGTACCGTGTGGATGTTAAAATATGTTTATCTAAACCGCAAAACTTACAAAACAGTTGTCGGTTTGAGGTCGATTAATCAAAATCAAATCATAAAAATGTAGCTTATACATTTGATCAAAATTAAAATTATCATTCATATGGTGCATTAAAAATTATAGAAATAAAGTCTTTTAATTGTAAAACAGCGTCAATGAAATCACGTAATTCAGCAAAATCCGAAAAAAATAGTGAACCAACTCTTAAACAACCAAAAACTCTAGACAAATGTAAATAGTATGTATTCAAAACGACAGCTGCACTTCTTACTCAATAAATTCACGCAGATGTCTTAAGTATGTGTACACAACACAATATTATGCGATGCGACGCACCTCAGACGGACGTGGAATGTAAATGGCTTTATTTTAAACAGGTAATTTCCTCCACTTTTATACATATAGCAACAGGAATACGAATAAGTCATACACAATCATTTTTACATAGAATGTTGCTAACATGTTTGTGAAATTCTGAATGGAGTTTTGTCAGAACTTTAGTGGCAAGTTTTTATACAAAAATAATCGTTTAAAAAAAAACTAAAAAACACGCTTCCATAGAACACCAAACTATAAAGTAGAAAATAATGGAAAAAAGTGTGGGGTGCTTTTTGAGGTATTTTTTAATTGATATCAAGCACACCAAAACGGTTTTTGGAAGCGTGATTTTTAGTTTTTTTAAACTATTTTTTACGGTGTTTCGAATTTTGCGACGTATGTCAGCATAGTGTTCGTATTAATTTTTTTTTTGCGACGTATTTCCGCGTAGTTTTCGAAGACAGTTTTGTTTTGCTATCCTGGTAACCGCGGCAAGGATAATAGAACTAATTTGTAAAATTATTGTATAGTCATCGGTCCTTGATAGGTATGCCAAATTTCGAGTTAATCCGACGTTTTGAAGGGGGTCAAAATCATTTTCAAAGTTTCCGTTACATACTAACATATGTTTGAAGTTAATAAAAGCGTATTAAATAGTTGCAACTTCCACCCTGAAATGTTAATACTGTTTTTCTATAAGTTTACTTACAATAAGAAATAGATCTAAAGTGCTTGAGGCCAGTGTCCATAAACAATTCTCCCACTTTATTCACCGCAACTCCCTCATCAGTCCATTTCAATCTGGTTTCAGGCCCGGGCACAGTACCGTTTCAGCTCTCCTAAAAGTGACTGACGATATAAGGCGGGGAATGGAAGCCACTAAAGTTACAGTGTTAGTGTTAATTGACTTCTCCAATGCTTTTAATACCGTCAGTCACGAAGTCCTTTTATCCATCCTTTCCTATCTTATGGTCTCTCCGGAGGTACTGGAATGGTTTGCCTCTTATCTTCAAGGGCGTCAGCAGTCTGTTCGTGCTGGAGACTCTTCGTCGAGTTGGTGCGATCTTGCAGCTGGCGTCCCCCAAGGCGGTATTTTATCTCCTCTTTTATTCTCCATTTTTATTAACCTCACTACCACCCTGCTTCGGACTGCGTATCATCTTTACGCCGACGATTTGCAGCTTTACTGTCAGGCAAGTGTTGACAATATTTCTGATGCAATTGTGGAGCTAAACCGAGATTTAGAAGTTGTTAAAAATTGGTCAGATCGATTTGGGGTGGCGGTTAACCCTACAAAATGTCAGGCTATCGTTATACCTCCACAGTATGAGGAAGTTGAGCGGCCAAACAGTGCCACCCATAATATTCGACAAATCTATCATCCCTCTTAGCTCCAACGTTAAGGATCTTGGTCTACATATTGACACTTGTCTTGACTGGCGAGAGCAGGTCGCGACTGTTAGTAAAAAGTCACCGGAACGTTGCGGTCGCTCTATCGGTTGAAAAACGTTCTCCCATCGCACATAAAGGCAACGCTTGTACAATCCCTAATCTTGCCCATAATTGACTATGGCGATGTGTGTTACTACGACCTGAATGCAGATCTCCTCAATAAACTTGACCGCCTTCTGAATAACTGCATTCGATTCGTTTTCAATCTTCGTAAGTATGATCATGTGTCTGCACACCGGTTGCTCTTAAAATGGTTACCCATTCGTCAGCGCAGAGAGTTGAGGGCTCTGTCAATGTTATTTTCTATACTCGAAAAACCCACTTCTCCTTCCTACCTTACTTCCCAGGTTCACTACTTGTGCTCTGCGCATAGTAAAAATCTTCGTTCCACCAACAATCGCCTTCTACGATGTCCTTCTCACCGTTCTGGTTTCATTTACTCTTCTTTCTTTGTTCAGGCGGTCTTTCTCTGGAATGCGCTTCCTCTGAACATCAGGACGGCAACCAGTCAGTTATCATTTAAGGTGAAAGTACGCGAGCATATTCGGAAGAAGTTGGCAGAAGCAGCACAGCGCTGATTTGCTGGGTTCGTTTTCTCCTCTACCGATCGTGATGTCTCCAGACAAAGTTCATTTTCGTTATATGGATGTATGTATGTATCGATGTATGTATGTATTTAATATTCATTGTTTTTCGAGTTATCTATCCCTTATGTTGCACCTGCCATGTTTTTCTCTACATCACCCTAAGGTTGACTGGTAGAAAATGCCTCAGGCATTAAGTCCGCCTTTGTACAGTATTTTTACTTGTGCATAAAGTTTTAATAAATAAATAAATAAGAACAAAGTTTACAGAAATCGGTAAGTCACTTCAGACTATGTAGGTATATCGTTTTTAAATTAACCTCCACTCGTCCCACATAAAAAAGGTATTTTTATAGATACAATTTAAAATTGATGTCTGATATAAAGACCTGAGACATAATAGACTGTATTTATGCGTTAGTAACGTAATTGAAAACAAAACGATGCGCCGGAGCATACTAACTGCTTCATTTGTTCTGTTTGGAATCGATTTGAGAAATCTTATTGGTAGTTGGTGCCTCGCCTAATGACGTAAGATTTATCATGTCGGTTTATTTAGGTAGGTATCTGTTTGTCTGATTTACAATTTTTTTTTTTTTTTGTTTAAATTGATGAAGTCGAAGTAAACTTGTGTGATGTAAAAATGAGTTACATAAAAAAAATCTTTAATAACTATTATTTTTAAATGGTTCTGGAATGCATCGGTTATCTACATATACAATCATGTAAAAGAGAATACGGATTCAGAATCCGATGAATCAGTCGTTACCTACTTGTAAAAACCAAACAACCGAAATGATTGAATAGACAAATAATTACGTATTTTAACGGCACGTGTATAAAATCACCGAGGTTATTACTCTTTATTAGGCCAAGCTAAAATAACGAATGAATGAAGAGTGCTTGGACTGTTGGATGCGCCGGAGTTCGCCCACGATTCAATAAAGCAAATACCCACGATCACCTACACTCGATTAGATAAAAGACTCACACGTTGATGCGCACGCAACTGTCAAATCTGAGGAAAATTATTAACAAAACTTTTTAGTTTTTTCAACTTGTGTAATTTTTGACGTGACAACGGTGACAACGTCTTATAAATTGGTTTGCCGGGTGACACTTCAAGAAACTGCGTTACGCTCTGCTCACGTTATGCGCTCACAATGAGAGCGAGTGAGAGGCACGCGTCCCTTCCACTCGGGCATGGTTAGCCCGCCTAAGAGCGAGAGAGACAGACATATTACCACTCAAAGTCGTTGTCACGTAAAACTTTCGCCCGTATACCGACTTTACAGGCAACCAATTTTTTTTTAAGTTCTTTATTCAAATTCTCTCTGACTGATTCAGAATAGACCGCCTATTTTTGGTTACATTAAATAAGTAGGTAATATAACTCTGTGATCACACGTATTAATTAAATAATAATAATTTTATATACCCGAATTGTAGCCTTTTCCTTGAATCTAAAAATAAAATTATAAAATGAAGACTTGTGCTTAAATTGCAGTGTCCAATTTAATTCACATTCAATTAATAAAAAAAGTACAATTTGCTGGGTAAAATATTAAATGAGTTTATCCTTTGGATGGCTCTGTAAACATAATAACGAAACACTACCACTGTTTATTTAGTTTAAAACCTCAGAAGACGAATACAATAATTGATTTAAAAAAACGGTTTTAGTTTTGTTTATGCAATTGCAACATTCGGTTTTGTCAATTTTGGAACGAAAACCACAGGACTGGTGTTACATAAAAATTTTGTCCTAAATTTTGAATGCATATCAGTGATAAATATACACAAGATAAGAATGATAAGATTACCACCATGACACACAGATATCACATTTTATCAGAGCATAATCTGTCAACGTCGAAAAAGAGGAATTTAATAAAACTTGTTTTTTTTTTAAACCAAATTAACTACTTAGATTTTCGAGACATCGCGAGTCGGTTGGTCTTTTCACGTGACCAGAGGGTAGGCTAATTGTTGGCTAAATAATCAGCATTGCCATAAAACGTGTTATTATTTTCAGACTTTAAATTATGTTAAAATTATATATATTTTCTAGATTGTACACTTAAGTAAATACCAATAAATATTACCGGTTATTAAGTAATAAGGAGTTCTATTCATCTAAAACTCTCTTATCAACACAGGATAATGTTGTTCATTCATTCATGTGTTTTTCTATTTATAGACTAAACTTACAACGAGTAAGGATAATGACGGCGCGACCGCGACCATTCTATATCGACTATTTAATGGTTAAAACAATTATGTGTGTTAGCAACAGAGCCGGGATATAAATATTTTGTATGCGACTGTACTTTTTATATTTGGAATGGTATTTCGACTGTTATTTAAAAGAGTGAGATTTAAAACAGAAATAAAAAATAGTTTATTAATGCACAATTAAAAACGTTTTGTATTGATTTTGATAAAATTATCAAAACTCATTGTCATTTTACGCTAAAAATAGTTTTGATAATACGTAATTGATGTATCAAAATAATAATAATGAACATTTCACGAATTGAAAACCGTACTGCTCGTAATCATGTACCTACCTAGCTATCTACCTATTTAATAATAAATGTATGTTTACCGATGATAAGAAAAAAAAACAACCGATTGTTTTGTTTTGCGCGGTAAGCGGTGCAGCGGTGTAATGACAACGTCAGGTGTTTCCTTTTTAACGAATACAACTACAAGGGAACAATAATTTGGGGAAGGGACAGCTGCCGTAATTTCGGGAAAAACGCACTTTTGCCAGGAAACGGAAACCAGCTGTGTAGCGAACTGCGGTTAATGTATTAAGCCGACGAAATTGCATTTTTAAGGCTCCACCAATTTGTGTGCGAATTAAAACTCGACGTTATTCACAAAAAACTGCTGTGACAGTTGAAAGCTCACTTAAACAAATTGTTGTTCGCGAATTGCGTGCGGTAGAATTTCGCCCTTGCATGCCTTCTTTTTTTAAATCGCTTCCTAAATATGACAATGACCATTAATTAATTTCGCAACACGTTATTTACATGTCAACATTCAACGAGAGTGATTAGATTTTTATTTGATACGTTCTAATTTCAAACTCGTTTTATTTACATTTGTGTGGCCTTAATTTAAATAGGATTAACAGTTCCACGTTTTTTTTAAAAATGATTTTATCTATTGTTATTTAGTATGGGAGATTTTTTGTACATTAACCACAGATAAAAAATCTGTGCAAGGTTGTTTATTAACAATAGCACAAAAATATCAATCATGGGGATCAGGAAGTGAATGGATGTTTTATGCGTTTTAAGATAACAACATAGCCAAATATAATGGTTTGTTTACTAATAGAGTTTTTATCAATGACTCATGATAGGTAAGTATCTATTCTTTTAAGATAAACGCGACGTAAAGATAGCTTTACGATTTTTGACACAGCTATTTGCTGGTAAAGTATTATCCGTTTGGGTAAGCAAAATGTTTTAGAACTTTTTTTTTTTTTTTTGGGTTAAGAACTAGGCTGACTAAACGAGTAGCCATCGTGTTTCGTCTAGTGTCCAAGCTTTGAATTTCCTGTTATCTAGACAAGCTTTCTATTGCTGAAAAAAATTAATTAAATCGGTAATAATCCTACGATACGTCTTCACAAACTTACCTTACGAAATCGAGCTCTTAGGCAAGGAGTTTTTATCACCTTAGGGTTAACCAAACATAGGTAGGTGCATGGAGTGCAACTTGCATCTTATCTAAATTCAATAGCGGGGCTTGGGCCGGCCGGCCGCCGAGCCCGCGCCGGCCGGTTTCGCTCCGCGTTCGGCCGCCTCCACCGGCCCAACCAGTTCTACGCCAATTATGTGGGGCTGCTATTCGATACGATATAAACAACCGGCAAGAAATGCATTCAATACACACACTACGATATAGGTGTACCAACCTACACAAATAAAATTCAATGCACTCAGGAATCGTAGGCTTATTTCAAGTGTTTATAATTTGTAACTCCATGGCATTACGATGTTTGTATAACAAATAGGCAAGTTGGAATCTATTTATATTTCTCTCGGTTAAAGTTTTTACCAGCTTACCTTTATACCGGTAGTACTCAAGTTTGTGCATAACTGCAGATTTTTTAATCCTCGTAATATGTGTGTAAGTCAAAACCTATACTTAATGGATAAGAAGTTTTAAAACAAAGTTTCTTACCTGATCCTGTCAGAAATAAATTCTGGTTTGGATATCTTCTTAGCGGGTGTGGCGCCGTGGGTCGGAGCGTGAATGGGACTAATTGAGGGCTCGGACGTCGCCGAGGGCGGCGAGCAGGAGTCCGAGCTGGACATGCTGAAGGCGCGCGAGCGGCAGTCCGGAGCCGCCGGCGTGCGCCCCGACCGCGTGCGCCGGCGACGCTTCTTCTCCTCCTCAGCACGAACCGCAGCACCCGGAGGCGCCCAGTCCAGATCTTTCTTCAAATGCCCTCTTCCGCACCGGCAGCCGCAAGCTTTGAACGCCAGATCGTAGCCTTTCTTGGTCCATAAATTCTGATGCCTCTGGCGTTCAGACCAGGAGCGAGCTCGACCGCAGGATTTGAGATAAGCGAGAACTCCTCCTTCCCATTGCTCGAAGCACTCTCGGTGCATATACCGGCCAGCGGCGCACGTGTCGTTGTTGCATAGCACGTGCACGGCATCCTCGATGCGCACGGGTTCCCGAGGGCGCAGGCACTCGCCGGGCACGCAGCACCCGCGAGCCTCCTCTGCCTCACGCTCGCCGGTGGCGCCTTGCCGTCGCGGGGCCATACCGCGATGGAATTGCCAACGAAATCGAACGTGCCGCGCGGAAGTAGTGGAGCGCGTCACGCGAGACACATGCTTGCCGGAGCGCGCGCGGCCGACTAATAACCGCGAGTGAACGAAAGCGAAATTTCAAGAGCGCAGCGCGTCGCCGCGCCGCCGCCGCGCCACCCGCCTGCACGCGGGGCTGACCTTGCGCCGCGGAGGGGCGCGCGGTGCAGCGAGGGGCGGGCCGATGCGACGCGGCGGTGGGGAGAAAGTGCCGAGCGAATTTTCACTTTCGCGCGGTAGCGGGTAGCGGTGGCGGGCGCGGGAGCGGGTGTCGCATCCTCTCATCCCGATGTGTTTCTGTTGCCAATGCAGCATTGCAGTCCCCCCTTTCGATGGCGTCGGTGCTGTTTATTTGTTGACATGTTTGTTATGTGGACATGTCTGCTGATGATGTTTCTCAGTTACGTCGATTCTCGGTTACGGCAGATGATTTTCTAAATTAAAAACTAATATTTTTCCACTTAGTGCCACAACGATAGAAAGATGGTCCGCCATTATAGGTAGCCATCATAAATCTGCAGACTTTTCTGGAAAAAAAAAGTCATTTTTAAACTATAGAGTCAGCAACAAAATTCGATTAAATAACTTACACTTCAGTTTTTTGAATTCGAATGATTGAGAAATACAATAAAATATTCATAAAAATTGAACGTGAAATTCTGAAAGTAATGCATCATAAATCAATTTAGTTACTAAAAGTACGTAAAAGGATTATTGTTGATCGACTTTCATTGCTGACTGTACTTATAGATAAGTACTTAGGTTCTAGCCTTTTCCTCTGACAAACAGTGTGTTTTTCTTATCGCAGTCCCAGTACAACAGAGTTCACTCTAACTAGTCTAGTATAAAACATGTTGAGGACTTGTTTACATACTAAGACACTGACAGGTATGATATCAACACTAATAGATAGTTTCATATTACAGACATAATGACCATAGATAGACTTACATCATCTCTTCTATCTAACTTAACGTGTTTTTGTTTACCACAGATAAGTGTATGCTCCGCTTGAGCTGTTCTGTCTGTTCCATATTATTTCTAGAAGCTTAATATGATATAATACCTAGTAGAAATACTAGTTAGTTTTTCGAAACTAACTAGTATTTCTACTAGCTAGATATTTTCAGTAAAATTATAAAATAAGGCCAATGTTTTCAAGGACGTTACCTACTTACCTCTCGCACATTCCATATTTTTTTTTACGAGTTTTTGACTTTCATTGCACAATGCAGAATGCACATTTTATTGTTTAATAATCGATGGTGGTAGGTATGAACTTTTCGGTTTAGATTTATTTAAAAAAAAAGATTCAATATAGAAAAAAAAATTATAACAATTGGACTAAGTATAAAAATATTGTATTGGCATAATAAAAAAAATAAGAATAAATTAATAAATTAAAATAATTTCCAATTAAGCGAAAAAAATTATGAAATAGACTTTAAAAAGTTTATAAAAATAATTAAGAGTGGCAACGGTTATTAATTAAAAGTAAAAATAATAACGTAGGTAAATAAAAATTGTGTCGCAAAAAATTAAGTAAATATTGGAGTAATTGTTCATACGATCGACCGTTACGAAGAGCATCTGTAGAGAAATCGGCCATGTGCAAAACGTACCACCACAATTAAGTAGTAAGGAAGGGTGTACATCTGCCTGGTTTTCCCGACATTCTGTTCTAGTTCCAAAGCTCGCAATTGGGATATTTCCGGAGTCGTTTTGTGCCTGGGGTAAACCCCACTGTTTGTTATGTTTGAGGGCTCAGGGTTCCTGCCAGGGTCGCGAGATTGTTCGAAAGAGATACCGCCGTGACCCTGGCACTCGGGCAACTGAAGGAACACGGGTGGATTTTAGTCAGTAAAAGTCTGACATTAAAAAAGTAAAAGTCTCCCGCTCCGCCCAGAGCGGGAGAAGTCATTTGATGATTTCCCATCCAAAAAAAAAGGGCTCAGGGTTAAAAAGAGAATAAGTAGGAAGAGAGAGTTTCCTCTAACCTTGGAGACGCATTTGGAAGGGAAGCGGCAGGGCAGCCCACGACTACATTTTCTTACCTTTTTAAGCAATTTACAAGAACGCAGATCAGTGTCAGGCTGTTTGTTAAACAAATTAGGATTCGCGACTGAAATACGTAGGTATATATAGAATGATCATTAAAATCATCAATATCACCCTCTAGGTTAATTTTTCATAAAATAGTTATTTATTGGGATTAAATAAACCTACTGGTTGCCGGAGTTTCTGGCTTCCGACTACCCAGTCAGAAGCCCGAACGTCTGACAACCTGAGAAGATTTACTGAGGGTTATCGTGTTGTGGTCAGGTAGACAGTCCCTCCATATAAGATACTATTTTATTTTTTTTGATGTGAAATCATCAAATTACTTCTCCCGTTCTGGGCGGAGCGGAAGAGCGCGTCAGACTTTTACTGACTAAAACCCACCCGTATTCCTTCAGTTGTCCGTATACCAGGGCCGCGGTAACTCTTTCGAACGAATCTCGCGACCCTGGCAGGATGTAAGATACTATTTAGCTGCATCTGGTTAGACTGGAAGGCGACACCAACATAGTTGGGAAAACGCTAGGCAGATGAGATGATGAGAGTACCTAGACAACATAGGAAATTAATTTCTACTGTGCCAGAGTAAATACATAATAGATTTTTTTTAAATCTCCTGCGAGTAACACGTGTTCGGAAAATGTAAACAGAGAACTAAAGAAATAATTTGTAAATAAAAGCTCATTGTTGTCACCCTAATTCACAGTGTTATTATAAAACCATTCTAAAGAATCCACAAACCTAAGCGCTCAAAGAATCAGAATACGTCATTCATGTGAATCGATGTGTGGCGATTCTTAAAGCGCGCACGTGTTTAATAGGGGGACGCGTATGAAAGGACCAAAGGAACAAAATCACCTTGTTCCATCAAACCGGTCCAAGGCTGAGGGCCCGAGTGCCTCAGAGGGAATAAAGAAACTAGTGGCGTAACGTGTGACCCAATTTTATTCCAACTACGTTCCTCAGAGCCAGGTGATAGGTGCATTTCACCGGGAGGGGAACTCGCAGGAACACGTGTATCGGAACACCAGCCGAGTTATGCCCTTACAAACGTACATTTGCGCGGCTATAAATCAAGTTTATCGGGAAAAGCAACCTTATGTGCACCAAATAAGACGCGAAGGACCAAAAATAATTGGTCCTATAAGAGTGATTATATTGGCAAAGGAACTGCGTCGCAAACGAAACGAGTTTCAGCAATATTATTACGAAGCTTTTGTCTGTAAGACCGCCATCTGTGTGACCTCTGAATAGCCATTCAATATTATTTATTCAGAAATAAGAACGTAAATAAGGATAAGTACTCTGCATCTGGCTTTTTATACTCTGAATGGACGCTATCTACTTGCATGCATTCTAATTATGAACCACATATTTTACCCGAAAAATGCAAAATAAGAAGCCAATATCGAAATTCTTTTGTGTCTGAATGGACATTTTTTGCATCTAAAATTTGTTTGCAAAATAAAATAAATATTATTTCAGTATCGTGAAGTCTTGCAGCGTGCGTCATAAAAATTCAAATAGCGAACACCGTGGTGTTTGCACCGGTAAATAATTAATGTTACCATAATAATAATTTTGAATTTACAAAGAAATGATTGCTGGCAACAATAACCGTATTTCATTGGCAAACTCGATTAAAATAATGTTAGTCTGTACGAAATGATTAAATTCATGCAAAATGTTGATATCGTTGTAATAAATATTGACCTTTACATTATAAATGTGTGTTTGTGTTATGGATGCATACAGACAAAGTTTAATACATACATACTAATAACCATGTAGGTGTAAAAACGACAGTTGTAACATTTTACATAGAGCCCCCATTTCCTTTCGTGCAGTCAAGCGGACGTGCAGTTGAAAATAAAAAGAATAAAAAATACGTGGGTATGTTGGTCAAGTACGTACTTACATCGTAGCTTTAGGGAGTTGGGTTTCGTACAAATATTTGTTTACAATAGATGATTTTTATAAGGAATTCTTGACCTGATCAGTTACGCCAGATTCTCTTTCTGTAGGAACTGGTTCTTATCTCCCCCTTTTACTATTAATAGTGCCAGTTTTAATTTTATGCAGGAGTGACCTTCATAAGTTTGCAGTTCGTCTTATTTTAGGCAGGTGTCACCGTAGGGTGAAGATAATATTGATATTTCGACGACATCTGTCTATCTTTGCGTATGAAAGGACCAGAAGAGAGAACCAGTTTCAACGGTATTGTCAAAGAATAGACTGGAACCTTCGAATCATGAAAAGAAGCTTTTAAATTCATGAGTTTCATGAATAATATTATATTTTGAGGTAAGTATATTTATTCTGATGTCAACAAGTCTTTACAGAATAAATTACCTACCAGCGCGGTATTTATTTGTGAAATATCGGCATTATGCTGTTAGGAGCCATTCTGGCCTCTCACAGAATCTTTTTTATTTTTATAGCTTTCGTCCGCGACTTCGTCCGCGTCAAATTTTTGCTCCCCTGACCCTTCCCGTTGTATCGAATTTCCTGTCAGTTTTCGTCCATTTTTCGTTACTGCTCCGTTCCTTTTGATCGTAGCGTGATATTATATAGCCTATAGCCTTCCTCAATAAATAGGCTACCCAACACAAAAATATTTTTTCAATTCGGACCAGTAGTTCCTGAGATTACCGCTTTCAACCAAACAAACAAATTTCAGCTTTTGTTATGTTAAAGTATATAGATAATAATTTTGTTAGTTTTAAATACCCCTTTTAAGTAAATGTTATTTAAAATATTATTTATTTAAGATTTAGGTACTTCAATTCATAGAGATAGTTTCCCCAAAACATTGATCTATTTTTTCCATAGTAAAGTAAAACACAACAACCAAAAATATTGTACATAAACTTAAAATAATTAATTAATTGAGACCCATTGTTTTATCGCACGGACCCTTAAAGCGTCCCTTTTTATTTGACCCACATCTAAGGGATAATTGTCGGGAATAAATTATTTAATTATTGCCTTTATAGGTCACTGCATAATGCTGGCAGGTGCACGGATGGATGCACCTGCAGGGCGTCTCAAGGTCTTGGCAAAATGCGTCTTAAGTACTTACTTACTTACTTACTTACCTACTTACTAACTTATATACCGACCTCGCAAAAGTAGGATCAGCGTGAAAAGTAAAACAGTAGTTATATTACATTTGTACAAAAAAAGATATATATATGTTTCAACACTTTTTTATTACCGTGCGTATTTTATACGGTGTGGTGCCGGACGTAAAGAATACACCAGCCCATTTCTTCCCGTGGGTGTCGTAAAAGGCGACTAAGGGACTTACTAGAGAATGGGCAGCAGCGTTCTCTATGCATTTTACCACCATACTGCGATCGCCAACCCGCCTGCCAAGCGTGGCGATTATGGCAAAGCCCCCTAAATTGGGGGAGGCCTAAGTCCAGCAGTGGACGTCTACGGCTACAATGCCTGCAATGATGATGATGAGGCTTTTTTATTTGCTTGGTATTTATCTATGTAACGGATTTTTTTAACGTAATTTTCACCCCCTTTAAACCGTCGGATTAATTTGAAACTTTGCACAGTTATCCAGAGGGGTGATTGCGGAGCTTTTTATCGGTAGGAATTGGTTTGATATTCATAGTTAAAAACATTCATTGCGTTATTTACGTTGCTGAGCCGACAATTTATTCGAACAAATGACGCAATGGTTTAGAAATAATCTTCAATCCCATTCAGATTCTGATAAATTGTGCGTTTCGCAATTAGGGTGCAGGACCGATGAATTTCATAAATTTGTGAAAAATTTAAAATAAAAAATTAATTTACAAAAGCTTGTGGTGCCTTTTGGTGTATTTTTTAATTGACATCAAGCACCTTCGCTATTTTCATTATTTTCTACTTTTTAGTTTGGTTTTCTATGAAAGCGTTTTTTTTTTTAGTTTTTTAAACGATTATTTTATCAGAGTGATTTTTGTTAGGAGCAAATCTCTGAAATAAAGTACTGTACCATTTTTTTTCTTATATTGTTCCTTTAAATAATAAGAGAGAATAGCAAACCTAAGTATTCGAACATCAAACAATTTAATGAAAGACTTCACATATACGAATCCGTAAAATTTTGACAACTAAAATCGAACAGACGACCGCCTTTATTCCGACAGCTATTTGCTGTCAGGGGTAGCGCACACTGCGCAAATTATTGATTAGAAATGAGTCATTTTCGATTCGACTACCTGTCGAATGGTTGTAAATAACTAAGCAGAAGTAGGTAGATACCGCATTTGAATGGGTTGACTACGTTAACTGATAAGTATTACATACATACATACATACAATCACGCCTTTTTACCATGGGGGTAGGCAGAAACCACGGAACGCCACCTGCTACGATCTCTACACACTTCTTTTGCCTCGTTTAGGTTCATACAATTGGTCATACACACACGCCGGTTGCGAGTACTACGCACCTGACCTTTCTGAAGAATATCACCAATAAGGTCCCTATATGTCCTCCTAGGGCGTCCCCTCCCGGTGTTTCCACGCACATCTGCCTTGTAAATACCTTTCGTGAGCCGACCTTCATTCATCCTCTCAACATGACCAAACCATCTAAGCATACTTTTTTCAATTTTTGTCACTACATCTTCTTTTAAACCACACCGTTCTCTTATCACATCATTCCTCAGCCTATCATTCATAGTAAGTATTACAATTAATTGTTATTTAATTTTCCTTGTCAATTAATCTTTTGGCCAAGTAATAACAGCTGTTGGTGGTTTCTGTTGATGGGTGACCATCTTTACATACCAAGACCCTTCCGTGCCTCGGAAAGTAAGTTAAGCCGTTGGTCCCGGCTGTTTTTCGTAGATCTTAGACAGTCGTTACGGATCGTCAGAAGCCCGAAAGTCTGACAACCAGTCTGACCAAGGGGTATCATAAACATAACATAACATCACGCCTTGTTTCCCCAAAGGGTTGGGCAGAGGTGTACCTATAGTACACCCACATTTCGCCTGTTATGTTTAAGTCCCATGTAATAGTGGGCGAGCCGATAACCATCAACCAGACACAAATCTAGACTCCGGGCTGTTACTGAGAAATTCCAGATGATCGAGCCCAGGACCTCATGCTCAGCAGTAGCGCTTGCTACCACTAGACCAACGAGGCAATCCATTACCCAGTAACTGGGTTGTGAAGGATAGATAGGCATTCGCTCCATGTCAAGTACTAGTACTCAGCTGCATTAGACTGGAAGCTGACCCCAGTATAGTTAGGAAAAAGGCTAGGAAGATGATTAAAGAATTAACGTAATGTAAATATAATAAACGTTTTTGATGTTGTCTGTACATGGTTATCGTTAGCACTTGAGTTTATAATGAACATACGTAAGTATTCATTTTGCTCTAAAAATAACTTTTGTTGTTGATTCGGTTTTCGGAAGACGCAGTATGGTTGGTCACTAGTATGACTGGGTCTTCTACTTAAGTCTACCTCTACCTTTTACCTACTTATAGTACTTGTATCTGACGAAGCGACGCGCAGTAAGTCCGCGTTCGCACGGACGTACAGACGCCAGCACATCAAGCTACCCGAAACTGTCAAAATTCTCCAATCAACTTTGAACCTAATGCTTCAGCGATAAAGTTGAAAATCTATTAAAGAAATCTGACAGATTGTAGTAGCTCGATATGCTGGCGTCTGGACAAATATCGCGACGGTATCTCTTCGTGCACTGGGTTTACAACGTACTCCTTAGCGCCGAAAGTTGAAAATCGACCAGTATGTTTTTTCGACACGCTGGGATGTACTCTATTGGATTCTCGATGCTCGGTTTAACACCTAGAGTTGAAAATTCAGTGGGCGATATAATCCCGTTGCGATGTTTTTCGGCCGTACGAAATTGTCTAATCTAACCAAGTGTACGCACGGCTACACATCAAGCTATAGATTTCCAGTAGGTATAAGCTGACATCTCATTGTACGAGAAGCCTATACAATGAGAGGTCAGAAACTGGAATTGTATAGCATGACCTGTAGTGTAGTCGTGTGTAGCAAACACACCGTGAATTTGTACGTGAAGAAACACACACACACACACTTTCGACTTCCTCATTGTCTCGGACGGTACTGAAAGCTCCTGCAAATACACTCATATTCACGGCGTGTTTTTACACTTGGTTACCACAAGTAAAGCGCGCGTCGCTTCCTGAAAAAAAAAAACTTGTTGATGTTGGGAAAATAAATGATTATCGTTTTTTTTTGTTTACTTTAGAGGAAGTCTGAAAGTCACCGTCTGCAAAGCGTGGCGATTATGGCAATCCCCCCTTAGGGGGAGGCTTATGTGCAGCAGTGGATATCTTTCGGTTGCAGTGAGTGTGTGAAGTCTGAAAGTGGCACCGGTAGCTGAAATATTGTGTGGAAATCGGTCGTCATCATGCATATGGCGGAATGAGGAAAATGTCGTGAGGAAAGTTTTGAGTATGAATGTCGATGGCTGAAAGAGTAGGGAGAGAAACATGGATGTTCTATGTGAATGAAGATATGGTTAGAAAGGAGGTGACTGCCAAGATGACGACTAATAGACAAGTATGGAAGAAAAAGACATGCTGCGCTAGCTCCAAATAAATTAGGATAAAGGCAGGAGAATAGATGATCATGAAAAAACTTTTTAACAAAAAATTAAACCGCCGAAAAAACTGAAAAGCGGTTTAATTTTTTGTTAAAAAGTTTTTATTTTACAATTTTTTTGTGGTTTTAATGTACTAATAATACTTGGCAAAGTATACCCTATCCAATGAAAAAAGAATGATCAAAATCGGACTACTCTGTATAAAGTTGTGCGTGGTAATACATTACAATCAGTGAGTGAACAATCAATCATCCCCTGTTTTCTGACCCTTAGGGTTTGATTTTGTTTTCCAAATTTATATGGGACCAGCCTCGGAGTATACCCTTTCCAATAAAAAAATAAAACAATCGGACTACTATGTAAAAAGATATGCATGGTCATACAGAAAAAAAAAACAAAAAAAAAAATTAAAAAAATATACGCGTCGAATTGATAACCTCCTCCGTTTTTTTTCGTCGGTTAAAAAAGTATCTTTTAAGCGTATCCTGTGCAGAACTGAAGGGGGGTCTGCTAGGACCGATGCCTGCCAGGGTCGCGAGATTGTTCGAAAGAGACACCGTGACCCTGGCACATAGGCAACTGAAGGAACACGGGTGGGTTTTAGTCAGTAAAAGTCTGACACGCCTTCCCGCTTCGCCCAAGAGCGGGAGACGTCATTTGATGATTTCCCATCCAAAAAAAAAAGCGTATCCTGTAATTTAACACAGCTTTCGCATGATCTTATCAGACAGAAGCATATAACCTACATACATTGCCTCCTGCCTTCTCTCATGATCCCAAGGCAGAAACTACAAAACCAGAACCAGAAGAGAAGTATTTGAAAATATCACCACATTACGTACCTACATTTAATGTTGTATGTAGTACACAAAGTATGTCGTATGTGTATGTAGCCCGATAAATTATTCAGTACTTAACCAGAACTTAAAAATGTCTGTGTTTGCTACACAAAATAACAAAGAAACTTCCTCGCTATATGTAAATCAACATATGTCCGGAATAGATTACCTATCGTATACGCTACGATACGAGTAGTCTGCTGCGAATTTGACTGAATTTTTCGAAAACGTTATCGAATTATTAATGCGAAATACGACACAGGACGTACGAAACAATAATTTCAGATTACGAAATGATTTTAACTATGGCAACATTCTTTGAGAACCATTATGGGTACCTAAACAAAACTTATTGAAATAATAACACGTCAAGATCAACTCAGAAATTCCAAATGAATAAAAAAATAAATAAAAGAAGAAAGTACCTAATGACTTACTAGAGAATGGGCAGCAGCGTTCTCTATGCATTTTACCACCGTACTACGATCGGCACCCGCTTGCCAAGCGTGGCGATGATGGCAAATCCCTCCCGCCAGACGAGGCCTAAGTCCAGCAGGGTATGTCTTTCGGTTGAAATGATGAATGACCTGGTGACCTACTTCTAGAAAAATAAAAAACCTTTTTAACAAAAAATTATACCGCCGAAAAAACTGAAAAGCAAAAAATAATAAACCTTAAAATTATGAGTCGGCGCTTTGAGAGATCTTTGTTCATTGATTTTTCAGCGCCGACTCAAAATTTTAAGGTTTATTATTTTTTGCTTTTCAGTTTTTTCGGCGTATTAATTTTTTGTTAAAAAGTTTTATTTTATAATTTTTTGTGGCTTTAATGTACCATAATACTTGGCAAGGTATACCCTATCCAATGAAAAGAGAATTATCAAAATCGGACTACTCTGTATAAAGTTATGCGTGGTTATACATTACAATTAGTGAGTGAACAATCAATCATCCCCTGTTTTCCGACCCTTAGGGTTCGATTTTGTCTTCCAAATTTATATGGGACCGCTTTCGGAGTATACGCTTTCCAATAAAAAATAATTATTACAATCAGACTACTATGTAAAAGTTATGCCTGGTCATACATTAAAAAAACGCGTGGAATTGATAACCTCTTCCGTTTTTTTTCGTCGGTTTATTTTTATTTAAAAAAAAAGAATCATTACAATCGGACTACTGTGTAAAAAGTTATGCGCGGTCATACATAAAAAAAAAACAAACAAAAAAAAAAAAAGTATACGCGTCGAATTGATAACCTCTTCCGTTTTTTTTCGTCGGTTAAAAATTATATAGCAGGAAAATATTTTTGTGTGAAATAGAGTGTGCTAAGTGCATTTCCGTGCCTTGCCAATTAAAAAAACATTACACGCGTCGAATTGATAACCTCCTCCGTTTTTTTTCGTCGGTTAAAAATTATATAGCAGGAAAATATTTTTGTGTGAAATAGAGTGTGCTAAGTGCATTTCCGTGCCTTGCCAATTAAAAAAACATTCAACCTGTCTATCAAACTATTGCTTTCAATACTTTATCACTACTTCACTTTACAAAAAACGGTTTTTGCAAGAGGAACAAAAGGTGAGTAGGTATTACTCTTCTACTTTTCGTTTTGACGGTACATCCATTCTGCTTATACTGTGTAGGCCCAGTTTGGGCCAAGTTGCCAATTTCCTAAACTGCTACAAAACCACCTCTACATACATATTTCGTAGCGAATATTGTCGTAGCGAACATCAAGAAAAAAAAATCGAATATTCCAAAATCAAAAGCGATTTATTCGAACTAGGCTGAGCGTCAGTACTTTTTGAACGTCAAAATTACATAAAACAGTCCCCCAAAAACGCCCAGCCTTCACCACTTCCTGTTTCTTTAGCTGGGAAGAAAGCCGCGTAATAAACTCCCGAGCAGCACAGCTGTCATTTCAGTTAGATTCCAAATGGCTCTGCGCGCTACTCGCACACTATTTAGGTACCTACCTACTTGAAAACTGAACTACCAGTAAAACAGAGCCTGCATTGCTACAGTAACAGTAATTGCATCTTAGTTTTACTTAAGTCCGTATTCTTGTTGTATTTCTTTGGAGAAATTAAGAAAACACACAATCATACAATAGCTCATAGCTGTAACAAAAAGTTTCTTAAAACAAAAAAAACATAAACAAGCCATTATAGAGGACGCGTCAGGAAATCCCGCCAAATTAAAATTTTCTTGCGGTATTTAATCCCATTGAAAGACTTAATCATGAAATAGTCATTAAATTAATGTAGAGTCTGGTTGTATTGATGATGTTAATTACCATTATTCTGTAAAACCATATTTGTTACAGTCGAGAATCATATTTTATTCAACTTACAACTTAACACCGACCTGCAAATTACAAAAAAAACTTTAGAAAATTTAAATTTCGCTACACTACCAACAATTCATCCTTCAATTGATGACCTAATTTCATTCAAAGTCATACCATTAAAATTAAATCCACAAATAAAAACGCTCCTATTGGTCGTGTTTTAAAATATTTTACAACATTGTGTGCGGGAGAATTTCTCGGATGAACACAACCTACGCGGCCCATACACAAATATGTTGGTTATAGATAGGCATCCTGCATAACCGGTGGACCTTGATATCACAAAGGGACCCTCGATCTGCGAGTTAACCTTGAGTTATTTTTAAACCACGCTCGCTGCATGCGAATCCTGCAGAACGACTCCTTCCGAGTATTACATAATACGAAATTATAGTTTTTTCTTTTTGTATTGGGTCTCCTTGAAAAGCGTGTGGCCCTGTCATTTCGGTTTTATACCCTTTGTTTTGGCTCTCACATATTTTTATTTCTTTTCTTTGAAACTTTAAAGGAAGACGCAATGAAGGGTTAGCGTTTTTGTGTTGTGGATTATTTACGGTGCGGAATAATGGGCGTTCGAGTTTGCCGCGAAATATTGGCTACAGCTGCAGTGTTTTCGGAAATATGTCAGTAATTTTAGTTCGTTTTCGGTTATCCAAAAAGTTATCACTACATAATGAAACGAAGCAAGGGTTCCCACAGAGGCGACGTTACAGCGCGACGCTACTCTAGTAGAATCATTGCTATGAAAAGATAGAAATTGTTCTACAAAAATCGCGTCACACGGAGGAATGGCTTTGCAGTAGCAAGAGGAGCCTTAGTAGTAGCAATGGCTTTCATTTAGCCAGTTCCACAACATAAGCTGTGTTATTTACGTTGCTGAGCAGACATTTTTTCCAAACCTAAGCAGCAATTGGTAGCGACCTCGAGGCCGGCCTAAAAAAAGACGGCGAGTCGATCTAGACGCGTATTGCAAGGGTTGCGTCGAGGTGACCCTGGAAATGGATACCTGGAAGGATTTTGGGGAGGAGTTTGCTCAACAGTGGGACTGTGTAAGCTAATTAAAAAAAATGAAGCTATGGATAAGCAATATTCTTCAAATTTTTGATTGTTGTTACTTTGATGTTGGCCATTCCATCTCACTTTCAGCCGTCCCTTGTGCCAAGTCTTGCAGCTCATAGAAGACATGGCGCGATAGAAGAAGAAATTTAAGAAGTGATAGAATAGCATTCAATAGAAAACTCTAGGTACATACACCATATAAATTAACAGATATAAATGTTAAAAAATACATAGGATATCACAACAGGCCGTCTTTCTTGAAGTAATAAATTAGCAATATCATCTACTCTACACTAATCTATACTGCTATACTATAATATTATAAAGCTGAAGAGTTTGTTTGTTTAGTTAAACACTCTAACATCAGGAACTATTGGTCCGAACGGAAAATTATTTTTGTGTTGGTTAGCCTATATATTGAGGAAGGCTGTGGGCTATATAACATTATGCTACAATCAAAAGGAGCGGAGCAGCAACGAAAAATGGTCGAAAACTGGCAGGCAATTCGATGCGACGGGAAGGGTTAGGGAAGCAAAAACTTGATGCGGACAAAGTCGCGGGCAAAAGCTAGTTCAAATATATCCAGATTTTGATGGATAGTGTGTTACGCGATTAGGGTTTTGGGGCCTCTAGCCGCTACCAACCCACACTGGGCCCGCGTGGTAGATTCCAGCCTACTCCATCACGAAGAGAGGAGGCTTGTGTCCCAGCTGTGGGAATATCATAGGCTGAATCGTGGACTACCTGCAGTTATAAGCACAATTGAGATGTGTTATGGGCCCTGTGTGTTAGCGATGCGTTAACTCTACATCATTATCACGTTAGCAAGCATCCCCGTTCCCCCCTATTTTATTGCGTTGTTTGTTCACTGAAAGAAATTGGATACCTACCATATAAAAAAGACACTTCGGTAATACCTGAACCCGTATAACTTGTTTCACTTAATACATTCGTTGTATCATACTTGTTGGTCTCTTTGCAAGGGAACTGGATGCGAGTACAAATGTTTTATTATTTTATAAATGCTTGCATATTGTGTAGTTGCATCTTGCATCTGATCGACCATCTGCACGTTACGTTTATAAATAAAAATAAAAAAAGTGAAAAGTAAGTTTAATTTCCGAAGTGGGTGTCTTTATATCTGTATTTTAGTTTTATGCCACCGAATTCCAAAATTAAATTAATTTTTCACTTTGTAAGTAGTGTTTTAACTTTTTTTTTTGTGTTTTTTCTTTTTTCTAAAACATTTTTAATTTTTCAATTGTTAGTTATGGTACCTACCTATTCCATACCACGTCGTATGCAATATGAATGACAGTGTCAAGCAGTATCAAAAAAATATCAAGGTACACCAAGTGAATTAAAAGCGTATTATCGAAGCGCGAACGCAAAAACAAAGCTAAGAAAAGCTATCCAAACAAAATTAATAAAATGTACATGAGACCACCCCTGAAACATACCCTATATTTTTTTTTTATCGATTCACATCTACCAGAGATGTCAAAGAACATACATTTAAAAAAAAAAGTGTCGACGAATTGAGAACCTCAGTTAAAAATTGATATTTTTGATGTCACAGTATGAATGATGACATCCAGGTTACGACATGTCCTTTTAAAAACCGAACAAAGCGAATGTAACAGTTTAGTCATGTCATTGTCAATAACATGATTAATTCGTCCTCTATAATAATAGAACTATCAAAACCACTTAAACTCACCTAACACAATCGGTTAAATTTTAATCATGCGCGTGATTCATCTATTGTGGCAAACCTAATAGAAAGCGTTGCGCTACCAATGTCAATAAACCCTCGGAATGCAAAAGCGAATTATAATCGAGATTAATCAGCAAATTAAATCCTCTAAACTTCGAGAGCTATGCTCCGAATCCCGGCTATGTTCCCATATCGTGTTCGAATCAATAAAACCTTCGATGTTTTTCTACAAAGCACGTTTCTCGGAACAATCTCACTGCTAAAGTTTCAACGTGGTTGCATAACACTGGGTCTAACAACGCCACACATTGTAGACGAGTATTGACCTGACCTTAATAATATTTCAAAGAAACGAGAGAACTATTTAGTTATCTTTTTATTGGCTTATTGGTAATTAATTTTAACATTTATTTTAGTTATCAACAAAGGAGTCATCATCTGCCATACCTTTTCTCAACTATGTTGGTGTCGGTTTTTAGTCTCTGAGTACCAGTATTTTACATGGAGTGACTGCTTATTTGACCTCCTCAACCCAGTTACTGGGTAATACAATATCCCTTGGTAAGACTGATTGCCAGACTGTCGGGCTTCTGACATCTGTCAAAGATCAACGAATGACAGCTGAGTCGATCGCGGACGGGTCAGAGCCCATTCGTCCCCTAAAATTCGTCCCCCAGCATAAAAGTTGTAGATTCGGCCCCTATATAGGTGCCCATTGGTCTCCTGGTAGGGGACCAATTAAAATTTTAATAAAAAATATTATTTTTAAGGTACCCATTCGTCCCCTCTAATATATTTACAATATAAGTTAAAGATTCGGCACCTATTCAGGTGCCTATTGGTCCCCTGAGATAAAATTAGCTATATTTTACATAAGAAACGGTTAACATAGTACACTTGTGAACAGTTTATTAACGGAATTAATTTAATAAATCATAACAGATCATTGAAAAAAGAGCTATGATGAATGATAATCCGTCATGATAATAAAACCTGTCGATTGGCTTACGATGTAAAATTGTCTCACTACGAATGGGTTGTTAAAAAAACGGGTTACAAATAATAGATAGGGTGTTTAGTGCTAGTTAGGTTCTTTTCTGCGCGACTGTACCAGGACTACCAAGCTGCAGTATACACATATACATGTACTTATATTAGAAGAATGAATAAAAATAAATATTCTTTAGGAGACGAATGGGCCCCTCAAAAGTTCCAGGGGATGAGTGGGCACAGGGTGCGAATCTTAGGGGACGAATGGGCTCGGACCCTCGCGGACTCTCGGCCACCGTAGGCGTGAGCTTGCGGGCGGCGAGCAATGCGTAGCTCGCCGCCCGGTAAGGACCAGGCTCGGGTCGACGACGGCGCGTAGTGTTCCACGCGTGCCTCAAAGAGATGTCAGCAGAACTGAAGGGGTCTGCTAGGACCGATGCCTGCCAGGGTCGCGAGATTGTTCGAAAGAGACACCGTGACCCTGGCACATGGGCAACCGAAGGAACACGGGTGGGTTTTAGTCAGTAAAAGTCTGACACGCCCTCCCGCTCCGCCCAGAGCGGGAGAAGTCATTTGATGATTTCCAATACGACAAAAAAAATTGACAGCCGGGACCAACGACATAACGTAATTTCCGAGACGCGGAGGCGTTTTGGTATGTCAAGGTAAAGACCTACGAACCAATTGATCGACCCGTTCAACTGTTGTTACGTAGCCACAAACCCCTCGTATCAACAAAGGAGTGTCAAGCAGAAAAGTAAAAACAGTCGTGGCGCCGTACAATAAGTGTAGCAAATTAGGTGCCATATGTACAACGTGAGTGCCATACAAAGCATTATCGATACGGTATCGGCATTGTTTATGCTCCCGATCAAGACAAGTGTTGCCGCCATGTTCTTTATTAAAAAAAAGAGTACGACAAATGCAGGTCCAGTTAAAAGGACCACTTGTTGAAGCCGTTAGCAGAAACATGTTTATTTATTTATTTTATTATAGTATCGAAATACCAATTTGTTTTATTTCATCATCATATTCATCATAATCAGTCTATAATGTTTTAAGCCCACTGCCTCGTCTTAGTAAGAGAGTGTGTCCAAAATAAGACTAGCTCCTTGACGTCGTTTGACTACTTGAGTTCGATTCCTGGGTTGAGCAGTGTTACTGGTAGGGCTGCCACCTTTTTTCTTGCAATTAAAATACATGGGTTATTATAGGTAAGAAAAAAAGTAGGTACATAGTATAAAAATAAATAACGATTTATTTTTCTTTATTACTATATTTAAAACATATTTTTTATTGCTTTTTGCAGTTTGTATCAAATTAGTATCTCTACTAAACAATTGCACAGCATCTTTACAGACTATATTTAAAGTAAAAATTCCGAGACGTTTTGTTTCTTTTGTCTCGCCTACAGAAAAAACTTTTTCTGTGAATGCTGACGTGACGAGAATAGACAATGAAAATGAAATGACAATAACAAGTTTAAAAAAATCTCATCACTCTTATTAAATATACTTTTTTTGTGCAGTGATCGTTCTGCAAAACCTTGCGAAATAAAGTATTTTCCTGTACTTTATTGTTCTCATAAAGTATAAAGTACAATTATGTGAAATAATGTACAATACTTTATTATAAAGTACGGGTGGCAACCCTAGTTACTGGGTTTTACCATCAGGAGTTACCTAGTAGCAGTCTGCCGTTTGGATTTTTGCACGGTCAATGATAATAGGGTCATCATAATCATCACATTCAGCCTATAATGTTCCCACTGCTGGTACACATCTATGAAATCATCGATTACCATCTTGCGCTAATAGAACTTAAATTATTAACTCGGTGTATTGTTTGGGTCACCAAGATACAGGCTGTGCCTAGTTTGGGACCCGCTGTTAAATCTTAATAAAGTCTTCTGCTGCTTAGAATCTCATCTTGCATGCTACTTGTAAACACAGGCCTCCTCTTGGTAAGAGAGTGGGCCGTAATCTAACACGCGGGCCCAGTGCGGGTTGGTAGATGTCACATGTCTTCGAATTTTAGTTCTAGGACATGCTGGTTTCCTCACGATGTTTTCCTTCACCGTTTTTGAGAGCAGTTATGATGAAATAATTTACAAAAAGTTAAGCGCCAGCCTGGGTTCGAACCTACGACCTACAACTCGTCAGTCGCGGCTGTTACCACTGGGCCAACACTTATTTCATCAACCTTGTTTAATTAAAGTTGAGTTACCGATTTTATAAATAAGTGCTTTATAAAGTTTATGGTGACGGTTACATGAAATTATTGAGTTGGTACGTTTGCACCTGCTTCGGATCATAAACATCGGCTTTTGATAATAACAGAAGCATTGAAATGTAACACTGTGTACGAATGGGAGTCTGTGTTTGCTAAGGCCTCATTGAGACCTTAAGGCCGCTATTCCACTGGCGTTTTACGAGCGTTGACGTCAACGTCGCGTCTACGCAGCGTCGACGCCACGCTGAACGCGACGTTAACGTCGCGGATTTGATACTATTGCCAACAAACGAAACAAAGTGGGATAGCGGCCTCAGAAACTCTTGGCGAAAACTGGGACGAACCAATATTTCATCATCATCATCATCATCATTTCAGCCGAAAGACGTCCACTGCTGGACATAGGCCTCCCCCAACCAATATTTAATCTGTCATTATTACCGATGCAGTTGGATGACTAAAGATAAATATGGATTTAAGTATCCGTTCCGAAGGACCAGAAGATTCGCCACTGGCTTTTGTGGAAGTACAGAATACATGCACTTTATGATTTTCATTCAGACCGTTAGAGCCCATATTGTTTGGATAGTGATTCAGTGTTTTGGCTTTGTGCTCAGGGACGTAGGTTTGCTTATTGTCGCATAAGTATGGTTAAGTCTACCAGGGTCGTGAGTTTAGCTCGAAAGAGGTACCGTGGCCCTGGCATATGAGCAACTGAAGGAACACGGGTGGGTTTTAGTCAGTAAAAGTCTGACACGCTCTTCCGCTACACCCAGAGCGGGAGATGTCATTTGATGATTTCCCATCCAAAAAGAAAAGGCATCGTTAAGTAGCTATAATTTTACCTGGTCTACTGTGTGAATGTATCATATCCAGAATTCTCTTTAAATTGACTTGTAACCAAACTGAGCTTTTGGCCAACTCTTCTTCCTTTACCTGTCCTAGTCCCATGGCACTCTTTCTAGTTCTTCCTAGTAATATATGGTGGAAGCGCCATGGTAGAAGCATTGACTTGCATCTCGTAAAAAACGGAAGAATATTTGATTTTTTTACCTTTAGCGTATCCACCATACATTTTTTTATGCAAAAGACTTCTAAATTCAAATAACATTTCGAAATTCTAAATTCAAAGCCGAGTTCACGAGGTTAGACAATTTTGTTTTATTTTTGGACATGTTTATCAACGTAGTATCATAATTGGTACAAAATATTAAAAGAAATAAAGCCCCTTTGTCTCTTTATATCGGATTGGGTTTAATATTCTCACGGTACACAACCACATGTTTTTCATCGCGTATATTTTTGTTCTTATTTGACAGTCCTCCTTATGACATCATGTGACCATAAATTGGAGCAATTTTTGAATCAACTCGTGTTGGCAATAAAAATTGGATTTGTTTATTTTGTTTTTTAAACTCATTACAGTCATCTGTTGTAACGAGTGCAGTCATTTTACGATGTTAAATTTCTGCTCAGAGTAAACAAGACTAGTATTTCAACGCTTTAAATGTCACTCGATGTATATGGCCGGATAAAAAAAGTAATACGGGCTACTTGTGCGCGAATAAGGACATAAAAATGTCTACTAAATATACTTGCCGAAATCAAAATAGGCAGTTTCATAATGCAAATGAGATTTTTATAGCACTACGGTGAATAATATTAAAGGTACCTCAAGTAGAGCAATAAAAATAGGAAGTGATTAAAAAGATATAACATTTTTTTTATTAAAAATCCCTTTGATCCACCGTTCATAATCACTATGACAGGAAAAAAATATGACATCAGTAAAATTATAATGGGCCGCCTCGTAAAGCGCATTTGAATAGGAGAGTTACATATCAAAAATTTTCAGTGATCCGTGTTTTACGAGTCAGTCGTAAACGTGTACTTAACAGGAAGAATAAAAAGGGGCCCTTCAATACGGCTGTGTTTAAAAATCTATGCTAGCATACGAGGGGACCGGCTCGTAATCAGTTCGCGAACAGTCAACGTTTACGATGTTTCCACATTTTAATATCTACATAATATGTTATGGATTTAACCAGGCCTTTCAAAAGCGCCCATAAAAATAACTTGAATCGCTCGGCAACCGGCCGGTTTCGCTGTGTGCAATCAGAAAGAAAATGATGGATTTGTGCGTAACTTCCGCTGGGACCACGATTTATCGCAAAAAATCGTGAAGCTGTTAAAATTTATTGATCAAGAAGCGTTTTATTATACATTTCCAGAAAAAAAATAGAAAATAAATAATAGTTTAAAAAAACTAAAAAACACGCTTCCATTGAAAACCAAACTAAAAAGTACAAAATAATGGAAAAAAAGCGTGGGGTGCCTGATATCAATAAAAAAATACCTTAAAAAGCACCCCTCGCTTTTTTTCCATTATTTTGTACTTTTTAGTTTGGTTTTCAATGGAAGCGTGTTTTTTAGATTTTTTAAACTATTATTTATTTTCTATTTTTTAGGGTTTTTCGAATTTTGAGACGTATGTCAGCGTAGTTTGTGACGTATGTCAGCGTAGTTTTCGAAGACAGTTTTTTTTGCTGTCCTGGTAACCCTGGCAAGGATAATGGCACAAATTAGTTTGTGACGTATGTCAGCGTAGTTTTCGAAGACAGTTTTTTTGCTGTCCTGGTAACCCTGGCAAGGATAATGACACAAATTTATGAAATTATTGCATTGTCATCGGTCCTTGACAGGTGTGCAAAGTTTGAATGAAATCTGGTCGTTTAAAGTGGGTCAAAATCGCGCTATAAGAAGTCGGTTACAAACAAACATACAAACATACAAGTGAAGCTAATATAAAGCGTGTAAAAACAATCGACCTAAAAAAAAATACATTCTAGAAAACAGGACAACGTCTGTACGGTCAGCTAGTTAATTAGTATAATACGACATGCAATGTGAACAACAGTATCAAGAAGCATTAGAACATCATCAAGTACACCAAGTAGTATAAAAGTGGTTTTTTTTTTTGGACAACCAACACACTGTTATCTGATCCCAAACTAGGCAGAGCCTGTACTATGGTAACCAGACAACTGATAAATATACTTTTATATTTCTAAATACTAAATATTGTATACTAGATATTATAGATAAATTACACCCAAACACACAACAAATGATTGTGCTCATCACACAAAAATTTGTCCTGGGTGGGAATCGAACCCACGACCTCAGTCTTAGCAGTCAGCGTCACTAACCACTAGATTATCAGGCCAGTCAACGCGGTTATCAACGTTAACGCAAAAACTATCCAAACTAAGTTATTAAAATTTATATGGGACTACTATTGAAGCAAAGCCATTAATAAGAATTTTCCGAAGCAATTTCTATTTGCGAGAGATATCGAGGAACATTTCTTTAATAAAGTTTTTTTTTTCAGGTTTTAGCTGTGGTACCTACTTCGCATAAACTCTTATACCTTCACTAGCTAGTAGTAGAGTCCTCAGGTAACAAACCTTAAAAGAAAACATTTACGAATTTCAGAACCTCCCTTCTCCTTTATTTGAAGTCATTTAAAAAATAAAAGCGTGTTAATAAGCATGGTTAAGATTAAATAAATAACGCAAAAACAGCGCAATTTCAAAACGCGAAATAAGTACGAACTTTATTTACGCTTTAAGGCTATACATACATACGCCTCTCGCATTGAACGAACAAAAAAATCTATTGTATTACAGTCATAAATATAAAATGAACTCCGTCCCTCAAGTAACCAGATGCCCATTGAAAAACATAATAAGATTTACTTATTTTTAACTTAGCTCAAGGAAATACTCAAATACAGGTGGACTAACAATACAGCAGGGTCCCTTGAGTCTTCCCTCTTTGACTATTTTAATAAGAAAAAAAATCCCATTGCCTCCAGAGCGAATTACTTTGAAACGAATAAATAAATGAACTGAAGGATCAAGAGATTGAATTAGAAAAAGAATTCGTGTGTAATAAAGAAATCTGTTCATTCATAAAAGTTATGAGGGTAGATCACAATGAGGAAGTCGAAGTGTACGATGATCTGAGCGATGACAATGACGTCAGGTATCGAACCGGAAAAGGGATCAGTTTTCCTTTTGATGTCACATCAAAAAGGTCCTCAAAGAAAAAGCCAATATCGGACTTAGTGAACTTTTTGAACTCACATAAATTAGGTTAATACTATATTGTGGAAGCTTTTTGTAAAGATCTCTATGAAACGTTCGTTAAGAAGTTCTCCATATTTAAAACCGCTATTCGCTTCTCACTCTTTAAATTTTTGCGAGACGTTTTTCATTGTGCAATTTAAATGCATTCCATTCTTACTTTAAGCACCAAGCTACATAAAGCCAGAGGTGTATTTTTTACATGCAGACATTATTTTTGAGGAACCAACCCACAAAAATCATATTTTCGCCTCAGCACTCTCCCTTGTTTTACGGTTTTTTCATTGCAGCCACTTTACGAGCATCGGTGATGGGAGCCACTCTTCTTTTATAACCAAGTAACAGTATTCTGAGACCTCAAAGATCGCGTGTTTGGTGCTAATTAAACGTCTTCATGGCAATTCAGATACGTGATTCGTCTGGTCGCGGTGAATAATGTGTTTCTTATATCTTATGTATGTTTTTTTATATGTATGCTGTCTGTGGCGCCGGCGGAAAGAATAGCATCACCCCATTTCTTCCCGTGGGTGTCGTAAGAGGCGACTAAGGGACTTACAAGAGAATGGGCAGCAGCGTCCTCTATGCATTTTACCACCTTACTGCGATCGCCAACCCGCCAAGTGTGGCGATTATAGCAAACCACTAATTGGGGGAGGCCAATGTCCAGCAGTGGACGTCTTTCGGATGAAATTATGATGTTTTTATAGAACCTCACAACAGAAAAATTTCGCCATTACAGTTTTCAGCAAATCAAAAGTGCATGACATAAACATATTGCATTCACGTGGTGGTATCAAGGGGATTCAAATGAGATCTTCAAATTAAACTCTTACGTCATCAGAGCTGTTTTTAAATTAATACCGATTGTAAATCTTGTCGCGCATTAGAGATGTCGTCGTCTGTAAATTGGAAACACCTCGGCTTCACGCTCAGTCGGGGGCTCCTCTCGTTCTATTCCTGTTCCTGACACCACCGCCCCAGGACACGACGCGTCTTTGTTACAGACAACGCAACGCGTTGTAATTATTTCCACTTGTACTTTAGCGTCATCGTCTCGATTAGTTAGAGCGTTAAATTTAAGCCCGAATTTATTATATAAACATGACAGAAACAGAGTGCGTTGTTTTTTGTTACCACTCACAGTTTTGATACCTCACCTCATGTCTGGATTTGAAATATGATCCCCATAATTCGTTGTAACAATCGTCTCATATTTCACTGTAATTATGTTGAATGACGATGAATTTCAATAGCTGTAAATATCATTACGAGCAAGCGATCAACATTTATGTTCCTTTTAATCAAACCGCCTTTCGAGCGGCTCTCACGAGTGGATATTTATCTTTAGTCTGTACAAACAAATGTAGCCGTGAAACCATTTCATCATTCAGCACATTGTCGTCAGCGGCATGCGAGATGGGCTGTGACGCAACCGCACGCTCCTTGAGGACAAAGAGTAACACCAACTTGAAAAAATAATATTTTCTCAGATTTGTGTTACCGTGGCTGTCACCGGCGTGATTTACGCCGAATCTGTCAGGTTTGGAGACAAAGGAGTCTTGTCGAAACTCGCGGGAGCATGATGTCATACGTTCAGGAACCGCCTTAGCCGCGGCCCCTAATTAATAGACTGGCTTTTACGGCTCGCTAGGGTATTATCATTCCGAGATGTTTCAAAGAAAAATAAGAAATATGCGCCAACGTAGTTTATGGGCCGTTGTTTATTGTGAACGCTCCAAACTAAAGCCGAACTCAGAACCAATTCTTTGTTTTGTTCAGAATTTATTACGAAGAGGTAAAGTTTGTGAAATCAATTCAAAGGCGTAGCTCGTTAAAAGAGCGCACCTTTCTATTTTGTGAGCCTTTGTATCTTATTTCTGCTATCTAGCTAGATATTTTTATTTGCATTGTTGGGAGGATTATTTTGTATCACTGAGATCTACATTCCTTATCTATCTTATAGTTTATTACAGAGCAAAAACACATATATAGAATTGAAAGCCTTTGTCGAAAAATAAGAAAAAAATACTTTCTATATAGTCCGAGCTTTACTGGGAAATATCAAAGATGAATAGAACAAGTTACATAAAAGCATTCAGACGCCTACGCGTATAATCCTCAAACAGGGAGGCAAACATTTATAAATGAGGTACTTTCAAAATCTAAAACGCAAATTACCTTTGGAGTGGAGCTAGTCTAGACAATATTCACAATACATCAGGCTTGATAGTACGTTGTTCAAACAACAAATCGTAGTGACAAAGTATAACATGTATGAGATTTGAAACAAGCCAAACTTTATCTTTTATATCTGTAAGTTGAGATCGTGCAGGAAAATCCGTAGTCACAGCTTTGTGCGATGAATCAAGATTGTGAGCCAAAATCGTGTGTCGGGTATTAAAAATTACAATCCGGAATGATACGAGTCGAGAGGCTCAAATTAAACCATAGGTGACAAGATACGATGTATATGTATAAGCATTTGAGTGTTAATGGACATGATTGTTCGTAGATGGATCTATTAATATGATAAGAAAGATTTGTGTGAATGACAGCAACAGGAAATGAAACAGTTGCATGTACTTGAAGAATGGATATATACAGAGTGTTTGACGCATGGCCCGACGAAATTGTTAAGGTGTTTGGGTGGGTCCTGTGCTATCTTACACACATAGACCCTATATCTTAACTTTAATCATAGATTAGACCCCTAAGTGTCGCTGTTTTTCATAGATTCATTCATTCAATTTTTTTTAAGAGTTTGATAGCTCTTCAAGTATTTTTTTGTTATCTATATTATGAATTTTTGTTTTATTTACAACTAGCTTCTGCCCGCGATTTCGTCCGCGTTAAATTTCGTGTTCCCCCGACCCTTCCCGTCGCGTCGAATCGCCTACCCGTGCGATTTTGCCCGTTTTTGCAACATTTTGCATTACTGCTCCGCTCCTCTTGGTTGTAGCGTGATGTTATATAACCTATGTTATTTGCAAATAATGTAGCTTCCTAATGGTGAAAAAAAATTTGAAATCGGTCCAGCAGTTTATCCATTACAAACAAACAAACAAAAGTACAAATTTTTCCTCTTTATAATATGAATATAAAAATAATAATAATAAAATTATATATTATTATTATTATATAGTGTAGATAATCATACATTAGAGAATGAAATAAAGTATTTGGTGCAAATACGACGCTAACTAAAAAAAAATGTCGTTTTAAAGACGATGATTCAGGTACAAACAAAAAAATCGTATTTCGATTACAGTGACAATTAGCACATGGGGTCTATGGGCAAAAGATAGCACATGACCCACCCAATCCCCCAAAAACTGCGGGTTCATGCGCCGAACACCCTGGATAGTATATAAATATTGGCATTTTTTAGATAGGATGGTTCTGAAACGTCGATAAAAGCTACTGTTTTCAACAGAATAGAAACTTGAACCAAACAAAATAGCAAAATAAAAGGTGAAGAAGGAAACTGGGAAATATATGGCACAGCTTATGCATGAAACAGTAGCGTAGTAGGTATTTTCATGTAAGTATGTCTTACCTATAACATATTGTGAAGTTCTAAGCTGTCACTTATTGTGTCTTTATAGACTATACTCCATTTGTTTAGGTAGTTAACTAAAGGTAAACAATCTTGATATGTCTTTTTATATAAAATAAATCGTATAAAAGACCAACAAATATTATTTAAATTAAGTTACTTACCTAACATCGGTTTAAGTAAATACCTAATTGTAAACATTTTTAGATTCAATTTTTAGACAGTTTTTTAGATAAAAGACATGTTAAGATTGTTTACATTTAGTTAACTACCTAAACAAATGGAGTATAGTACCGTTTCGTGTGGTGCAGCTGTAAAGAATAGCATCATCTCATTTTTAGGGTTCCGTTGCCAAATGGCAAAAAACGGAACCCTTATAGATTCGTCATGTCTGTCTGTCTGTCCGTCTGTCTGTCTGTCTGTCTGTCCGAGTATGTCACAGCCACTTTATTCCGAAATTATAAGAGCTATGCTGTTGAAACTTGGTAAGTAGATGTATTCTGTGAACCGCATTAAGATTTTCACACAAAAATAGAAAAAAAACAATAATATTTGGGGTTCCCCATACTTAGAACTGAAACTCAAAAAAAAAAAAAACATCAAACCCATACGTGTGGGGTATTTATGGATAGGTCTTCAAAAATGATATTGAGGTTTCTAATATCATTTTTTTCTAAACTGAATAGTTTGCGCGAGAGACACTTCCAAAGTGGTAAAATGTGTGCCCCCCCCGTAACTTCTAAAATAAGGGAATGATAAAACTAAAAAAAATATATGATGTACATTACCATGTAAACTTCCACCGAAAATTGGTTTGAACGAGATCTAGTAAGTAGTTTTTTTTTAATACGTCATAAATCGTAAACCACAATTTACCTTCCATTCAGTCAACTCAAATATAAAATTTAAAAAAAAAACATTTAATTTCATAAAACCAAAACCCTAGGCATTAACCGTAAATACCTGCAGGTTTGTACGGAACCCTCGGTGCGCGAGTCCGACTCGCACTTGGCCAGTTTTTCCCGTGGTCACGCTTGGCAAGCGGGTTGGCGATCGCAGTATGGTGGTAAAATGCATAGAGAACGCTGCTGCCCATTTCTAGTAAGTCCCTTAGTCGCCTTTAACGACACCCACGGGACGAAATGGGATGGTGCTATTCTTCACGTTAGGCACCTTACGGACTAAGTGTTTGTTCGTAGTAAGTGAATCCTTCAGTTGATGAAATAACCTTTTTCTGACGGGCAATAATACATCGAGAGTGGAGACGTGACAAACAGAGTTGTCATTCATTCTTAGTTCGGGTCCCAAACTAATCGTATGTTCGTAAGTGATACGGTATTACGGAGAAGAAAACGCCCGTAGGTTACTTCGGCCGAAACTACGGACGGGCTTAGGGAGCAGGCCCGCTGATCGCAATAGTGTTATTTCTTTCTTCGAATGCCTTTTGAATAAATAAATATCTCGTATTTTTAAAGTAAAGTGTGTGTGTGTCTGTGTCTGTTTGAACTAATTTACAGCAATAAATGACTATCATTTATCTACAGGGTCAAATTAAAGTAGCTGGCGAAACGTTGCAGGCGTCATGGGTATGTAAACACGATCAAACAATTTTTTGCAGGGTTAAATTAAATTAACTAGCTGACTCCACAGACGTGGAACATATTGATATCTAAACATGATAAAACAACAACAAAAAAAACCAGATTTTTTCAACTCATACTTTATGTAACAACACCATGCGGTCTATAACCCTCAAAACGTATTATTTCTATAGTGTTCATATCGATACCCATCACGTCTTTACAATTTAGCTAGCTAATTTTAATTGATCCTGTTAAAGAATTCTTCCCATTTTTCCGCCTTTGAAGTAGAGGTAAGTCTTACGACACAAAAAAAGTATAGCTTCTATTTGTCGAGACGCAACGACCAAGTTTACCATTAGCGAATTAAAATCTTTCACGTCAATTGCAATTTCACTTAATTTGTTTGTCCCCCAGGGAGAGAGAGATTTCAGTTCCTTTCACACAACCAATACACTAATAAATTAATACCATTCAATGCTTTTGTGATGTCTAGACGTTAATTTGATATAATGTTTAAAGCCGGGGTATCATTTTGTACGTTTATCCGATTACGGTACATATACACAGAGCCGTACGGTCCCCGTGTGGTGCCGCACGTAAATAATAGGACCACCCTATTTCTTCCCGTGGGTGTCGTAAGAGGCGACTCAGGGACTTACTAGAGAGTGGGCAGCAGCGTTCTTTATGCATTTTACCACCATACTGCGTTTGCCAACCCGCTGCAAAAATGTTGGTGATGAGTGATAAGATAACAGTGTGTAATTCGTGATAATAGCCATATTCTGTTGTGGGCAATCACTACAGCAATCTATGTCTAAGACTTAAAATGCAGGTACAATGCATTGACGCGTAACCTTTAACCCTGGATTCAGAAAATTCTGAACGACCCTGCGTTACATTTTTTCGTTATTTATAAAAAAAAAAAACCTATTCCATACATTTAAACCGCGTAGATACTGCACTATTGTTTGAAAAACTTTCTTGGTAATTTTCGTTTCTCTTTAGCGTCCATGTCCTTACCTCCCTGTATAATATAAAACCCATACCACTAACTAAAAACTATCCATAAAACGCTTCTAAGTGCTTCTACCTTAAATACAGTACCTATCAGACTTGTCAAACTCACTTCGAACAGCATAATAAATTAATAACTCCTTATACCTCAGAACACTAAACTAAGTAGAAGTACTCTGTAAAGTTCTGATATTAAGGAACTAAAATCCGTTTAGGGGATGTTCAGGGAAAATAAATCAGAGGCGGCGCCTCGCCTGGTCGTTCATCGAACTCTCTGAAGTTGGGAACAATTGGTGCAGAGATGTAAATTAAATCGAGTGGCTGTCGCATGGGTTGGTTTTCGGCCGGGCAATGACTCGGCAGAAGTTCAACTTTATTGCACAGGTGTGAAAATTATTGAGTCGTGTGAATCTATTGTTGGGCGGATTTCGAGACTGTCTAGGGAATGGAGTAATAAAAAGCAGACTTTTTTCCTCATAGAACGGCGAAGGAAGAAAGGGGGGCGGGGGGTTAAGTTAACACACTGGTCCTCTTGCCTCTTAAAGTTATGGTAATGCCTAAAAGATATTATCCTAAAAATGCGGTTGAATTAGACGGGATGTCGAATGAAATCAAAATATTTTATTTCACATAAACCTACATGGGCACATATAAAACGTCAGAAGTTAGAATGCATGGTTCCAATTATTTGATTCGTATGCAGAAGAGCTGACAAGGAACTCCATGATTACTATTTTAAGAATAATTGGCTTTTAAAATGGTTTCAAATTACAGTGTTCAAAGGAGAGTGTAGGCCTATCAATAAGTACTTACCATAATAGAAAATCCTACTTCCTACTAATATTATAAACGCGAAAGTTTGTATGTATGGATGTGTGGATGTTTGTTCCTCTTTCACGCAAAAAATTCTGTCTCAATTTAGATGAAATTTGGCACACAGATAGTTTATAACCTGGAATAACACATAGGGTACTTTATATCCCGGTATTATGTTCCCGCGGGATAATTTCCGACCTCCACGCGGGCGAAGCCGCTGGCAAAAGCTAGTGGTTCATAATTCTACTGATTACTACTGGTGACTTGTGTGTTCTCACATTCATAAAATAAAAGATAATCTTTTTATATGAAATACAAGATAAATAAGACATAAAAACCTATTTTAATTAAATGATATGGTTGCCATGACAACCACTAATAAAGAGTTGTGTAGATAGACGAAGACGGAGAACCGTATTGGAGTACAACTTGGAAGGAACCTTTGTCTAATAGCAGCAGACTACAATAAGCTTAGTTAATTAGAGAAATTGAAGGATTGGTCGCTTGGTAACATAATATTATTTAAAATAAATAATAGTTTAAAAAAACTAAAAAACGCTTCCATTGAAAACCAAACTAAAAAGTACAAAATAATGGAAAAAAGCGTGGGGTGCATGATATCAATAAAAAAATACGTTAAAAAGCACATTTCTATTTTTTAGGGTGTTTCGAATTTTGAAACGTATGTCAGCGTAGTTTGTGACGTAAGTCAGCGTAGTTTTCGAAGACAGTTTTTTTTTGCTGTCCTGGTAACCCTGGCAAGGATTGGCACAAATTAGTTTGTGACGTATGTCAGCGTAGTTTTCGAAGACAGTTTTTTTGCTGTCCTGGTAACCCTGGCAAGGATAATGACACAAATTTATGAAATTATTGCATTGTCATCGGTCCTTGACAGGTGTGCAAAGTTTGAATGAAATCTGGTCGTTTAAAGTGGGTCAAAATCGCGCTATAAGGAGTCGGTTACAAACAAACATACATACAAACATACAAGTGAAGCTAATATAAAGCTTGTAAAAAAACATTTATCTGAATAATTATTACGATTTAGACCACCTAGACATTAAAGTTTCTTAGTGCAAAAAGCTATGTGTAGACTACATCAGATTTGGTGGCTAATGTCTGCACACATTACAATCATAGGTTTTTCAACCAGTGTAAAATTTTTAATCATCAGTAATATGCTAATTATTGTGATAGTTCGGTAGTTACCTAATGGACTGGTAAACTATATTTTTTATCTTTGCTCTATTTAGGCGGAAAGAAATCCATATTTTTTGTACAGTATTGATGATTAATATTGATCTGATATTGATAATAAGTTGAGCTAATTACTTTTAGATCATTAATCATTTATTGAATGATCACCTTATGGTGATTCAATGTAATAGATCTTGCATGACAATGAAAAAAAAAACTAACACGGTTATTGAAAACGCACGCTCTAAAAAGTATGAAACAAGAAAATATTCATCTGAGCAATTGACCCGAGCAACTTTTAATACTTAGCCACAAATACTTATTAAATTAACGGATCGCACCGTCAGAATTATATAGACCTAACCTCCTTCAGGATGATAAAACTATTATTAAAATAGAGGTCTATTATTGTGTGTGATATAGAAGCCTTTTTTTGACACGCTTTTATTAGCTTCACCTGTATGTTTGTATGTAACTATGTTGGTAACCGACTCCTTTGGACATGATTTTGACCCACTTCAAACGGTCAGATTTCTTTAAAACTTTGTATGCTTGTCTAGGCCCGATGACAATATTATAATTTCATAAATTTGTGCCATTATCCTAGCCAGGGGACAAGGACGGCAAAAATAAAATAAAACTGAAAACACTCTTTAAGCCGAACTAAAAAATAGAAAATAAATAGTATACTACATAAATATAATAAATAAAAATTTAAAAAAAACACACTTCCATGGAAAACCTCAAAAAGCGCCCAACGCTTTTTTTCAACTACTTTTTAGTTTGGTTTTCTGTGGAAGCGTGTTTTTTAACCGATGAAACGGTGACGGACGGAATGGTGCATAAAGCGCTTAACAGTTTATTTTGTAATGAAAGTTAAAAAAAGTGCTTAAAATAACAAAACTTCAACGAATTTTCCAAGTCTGATGTTTTTTTTTTTTTTGTATGACTTGCGATTTTTTTTCTTACTATTTTAGAATAGATGTAAAGGTCGATACCTAAACTTCATAAAAACACGATAACATGACGTCAATAAATACTTTGAATTTTCATGACTATGATAGGCGAAAAATGTTCTAAACTTTACCCACCTACTTTCTAATTCGGTCTCTATATTTCTGAAGGTGATGTCACAATGGGCCGTCTTTCTTGTCGGATTGTTGTAGAATAAAACAATACTTTTCACGGACATATCTGTTTTGCTTTTCTGCTTAATACATTTTCCTGCCCCCGGTACTCTCTAAACATCTTCGCAACGAGTTCTTTTTAGTTTTGTAACAAGTTTCTCGGATTCTCAAACGTTTGTCAGTTGGAGTGGACGTGGAAATCTCCAGTTACCAACTTTTAGATACGTGTTCACATACTGTTTGAGAATACTATTTGCACTTTAGAATGCTTTTAATGTAGTTTCTAAAACTATTTTTTTTTAACATTGATGCATCGAAACTAATTCTCCTCCTAACACTTTTTTTTAATTTTATTTTTTACTCTTTCCTGCTGTATTAACTATTATGTGCCTTTCAACTGTGCTAAATAAATGTATTTTCTTTCTTTCTTCTTTTCTTTCTTTAATATCTATACATACAAATAAATAAAATTGGCGTGTCTATTTGTAATTGCAAATTTACAGCTTTTCACTAAATGCTTATGAAAGTATATAGGGCACTTACATAAAAAATCCACTTTTAAATTTTTTGTCTGTCTGTCTATTTGTTTCGGTTAATCTCTGAAACGCCTGTACCGATTTTGACGGGACTTTCACTCGCAGATAGCTAATGTAGGAGGAATAAAGGCTACTATTTGTCACGGTACTACGTCTATTTTTATATCTACGCGGGCGAAGCCGCGGGCACAGCTAGTTATAAATAAGAAAGTTTTTGCGGATGGACGGACGTTTGTTACTCTTTCACCAAAACTACTAAACGGATTTTGATAATTTGGCACATAGATAGATTATAACTTAGATTAACACTTAGGTTACAATTTATCCCGGTAATACGTTCCCGTGGGATAATTTTCTTCACGTGAGTGAAGCTGCTGTCAAAAACTAGTCTAATATATGACCGAGAAAAAAAATGCATAGGTACCTATCACGGGTAGCTATGCCGAGGCTGATTCATTTTCTATGATTAGTCACAATCAGATACTTCAAAATCACTTAAGGAAACACTTGGATGTCATTAAAAAGTGATTAGCAACTAATTATAAATCTAAATATAATAAAAATCACAAAACATTTATAAATTTAAGATTATTAACTCTAAGATTAGTGGGCTAGTTATCTATTCGCCCGAATTTACTAGCCCGAAACGGATGAATCGACAATTTTAAATATATTTTTATTCTGTATACGATTTCCGCTAAGTAAATTACGTATTTCGGTAGTTATCAATTACCCAAAAAAAAAAAAAAATATAACTTAGTGCGAATCGCCTAGAGAAAATGATTTATTATTTTACACTTTCGATTCGCCCGTTTAGGGTGTTTTAATTCGTTGCGAATCGACTAATAAGCATACGTATAAATACAATAACATGGCTTCATCCATACTGATCCTTAGTCCCATCTCACCCGATATGATTTGAACTCAGCTATTAAATCTGCACCCTAATTGCGAAACGCACAATTAATCAGAATCTGAATGGGATTGAAGATTATTTCTAAACCATTGCGTCATTTGTTCGAATAAATTATCGGCTCAGCAACGTAAATAACGCAATGAATGTTGTTTAACTATGAATATTAAACCAATTCTTACCGATAAAAAGTTCCGCAATTACCCCTCTGGTAACCAATAATTAATTAAATCATCATCATCATTTCAGCAGAAAGTCGTCGAGTGCTGGACACAGGCCCTCTGAAGTTCAGTTCGACCATTCTGTGTTTTCGGACTCCCCACTGGCAGTGGGAAGCACAGAATCGGTCGAAGTTTTCCTCCGGTTATCCCCCGGTCATCGGTCCACTTTGTTGGAAACCTTGCAATGGACGCGATCGCCACTCCAGAACCTTTCGGCCCCATCAGCCATCTGTTCTGTGAGCAATGCCCACTGTCACATAAGTTTATCAATTATTTTTCTAACAACTTCCACTGGATCGTAAACGGGCCTAAGTAAGTCTAAACGCAAACAGGAAACCAGACAAGTCAGAATTAATTCGTCTGTCTTCAGTCATTATTGCTAATGGGTTTTATAATCACCATGATTAATGAGCCCGTGCTAATCTTAAATAGACAGAAACTTAGGCATGAGGCCCTGCACACATTAAATTAAATGATCGATCGGACTTTAGAAATAAAATCTATGACAGAATAAGTGCCACCAATCCTCACCAAAATCCATTGCCTGTCACAGGAGTGACTGCCGGCCAAGTCCTAGGGCCATGCTGTTTGTTCTGTTGACATCGTTCGTAGCAATATTTGCTTTCTTCCTAATTGTAGGAAATAGTACACACACAAAGCATCATTCCGAAAGACATCCTGCACCCAATTGTGGAACGCACTATCATTCAGAATCTGAATCGTATTGAAGATTATTTGTAACTCATTGCACCATTTGTTCGAATAAATTGTCGGCTCAGCAACGTAAGTAACGCAATGAATGTTGTTTAACTATGAAAATTAAACCGATTACTATTGATAGCAAGTTACGCAATTACCCCTCTGGACACAGGCTTCCCTTAAGCTCCGCCACTTCGAACGGTTATGTGCTTCCCGCATCCAGCGGATTCCTGCGGCCTTCACCAGGTCATCGGTCTTAGGTGGTGTATACTCAGCTATTAAATCTGGTAACCAATAGCTTCATCATCATCATCATTTCAGCCGAAAGACATATAGTGTTGGACATAGGCCCTCCAAGCTCCACCAGTTCTGTCCTTCCCGCATCCCCACTGGATGTCACATGAAATGAAACCCAGCCTGTCGCAGGAGTGACTGCTAGCCAAGTCCTAAGGCCATGCAGTTTGTTCTGTTGACAACCTTGTCAAACACTACAGGTTTGTACGGAACCCTCGGTGCAATATTGCAATTAACGACCCGTTAATTGCAATATTTGCTGTCTTTCCAAGTGTGTGAAATAGTACGCACACACAAGTGGTAAAAAAAACCGGCCAAGTGCGAGTCGGACTCGCGCACCGAGGGTTCCGTACAAACCTGCAGGTCATCATCATCATCATTCGTCATCATCGTTTATGAAATGAAATGTTTTTTTTTTTAATTTTTATATTTGTGTTGACTGAATGAAAGGTAAATTGTGGTTTACGATTTATGACGTATTAAAAAAAAACTACTAACTAGATCTCGTTCAAACCAATTTTCGTTGGTAGTTTTTATGGTAATGTACATCATATATTTTTTTTAGTTTTATCATTCCCTTATTTTAGAAGTTACGGGGGGGGGGGGACACACATTTTACCACTTTGGAAGTGTCTCTCGCGCAAACTATTCAGTTTAGAAAAAAATGATATTAGAAACCTCAATTTCATTTTTGAAGACCTATCCATAGATACCCCACACGTAAGGGTTTGATGAAATTTTTTTTTTGTGTTTCAGTTCTATGTATGGGGAACCCCAAATATTATTGTTTTAAAAAAAAATGATATTAGAAACCTCAATATCATTTTTGAAGACCTATCCATAGATACCCCACACGAAAGGGTTTGATGAAAAAAAAAATTTGAGTTTCAGTTCTATGTATGGGGAACCCCAAATATTATTGTTTTTTTTCTATTTTTGTGTGAAAATCTTAATGCGGTTCACTGAATACATCTACTTACCAAGTTTCAATAGCACAGCTCTTATAGTTTCGGAGAAAAGTGGCTGCGACATACTCGGACAGACAGACAGACAGACAGACAGACATGGCGAATCTATAAGGGTTCCGTTTTTTGCCATTTGGCAACGGAACCCTAAAAAAGAGTTAACAGTACTGTTGTCCATTGAAGGGCAGACATTCGCTAAAATGTTAAATACAAATAAAAGTGTGAAACTTACTCAATATCACACGCACATGTATTCTTAGATGGTAAACTCATAGTTGGATTGTATGGACCCTGTCGGGCACAGCAAAATAAGTGAGTTAAGAGAGAGGAAACATTGGTTAAAAAAAACCGGCCAAGTGCGAGTCGGACTCGCGCACCGAGGGTTCCGTACAAACCTGTAGTGTTTAATACCTCTACGCGTTCATGAGGAAAGGGATAGTAAGTTTAAAATTATTAAAAATATTTTTATTATATGATGTAACTAAAAATGTACATACGGTTCTCGCAATTTTTTCTTTATCTGTGCTATAAGACGTTGCTTTGTACCAAATTTCAAAATTCTAGATCAACTGGAAGTACCCTTTAGGTTTTGATTCCCTTGCGAGTTTCGAAAATTCGCGGAAATTTGCGGCATAAACGGCTATATCTTTTGATTGCGGTAGCTTAGAAGTTTGATTTTTTCACAGCTCCAAGGGACAGTAGATTTGAGTATTTGATATAAATTTCAGCTTGATACCTCCACGCGTTCCTGAGAAAAAGGGTCTTGACAGATGGACGGACGGACAACAAAGTGATCCTATAAGGGTTCCGCTTTTTCTTTTTGAGGTGCGGAACCCTAAAAACGAGTGTGCTTTAGACTACACGACTGAAGTAAAACTTCTTTAGCTCCATCAATATGTTTGTATATTATATAATGTCAAGATTACTATTTTAAGGCTACACTTCACACAGGGGCGACCTGTCGCGCCGCGACATGGTCATAGAATTTTTTTTACGGATATAAATCGCAGAATAGCGCGCGACGTCACGTCGCGCTAGTCTGAACGAGCCTTTATTGTATTTTATTTATTTCAACCTCCTCTCAACTTCCGTTCGCCTCGCCCGATCACACTTTTCGTAACGCTCTCGTCACGTATTCACCAGCTTACTTCCCAAGTTAAGCGTGCTTAAAGAAGTTTTACTTCAATAAATTATGTAACATTATTTAGCAAACTACTATAATATAATAAAATAAAAATCTTTTATTTCAGACAACAAAGTCCATAGGCAAGGCAAGGTTGTTAGTAACACAGATTTTGCTTATAACTAATGTTAGTAAGTAAAAATAAAAGTAAAAATAACAAATACACACCGTCTACCTCCATGCACAGTAGGTTCAGCGCTCTCGCAAAACATGGAGTTCAGTGAACCTACTGAGCAGAACAGTATCGGTTCTCTCACCAATCATCCTTAGGACGCTATTCGGGCTCCCCCGAACTCGTCGCACCACCGACGCAACTTTTTTACGCATAATTGCGTAGAAGTCATCTACGCTGGCGTTAGCAAACATGCCGATGCACTATAATGATGATTAATAATGATTATAATACTTACTTACAATTATTTGTTATTTGAAGGAGCAGTGGATACTTTATGCTGAGAGACAGCGCACGATGCTAGCGCAATGCTGTTTCTTGTGGTGGACACGGCCGTTGATTGTTGCAATATTGTTTTATCTTTGCAAGCCATTGGGGTAGTAGGACACACACAAATGGTTTGCAAAGAGTAAACACAGCTGCTGACCATTGTAGTGGAGGCCGCAAAAATGCTACAAATAAGACAAAGATACAAGCATGCACAAACTAAACGTACAATACGTTTAATTTGCAAAAGATTATTTTATCATATTTAAATTGTATCATATTTAACCCGTCATTAATTGCACACAAGTTATTTTAGAAAAGTTGAGCATAACAATTTCATAAATGAATAAACACTATTAATTAAATTGCTTAAATTTTCATTCAAGAGCAATAAACAAAAAAATAAGCAATAAAAACGTACTTACCAATTAGCATTCAAGTATTGTGGGTACGATGCTGGTGTTAGTGGCTGATGAGTGCGGAGAGACAGCGTAGGGGCTACTACGATGGCATGGGAAGCCGTCACCTCCTTCTGCGAAGCAGTAATGATCGCGAAGGAGAAGGAGGAGTGCGTGAGGTAGAGGCAGTCCGTGCGCTCTCATGCCCCTAGCCGTCGCAGGAGGAGACGTCCCGGGCGTCGGGAGTCGATTGCGGACTCCCGGCCACCGTAGGCGCGGGCTTGCGAGCGGCAAGCAATGGGTAGCTCACCGCCCGGTTAGGACTAGGCCCGGGTTGACGGCGCGTTGTATTTCACGCGCGCCTCAAAGCGATGTCTGATTAATTAAAGTGCTAAAAACTTAATTCAAGAGCAATAAAAACAAAAAATAAGCATTTAAAAAGTACTTACCAATTAGCATTCAAGTGTTGTAGGTACGAGTGCCGAGAGACAACGTAGGGGCTACTGCAATACTTTTTGAATGTAAGAGCAAAAAGCATCGCAGTAGCTACTGCGCTGTTGACCGTTGTTTGTTGCAATATTATCTCAGAAAAGAAAAAGAAAAAAAAAATGGAGTGCATTAGATTTCAATTGCCTAATATCAGAGGTAGCGAATATCACATCTTATTGAATGGGGAAAAACTGGAATTTATTAATACACCGTGACATTTTTACCGTCTTACAACAGCAGCCCATTTCATGTATCCAATGACTACTATACCTACATCCATAAGAATAAAATGAATATTTGAATAACTAATAAATAAAAATATTATTCCGTTCGCCTCGCCCGATCACACTTTTCGTAACGCTCTCGTCATGCATTCACCAGCTTACTCCCCAAGTCAAGCGTACTTAAAGAAGTTTTACTTCAATAAATTATGTAACATTATTTAGCAAACTACTGTATTATAATGATGATTAAGAATGATGATAATACTTACTTACAATTATATGTTATTTCAAGGAGCAGTGGATACTTTGTGCTGAGAGACAGCGCGCGATGCTAGCGTAATGCTGTTGACACGGCCGTTGATTGTTGCAATATTGTTTTATCTTTGCAAGCCATTGGGGTAGTAGTATACACACAAATGGTTTGCAAAGAGTAAACACTACTGCTGACCATTGAAGTAGAGGCAGCCGTTAAAATACTAGTCTATGATAGCTGTTATCTGACCCACCCTGCCATTGGCTAAAATGATGTGAAAGTTTGTGGGTGTATAGCTGTATGGTTATATGTTTGTTACTCTTTCAAGCAAAAACTACTGATCGGATTTATATGAAATTTGGCACACAGATAGTTTATAACCTGGGTTAATACATAGAGTACTTTGTATCTCGGTACTACGTTCCAGCGAGATAATTTCCGACCTCCACGCGGGCGAAGCCGGCTAGCAAACGCCAGTGATATGATATGCATACAAAAAGAAACACTAATGGTAAGAATAGAGTGCAGACATACTTACCAATTATCCTTCAAGTATTGTAGGTACGATGCTGGAGTGAGTGGCTGATGAGTGCGGAGAGACGGCGCGGGAACTAACATGAAGCTTTTTGGATGTGAGAGCAAAAAGTGTCACGTCGGCACCTTCGCCGTTGTCCGATGATTGTGGCAATATTGTTTTGTCCTGTCTTTCGTCTTGTGTATTAGTGTGCTATCCTAAATGGTAGTGTACGCATTCGCTATAAATATTACTCACCAATATTATAAACACGTAAAGAATTAAATAAAAGAGTCAGAACGTGCAACCTATTTGACAATGATAATAAACAGTTATACACATCAAAAGTGTCTAACGATCATCAAGTACATGTTTAACTATAAATAAATATCCATTTGATATTTACCAAATCTAGTATTCCAGAATGACTTCTTACTTTAATTCCTTTAATTCCTATGTCAACAACTTATCTCTGTAAAAAATTAGAAAAATTGTAATTTTTGCAAATTCTGGGATATTAACCATTTTATTTTTTGTGGGGAAATCTACAAATGACGTCGCCCGCTCTGGGCGGTACGGGAGGGCATGTCAACTTTTACAGACTAAAACCCACCCGTGTTCCTTCAGTTGCCCATGTACCAGGGTCACGGTATCTCTTTCGAATGAATCTCGTGACCCTGGCAGAAAAAAGATTACATAGTAATTATCACAATGACAGGCCTGTTGGTCTAGTGGTTAGTGACCCTGACTGCTATACCGGAGGTCGTGGGTTCGATTCCCACCCAGGACAAATGTTTGTGTGATGAGCACGATCATTTGTTCTGTGTCTGGGTGTAATTTATCTATAATATGTATGTATTTAGAAATATATAAGTATGTTTATCAGTTGTCTAGTACCCATAACACAAGCTCTGCTTAGCTTGGGACTAGATGGCGTTGTGTGATAGTTGTGGAATATTATTATTATTATTATCTGTTAATATATCTCGGGATCCTAGGATCCCGGTCTTTTGGAAGGCGTACGAGGGGCCGAAGCCAACTCGCAGAGGCCCCTTAGAAAATTTAGATGACGTGAGGCACTAACCGACGATTATCCCCGTATGCACTGTGCAAGTGCACCCAAGGACAACCCCCGGCCGGTGTTGGACTATTGCAGGATGTGGAAACCAAGATGCTGGACTATTTATTTGGCTGGCTAAAATGGACTGGTTACCAAGAACTATGGAAAGACTATGGCCCCTGCCGCATCAATGTTTTGAATATACACGGATTAAATGGCAGGGGGTGACTTGCACACTCATTAATGGGCCCCCGGAAACCGTCACTGGCACATAGTGACGCAGCGACAAGGGGGCAACACTTCCTGAGGTGCTTGAGAAGTGGAGAGGTATTCCACGGCTTTCAGAACAATCCCAGAGCCCGGAAGATGGTCAAGATCCCTACGAGCACTTACTGGAATACTTCCTTTCCCCGAGCACGTTTGCTCTTGCGAATCTCCACTCAAGCCGGCCAATAAAGGCAAGAATGAGGTGGGAGCTCTGAACCTCTTCAGTGTTCACTCCAGCCGGCCAATAAAGGCAAGCCAGAGATGAGGAACAAGAATTCTCCCGGGAGATAGGGTCCGTGGGGTCGCTACTGCCCAACAGCACGCCACATGCTGCCCTGCGGGGTTATTATTATTATTATTAATAGTTTGCAGTAATTGGGTACCTATATAACCGCAATGTGGTCATACAATCTATTATTAATTATTGTCGAAACGGGCCTGGTCATTACCGGGCGGCGAGCTACCCATTGCTCGCGCAGCTCTTCTTTGGAGCATATCCCATGCGTGGTCAATTGGGTTGAGGTGTGGTGATTGAGCAGGTCACGGCAGAATGATGTTGCGAAGATCTGCAAGAGTGCGTGTTATCAATCTATCCGTGTGTGAACGTGCATTACTCGAAGCGAATCACGCAACCGGCTTCGCAAAGGGATGATCACGTCAGAAACAATCTTTTCCGCATAAATCTGAGCACTGAGGATGCCTCTGATTCAAATGAGATCGGTTCTTCCACCGGCCCATCCATCGTTCTATTATTGATCCAACTCCATATGGATGAACTTCCTGACAAAATTTCAAACGTTATTGACATCCAGAGGTCCTCCAAACTAGAGTACGTCTTGTATCCGGCCTCATACCAAAACGAGATTCATCGGAAAAGCAAACACAACGCCAGACTTCTTCCTCCCATTTTCTGTGTTCGCGAGCCAATTGTAAACGAGCTCTACGATTGCGGGGTGACACGATAGCATGTCAAGAGGCGGCTTATGTATTGTGCCAAGAGCGACAGCCATGGTACATTGCCTGGAACTAGCTTACAACATTCCGACGGCTCTCGTCATCTCTTCTCGTGTCAAATGATGTCCTCGCTCCATATCGATGGAATTTTCGATGCGATGTAGAAATTGAAATGGGTTTGCAAAAGCGCGACACTTTTGTAGAAATCCTGATCGACGGTTGTTTTTCTATTTTTAATCGAATGCAATCAACATTAAAAGAAATTTCTTTAAAGTAAAATTAACTAAAAATTATCAATAATAGTTAAAATAATAATCCTCAATTGCGGCGATACTCTATACGTACTGAATCCCAAGAAACTTTTTATGTGTGTATGTTAACACTAAAAGCAGTATACAAAACTGGTAGTAGATGCTAAAGCCTGATTTACACGGTGCGATACAATTGCTTATGCAAACATAAACGTTGCTCCGTCTAAACACCCTTTGGACGATGCAAGTTATCTCTTGCTTCAGAACTTGCATCTTGTAAATAGGACTTTTGAGCTGAGTACCTGACACTTGACGACAACGCCTTGCAGTTTCTTCATGTTGACATGGCCGTTGATTGTTGCAATATTGTTTTGTCTTTTCCAATATTTGTTTGTGTAATAGAACACACACACACAATTGTTAAAAAAACAAGATATACTACTGCTGTCCTATGAAGTGCAGACATCCGCTAAAATGATACACAAATCGACAGATATTGTACACAAACGTATGATGATGCTGAAGTTAGTGGCTGTTGAAAGCCGATAGACGACTCGGGTACTACGAAGTACTCTTTGAAAGTAAAATCTAACATTACGTCGTAGGACCAGCGCTGTTGACACAGACGTTGATTCATCATCATCATCATAATTTCAGCCATAAGACGTCCACTGCTGGACTTAGGCCTCCCCCAATTTGGGGGGCTTTGCCATAATCGCCACGCTTGGCAGGCGGGTTGGCGATCGCAGTATGGTGGTAAAATGCATAGAGCACGCTGGGTAAACCGCTTCGTTACGTAACGCGAAACGGCGCCAGTCTGTCTGGCTTCCGTTTCTCTCACGCATTCGGCAGCAGAAGGCAGGTTCCTCCTCTCTCAATCTAACCTACAGCGCTAGCTGTTTTTCGGACAGACGCTTCCCCCTCTCTCTACTCAGTGTTTAGTGTGCGATAGACATAATTATACTGTTGACAGTGAGCATATAACCTAATACTATCACCGTTTCAATATTAAGTAGTTCAACTTTTTTTTATTTAGATTTAGTTAAAGTTATCAATTCTGTCGGGCGTCCCGAGACGCACACGTTTTTTTTTGTTTTGTTCTACTAGTTAAGTAATAGTATGCAGTCACATACAATTGGTAAAAAAAGAATAAACACTAATACGGCCCATTAAAGTGCAAACATCCGCTGAAATATTACACAAATTACACTTTCAAAGTCAAATTATTTAATTTGTTTAGGGTCATAAAATACACTTTTGAACTTCAAAATTTACACAAAAATGGAATATAAAATAGAATTGGTTCTAGTTACCCCTTTCCAAAAGGTTAGTTTGGAGAAGAGGGCTATGAAAACCGCATTAAAATCCGTTGCGAAATTTAAAAGATCTTACTCGACTTTGTTTTATATTATGTAACTAATTTTTGCCAGCGGCTTCGCCCGCGTATTATGAAGCAGGATGTTTCCCAGCAATATTATCTAGTATATAATCCTCTAATCCTCCTCCATTCTGGGTTCGCTCTCCGTTTTCTGCATTCGCTCTCCGTTTTCTGCAACGATTCAAGTAGTACAGCGAGTGGAGCGGGGATATGTTCAGTTTTTCTATACTTGAAGCAGATGTGGAAGCTTGATATGGTCTACTGCTAAGGGCTGCATCGCGGGGCTAGAGAGGGCTTCACTTTCTCGCTCGTATCCCACTTCTGATGTTGGAACAAGAGGCCGTTTGGACCAGGATTCTTCACCGTTTAACATATTGCTGGCCGTAGATGTGTGTTGCGGGAGAGAAGAAAAACTTTGAAGATGATTATTAATTTTTAGATTACAATTTGAACTTGCCAAAAGTAACGTTGGACAGTTTCTAGACACTTGTTGCTTGACGTTTTGATATTGCTCCTACTGCATACAACAAGATTATGGAATGTTCAACTTTTACCAACAATTTTTGGACTCTAAAAAGAGCAAAAACCTTTGAATGACAATTCATAAAATGGTCATTAGTGTAAATAATACCAAGGTTTATTGTTGCAATAAATAATTAGTTTAGCCTAAACGAGATACTCGGGTGCAGTGAACGAGCGGCAGTACCTATTAATGTCCTCCCGCTCGATCCCGTGTGTGACGAACTGACGACATTAGTTCCGTTGACGCCATCCTCGCTCATTCGGTCACGAACTAACGAACTACGGATCGGGTAATGTGGGAACTAGTTCGCGTAGTTCATCTGTGGGAGCGCTCTTACGACCTAGTTTGTTCGCGAATTACACAAGACTACTGTCAAAGCGCCAACTTCACGCTTGCGTTTCGTTGTCAATTGACGTCTCGTACTCATGACCCTTCCAATATTTATACAGGATAAGTTTTTATCCAGTGCGTAAATTGTTACCATGAATTCAGCATATCATACTAGACTCCCTTGCGCAAATTTTTTTTGTCGGTTTTGGAAAAAAAAATCAGCTGTTTCATAGAAAAATGCAATACCCACAGGGTCAAAAGGTATGAATTCATGGTTACAGTTTGCGCACTGGATAAAAAATTGATCCTGTATAGTCAGGGAAATGAATTCGTAAGCAAATAGATTACAACTTAAACTGTCCGTATAATCAAATCACAAATTTCATCGTGCACAGGATTTTCAATGCTCGGTGCTTCGAGATTCCAACAGAGTATAGCGCGAGTGAGTTTCCACGAGTCAAAAAAACACAGTGTTCGATTTTCAGCTCTCGGCGCAAAGCAGTACGTTAAAAATCCAGTGCGCAAAACACTGACGGCCGTCGTGAAAATGATGGCACCGAGGTTTGATTTCACGGTATCCGAAGACGCTCTCTAGGAAAACTATACTTACTCTCTTAAAAAATTTAACAATGAAGTTATTCAGTATATTGTGCACACAGTGTGACTGTCGGCTACAGATCTTATCTTATCAGCATATCATAGCTGCAGTGCGGAGAAGATGGCCATGAAGTTAGGATTATGCTTAGCTGACGGCCCACGATGCTAGCATTATGCTGAGCTGACGGCCTACGATGCCTTAGCATTATGCTATTGATTGATGTTGACACAGACGTTGGTTGTAGTAATATTGTAACTTCTTTTCTAACCGCCTTGGTAATTGTTAACACAAAGGTGGCAAGAGTAAACACTATCGTCGTCCGTTGAAGTAAACGTTTCCGCTGAAGTAAATTGGTTCGATTAACACGATTGTGGTATAGCTAATTCATCATCATTATCATCTCACGCCAGAGTTACCTAATTCTGGTTATAGGCCTCCCCTTTTCCGCCATACTTCTCCGTTCCTTGCATCCCTCATCCAGGTGTTTCACTCTCTGACGATATCATCATCCCAACGCGCTTTTGGGCCAGCCCGGATTTCTTTGGCCAAATTTAGCCAATATTCACTGCCGTACAGTTTTATGACATATCATTCAATTGCTGTAGGTACGATGCTGGAGTTAGTGGTTGCTGAGTACGGAGAAACGGCGTGGGTACAAACGCGAACCTTTTTGAATGCGAGAACAAAAAGTATCTCGAGGCACCTGCACTGTTTACATGGCCATTGATTATTGCAATATTGTTTTGTCTTTTCTATCTTGCATAATAACAGGCGCACACAAGAGATTAAGAAAGAATAAACACTTCTGCTGCCTCTTTCAACGGCCGATATCCTGGTAAAATATTACACAAAACAACACACATTCAAAGAGGAGTCAAGGTTAAATCATTAATTTCAAATAGGTATATAAAAGTGTTGAACGTCGGTATTTCCTGTGAGCGAATAAATCCTGCTATTATTATGGCCGTGGGCGTCGGCTAATCTCCGCACTGACGGCTCTCATGAAAGTGATGGTAGCATGGTTTAAGTTCACATTGTCAAGTCAAGAGACGCTATCCGGGAAAACACTGTGTTATTCAATATATTGCAGCTTCTGGTTTTCTAGCACGCCGCAGCTTCAGTGCTGAGAAGGCGGCCCACGATGTTAGCGTTATGCTGAGTAGACGGCCATGATGCTATTCATTATGCTGAGATTTCAAATTCAAACTTTATTGTGGATCATAGGTAGGTGCATAACACAGGTCTTAAATAATAATTTAATTAACATCGGCTACGTCCCGCCCTTAAGGCATACAATAATTTACATACAATTACATTATTATTATACATTCAAAATGTCACATAAAAAATAAAATAAAAAGATAAATGCAAAACGGAACGAATAAAGGTAAGTCACTGAACGCATCATGACTGAGGGGAACTATATTGGAGCAGAGATTTGTCTGATAGGAAGTCTTTTGAGGAGATGACGGCAACGATGTTAGCATTATGCTGTTGATTGATGTTGACACAAACGTTGATTGTAGCAATATTGTAGCATCGATTCCAACCAGCTTGGTAATAGTTAACACAAAGATGGTAAGAAAGGAGTAAACATTATCGCTATCCATTGAAATATACGTTTCCGCTGAAGTAAAGTGGTTCAATTAATACGATCTATACACTTATACAGTCAGTAAGGTCAGAAAAATAATTTGTAAGCAAATTGACACATCAATTTGTAGCCATATCGTAGAACTGTGAAAAGGTGACTGCTGTAATTTGAATAGACGACGCATTCAAGTTGATAGGTAGTCAATTTGCTTCAGTACCTAATAATTCATTTATCTGATTTTATATGCACGAAATAAATGTGTTAATAATTTTCAATAACAAGTTCTTTGTACTGATGAACTTGTAGGAAGACAAAACACAAGCAAACACATAGAAGGTCGACGATGAGCTATTTGTTGTCCCAGCAAACTAGTAGGTAGACGTTAAGCTGCTTGTTAACTCAGCAAACTAGCAGGTAGATGATAAGCTGTTTGTTGGCCCAGTAAACTAGCAGGTACACGATAAGCTGTTTGTTGTCCCAGCAAACTAGCAGGCAGACGATAAGCTGTTTGTTGTTCCAGCAAACTAGTAGGTAGACGATGCGTTGTTTGTTATCCTAGCAAACTCGTTGGTAGACGATGAGCTGTTTGTTATCCCAGGAAACTTGTAGGTAGTCGATGAGCTGTAAAATTTGTTATCCCAGCAAACTAATAGGTAGACGATGAGCTGTTTGTCGTCCCAGCAAACTCGTTGGTAGACGATGAGCTGTTTGTCGTCCCAGCAAACTCGTTGGAAGACAATGAGTTGTTTGTCGTCCCACCAAACTCGTGGGTTGACGATAAGCTGTTTGTTATAACAGCAAACTAGTAGGTAGACAATAAGCTGTTTATAATCCCAGCAAACTCGTAAGTTGATGATAAGCTGTTTGTTTTCACAGCAAACTAATAGGTAGATGATGCGCTGTTTGTTATTACAGCAAACTAGTAGGTAGATGATGAGCTGTTTGTTATTCTAGCAAAGTAGTAGGTAGAAGTTAAGCTGTTTGTTATTCCTTCTAACTAGTAGGTAGATGATTAACTGTTTGATATACCAGCAAACTTGTAGGTAGACGAATGAGCTGTTTGTTGTCCCAGCAAACTGGTAGGTAGACGTTGAGCTGAATGTTATCCCAGTAAACTAGTAAGTGGGCGATGAGTTGTTTGTTATCCCAGCAAACTAGTAGTTCGATACAGAGCTGTTTGTAATCCCCGCAAACTAGTAGGTAGACGAATGAGCTGTTTGTTGTCCCAGAAAACTGGTAGACACAGGCCTCCTCTCGGTGAGAGGGAACACAGACAGCTCAATACAACCTTCAAATAATACCGCGTTGTCGTCCAGCATTTAATTTCAAATTACATATTAAAAAAATATTAAAAAACACATTTTTTATCCTGAATATCTAAGCACGATATTATAGTTAGACGGATGCCGAAAATATGTAGTACTTACTACCTTTATGTTGATCCAGATCCATAATAGTAGTACTTAGTAGCTTTATGTTGATCTAGGTTATAAACTATCAGTGTGCCAAATTTCAGTTTCTGTTTTAAATTTCAATTCCTGAGGTATACCCAATTTCCGACATCCTCACGGTCGGAGCCAGTGGAAAAAGCTAGTACAATAATCAAATGAAAGCTATACGCTTTCATACCTTCGTTCCGGGAAATAAGTTTCAACGTGCGCTATCCTATTTGCCGGAATTACCTGCGAAGTCAAGGCTAGACAGAAAGGCAGATATAATACAAGATCTTACTGAAATTAAAAGAGCTGCAACTAAAATAGGAAACTCGGCGGTATCATCTACCTGGGAAAGTTAGGAAAACATTTTCGTTCTACGATGCTCACTATCTTTTCGAGAATAATTCGGTTGGAATTAAATCTTTACCTAGTATAAAATAAAGTCGCTTTCCATGCTTGTACGCTTAGATCTATTCAACTACGCAACGGATTTTAAATGCGGTTTTCATCAATAAACAGAATGATTCAAGAGGAAGGTTTATATGTAAAACTAGCTTCTGCCCGCGACTTCGTCCGCGTTAAATTTCTTGTTCCGCCGACCCTTCCTGTCACGTAGGGTCGCTTATCCGTGCGATTTTCCCCGTTTTTGCAACATTTTTCATTACTGCTCCGCTTCTCTTAGTTTTAGCGTGATGTTATAGCCTTCATCGATAAATAGGCTACCCAACACAAAAAGAACTTTTCAATTCGGACCAGTAGTTCCTGAGATTAGCGCGTTCAATCAAACAAACAAACAAACATACAAACAAACAAACTCTTCAGCTTTATAATAATAGTATCTACGTGGGCGAAGCCGCTAGCAAAAGCTAGTATAATTATAAACCTTCCTGTTGAATCACTATGCCTATTGATAAAAACTGCGTTAAAATCTATTGCGTAGTTTAAAACATCTAAGTGTATAAACGCGGAAAGCGACTTTGTTTTATACTGTGTAAAGATAAAGACCGGTCCGGTACCGTGTGATGCCGGACGTAAAGAATAACACCACCCCATTTCTTCCCATGGGTGTCGTAAAAGGCGACTAAGGGTTTAACTAGAGAATGGGCAGCAGCGTTCTCTATGCATTTTACCACCATACTGCGATCGCCAACCCGCCTGCCAAGCGTGGCGATTATGGCAAAGCCCCCCAAATTGGGGGAGGCCTAAGTCCAGCAGTGGACGTCTTACGGCTGAAATGATGAAAGATAAAGAAGAGTATTTTAGCGTACTCGATTAGTGTCATAGATTTTAAAGTACACCTATAAGAAAAAGAGTACAATACTCTATTTTAGAGTACGGTTGCCTACTCTACTAGCAGCACGTAATTTGGATTTGTGCGCATTTGATGGCTATAGGCTCGCCCCTATAGAACTTAAACGTAACTGGAATTGTGGGTGTACTAAAACTGTATACCTCTGCCTAACCATCCGGCTAACACAGGCGTGATGATATGTTTTTTAACGAACTAATTCTAATAAGAATATTTTCATAGAAAATTCTAAATTGTGCTCTATGACTGTGCGATTTCCTACCTGACCTACACAACCCAGTAACTGGGTATTACGCTTACTCTTGGTAAGACTAAATTCAGGTTTGCGACGACCCGTAGCGACTGTCAAATATCCGTAAATGACAGCCAGGAACAACGACTTAACGTGTTTTTCAAGACACAAAAGTTTCTGTATGTACAGATACTTACCCATCCACGGATCGACCGCGTTAAGCGTAGCTTAACCTAATGGCCACCCATCTATAGACCGACCACGGTAAGCGTCGCTTAACGTTATCGATCGTCCGTGCGGCAATTACTCAGCCCCAAGCCCCTCAGATACGTACTACTATTAATAACAAACTGCGCAGTTTTGCCCGTTTACTGGCAGCTATTTTTAACGTTGCGACGTAGTTGGCAGTACTTACCTACCTCAACGCAGTACACGTTATCGCAGGCGTATACGTACAATTGTTACTTGTGTATACGTGTTTACCAAGACTCAATGAGCATGACTATGTTCGTACTGTGCTGTTGCATAACCTCAATGCCAATACGCAATAGCGAATAACTGAATCAATTTCTATTTTCCATTTCTCGAATGCATTCCATTCGGTATTGAATAATTAATACTACGTTTTTTGTGCGTTATGAAGGTAACTATACCAGTATTTGCTTACCTTATCCATTTAGTCAACGTTCGCATGTAAAAATATCCTGGCGGGATTTTTATGCGCATTGGATGTTCTACGCACTGCCTAGCGCCGAGTATTTGAAATCAAAAAGTGTCTTTTTCAAGACACAGTCGAAAAATCCCCCCTCTGGACATAGCCCGCCCAATTTGGGAGGGTTTTCCATTATCGCCACGTTTGGCAGGGTTGGCGATCGCAGTATAGTGGTAAAATTCATAGAGTACGCTGGTCATTGTCTAGTAAGTCTCTTAGTCGCCTCTTACGACACCGACGGTAGAAATGGTGATGGGGATGGTGCTGTTCTTTACGTCCGACACCACTCGAAACAATACTCTGGGATACACTCAGTTGGATTCTCGATGTTCGGTTCAATACCGTGAGTTGCAAATCAAGTGTACGATAATATTCCATCTCGATATTTTTACGACTGTGACTCTGAACTTAATTTTCTCAGTCATAGACGCGTTTTTAAGGTTGACGACGGTGACGGTTCCGGCGCCCCCTACGAGTTGTAGGTTGTAGGTACAAACCCATATAGGCGCTTTGCTTTTTGTTCATCACCACTGCTCTCAAAACGATGAAGGAAAACATCGTGAGGGAACCAAAAATTGTAAGAGATGTAACATCTACGAAACCGCACTAGGTCCACGTGGTAGATTAAGGCCCACTCCCTTTTTCCAACAGGAGTCTTGTGTCCCAGAGTGGGAACGTTGCACACTGATCACAGCACGACGTGACTCTTGCTCCTTGAATGAGAGTAGTCATTCTCCGTAGATTTTGGGTCACTGAATTCAAATTCGGCCTCGGAATTGCTCCATCACATCACATTTTTTAGATATCCTAACCTAAAAGTGCAAAAAACACGATTTTAGCGTGTTTTCACGGTTATGTGGCATCGCGACAAATTAAGCTATCGAAAAAATACACACAAAATGCTGTAAAGTATAAGCATTGCTCTTCCAAATGGCGTTGAGTTTGCGCGAATATCTTTTTTCATCATCGAGAAATTTGATTTTGAAATTTTTTATACAATTCATGTATATAAAAATTATACATTTTCGATCACATCGATAGCTAAATTTTTCGCGATGCTACATAACCGTGAAAACACGCTAAAATCGTGTTTTTTGCACTTTTAAGATATCTAAAAAATGTGATGTGATGGAGCAATTCCGAGGCCGAATTTGAATTCAGTGACCCAAAATCTACGGGGAATGACTACTCTCATTCAAGGAGCAAGATTCACGTCGTGCTGTGTTATGTATATCGAAGGTGCAATAAGGAAGTAGTTTTGAAAATTCATGTTCTGATGGTTAATTTATTGATCCTCTGAGAGGATGACGAAAGTTTGAATGGAAGTGCGTCATTCTGCTGATGGGAAAACCTTGAGAGGTAGAAAACCGTGCGGTTTTCTACCTGAAAAAAAAAAAACTTTCTTATCATATTTCGATTGCCTATTGCAATAAAAAAAAAGATTGTATTTTGCCAAATCGACTGGGGTAAAATTCATTATATTTCGTAACTACATAACTTCTGCCAGTGGCTTCAGAGGTCGGTAATTCATCCAATGATCACCTAATTCCTAACACATTATTTAAACATTAAAAAGTCTGTTTACCATAGGGATTTATTTTCGCGAGCGTGTTTTTATTTTGCGAGAACTCCTTTTTTATTTTTGGAACGAAGTTCCTTATCGCACGTTGTGAAAGGGGGCTAGACGGAAAAGTTCTTACGAAAAGTTGTCACGACATGCTTTAACCGACTTCAAAAAAAGGACGAGGTTTCTCAATTCGACCGTATATATTTTGTATGTTGTTGTTTTTTTTTGTTGTGAGTAGAGAGGGAGAGAGGGAGAGAGGGGGAGAGGGGGGAGAGGGGGGAGAGGGGGGGAGAGAGAGGGGGAGAGGGGGAGAGAGGTAGAGAGAGAGAGGAAGAGAGAAGGAGATAGGGAGAGAGAGAGAATATTTTTGTTGCGTGTATACAGGTTTTTTGTACATAATTAATAATTAAAAAATTATAACTATTATGAATCCTGGAAAGGAACTTCGTTCCATCCGGGTGTCCCTTGACACCTCTAAAGTTTTTATTTTTTGGGGGGGAAAAAATCAAATGGCGTCTCCCGCTCTGGGTGGAGCAGAAGGGCGTGTCAGACTTTTACTGACTAAAACCCACCCGTGTTCCTTCAGTAACGTATTAAATCGGATAAGGAATAATACTGTATTGTTTAAAATGCTTCGTTATTAACCCATTTTTTTTTTCATATGTAAAAGATTAAAATGGTTACTGTGGTTTATCCTTAGGAGATAGTATCCGTAGTAGATCTTTTTAAGATATGCAATTCCGTAGTACATTATTTTTATCTATCTAGTGAAGTTAGCCAGCGTTTGCAATGTAAGGGCAAAATTTGTTTGTTTTTTGGACATTACATTAGAGATCTTTGAAATTATCGGCTTTTCCCTACTATAGGTAATATGCGGGTATTATACATACATATGTATAAAACTTCCCTTTGAATCATTCTGTGAAACTGCATTAATCTGTTGCGTAGTTTGCAAGCTCCAACAGTTCAGACGGCAGGAAGCGACTTTTTTATATAGACTATGAGATAATTTTGTCGCTTCACGCACACATATTTGTACATTAGAGGGGTACTTGCGGAACTTTTTATCGGTAGGAATTGGTTTAATATTCATAGTTAAACAATATTCATTGCGTTATTTACGTTGCTGAGCCTACAATTTATTCGAACAAATCACGCAATCTTCAATCCCATTCAGATTTTCATAAATTGTGCGTTTCGCAATTAGGGTGCAGGATAGGCAGTAGCCTCCCATTTTCCATAACAGCAAAGTGGTATTCAATAATCAATCTATCCGAATGTTAAAGCGCCAAGTGTCGCCAATTGTTTTTATTACCTACTCATTATTCAGGATTAAATTAAACTAGTTAGCGAAACTCCACAGACGTGATGGGTATCTATTGATATCTAAACATGATAAAACAGTTGTTTTTGGAGTATTCGACAACAGTTAGTTTAATCACTTGGATTAAGTAACAATAAAAAAATGGTTTTTGTGAATAAACGTCATAGACTTGATTGATATGAATATTTCAACAATACACCAAAATACAACAGATTTTTTTAACTCATACAACAAAACTAGTAGTGGTAACCCCAAAAAACATAAAATATTTTTGTTTTAGATTTCGGTACTTATTATGTCAGCACAGTTTCGCTAGCTAATTTTATTTGATCCTGTATATTTTCATCTAAAACTGAACATTAATCTCATTCCCCATTTAAAATGGGATAAAGGCAAGAAAATCATGATAATGATGAATATTTATGTCATTCAGAAATGGAGGAAGAAAAATTAATCATTTTACAAAACGGATATAAAAATAATTTCAACATACATATTATTATTCTAGTTCAATATTTATTAATTTATTGTATATGCCATGGAAACACATTTTTCCGTCAGAGCGTAATAATTATAGTTGATTTATAATCAAACTCGAATATAAATAACTGTTCGTTTACAACATCCTATTGTTAAGTTACTGTACCTATTAGGACACAGTAAAGTACCTAGGCCGAAAGGTTCTGGAGTGGCGACTGCGTACCAGATGACGTAGAGTTGGAAGGCCTCCAACAAGGTGGACCGATGACCTTGTGAAGGTCGCAGGAATCCGCTGGATGTGGGAAGCACAAAGCCGGTCGAAGTGGCGGAGCTTGGGGGAGGCCTATGTCCAGCAGTGGACGTCTTTCGGCTGAAATGATGAAAGTACCTAGAAGTACCAGGACTTCTGTTATACTTGCACCTCAGTAGCAAGTTAATAATCATTAAAACATCCATCTCAAGTTCACATTGCCTGAATTAATGACTATTTCATGGAAACATGAAATTTGAGGCGAATTCTTACATTAGAGTGAATAAATAATAGTTTAAAAACTAAAAAATACGCTTTCATAGAAAATCTTGATATCAATTAAAAATACCTTAAAAAGCATACCACGCTTTTTCCTTTATAACGATTAACGAAAAAAAAAATTGTACATTAAATTCATTCAATTCACATTCTAATAGTTCAAAATGTCAAATAAAAAATACTTAAACTAGTTCTATAGGTACAGACGCCAGCACATCAACGTATCCGAAACTGTCAAATTTTCACAATTAATCTTGAACCTTATATGAGAGTAATAAAGTTGAAAACCTATTAAAGAAATTTGACAGGTTGTAGTACCTTTTTTTTGTGCTGGCGTCTGTACGTATATCTCTGAAATAAAAAAAAACAGACACATAATCATTCTCCTGCCCTTATCTCAATTTATTTGGGGTCGGCGCAACATGTCCTTTTCTTCCACACTTCTCTATTAGTCGTCATCTCAGTAGTCACCCCCTTTCTATCCATATCATAATTCACACAGTCCATCCATCGTTTCTTCGGTCTCCCTCTACTCTTATAGCCATCGACGTTCGTACTCAAAACTTTCCTCACGACATTTTCCTCATTCCTCCGTAACACGTGAACATACCATGACAACCGATTCCCACACAATTTTTCAGTTATTCGTGCCACTTTCAGACTTCCTCTTATGTACTCATTTCTTATTCTATCAACTGGTGTAACACCACACATCCCTCTTAACATTCTTATCTCAGCTTCATGCAATTGCCTTTCATTCATCCCTTTTGTGGCCCAACATTCTGACCCGTACAAGACAACAGGTCTGACCATGGTTTTATATATCTTCCCCATATGTTTAAGGGGGATGTGGGAGTCGCAGATTATTCCCGTGACCTGCCACCATGCCATTTCATCCATACAGTGTTTATTCTGTGCTTAACCGTCCGATCTACTTCGCCATCGCTTTTCACGTGTGAACCGAGATACCGAAAGTCGGAGCAGACCGGAAGAAGCGCACCATCAAGCGCTATGGCTCCAGAACTGGAGGGACCGCCGAAATCGCAGAACATATATTCGCTTTTGGTTCTGCTGATTTTCAAGCCAACATTCTCCAGTTTCTGTAGCCACTTCTCCAATCTGCTCTGGATCTCAGACACATCTTCACCGACAAGAACAATGTCACCGGCAAACAGCATACACCAGGGTACCCCTTCCTGTATGTCCGACGTCAGAGCGTCCATGATCAACAGGAAGAGGTAAGTACTTAGAGCCGACTGCTGGTGCAAGCCTACAGCCACATTGAACTCGTCGGTATTGCCACCAGCCGACCGCACGTATGTACGAGATTGACTGTTCATATCACGAATTAACTCTACATACTTCCCAGGCAACCCTTTCTCTTTCAGAGCCCACCACAACACATCCCGTGGTACTCTATCATACGCTTTCTCCAAATCAATTAGCAATGAGCACCATGTGCAAGTCTTTGTGTGCACGTCTGTACTTCTCGCATAATTGGCGGAGTGCAAAAGTGGCGTCGTAATCTCACTCTCCTATCGCAGTCTTTTCTCTATTACTTTCTCCTATACCTTCATACTATGTGACATGAGGTTTATCCCTCGATAGTTGTTGCAGTCTTGTACATCACCTTTATTCTTGAAGAACTAGTGAATTATTGCACCATTCTTGTGGGATCCCTCCTTCATGCAACAACTTATTGAAGAATAATGTCAGCCACATACATCCATGTTCTTTTAAACACTTCCACACTTCTACGGGTATATCATCTGAGCCCATAGCCTTTTCATTTTCACTGTACTTGCACTGCCTTTCTTAATTCATCCATGCTAATCTCCCTCATCAAACCCATATTGATTTGTACCTCTCCGAGCACACCATTCCATTTATTTTCTTCGTTCACTAGTTTTTCAAAATAAACCTTCCATTGTTCTTTTATTTCGTCATCTTTGTACAGAACGTTACTGGCATCGTCTTTCATACATTTCAAATGGATTATGTATATAAGATACAGTAAAGTACCTAGAAGGACCAAGACTCCTGTAATATTTGCACCTCAGTAGCAGGTATATATAATGATTATTTCATCGAAACATGGAATTCAATGTGAATTCTAACTTCAGAGTGAAAAAGAAGATTGAGACACACGTTTGTTACCTAAAACTGCAAATAACGGTAAGCAGTTGCTTTAGCGCATCCCCCTCAACAATGAACTACCTACCTTTCTTTATTACATATGAAAAAAAAATGTGGTTTAAAGTCATTCAATTCAACAACACAAGAAATTCTAAAAGTTCAAAGAGTCAAAAAAAAAAAAAATACCTATACTAATTCTGTAGGTACGAAATACTTATAATATCTCTCAAATAAATGGAATAGACACATAACTCGAATTCAAATCCATTTACTTAAAAAATATCTAAACCATTTCTCTTAATCTACTAATCAATCAACTCAAAAAAAAAAAAAAAATACCTAAAGCATACCTATAGGCTCATCTCTAAAATAAATACAATAGACACATAACTCCAAACATATTTATAAAAAAAATAATAAGGCAGTTTTGAATTTAGAAGGGTCGCTTATTCAGAACGATGAAGCTGGTTGCACTAACTGATACAAACAGATCAGCACATAGGTACATTAGCAAGTATAAATGTTGTTTAATGGTAAAGGCAAGCTTATCAGATGCTTTCAAAGAACCTTTAATCTGTCTGATTGAGCTCCCTCCCCCTCAGAGTACGCTAGTTATTTTTTCTATGACTCTCTAGCGCCTTTGGTTTTCATTATAGCAAAATTTTCTCTTTGCAACATGTAACTTTTGTGGGCGCAATCTGTTGATTTATTGAATGTATTTTTAAAGGTTTTCATTTGGCTTTGAAGAAGTTTATAATAGAAAAATAAAACATTTTATTCAAGATACTTATTATTTAAAAAAATACTATCATAAAAGAATGCTTAGTTTCGCAGAAATCGTAGGTTTTCATCAGTTCAAAGTTAATAAAATACCTTATAATATTTCCATAAATAACACTTAATTGGCACTTAAAAGAAGAATTCAGAGTAAGACTATTAGGTACTTACTTTAACTCGCACAATTAAGTTTTATTTCGATAAATTTACTTGGTATAAACATAAACCAAGCTAAGTAGATAGCGTTTTAACAAATCTTTAAATCTGTATATTTATATACATAAATATAATCTAAGTGTCTATTTTTAATGTCAAAATAACAGCTTTTTACTTAATACACATGAAAGTAAATAAGTAATTACAAAAAAAAAAATGTCTGTCTGTTTGTTCCTAATCTCCGAAATGACATGACAGATTTTGCCAAAACTTTCACTTGAAGATAGCTGATGTTATGAAGTAACTTAGGTTATTTTTAATTTAGAAAAAAAAAACCATTTGGCCTCTGCCTAAAAACAAAACCCATGAAATCCAATATGCATGCGAACGAAGTCGCGGGCCCAGCTAGGTGCATAATAACATAAAAAATGCTCAGGTAGGTGCTTTTTATCGCAACATTTTCAAAAATTAAACCTAAAACAATCCGAAAACGAAAACTTATATAAGACCCACTACAAAATTTATTGCAGTTACGCAACAACACATTTTAATTATCAGTAGGGCGTGACCCGATAGCTTACTACCCTCCTAGCAGGGGTAAAAATGACGTCATCTCACAACCCCTGCAGGATGACATCATCCGACGCATTGCTACTGCCTGCTGCGCAATTTCTGGCAGGCGCACACGAATTACTCATATTTTGAGTGACGAATAGAATTTCCGTTCTCAATTACGTTTTAAATTGTAACTTTTGTTTAATAATAGACTTGGTTCAAGGGTTTCTGGATTAGTAGGTATAGTTAGTAACTTGAAACGGATTCTGCAATGATGAATAGGTAAGTAGGTTTTTGTTTTAGGAAATGTCGATGAATAGTGCGTAGTGTACTTTGATCTTTAATTCAAGTAAGTTAAGGAGACAATCTTGGAAAGTATAACTGCTTTTCTAATAACACCTGCAACGAGACCATCACTAAATTAAGTATGAATTATGATCCATAAATTTTTTTTTTATTTGGGAAATTACATCTTGCCGGTCCACCTATGAGGTAGTCGGCTTAAAACTGGAGTCACTATTCGCTAATCGCACACCCTGAGGGGTACTCGGCTTAGGGCATCGGCAGACTGGATTGGAATGAGATCTACTTACATCTTTCTGTTTGTTTATTTATATAAGGCAACACAGTAAGTGTTATTAGCAATCAATAATACAGAGATAGATAGATCTATAACAGAGCAAATCGCGGAGCACTCTCATTTCTTCTCGTGGGTGTGCAGAAGCGATTAAGGGACTTACTAGGGAATGGGCAGCAGCGATCTCTATGCATTTTACCATCATAATGCGATCGCCAACCCGTCTAACAACCGTGGCGATTATGGCAAACCCCCCCCTCCAATAAAGGGAGGCCTATGTCCATCAGTGGACGTCTTTTGGCTGAAATGATGATGATGATGATGAGATAAATCCATAACAGAGCAAGATTATACATATCGCACCCCCGGTGCAACAACGTCACTTATGCAAATTTTGATCTGAGTGTGAGTATGAGAAAAGGTAGCTAATGTACCGTTTAATAAATGTTCGCTTTAACTTTAATATGAAGTTCAAAGTTGTAGTTTAAATATTACCAGTTAATTTCTTTAGTCAATACATTATAATAGGATGTGGGATTTTCAAACGATTTTCTTGAAATATTACATATTTTGCATAACTGACGTTGTTGCACCGGAGCCGGAGGTGCGATATGTATATAAACGCCTTTTTACCATGTGAGTAGTCAGAAACTACATGAACTCACCTGATACGATTCAAACATAAAAGTCTTTATTATTCAAGCATAAAACCAAAACAGTAAGTTTTAGTACTTTAGAAGCTTACTGTAGCTAGATTTTATAACGAAAACAGCGTAATATAGTTAACAAACACATTTGACGTGAATGCAAACAAGATTTCACGCAGAACATTAATTCCATGTTTTGATCCCCGTCGTGATCATAACCAAAATGAAATTATTATTGCTTCTGTAAACGGTTACGACATGCGATTAAAACTAACCACAGAACAGCTATATGAGGAATATGAGAATTATACATATATTATACAATAACACAGCTTTATAGCTAATATCCTAGTTCTAATGTTGATATTAAGAGTATACTGTGTATTCTTTTATATGTTGGAATTGGTTAATAAAACACGGTTTCAAAATCATAAGAGGTTTCACAATAAACACACTCTTTTAGTAAGGTAATAATGTCTTATTCTATGAAAGAAACCCGTGGCGTAAATTACACAAAACCTGCTTCTAGATAACCAATTAAACATAGTCAGTCCAGTCACTCAGTACGCCATATTTGTTTACCTACTGACAGCCGTTTCTTGTCAACAAAGCGGTGGCCTAAACGGGTAACGTAGGGTTTGAATAGATAATATAATACAAGTCATCAAAAATACACTTTAAAGTTGGTACTGTAGAGGTTATATGCATGAGACAACCTGATGACTGTACAGGCTGGATATATTTACCTAATTGATCCTTATGGAGAAGAGCCGGCAAGAAACGCCATAGCCGTCAAGAAATTCCACTCCAAAAAACATATGTATGTATGACATATGTATGATGTGTACGTTGTCTACATCTCTTTGTATATTCTCTCCTATTGCAGGTATGCTGGAAGAGATTTCTATAGAAATAAGCATTACCTTTGTACATATTTTTCTGTTCATTTCTTCTTGTCTATTTATATGTGTGCATAAATGGTTAAATAAATAAATAATAAACAGAACAGAAATCGGGCTAACAGGTCGAAGATGGAAGCGATTTAATTATGATTCGTGGAACGTTTATAATTTATTAGTCTACGTTCCTACATAATAGTATTTTATTGCTGTATCCCGGTAGAAGACACCTCTGCGGTTTTACTATACCTATATCTTTGAAGGAAAAGCCACTTACATTATTATTAGAAGTTCTGAACCCTCAGTCATAAAATCGTAATTCTAATACCACCTTAGATTTTAACTACGATAATAGCTATCCGCTGATGACTCCCGTATAAACGCACCCTTTTGGAATGGCCAATTCTCCTATGTGTATAGGTACTTGTGCAGACGGTAAGGGTGTGGACACAGTGTGCGTCAAAGCGCAGTTATGTGTCGCGTCCAATGTTCACGAAGGTAATGCAATTTCGTCTGGTTACATGTTGATCCAGGTTTGTATACCTATGTATGTTTGGTGGAGGTGAAATTGCGTGCAATTCATATTTGATATTACATGGGTTGTCATGTTGGCGTGTGTTGTTTGGTAGGCTGTGAGAAGAGGTTTTAGAGATTTTTACCTATATATATATTAGTTAGTTCATAGTTATCGTAATAAACCATAATAAGGCTCTGTTTCGGACCTAAATAGAATCGTGGCCGGTAGAATGGACAATCCATTTATTTGGAGTCATCGATGGTGATTGTGGCTCATTTTCATATTTTAAATAGAGCTTTTTCCATTTTTTAGGTGTGTAGGTATGTGTGTATCTTATTGTTTTGTGTATGCATATGTGTGTATATAAAAATGTATACGTCTGAACTAATTTTATTTATTTATTGTTTTTATCTTAATCACGTTAGTCGGTATATTTAAGTCTGTGCATTAAGTATCTATAGTATCAGATTTGAGCTTTTTTTATTTTGAAAAATTTTGTGTGCTTAATAAATGCATATATTTTTTTTACTTCATGCATGTTGCATCAATAGGGTCAGACAGGTACCAACACATCCACACAAAGGAAGTACTAATTACATACTGCACCGTTTCGACACATACACCAAAAATTAAAAAGTGAACAAAAAAAAAAAGATGAACCGAACTCTTCCGCGTCACGTACACCAACAGAAACAAAACAATGTGCCGAAGCCCTACGTTATAAAACGTGTATTTTTCAAATGGATTTTTGAGTACCCGAAAGTTTGATGGGCAAATCTAAGTGTCCGTATTTACTGAGCTCTGAGAGGGGCGGATTTTACTTTTACTTTCTTTTTATAGTTAGTGCCAATAAAACGCCACATTTGAATTTCGCCTTACTAAGAACATTTTCACCTCCATCTCATGAACTGTAGCTTATTGGTAATGGCCGTGACTTACGAGGTGTAGATCGCAGGTTCGAACCCAGACAGGCGCTTACTTACTTAGTGTAAATTAATTCACTACTACTGCTCTCAACACGGTAAAGGAAAACATCGTGAGGAAACCGGAATTTTATAGAACGAAAAATTCGAAGACATATTGTGACATCTATCAACTAAACAATGAGCCTGCGTGGTAGATTACGGCCCACACCCTGCCTTCAAAAGTAGGCCTGTGTCTCAGCAGGTGAAACATTAAGTGGCATATGATAAGATGATTATTGATTGTTGTAGAAAGAAAAATTCAAATACGTATTATGACATCTACCAACTCACAATGGGCTCGCGTGGTGGATTACGGCCCACTCCCTCCCACTGAAAGGAGGTCTAAGTCCCAGCAGTTGAAATATTATAGGCGACATAAGATAAGATGATTATTGAGTACTAAGAACATTTTTACCTCGACTTTGAGAAAGCGCCTTACAATTTACATCTGCAATAAGTCTACGTTTTACAGCTAGTAAATTGGTTTGGCAGGTGCTACGTAAATTAATTTGATCCTAATAAGCGTTTTCGTTGATTTTCGAGGTGTAGACAAAGTAAGGAATTATTAACCTTTGAATGTTTAAGGCGTTTGTTTACAAATGAGATGGTGTAAATCTTAATGAGAAAATGTTGTGGTTTACTTAGAGATTTAGTTACTTTAGTGAGCCCTACTTTGTTATCACTGTTCACATATTTTTTATTAGGTACATTGTGAATAGGTGCTTTCAGTCTGTAAGGTGTTTAATCTAAGATCAACCTGTGCCTGCTGCTGAGCTGTATAAATAGGCTAACGCTTGTATATCAGCTAGCTTTCAAGCATTTATATTTAATAATCATAATAACTTAACTGATCGAGGAGGCCCTGGAAAAGGATGCCTGGAGAGATTTATGAAAGGCTCAGCAGTGGAACAGTGTAAGTTAATATATATAATAAAACAAAAAGATGACTGCAGTAAGTAAGTAAATTTTATTTGTTTAAACATGGTGTACATACATTGCATGCAAGATAATAAGGAGATACAGAAAAGATCAAACATGTTCAGCCGCACATCGTGGCGTACAAATCAGTAGAAAGAGGTGGTGCATAAACCGTGATAATATTCATCAAAATTACATTTCATAATTGTTCATTAAAGATTAGGTATTTTTATTACAATTCAATGTCAGAGTAGTGATTAAATTAGCTGGTCAGTAAAAATATGAAATAAAATAAAATGTCACAAAAATTACTTAGACTTAGCAAATTTTTATTAAAACTAGCGCAGCTTCAACTGCGTGGCGATGTTGATAAAAAGTAGTCTCTGTCCTTTCATAAGGTTCAAAATATGTTCATACCAAATTTCAACAACAATCGATCGGGAGATTAGTCAGTAACAAATAGTCAGACAATTAAAAAAAAAAAGTATTATGAGTACCGTATATGTAGTTATATTTCCATTTGTTTTAGCAAAATGATTTTATTTATTTGTAAGTATGAAAAAGAATAAAAACGAATGATAACCAAATAAACTTGTTATCCACTGCGATACCATCCAACTAGATACACGTTTGGTAGAACCCCGATATAAAACCCAAATAAATTCTCATTTACATCTATGAACTGAAAAATAAAACAGTTCCCATTCAATTCTATTTTCAATAAAACTTAGAACTGTACGAAACCGGAGTTTTAAAATCGATAACTTTCAATATCTCCTTGTATATCTTGGGAGCTTTATTCTGCTATGAGATTGGATATCTGTCTGCAGAATCGCTCTTCGAAATAGCCTTATTAATTCTCCTTTATGTCTGGAAGCACACACGACCGTATAAACGGTTTACGTTGCATTTAAACCGTTCGGTTTCTTTATGCTGCAATAAAGTAAAGAAGATTGAGGTGGTGGAAGTTGGGAGGTGGTAAAAGCGACCCCTGAATGTGATATTCTGTTTTAATTGCATACGACTTCCCACCTGATGCCGTCAGTAATTGGGGAGCCGTTGTTTTTGGGATATATTTTGTCTGTTTTCGGGATTAGGTGGTGATATGTGTCTTAGGGAAAACAGGAAGGTAGAACAAGTACATAATCTAAAAGTAACCCCACCTGTGGCCTGTTAAATCTATCTGACAATGCGACATACATATTTGTTTGCAAAATATTACATACACATTTTCATGGTTTAAAAAACCACTAGATAGAACTACGAGAAAATCCCGGCCAAGTGCGACAGACTACGCAAAATGAGGGCTTCCGTAGAAGGAATGTACTTACCCCAAAAACAAAACGTAACATTGTAGTTGACACATGTTTTCCCTCGTTATACGTCACGTTTGGAATAATAAAAACAAATGAGATGAAAAACTACAAATTAACGATTTTCTTTTCTTGTGTTGTGAGACCTTGCTTCTTCATGGCGGGTACGATTGTCGCAATCCACTGCTGGGCACGCCACAATTGCGGCGGTAAGTCCCCTCTTTGAGGAGTGGATAGAGAGGCGCCACGGCGTCCTCACCTTCCGCCTTACGCAGGTCCTCACCGGGCAAGGGTGCTTCGGGAGGTTCCTGTTCCGAATGAGCCGGGAGGAAATGCCCGGGTGTTTCCATTGCGTGGATCATCTGGAGGACACGGTGGAGCATACGGTGGAGGTGTGCCCTGCCAGGGCGGAGCACCGCCGCGTCCTCGTGAAGACGATCGGCGGCGGTGACCTCTCGCGTCCGACCCTGGTGCAAGCCATGGTACGGAGCGAGGGGGCATGGGAAGCCGTCACCTCCTTCTGCGAAGCAGTAATGCTCGCAAAGGAGGAGGCGGGGCGCGTGAGGGAGAGGCAGTCTCTGCACCCTCACGCTCCTAGCCGCCGCAGGAGGAGACTCCCCAGGCGTCGGGAGTCCATTGCAGACTCCCGTCCACCGTAGGTGCGACCTTGCGGGCGGCGAGCAATGGGTAGCTCGCTGCCCGGTCAGCTCAGTCCGTTCCGTGCTCAATCTAGTCAATGTGTAGATAGACTTACGCAATTAGGCGTTAAAATTCTATTATTCAAATTGGTCCAGCAGCAATTGATCTTCAACACCTTCAAACAACTGCGTGTAGATTTTGTTACAAACATTCTACGAAAAAGCTATTCCAATAAATTACAAGAGATTAGAATAACATTCTAGAATTAATTGACTGCAGATACCTCAATCGAATTGTAATTTAAACCGCAGACAACCCGTCAGGGGATAAAGATATCTGATTTCAATGTATTGATCACTTTGCATAGACCTGTTAAAGATTAATTGGTTTTAGCTAATTCGTCATCTCATTTTGTAACTTAGAATGATCAGATTCCAAAACTTGATTGTAATGAATTTTAGGGTATAACGGCTCTTCCAGACATGGTTTTGCGTTGTTAGACTTACATACAATTCTAGTAATATATTTGGACGTGTATACTTTATACGTTTAGATTTTAAAAGAGACTACAATCTCTGAGTTTTTTTCGACGTTTCTTCTCAAGGAACAGTCAGGTAGGAAATGCCAGCGCCATCTAGTTTTTATAATATTGACAGAAAATATTAGCGTGTATAAAAAATTTAACCGCCGAAAAAATTAAAAGCAAAAAATAATAAACCTTAAAATTTTGAGTCGGCGCTTAAAAATCAATGAACAAAGATCATTCTCTTGCTTTTCAGTTTTTTCGGTGGTTTAATTTTTTGTTAAAAAGTTTTTATTTTATAATTTATTGTAGCTTTAATGTACTAATAATACTTGAAAAGGTATACCTTATCCAATGAAAAAAGAATTATCAAATTCGGACTACTCTGTATAAATTTATGCGTGGTTATACATAACAATCAGTGAGTGAACCATCAATCATCCCCTGTTTTCTGACCCTTAGGGTTTGATTTTGTTTTCCAAATGTATATGGAACCACCCTCGGAGTATACCCTTTCCAATAAAATAAGAATTATCACAATCGGACTACTATGTAAAAAGTTATGCGTGGACATACATAAAAAAAAAACAAACAAAAAAAAATATGCGCGTCGAATTGATAACCTCCTCCGTTTTTTTTTTGTCGGTTAAAAAGTGAAGATCTACTTACAGAAATAAACATTAAATTTAATTAAATTTCATTTCATTTTACATTTCGAGTAACTAGCTCGGTATCAAGGGTCTAGTGGCTAAGTGATAACAACCTCACTGGTTGGTAGAAGGTCAAACCACGCTGGCCGCGGTCGGTTTGTAGATGGGTGACCGTGCCTCGGAAAGTTCGTGGATCTTTGACAGTCGATGCGAGTCGGAAGCCCAAGAAATCCTAGCCTTTTCCCAACTATGTTGGGGTCCGCTTCGAGTCTGACCGGATGCTGCTGAATACCAGTGTTTTATATGGAGTGATTGCCTGTCTTACCCCCACAACCTGGCGAGCAATGGGTACCTCGCCGCTCGGTAAGGACTAGGCTCGGGTCGACGGCGCGTTGTGTTCCACGCGTGCCTCAAAGAGATGTCAGTGGTATTCAAGGGGGTCTGCTAGGACCGATGCCTGCCAGGGTTGTGAGATTGTTCGAAAGAGTTACCGTGGCCCTGGCATATAGGCAACTGAAGGAACACGGGTGTGTTTTAGTCAGGAAAAGTCTGACACGCCCTTCCGCTTCACCTAGAGCGGGAGACGGCATTTGATGAATTCCCACCAACAAAAAAAGACCCACAACCTAGTTACTGGGTAATACGATACCTCGGTTTTCAGGCTTTGGGGCTTCTGTGTCACTCAATACTGTCAAAGATTCACAATTGACAGCCGGGACCAACGACTTGACATATTTTCCGAGGTATGGGCATGCAGGGGTGTTGGTATACATATAAAGATGGTAACCCATCCTCAGAACAACCGTGTCAAGTTAAGGTTAACATTCGATAGACCCATGCAGCTGCTTACTCGGCCAACAACCCCTACAAGTAGTACAAACAATATTTTACTAAGTCAATACACATCGTTTCTATACATTAAAAAATATTGTAGCATAAAAAAAAAAACTAAGTCATGCCTACATAGAGCCCCTCATAAATTTAATACGCCATCAATATCCGCTCGAATGTCTTAAGAACTAAATCAAATTTTATCTATTTGTAAATTGGCTTAGGAAATGAACAGGGACGTCAGAACTCCCGACGCCTGCCCGGCTTAGAAGGAAATAATAAGATAGTCAATAACTCTGCCAGGGTCACGGAATGGTTCGAAAGAGATACCGTGGCCTTGGCATATGGGCAACTGAAAGAAGATGGGTGGGTTTTAGTCAGTAAAAGTCTGACATGCCTTTACGTTCCACCCAAAGCGGGAGAAGTCGTTTGATGATTTCCCATGCACAAAAAAAAATGACTACATAGAGCTCGTCATAAATTTAGTACGCCGTCAATTTTCTCACGAATGTCTTTAGTACTAAATCAAGTTTTATCTATTTGTAAATTAGCTTAGGAAATGAACCCGGCTTAGAAGGAAATGATAAGTTAGTCACTAACTGCTGTTCCAGAAAAATTCAAAAGGTATTATGTTTAAAAGGTAATAAAATAATTGCTACACGAAAACAGCACCGCCTAAACAATGTTCAGACATTGCAATTAGTTTGTTGCTTCAATTTTATTGTAGGCCACAGAAACACACAAAAACTTAGTGTAAGCGTCAGCCTCTACTGTTCCCACTGCTGGAACACAGGCCTCCGCTCTGTGAGAAGAAATGGAACAAGAAACTTGAATCGAACAAATGGGGCATGGATAAAAAAAAATCGGGGCAAAAAAAAAAACCGGTTGGTGGTGGACGTAAATAATAATACCATTCCATACACACAACACAACAACTGTACATATTTTTAAGCCTTTTATTTTTTTTGGATAAATATTATGTTATGTATGTATGTTATGTTATTTCTTGTCGTGAGTGTCGTAAGAGGCGACTAAGGAACTTTCTAGAGAATGGGCAGCAGCGTTCTCTATGCATTCTACCACCATACTGCGGTCGCAAACCGGCTTGTTAAGCGTGGCGATTATGGAAAATCCTTCCAAATTGAGGGCGACCTATATCCAGCAGTGGACATCTTTTGATGAAATGGTGAAAGAATCAAATGCAGGACGAACTAGGAATATCATAATGCTGGGTCGCACTTTTTTAGGCGTAAGCAGAAAATATCAAATCAATTTATTTGCAATAAGTGTTGGTACAATTACGGTCTTAACATAAATAATTACAGATCCAAAACGCTTAGTCATAATATTGTGACATGCAAACATTTGGGTTTATACACAGTCATGATAAATTATATTCATAGTTAAAATTAAATTAAACTCGCAATATTATTATAGTTATAAAACACATTAAAAGGAAAAAAAAAATGTCAGAGAAATGTCAGATTGTTATTAATTTTTCAATCTCTTATTAAATATGTCGCTTACTGAGTAGAAATTCTTTTCCTTTAACCATACTTAAAGACTCCTTGTAAATTTATCAACTGGTAAGATTTTAATGCTGTCAGGAATATCATTAAATATGCGACCACACATTGCATAGCTATTCTTACTATATAATGCTGTCCTGGGAATGATGGGTAGAACTACTCTATTTCTGTGTCTAGTGCTTTTTGCAAACACTTCATGAGCTTTTTTGAATATCTCCGGGTGCATTTTAACAAATTTAGCGCATTCAAAGATATATAAACTTGGAAACGTTAGTATCTTGAAGGTTTGCAAGATTCCCATGGGCGTATATCTTATAGGTACTCATCAGCGATGATTACCTTTCACACTTTCATCATCATCATCATCACTTCTGTCGAATGCTGTCCACTGCTGGTTCAACCTCCATCACTTTGACTGGTTCTGTGCATCCTGCAACCAGCGGATTCCTGCGGCCTTCATAACGTCACTGAGTCTTCTTGTGAAACTGTTTTCACAGTTTCACCCTTTATTAATATAAAAACTAGCTTTTGCCAGCGGCCTTGCCCGCGTATTATACGTATAAACCTTCCTCTTGAATCACTCTCTCTATTGATGAAAACCGCATTAAAATCCGTTGCGTAGTTTAAAAGATCTTATCGAACAGACACAGGAAGCGACTCTGTTTTATACAATAATACTACTATACTATACTCTGTTTATTATAACACTAGCTGACCCAGCGAACTTCGTATCGCCTAAGATTCAAAATGTTGTAATAAACCTTCCAAGTTTGACAACCTGGTACGCGGTGGTGATCTGGTAAGCGTTTTCTAGCTGATACTCATATGTTTGGGTAGCTCCTACTCGGTTATGATAACCTGTTACTTCGAAGGCATAAAGCGTTTTCTGGCTGACACTGCTGTTTAATAAGCTCATACCAAGTTATGACCGCCTGGTACCTCGAAGGCAAAGTTTTTGTCATACCACGTTTTATAGTGAAATGTATTCTCTTTGACGTTTTATGTCACATCACACGAGAACGCGGTCGAAGGGGATAAAAAGTATCCTTTGCCAAAAGCAAAAAAAAAAAAAAAAAAAAGTATCCTATGTCCTTCTCCTGGCTCTAAACTACCTCCCTGCCAATTTTCAGCTAAATCGGTTCAGCCGTTCTTGAGTTATAAGTGAAGTAACTAACACGACTTTCTTTTATATATATAGATTAGAAAAAAGAGGCTCGCAGAAGCAGGAGTAAGAAACTTTTTATTTCAAGTTAAGTTCAAACAATTTAAATAAATAATGGCAGCTTTTTTGTAACAATGTATGGCATGCATATAATAAAGCATTTACTATCGATCTACGCGTCACAATGCTTGGATAGGTACATGAAATGAAACAATTTTTAGTAACAATCAGATTATTAAAAATCACTGTTCTTTTTTCTGTAGAACGAAGCGGTGTTTGTTTAATTCTACTATTCTTGGGAGATAATATTTTATCCTCATGGTCAACGTTGGGGCCACGTTTTTTTCGCTGTTGACACTGATCAGCGCTGCCAGCAATTTCAGAGTGTGCATGTTGCGCTTGCATGCCACTCGGGCCTGCATTGGGATCCATAGTTCCACAAAACGTACCAGTTAGTACAAACAACACAAAACTAACAATTATAACGATAACAAAAAAATAACAAAAGAAAAAACAACAAAATCACGAAAATTCAGCAATAACAACGAGAAAAGGCGTGTACAAGTACCAAGTGAATGACAACACAATTGACAACTGCAGAAAATTTACGCAATTTGACGGATGGTTGATAACATAAACCGACAAAAAAAAAAACACGTGCTCTCATAACTTATGAACGGAATACGTAACATTTTAGATTTGGTAGAATTATAGTGACGTAAAAAACGTTCCCGGTACTGTTCACCCCTGCTTCTTTTAGATTTTAAACATCGACACGACAATATAGAATGTAAAATCTAAACAATATTAAATGAAAGCCTTGTAATTTCAGAAGGTAGATAGGTTAAATAAGTACAATTAAGTGTGACAGCTGTTATACAAATTGATTATATTTAACTCCACATCAATCTTGACTGTAATAATGTTTGTTGTAATTTTATTGCAAAGTGTGCACCTAAAAGAGCCTTTTTTAACTTCTGTCTAATGCTATAGTAAATGGAGTATAAGTAAAGATGACCATGAAAAACGAATGCATAAATAATCAGCCTAAACCATTCCCACAAGTGGGACACAGGCCTCCTCTCGGTGGGAGGGAGTGCGTCGTTAACTACCACGCGGGCCCATTTTGTAGATGTCACTTGTCTTCGAATGTTTGGTTCTAATACATTCCTAACGATGTTTTCCTTCACCGTTTTGAGAGCAGTGCTGATGAAACTATTTATACGAAGTAAAGGGCCTGCCTACAACTCGTAAGTTTGGGCCGATACCATTGCTCCAAATTGAATACTGAACATTATCACGGGCACAAAGCGAATAAAATACAACAATACATTCCGAAACGTCCATTAAAGTAATCAAATCGTTCATTAATAATCCCATATTGCATTCCCAATAGCAACTAATGAGTACTCCAACCGCTTTCACTGATCGATAGCAATCTATTTTGGTGCATAGAAAGGTACGATCACGGACATAAATATGTGTATTTTCAGCATAGTTGGAGTTGTTATTTCAAGTGAAAATGGCTAGTGAATTTTGCCAAGTGTACACATATTGATGGTGGTGACTGTACAGTTCGTAGCTAATTTGTCGATGTAGAATCTCCGTAGCCAATAAAAACGTTATGGCCGTCTGAACCTTTATAACCTTTGAACGGCTGTTGTATTAAGTAAGTAGATTTGTGTGTAATGGCTGTATTATCGAATTTGGAGGCTTGATTTAGGATTTAAAGAAAGAAGAAAGAAAGAAAGAAAATACGTTTATTTGCGGCAAACATGACGCACAGAAAGACCAGAAACATACAGAAATAAAAAATAAGGTGTGGGAAAATATGCGTCACATCCACGCAAAACGGCCATCACTCAGCATAATGCTGTGACCCTATGCGGGACAGAGCCCCAGCGCTGGTTTTCAGTGACAGCTGGCGGATTTAAGCATGCGTTTGTAACTAATTCTGATGGAATACAAGTTGTAGTGGATAGCAGTTTATTTGCAGGTCTTTGTCAGTCGTTACGGGTCGTCAGCAGCCCAAAAGTCTGACAATCAGTCTTACCAAGACGTTTTACCCAGTACCTGAGTTGTGGAGGTAAGGTAAGCAGTCGCCATGTAGAATACTGGTCTTCAACAGCATACGGTTTTTTTTTTGTGGGTGTGAAATCATCTATTGACGTCTCCTTCTCTGGGTAGAGCGGAAGGGCGTGTCAGACTTTTACTGACTAAAACCCAACCGTGTTCCTTCAGTTGCCTATATGCTAGGGCCACGGTGCCTCTTTCTAACGAATCTCGCGACAGGCAGGAACCGCATACGGTTAGCTCACGTTCCTCCGGACATGAAATTCGAAGAGTGTGTTTTAACGAGATTCACTCGCGCTGCACTCTATTGGATTCTAAATGCTCGGTTAAAGCCTCGTATGCATTAGGCAACAATTAACGTGCAACACGTGACGCTCAACATGTAGTGCAACGTTGCACAACAGCGCGCGATGTTGTCAGCTGGCGCGCAACATGACGCGCGGCTTGTTGTTTGTTTAGAGAGCATCGTTAGTTGAGCATCAATTGTTGTCGACTGAAGACGTGACGCGCAACAATGTCCGTTGTGTGGTGTAACGAACGAGTGCTCAAATTAACCGAAATGTACCGAAACTATGAATGTTTATGGGATACTGCTCACCGAGAATACAAAAAATAATAACTTTTTTATGCATTTTTCGATAAAATTATAACCATTGCCGCTGAAATCAACACTAGCTCCTCTGGCGACATGTTGTCGACGACTGACGTAGTAGTAGATGCGTAGACAGCTAGACAGACATCGTTGTTAAACAAAAGTTCTGCGCTGACTTTCAACATATTGGGCAACATGTTATGCAACATGTCGCACGCTAAATGTTGCCTAGTGTAACGCGGCTTCAACATAGACTAGTGCGCGACAAAATCTCACTGGGATTTAATAACGTCCGTGTGATTGTTGACTTATACTGGAACCTGACCCCAACTTAGTTGGAAAAAGGCTAGGCAGATGATGAGCCAGCTCAGTGGCACCAAACCCGGTCACGACGATTATTCGTAAAGGCGTCTCATTTTGTGCTCTGTGGTGTAAACAATTTCAAACTGTTTATAGCCACTGGTTTATGACTTTAGACAATATAACTACATCGACACGATAAAATATAAGTGGCTATTAACGTTAGCATCATCAATGTGTTCGGTGAGATAATCACATATCTATATACATAGATAGTTAGTGTAGGTACTAGTTCAGTAACAGTTAATAAGGTTAGAATTGACCACACCAATAATAATAATCCTACTTCCTACTGATATTATAGAGCAGTGGTGGCCCAGTGGTATTGACCCCGACTTACGAGTTGTAGGTGGTGGGATCGAACCCAGGCAGGCGCTTTACTTTGTGCAAATAATTTCATCACCACTGCTCTCAAAACGGTGTAAGGAAAACATCGTGAGGAAACGACATGTCCTAGAACCAAAAAATCGAAGACATGTGACATCTACCAACCCGCACTGGGCCCGCGTGGTGGATTAGGGCCCATTCCCTCTCACCGAGAGGAGGCCTGTGTCCCAGCAGTGGGAACAATATAGGCTGATGATGAAATAAAAAAAAAACAAGTATCGTGACTTAGCAAACGAAGTTGTCGACATGTGTGATGTGGATACAGCAGTCATTGTGCTGATAGTCGCGACTGCCAATGGCATAATAGCTAAGAGCCTCGACCAATATTTCAGTAGGCTCTCTTTAGGCAGCTGGCTGGCTTGATTCAGAAAGCGGTCCTTCTGAACACGGCTCGCGTTGTCAGGAGGTTCTTTCTCAGCAGTCCTGACCGAGCTTGGACCCTGTTCCCGATACCGGTAAGCTACCATTTTTTCTATTCTAATATTTAAAATATAATTTATAAGTGTGTTAATCGAAATAAAGGAAAAAAAAACTGGCCAAGGGCGAGTCGGACCCGCATTCAAAGACACGACCGGGGAGAGGTCAGGCGCAGGCGCAGGTTTTACGTGCTTTCCGAGGCATTCGAGTATCACACCAGGAACTTCCAAATTCCTGGCTGTTACTAAGAAATTCCTAATGGAGGAACTTAATAACACTTTGCCTAACCTTGGAATTGAACCCAGAACCCCATGCTCAGCATTCGCTCTTGCGACCATGGGACCAAGGGGGCAGTACACACCGGCGGGACAAACCTCTGATAACAATGTTCATCATCATCCAAAATTCTGTCATTTCAGCCAAAAGACGTCCACTGCTGGACATAGGCCTCCCCCAATTTGGGGGGGTTTGTCATAATCACCACGCTTGGCAGGCGGGTTGGCGATCGCAGTATGGTCGTAAAATTCATAGAGAACACTGTTGCCCATTCTCTAGTAAGTCCCTTAGTCGCCTCTTACGACACCCACGGGAAGAAATGGGATGGTGCTATACCACACGGAGCGGATAACAATATTACCTACCTACTATTGCAATGCTAAGGCATTGTGATAGTAGGTAATATATCTTGTTAAAATGTTAAGTGCAGTAAGTAGTTTCCTATGACAACATGATGAGAAACCACAAAACCATAGTGGTGCAATATATAAAATAATACAATGCATTAAATTTTCCTGCAAATCTTAGGTAAATGACAAGAGAAAACAGGAAAAATCGTCATAAAAAAGTCCCACGACCGCATACATAATAATTATCCATTAAAATAATGTACTAATTTATCACTTTTAATTTAATTTATAATTCAATTTTATACTATTTTGTTCCTAAAATTTTCATTTTTATTTTATTTATTCTTTTATAGCCTGTCAATCATGTTTTTTTTTTTTAAATATATTCTTAATTCCTCGAGAACGTATAAAACATTGGTATTTAGCGGCATCCGGTAAGATTGGAAGCAGACCTCAACATAAATAGTTGGGTAAAGGCTAGGCAGGCAAAGAAAGATTTGATTGTTTGTAATGGATAAACTCAAAAACTACTTAACTCATTTAAAAATGATTTCACCTTTGGAAAGCTACATTATTCCGGAGTTGAATTATACATTTAAGAATATAATATAATAAATAAACTTAGATATACCACAGAAATCTCGATGTTTGTCTTATCGAGTTATCGCCATTCCATCTAGGTAACAACGACCTCAATTTTTGTTGTTTGCTGTTGATCTCGTACGTTGTTATAGTTTTACCTACTTATTCTACACCTGGATGCTTCGTCATTAGACGAAGATTATTAATTTTAAATGTTAAATCTCAGTGAACTGTATCATTTTCACTGACCTGTTAGTCTAGTGGTTAGTGACCCTGACTGCTAAGACTGAGGTCGTGGGTTCGATTCCCACCCAGGACAAATGTTGTGTGATGAGCACAATCATTTGTTCTGTGTCTGGGTGTAATTTATCTATAATATGTATGTATTTAGAAATATATAAGTATATTTATCAGTTGTCTGGTTACCATAGTACAGGCTCTGCCTAGTTTGGGATCAGTTAACGGTGTGTTGGTTGTCCTAACATATATTTATTTTTATTTTTATTTATTTTCTTATGAGAAATAAAGATCTTCTTAACCGAACCTAAGGCCGGAACGAGTCGCTAGTGAAATCTAAAACTCAATTAGTCATCCATCTTGCTACCAAGTTTTTCACAAACAAATTCCTTTAAAAACATAATAAAACAAGTTTCACCGATAAAATCGAATAGCTCTCAAAGTTAATTTACTTGTTAGCTTTACATTGCGGGCCGCAGTCGGCGGGAATCATTACCGGGCCATTTGCGGGAGGCAATCTAGTTAAACATTGACGTTAAATAATGATGCTTATTTCCTTTGGTTCCGTTGCTGCGAGACACGAAGCTAAGTGATTCGAGACGCGAAGTTTGTAGATGGTATTTTTCTTATTTTATTTTACTTAGTTTTTAGTATTGGAAATATAAAATTGATTTGGGTATTGACTAGCTCTTCGTCTATGCTTGGGAGTGACCATGCGCGACAAACTGACAAAAGAGTACGCTTGGATATTGTAGGTAAACCCTGTGAATATCGAAATCATGTCAATCATGGCCGTGTGGTGCCGGACGTAAAGAATAACACCACCCCAATTCTTCCTGTGGGTGTCGTAAAAGGCGACTAAGGGACTTACTAGAGAATGGGCAGCAGCGTTCTCTATGCATTTTACCACTATACTGCGATCGCCAACCCGCCTGCCAAGCGTGGCGATTATGGCAAAGCCCCCCAAATTGGGGGAGGCCTAAGTCCAGCAGTGGACGTCTTACGGCTGAAATGATGATGACAGGCAAAACTAAAAACAAGTTCAACTACTTTAAAAATTGCCTAGATTCCTTATAGTAAAACATCTTACCAGAACGGGTTTACCATTGCAAATTGAATACTAATAATGAGCAGTTGTGCAGTGGTAACGGCCTCGACTTATGAGTTGTAGTTCGTGAGTTTGAACCAAGGCAGGCGCTTAACTTTGTCTTTAAAATTAAATAGCAATTTTTATATTAGCCATTTTTGTTTCCCAATGTTGGGCAAAAGCCTCCCGTTTTCTTTCCCAACCTCCCCGTCTTATGCATTATCTGGCCAGGTTAGCCCTGCAACCCTTTTTTTTTGCGGGTGGGATATCATCAAACGACGTCTCTCGTTCTGGGCGGAGCGCGAGGGCGTATCAGACTTTTACTGACTAAAACACACCCGTGTTCCTTCAGTTGCCCATATGCCAAGGCTACGGTATCTCGAACACTTTTTTAAAATTTAATTTTATGCTACCAGTAATGACATGTTCATAAAAAATGCTGGGCACAAGAATATCTCTTTAACAACGTAATCTGGCGTACTCAGATAATTTTCTGAGAATATGCGTAATAAGCATTCAGGGTCTGTTGGCTTCAACAAATAAATGATTAGTATCACGGTCATTCAACGCAAAGTTAACTGGGGATTGCCCATGGTAAGTATTTTCCTGTACATGACCTCTGTTTTAACTCGTCTCTTTTATACCTTTGGTTAATCATTTCAGCCATATAAGTGCAACCAGCATCCTAATTGCGAAACGCACAATTTATCAGAATCTGAATGGGATTGAAGATTAATTCTAAACCATTGCGTCATTTGTTCGAATAAATTGTCGGCTCAGCAACGTAAATAACGCAATGAATGTTGTTTAACTATGAATATTAAACCAATTCCTACCGATAAAAAGTTCCGCAATTACCCCTCTGCACTTGAATTGTATTCAAGGCATCGGATTGTCAATTAAGGAAAACGACGTCATATAATATTTATGCATCATGTTTCACTCAATTTATTTTATATTAACTACTAGTTAATATAAAATAAATTGAGTAACTGACAATTGACATCACACCTTGTTTCTTCAAAGGGTAGGACAGAGGCTGTATTGTAGTAGTAAAAATCTTTTGCTGTCGTTAATTAGTAGCCTATATCTTTAGGCAAGTCATGACTTATCTTTGTGCAAATTTTCGTCTTAATCCGTTCAGTCACTTTAGCGTGAAAGCGTTACAAACGAAAAAACTAACTTTTGCAATACTAGCACTTCGTCCACGTCAAGGTGAAAAAAAAAACATAATTAAAATTATATACATATACATGCACATACTACCCAGGAATAATGTACCTTTCCATAGGTGAAAGATCTTCTTAAATCGGTAAAATAGTTTTGAGTTTATCTATTACAAACAATCATATCTTTCCTCTTTATAATATTACTGTAGTTTAAATGAGGATGTTTTAAGAGGACCGGTGGTGATCATGTTTTCTCGTCTTTACTAAAGATAATCTGAATATCTTCATTAGCAAAAAGAGTCACGTAAGCAAAAGAAACTGTTGTGAAACAAAACAATGCGATTACATATTCCTTGTTATAATGTCCCTTTGTTTATGGATACATCCCTAGTTGGGCTTGATCGAGATCACCAACAATCAACAATCCATCGTTTATTAGATTGGACGTTAAACAAACGATGCATCCCATTCTCGCCCTTGATTTATGTCCAGCTCTCGATGAACAGACGACGCCCATTTATATCAATGTGGAGAAAAAAGCTTTTACCGAAAATGTTATTCAAAGTAAACGTAGTAATAATTAATGTTTCGATGAAAAGTTCTAATGACAGTTCAGACTTGTGTTGTGATTCAAAAGTTTGTGTGGTTCGTGAAAATTTGTGGATATTTTAGCTGTAATACGACGAAAGTGCAATTTTGTTTTTTAGCCTTTAGGATTTTTTTTTATAAGTTTGTTATTGTAGGAATTTACAGAAGATCGTGGGGAAGACCTGAGGGGTAATTGCGTAATACACTATCAGTAGGAATCGCTTTTATTTTGTTCGTTCCACAACAGTCATTGCGTTGTTTACGTTGCTAAGCAGACAATTTTTTCGAACATATGGAAGAATGGATTAGCAATACGCTTCAAAATGATTCAGATTCTGTTAAATAAAGTGTTACGCAATTAGAGAGCTGGGTGAGACTCACGCATACTAAGGAAGCATGGTACAAGAGGGTCGGGGTCTATACTCGGCAGTGCGTGCAACAAACCACCACGCCAATGATGATGTGATTATAGGAATCTTGGAAACTTCTATACTAAGTTGGTATACTATGAATTTGGTGAAGGTCAATTCTAAGAACTTAAAGAAAATTGCACTACTTACTTAGATTATTTATAAAAGGAAGTGAGAAAGCGTAAAACAAGAAAAGTTTTATCTGCTTTCTTCAAAAACTGCAAAGAATCTTCACAAAAACTACCAGGGCGCCATAAATCAAAGATGGCCGTAAGTGTTTGCGCAAATATCGAAGGAGCGTCAGTACTAGGAGCGAAGCCGACTGAGACGGCCATAAATAATATTTAGGAGCCATCGATAACTTGTCTGACACTGGCCGCTGATACTGAGGCATGGCTGCAATCTCTTTCTATATGCATTTCAATATTTTCCCTATGTATTTGAGGAAAGAAAGGCTTATCGGATTTGGCAACGGCGATTTAGACGTAGGTTTCAATTTATTTTAGAATAGAAAAAAAGGATTGTGTGGTTTTATGAAACCACGGTAAAAGTGAAACTGTTTTCACATTACAGACATTAAACTAAAAAAAATTCGGAATATATGCAATAGCTTAATAAAAAGACTTAATTTAATATTCATACGAAATAAGTTAAATAATAAATTCAAGCAAAATTGAAATAAATCCATAAACAACAACATGCACCAGCGAGCGCCTTTCACTTTATCCCTACTCCGCGGCCGACCGTCACGCGACATGCAACATACAGACGAAAAAGTGGGAGACGATGTAATGATAAAATAAAAGTTTCACTTTCTTGGGATTAGATAACATATTTTATCATACATGTTACTCACCCTATACCTAGCCTTTTCCCAACTATAATGTTGAAGTCAGATTCCAGTCTAACCAGACGCAGTTCAATACCAGTAGTATTTAACATGGACGGCCTACCTGACCTCCACTACGCAGTTGCTAGGAATCGAATGGTGAAAAATAACTTAGCATTTATTCAACTACTTGCAAAGGCAGATATGATAATTGACTATATGAATGATTATAATTGTATAAGAAAACCTGAATGCTAAACTAAAAAACATACATTTTGTAGAATTTAATTTTCTTTGCGAAGGCATTCATCAGCTTTTATCAAATAGGACAAAATAAATCACGTGCCTACCGAGTATACCTACCTTCGTTTTTTTTTTTTAAAAGAAATGCATATCAAAATATTGTGAAATAATTTTTTTTTCTGGTCATCCTCGTTACGGTCGTAATATAAATAAAGAAGTTTACGAAACATAGAATAAACAAGAAATTTTGTATTACTATAGCGGACTCGAAGCTGACTCCCACATAGTTTGGAAAAGGTTAGGCAGATGATAGAATAATAATAATATCTTAGGACAATCCACACACCGTTATCTGATCCCAAACTAGGCAGAGCCTGTACTATGGCAACCAGACAGCTGATAAATATTTTTAAATACATAATATATTATAGATAAATTACACCCAGACACAGAACAAATAATTGTGCTCATCACACAAAGATTTGTCCTGGGTGGGAATCGAATCCACGACCTCAGTCTTAGCAGTTAGGTTCACTAACCACTAGACTAACAGGCCAGTCATGATGATGATGATGATGCTATGTTTATATGACAAACGAGCAATGGTGACGATTTTTTGTTCACTACCTAAATTAAAATAAGAGTACTGCTATCTCTTTCTGAAACACAGTGCAAGAAAAAGACAAGGAACGCTTTAGAACGGTCAAATTAAATGAGGCCTCGATTGCGTTGAATTTGCTTTTAAGCATGATGAATTTAGTACGACGTAGTTGCGACGAATAAAATCTTAGTTTAACTAAATTTGTCTTCGTCTCTTTCTTGTTTCATTAGATGGAAAAAGATAGTAATAGCCTATATACAGTTTAGTTGTTGCACAATAGAATCATCACTAATACCAAATTAGCGAAATCACCACAACAGTTATTAGTATATCTAATTACAATAATCACGGAAGGAAAATTACCTTATTGATACACTGTAAACCTATGCTATGAATAATTAATGTTAACAGAACAAGGGAAATAACATAACAGTAATAACATTCCTATTTCATCATTATTGTTATAACTGGTTTAAGTTCGTCATAATTATTTATACTTTTTAATATTGCCGACGAGTGTAGTCCAATCAATTCTCAAAATTATGGTGACAATCCTTTTCAGTGACGTCATTTTCAGATGACCATTATCAAGGTTTATTTCGCAAGTTGACGTATACAACGGGTATCTACTTACTGTGTAAAAATTCCGGTAAGTCTGACTGCAAGTTTTACCAGTTAAAACTCTTAAAGAGTCATTTTCGGGACTCTGTGTCGCATAGGGTCACAGCATTATGCTGAGTGATGGCCGTTTTGCGTGGATGTGACGCATTTTTTCCCACACCTTATTTTTTATTTCTGTATGTTTCTGGGCTTTCTGTGCATCATGTTTGCCGCAAATAAACGTATTTTCTTTCTTTCTTTTCCAAAATAAGACTTGCTATTTCATAACTTGGTTTCGTATGGACGTAAAGAATAGCACAATTCCATTTATTCCCGTGGATGTCGTAGGCGGCTAAGGGACTTACAAAAGAATGGGCAGCAGTGTTCTTTATGCATTTTACTACCATATTGTGATCGCCAACCCGCCTGTCAAGCGTGGCGATTATGGCAAACCCCCCCAAACTGGGGGAGGTCTTTGTCCAGCAGTGGACGTTTATCGGCTGAAATGTTGATGATGATGGTGACTTGACATCGTTTGGCTACTTGAGTTCGATTCCCAGATTGAGTAGTGTTACTGGGTTTGTCCATCAGGAATTTCTTAGTAGCAGCTTGCCGTTTGGATTTGTGGCCGGTCGATGATAATAGGGTAGCCCTCAATTATATGAACCTTAACCCTTATTTCGACGGAGTTTTTAAAATGCTAATTTTAAAAATTTATGATAAAAATTGGGTTTCTGCGACATGTTCGACTCTCGTACAGCAACAGATTTATCAAAAGTACTTGTCCGTCCTACCGGACAAATTCGAAATAAGGGTTAAGGCGAAAGGGCTTGAGAAGCCTGCGCGTGGTTTTTTGCAATTTGTAGGTCAGGCAGGTCGTGTGATTGTTCGAAAGAGATACCGTGGCCCCAGCACATGCGCAACTAAAGGAACACGGGTGGGTTTTAGTCAGTAAAAGTCTGACACGTCCTCCCGCTCCGCCCAGAGCGGGAGAAGTCATTTGATGATTTCTCATCCAAAAAAAAAGGCTGTATGTTGAACAAAATATGATTCGCGTCCGTATATATTTACAGATAATTTAAATAATTAAAATCATCAACATAACCCACTAATTTTAAATAATCACATTGTATGACTATTTCATGAAAAGTCATAATTTGGTCATACAGCCTGATATTGACCCGCAAATTTTGATTTTTGCACCCTTCTTAAGTAGGTAAATATTACTGTCGAAATTTCGGTGTATTTTAGGAACACCTCTGCAGGTAGTGTGTGTATACCATGTAATGATAAGTTACTCAATAGTCTTCCAAATAGTCAATTAAAGTCAACTTCACCATCCCACAAAAATAAAAAAAAACAAATGACGCTCTTATTTAAAAACCAACACCAAAAACACGCAGCACAATTTTTGAACAAACAGCAAATATCCCAGCTTACAGAAACGATATCGCTAAGACTAGCAGTCTGGTCTACAGAATTATTTACCTAAGCTTTTGAGACAGTCCAAGAGGCAACAATCTTTGGAACCACGAGCCACGAACCACGATCGCCAATTTATCATTGCATCTTTGAACTTCGAAGCTGGCGGGATATTCTTAAAATTTCTGCGATTTCAATTCGTCTTATTCTGCAATTTTTGTTTGTTCCTTTTAAGTGTAATTTCGTGTTCGTTTTGATGTGAGACAAGATATTGGAAAAGGGGGTTTTGAAGCTTTAAATGTGATTTTGTTTTAAGTGAGTTGTGTAAGAGGTAGGTACTCTTCTTACTGCAAAGCTAGTGGAAAGTTATTAGCAATGTCGTTAATTGAATTGGTGGACTTGTTCAAATACTAAGTACCTACTTATGTCCGTACGTTTTAGTCAAAACGGTAAGCTTCATTGTACTACCTTTTTCAGGGTTTTTTTCGATGAAGAAATAGAACACCACATTATTTTCCTTTTAATTCATCTATACTATATACTATTATACCATATACTATAATAAAGCTGAAGAGTTTGTTTGTTTGGTTGAACGCGCTAATCTCAGAAACGAATAGTCCGAATTGAAAAATTCTTTTTGTGCTAAGTAGTCCATTTATCGAGAAAGGTTATAGACTATATAACATCACGCTACAGTTAAAATGAGCGGAGCAGCAAACGAAAAACGAACGAAAACTGGCAGGCAATTCGATGCAACGGGAAGGGAAGTGAAAATTTGACGCGGACGAAGTCGCGGGCAGAAATTAGTACATTATACATCTGTAAAGTTTTTTCTACCTTAGCACAAACTTGACGTTTTTTGTGGGGAATATCATCTCACAGGTCAACCTATGAGGTAGTAGGCTGCCTAACCGGACTTGCCTGTTACCTTAATAAATTAAGACTTCTGGCTAGGGCTTCAAAATTTTAAACTAGAGTGACAACTTGCTAAGGGAACTCCCTGTGGGGTACTGACCTCGACAAACTTGACTTTATCGCGACACTGTTTAACACGTTGACGGACAGTATTCCCTTACTAGTTAATCGTTTTGAGACACTACAAAATTTCATTTTAATTGACGTTTTTTTTAATGTCACGATAAGACAATAAAAGATTATAACTCTATCTGTGGCGTCACTAAGAATGCACTTTCCTTTTTTTTGTATTTAAATATAACGCCGCAAGGCGTACTGATTGTATGCAAGTCAAAAGGTTGTTGTCGATAAGCGTACTATCGTATTATTTTATCCAGAGAGAACATCGAGAAGCGTTCTGTCCGTCAACGTGTTAAGACACCATCGTCTATTCCCATTCATATTTCCCTAAGCTAATTTCAACTACCCCAATCTCCTACTACGTCAGGTAAAAATAATTCTCCGAAAAAATATCCGCCAGAAATATTTATAAACCAGCTATAAATATAAAAGGGAGACCAAAAATAAATGCTATCCTTGATTTGAGGATACACCCCGCTCGACTGGGCTTCGTCCGAAACTCCGAGCGTTCGATTGAAAACGTGCCTCTCTCACAATGCCACGATTTGCTGTCCACTATATGTATATAGACATTTGTTATGTATTACCATCATGCGGTGCATTTTAATGCTGTCTATAAAAAAAGTATTGATAAAAAATGGTTGCTTTTATTCAATTATGGCATCCTTTTATACGTACCCAACTTACCTCGTTTTTCAGTTACATAACTGTTACTGTTCTGTATGACTTTAGGTATCAAGAATAAGGTTTTTTAAAATATATTCATAAGTTGTGGTCACTTGACGCTTACGAAATATTTATACAATTATATGTATTAGAACATTTGCAGTGGTATCTCGTTACTTTTTAACACGCTTTGATTAGCTTCACCTGTGTTTGTATGTTTGTAACCGACTTCTTTGGACTCAACCTTGACCCACTTCTAACAGTCAGATTTCATTTAAACTTTGTAGACTTATCGATGACCGATGACAATACAATAATTTTATAAATTTGTGCCATTATCCTTGCCAGGGTTACCAGGATGGCAAAAAAAACTGTCTTCGAAAACTACGCTGACATACGTCACAAAATTCGAAACACCCTAAAGAATTGAAATAAATAATAGTTAAAAAAAAAACACGCTTCCATAGAAAACCAAACTAAAAAGTAGAAAATAATGGAAAAAAGCGTGGGGTGCTCGATATCAATTAAAAAATACCTGAAAGCTTTAAAAAAAGATTTTCTATGGAAGCGTGATTTTTAGTTTTTTTTTTAACTATTATTTTCAATCATAAACTTAACCAACGAAACCTTTTAAGGAAAAATGTATTCATTAAATTGTTCTTTTGTTTCTATTTTTCAAATTAATTACTTCCATCCAAATAAATAAAAATGTTTGTCTTACTGGGGAAGAGATTGGACCCCTTAAAATAGAGTCCAAGAAATTAGAAAAAATCTAGCCTCTAAGGCTCCTTTGTAATCTATTACTAATTTTATAATGTACCGTGGTTTATCTGAATGAGACTGAATAAAGGTATTCTTTTTTTACGCACTCATTAAAAGTTGAAAACATAATTATATTGGTACATAAACGAATGAATTGCCCTTATAAAGAAACTTTCTGAATTCCATCATTCCACTTGTATTTCCTACTTTACTCTCCCATAACTCCCAATTACCATTTCAATCAAGTCTTTCCAACGTAACCTATATTTAGCAAATAGGTAATGAACTATTTCGCCGACTTACAGGGGTGTAATCAAATGCTGGAGAACGGAACTGGGGACCCAACGCGATTAGCAGACGAGACCAGAAAGTTAATACTGTTAATAGCTAAGCGAATTGCAAGGAGGAAATTGCGTCCCACTTGGAATAGAATTTGGTTGATTGGGCACTGGGTTAGAGGTCCTGCAGAGGTATATATTTTTCTTAGTGAAGGAATTAAGGCTAATATGCCATAACGTAGGAAATTATGACGTCTTATTGGTGATTGATGTTCTTCCGAAAGGTTAGGGGAAGTACTCGCGAGTAAACGAAGGAAAAGGAGTATGCAAGGATGTATAAAAACCGGCCAAGTGCGAGTTGGACTCGCGCACCGATGGTTCCGTACAAACTTGCATGTATTCACGGTTTATGCATAAGGTTTATGTTTATGAAATTAAATGTTTTTTTTTTTAATTTTTATATTTGAGTTGACTGAATGAAAGGGAAATTGAGGTTTACGATTTATGACGTATTAAAAAAAAACGACTTACTAGATCTCGTTCAAACCAATTTTCGGTGGAAGTTTACATCATATATTTTTTTTAGTTTTATCATTCCCTCATTTTAGAAGTTACGGGGGGGGGGGACACACATTTTACCACTTTGGAAGTGTCTCTCGCGCAAACTATTCAGTTTAGAAAAAAATCATATTAGAAACCTCAATGTCATTTTGAAGACCTATCCATAGATGTACACACGTATGGGTTTGATGTTTTTTTTTTTTTGAGTTTCACTTCTATGTATGGGGAACCCCAAATATTATTGTTTTTTTTCTTTTTTTGTGTGAAAATCTTAATGCGGTTTACAGAACACATCTACTTACCAAGTTTCAACAGCATAGCTCTTATAGTTTCGGAAAAAAGTGGCTGTGACATACTCGGACAGACAGACAGACAGACATGACGTCTCTATAAGGGTTCCATTTTTTTGCCATTTGGCAACGGAACCCTAAAAAGGAGTATGCAGGTTGCGTTCTGTAGTTTCTGCCTAACCCTATGGGAGGAAGGCATGGGTTTATGTATGTTTGTGTTTGTAAACGCTGATGATTCGATTAAATTATGATTTTATTTTTATAAGTAGGTTTGTGCAATCACTGTTTTGCGTCAATCATATTTTAAAAGTGAAAGTCGGAATTTCCTGACTTTTCTGAGAAGGAAGGCCGAAACAAACAATCTCTTTTAAAGTCTAGTATAATCTTGGTAAGATCATGCAGATTGATGTCTGAAATGGTCTTTTGAGGAAAAACTTTACGGAGAAACCTTTTGGAGCCAATTTTGACACCATTATAAGCAAAAATTTATTTAACAATAGCTTTTGCCCGCGGTTTCTCCCGTGTGGATGTCGAAAATTATCGCAAGAGGACGTACGACCGCGGTTAATGTATTAAGAATGCATTAATCCAGGTTATATAGGTAATCACCCGCGACTTCATCCGCGTGGTATTTTTAACAAAAAAATTTCTTTTTTTTTGTCATGAGTTTTTTTTTTCTAAAATAAATGTAGCCTAAGTTACTCCTTGTTACATCAGCTATCTGCCAGTGAAAGTCCCGTCAAAATCGGTTCAGCCATTTCAGAGATTAACCGGAACAAACAGACAGAGAGTCAAAAATTGTAAAAAAAAAAATGTTATGGCATATGAACCGTGTATACATCCATATACACTGAGTAAAAAGCGGTTATTTTAATATTACAAACAGACACTCCAATTTTATTTATTTGTCTAGATTTCTAGATAAAATTACAGACATACAATTTGGTTTATCCACACTATTCATCCACACTAATATTAATATATTTTAATATAATATTATAAATGCAAAAGTAACTCTGTCTGTCTGTCTGTTTGTCTCGGTACTACGTCCTCTGGCGTTAATTTCCGACATCCACGCGGGCGAAGCCGCGGGCAAAAGCTAGTTTACTATTAAACTCTTTAGATTGACTAGAACCCCAAATTTCATAAATACAAAGGGTTTCTCAATTCTTTTGTCAGCGAAGTTGACAACCACACATTCTTAACCACACTTCTTGAACTTGGCTCCCATTTTCACATTTACGTTTTTGATGTGATCATCTACCTATTACACATTCTATCCATCGTTTCATCGTTTCGTTTCATCTGGTCTATTTATTGCAAACGCTTTCAACTTCCCCAGACAGGCACTTCACATTGAGTGTTTATTATAAACATTTTTGTGGGTGGGAAATCATGAAATGACGTCTCCCACTCTGGGTGGAGCGGAACTGTGTCAGACTTTTACTGACTAAAACCCAGCCGTATTCCTTCAGTTGCTTATGCCAGGGCCACGGTAACTCTTTTGAACAATTACGGTGACCCTGGCAGGCTACGGTTCCAGCAGACCTCTTCAATTTTGCTGACATCTCTTTGAGGCAAAGAGAAAAATTAATATAATTTCGGAAGTCAGAGGCAAAACCGAATAACACCTAAATCTAACAAGTGAACTTAAGCAGTATTGTGTCACTTTTATTTGTGTTGTCCTCGATCAGAGCGGAACTGAACATGCATGTGTCGGCGATAAGAATTCTATCGATACAAGAAAGTGAGGTGAATCAAATTGATACATTTATCGATTTGAAATGTTTATATAAAATAATATCAGTAAGTATATATTTATGTATGTTTTTTAAAGTACGTTTAAGGTAACTCAAATTTTCGTAAGTTCTCTAAAATTTTTGCATATCTGTGCCAGGTTTGATGTTGATTGAAAGATGATTCACCATCTACTTTAATGATATTGTAGTACTAGTAATTACTGTCCATACAAATAATGTCTGGATGGGAGCAGCCCAGGACCTTCACTGCACCACGGTCTCAATGCCCGCGCCGCACCAGGTCAGGCTAGCAGGCCGTGGGAACCGCCGCATCAGGACTATGACAGCCCATCGCTGCCCGTCACATCCGCAAGGAGTCAGGAAATTCAAAGGCTCGGCGTGGCGCGGCGAAGGGGTTCCTATTGCAGCCTATACGGCTTTCACAAGCATGTTTATTTTTGCTTTGTTTATATAGGAATGTTTATAAAAAGCTGGCCCATCTGTCAACGGGCCTTGGGACAGCAGCATTAACAATGCTTGATGTAAGTCCAGAATTTGATAACATTCAGTGACTATGCATTGATGCTGATGACGGTCAGGTATTTAGATTCTGTAAAGCCTTTCTTCATAGAATCAAAATTCCCGAGCAATTTCTCCAGTTTAAAACATATTTTTTCATAAATAGATGGTTTTTCCACTTGTATGTGTGGGTATGTGATAAGTAAATCATGCCTACTGATCGCCTCTTCTAATTGGAATTCCCAAAATTCATTTTAAGGCGCGGACTGACTACGATTTTAAATGCTACAACTACATGCTACAGCTCCAACAAATAAGGTTGAAAATTGAATAAATATTTGGATTGACGATGTGACTAAGCTGCGAATTGGCATTTATTTTACGGTTTTATTTAGATTATTCGGACTACACACATTAAATTAAATAATTGTCCGGTTAAAGTTTTAAAGTAATGTTTATTCTATTGAACTCTTTAAAAAAAAAATGTTGTTATCGCTGAAAATACAGAGATGTTCGACGTCAAAGTTTTTTTTGTGAAACAATTTTTATTGGGAATATCAAACAATTTTTCACTATTCCATTCGGTTAGAATTTTTCTTTAAACCCTTCTCTGTCCACTGTATTTTTTGTGTCGTATATTTTCATTGCGTTACGTCATACTCGATTGTCAAAGACACCAGTGTTTTGTGAATATTGAGGTAACACCGCGCCTTAACTGTCACTGCCATAAAATTAAATTGGCTGGGGTATACCTAATTTGTCTTCTTTTCCTTTAAGAGCGGCCAACCCGTCATAACTCTTATCAAACGAACTTCCATCTCTCGTACGTGATTATGGCGTGATAACAAATTTTCCTGCAGATATTATGAACACACGAGTATCTTGTGGTTTAAATCTAGGTTTCTACGTAATAAAGAAATACAAGAAGCGACTAAGGAACTTACTAGAGAATAGGTTGTAGCATTCTTTTTATATTTGACTACCGTACTACGATCGCCAACCCGCCTGTCAAGCGTGGCGATTATGGCAAACCTAGAGAGATTGGGGGAGGCCTATATCCAGCAGTGGATGTCTCATGGCTGAAATAATGACGATGATGATGATGAAAGATTTTTGTTTTTCAGAAACAAATTCAGTAAACAGCCATCCTTCCAAGACTCTAGATTATTTTCACATATTTAATCCGAACTTTGGCCTTTTAAAATGTTCTAATTTATTGAAAAAGTAACAAAATCTTTAAACCTAGAGCTGGCACATATAGTGGAGATTTGGTATGGCAATTTTGTTTTCCAATAACTTCAAAAAAGCCTTTTTCCTGGAACATGTTTTTTAAATCTCTGCACGCCAATTTCAGTAGGATGATATCGCGTTCTCACTCGATTGTATTGCGCTGGATGAAACAACAACCCTGCCAGTCATGCTCGCGTTGACGATAGATGGACCGGGAAGGGCCCTCTTAAGTCTGGTTACTGTTGAGCTTGAAACATCGATGCCTTTACCCCAATCAGGGTGCTTACTCTCGAATATAATTCCAATAGTTCGACATTGGAATTGTCAGTCAAACGTCAGTGATTGGCTGGACTCACTGAGTCTAGCCAATCCCTGACGTTTAACTCAACCAACTGACGTTTGACCAATGTCGATCTATTGGAATTATATTCGAGAGTAAGCACCCAGGACGGATCGTGTGAAAGATTAAATGAATTGGAAGGTAGTGAACTCTTAGGTGACGGCTGATAGACAGATGAAAAAATTTAGTCCAACCTCGTATACGTCGTATTCAGAGACACAAAAATAAAATTTAGTTATCAGGTTCTTTTTGTTCACAGTTTTTAAATGAGCAACGACTAAACCGTTTTTGAAAAAGCTGAAATCTTTCAACAAATTAGTTTCCATATGGAAACAACTATATTGAAAGAGTTCAACTCTTTTGTATTGTTGCTATACTTGACTCGTCATGCGGTTAGATGCATTGCAAGACTACATCTTGATGCATTAGCATTAAGGCTCGTGCAGACCAGCGCGTCGCGAGCTGTCGCGCCGCGACACGGTCGCTCCACGTCGAGCAGCGCGACAATATAAGGTACATTTTCTGTGGCGTCATTTTGCAGCCGTTATGGTGTCGTCGCGGCCGCGACTGTGGTCGCGAATTTGCCGCGACGCCATATAAAATGAACTACAAGCTGTCGCGCTGCTCGTCGCGCGTAACGAGTGGTCGCGCCAGTGTGAAAGGTGTTGCGTCGCGATAAGTCGTAGAATCACTTCCACGACACGTCGCGCGGTAAGTCGCACCTGTTTGTAAGATCCATTGCCCTGATCCCACTATACACAGAGGCTGGCATAGATGCATAAACTGTTACCCATTCATTACAGGCTAGAATTATTTCGTCGAATATTTAAAAATAAATTAGCTGTTCCATAGATCTTGCGCACGCAGATGCGAGTCAAAAATAGCAAAAACACAATCAATATAGTAGTTTCCATCGTAATATTAATTGGTTATTCATATAAAAAACTGTGAACAGAAAAGAACCTGACTACAATTTTTTTTTTGCGTCTTTTGCCTCCGCGGGTACAATTATATATTATTTTTAAGACACGGGTAAATCCGTGAGTCATGCCTGACTATCGGATCTTGAGAAATGTTCGTATCTATGTGTGTTATGTACTCGCGAACAAGTATATCCAGTTATGTGTGTAGAGATAGCAAGACTGTGTTAATGTATGGCTTGTATAGTTTTGAGTAAAGTTGATTAACACTTAAACGTTATGATTTTTTATATATCTTTATAGGCATTTGTTATTCCCGAAAAATAAAGAGGGTTTTATTATTCTAGTTATGTTTGACGAAGGACTTTAAAACATATAATGCAATATGGAAACATTTTCTTTTTGTTTCTTTTGACTTCGTGGGTAATTCAATAAATAATTACTTATAATTTTAACTACACCAATGATCTTATCTGGTGGTATATACAATAAGTAGTAAAGTGAAAGGGTAGGATGAAAAAAATAATGAATTTCGTTGGTTAATATAAGATATATATAGCCTTTTGAAAATTGAGATTTCCGAATTCCAAACTCTGAATCGATCAAAACTACTAGAAATAAAATAAACAATATTACCCTGAGAAAAATACCCGAAATCCAACAAAAATGGTCATGTCATGTCAGGGTAAAACTGGATCAACGTCATCATTTATCAGCTCGAATGACGTAAACAATAATAATACTATTACTAAAATGAATGGTCAATATTTTGCGATGCGAACGGTACAAGGAACAACAAAACTACGTATTCGTTAGTATTTAAACGAACGTACTTGACCTCCACGAGTCAGTATCTAAAGTCGACCATCACGATCTGGTCGCAACAATTTATTTTATTTATTTATTTAAAATACGAACAAAATATTTATTTAAATCAATTTATTTATTTAAAAGAACATTCTGTGTGATGACAGTGTTTTGTTTTTAATAAAAAAGTGTTAATTTATTTACAAAAAAAATGTGGAAAATTTGTGTGTTTTTTGTGTCTACTTTACTATGGAGTTCTGGACGTAAGTATCTGACTATTAGACTGAGAATTTACATGCGAATTTAGACCTTAAACTAGCATGGCAAAGGTTATATTAGCAAAGGTTATATTATTTTGTAGTTTAGACATAATGGTCTGATCAAACATTGTGCGTGCAACTAGAAATAAAGAAACTGATCAAGTCACGTTGTTTTAAAATATAAATCTTATTAAGATTAAGATCTAATATATTTCCTGGGTGATTATAAGATAGATTGATTACATTTAATTAAGTTTGATTATACGAAGCAAATTAGCTTAATTTAGTTTCTAAAGAATCAACTGTTCATATGAGGAAAATGAGGAAGTAAAATATGCCTCAAGCCGTCTTGTTTTTTTTTTTAATTTACGTAGTTTAAAAGAAACACGTTTCCAATGTAAGTTGTATTTTCTAGCAGCAGTAAGTTTTATGTTTTTAATATTTTTTGGAAAAAACTGGTTTGTAATATAGTAGTCCATAGTTGGTAGTTTTCTGAAGTAGGTAAATGCTTATTCTGTACATTAAAATTAACTTAGGACTTTATATATTTTGACTGGCCTGTTAGTCTAGTGGTTAGTGACCCTGACTGCTAAGACTGAGGTCGTGGGTTCGATTCCCACCCAGGACAAATCTTTGTGTGATGAGCACGATCAGTTGTTCTGTGTCTGGGTGTAATTTATCTATAATATTTATGTATTTAGACATAAGTATGTTTATCAGTTGTCTGGTTGCCATAGTTCAGGCTCTGCCTAGTTTGGGATCAGATAACAGTGTGTTGGTTGTCTTAAGATATTTATTTATTAATAGCATTCTTCTGGTCAAATACTACTATAATACACTCCTCTTTGTTGATTAAATTTTTCGTCGGTTATTAAAAACAGAAGTATTTGCTGTTCCATACATTTTGAATGCGTAGGTAGGTATTGTCATAGTCTATGAAAAATTTCGCTCCATGTTTTCAAATAGCACCATCCCATTTCTCGTGGGTGTCGTAAGAGGCGACTAAGGGACTTACTAGAGAATGGGCAGCAGCGTTCTCTATGCATTTTACCGCCATACTGCAATAGGCAACCCGCAGGGGATCTTCGACTGAAATTATGATGATGATGATGAAAAATTTCTACGCTAGGGGGTATAGAATCTGCCAGGGTCGCGAGATTATCGAAAGAGATACTGTGACCCTGGCACATGGGCAACTGAAGGAACACGGGTAGGTTTTAGTCAGTAAAAGTCTGACATGCCCTCCCGCTCCGCCCAGAGCGGGAGAAGTCATTTGATGATTTCCTATCCAAAAAAAGGGGGTATAGAATCAAGTGTTGAATTAATGGTTACAGTTTACGCGACGATATTCCTGCCTTTTTATTTACAATAATAATTTGATTGTTATTATTCCCAGTATATATTTTTCTATTGAATTTACCTCATTCCTATTATTATTATTCAGAAATCCTTGCACTGTTGGATCACGTCCCGAATCAAATTCAATACCAGGCATCCTTATTGTTATGCTTAGATGGTAGGTAGATTGACTTGACTGTGGGAATACAAATGAAAGTACCTACTTTGTGTTGAAAATCTTGTTTCGCACGACCACAATACAATTTAAACCGGTACCTAGGTAGATAGATACCTACTCATAGTTAAAATAGGTAGGTGCATTATGCACTTTGGAAGATCTAAGCTGTAACACAGATTCACTCGAAACGCAACTTTATTTTACCAGACTCTGGCGAAGCAAAAAGGAGGTTTATGATGATATACTAGCTAACCCGACAGTCGTTGTCCTGTCTCTTTGATGATATTTGAGCACGCATTCTGTCAATTCTATGTCAAATGTCATAATGTTACATTAAAAAAGTTTACATTGTCCTATTATATGGTTGTTAAGTATTCTTAAATAAGTGTTCTTAAATTTTCTAATTTGCCGCGAATTTTTTTAATTTTTTTCTTTCATAAGAACCTTCTCCTGACAATTACAAACACAAAAACAAAAAAAAAAGTAAAATCGGTCCAGCCGTTCACGCGTGATGGCGTGACCAAGGGAAATAGGGATTCATTTTTATATATATATAGATATGTATTTACAGAAGCCAGCACAAAAAGCTACTACAATCTGTCAAATTTCTGTAATAGGTTTGCAACATTATCGCTAAAGTATTAGCTTCAAGATTGATTGGGATAATTTGACAGTTATGGGTAGCATGATGTGCTGGCGTCTGTACATACTATTGAATGTCAAATATTACTCGTGCATTCTCTGTGCCTTGCAGTAGGAGAATAATAGGATACTATTATTATGATTGTGTATCTATACTTAGTCGATCAATCAGTTTAAGCTTTGCCACAGTCGAACCGTGGATGGGTGACCATTTTTACATACCGAAATCCCTTCGTGTCTCGGAAAGCACGTCAAGGCTTTGGTCCTGTCAGGGTAGCGAGATTGGTCGAAAGAGATACCGTGACCCTGGCAGATGGGCAACTGAAGAAACACGGGTGGGTTTTAGTCAGTAAAAGTCTGACACGCTCTCCCGCTCCGCCCAGAGCGGGAGAAGTCATTTGATGATTTACCATCCAAAAAAAAAGAAAAAAAAAGCCTATGGTCCCGGTTGTTAATCCAGGATCTTTGACAGTCATTACGGGTCAACAGAAGCCAGAAAGTCTGACAAACAATCTATCCAAGGGGTATCGTATTACCCAGTAACTTAAAATACTGGTAATTCAGCTACATGTGGTTAGACTGGAAAACGACCTCAAGCATCATTCACCTACCCATATCCCAGTTTATTTCGGTGCAATATGTTTTTTTCTTCCACACTTCTGTATTCGTTGTCATCTCGGTTGTCACCCCCTTTCTATTTATATCATCTTTCACAAGGCTAGGAAGATTGGTTGAAGACAGAGAAAATATCTTTGAAGTACATTTCATACCATTACCAGTTTGTTTTATACGTCAATAACCTGTACAAGTATTCAACTTCTCTGCTATTTTTTTGCCTTCGTGCGGGTACGTACTGTGCTGAACCAGTCTGTGGTCAATTATTGCATTTTTTTATACTGTTGAAACTTGTTTTGTGTGAAGCCCATGGATAATCATATTTAATGATTATTAGTTTGCTTACAACATTTTGAAAACATGGATTTTATAGCTGGTTTATTACTTTATAAAATTTTCCATAATCTTCTAGTCTAGGTAAATAAGGTTTTTACATCTTTCTTGGCATAAAAAAGTGTGTCCATATAGTATGAAGCCCTGACTCCTGCGCTAGGTAAAAACGCCTGTGTTAAAGGAGCCAGTGTCTTCTCCCAATCATTATGGGTTTTATGATTTAGATAATTTAGAAATGTATTTTTGCAGTAATACGTTATGGATTTTGTTTCACATTCACTTCTGATTAAAGGCATATTTATATCGTCTTCATGTCCTGCAATCAAAGATTTGAAGACATGTGACATCTGTTAACCAGCACTGGGCCCGCGTGGTGGATTACGGCCCACTCCCTCTCACAGAGAGAAGGCCTGTGTCCCAGCAGTTGGAACACTATAGGCTGATGTAAAAAATTGAGATTGTGATCCGTGGAACAAAACCGAAATATCATTCGTTCCGGTTGTTCATTAGTGTATCCGTTTTGATTCAACGTTTGATTCTTATCAACTCGTTTTAAAAGGGAAAATTATTATTACTTTGACTAGAAGAAAGAAAGAAGAAAAAGAAAAAATGTTTATTCTGCACAAACAAAACGCACATCTATACGAATAAATAATTACAAGATAAAAAATAAAAAAAAAAGATACATATAATGCAACGTAGCCAAAAGCCCCGTATTCAAGTCAATAAAACATTAACAAATTAGCAATATTGACATTGCTTGTGATACTACTAGCAGACACCTAATTAGATCTTTGGCAAAGTTAAACTCTTCTACCATTTAACTCTCAAAGATTATTACAACCAAAAAATTTTGGAATAGTTATATAACATTTTCCTTTCTTTTGGGGTTCGACCATTCGGGTATTTTTTACTGAGAAACCCTGCTAAGCAAAAGTTGACACGGAAAACCCAAGTTCTAACTACGTTGTTATAAACATAGATTTTAAGTGCACGTGTTTACTAGCTTATACCTACTATGACACCAGATAAAGATGATAAATAACATATTTCAGAATTATAAATGCATATAATGCAAGCTATTTTGCTATTTATATAATGAATTATAGGTTTGCAAAGGAATTGGCGCCTGCAATTTGTGAAATGTAATAATACATAGGTATTGTAGTATTGTAACACGAGTATAATTTTAATGACACTATTGACGTGTAAAAGTGTTGTATAAACCTACTTGCAAAAATAAAGTCATTTATCATATTTTGTCAATGAAGTAGGTGGTGGAGGTATTGGTAAAAATGTTGAGGATAAATATTATAATGATTATACCTAACAAGCAATCTGCCCCGGCTTTGAATGGGAGTACAGTGTATATAATGGAGGTCGTATAGTTATAGAATGTCTCCTAGCGGCGTGGACGGCAACGGGGCATGCCAGCCGGCTAAGTTAAACGCACAACGTATTTAAATGATTCTGTTTAAAGTAGGTTCGCAAATAACCCATTATTTTTTACGTGATGGTCTGATTTTCCTTGCTATGTTCAACCTTCTTTTTGGGTGGAAAACTATCAAATGACGTCTCTCGCTCTGGGTGGAGCGAAAAGGTGTATCAGACTTTTACTGACTAAAACTTCACCCATGTACGTGTAGACAAAAGGACACGATATTAAGTGTCGAATTGTTTGTGGAAGAGTACCACATTTACACTCCATGGTGGAGTGTTCAACACAATGTTAATTGTTAAAGAATAAATAAATGAAATGAGTCATCTGGAGGCAAAGGTCCTCGCGCATAAATATGTGGGAGTGGCGCGAGGAGGCGAAATGCCGGGGCGAAACTCCACTGCCGTGACAAATAGCGGCACGGTGGACAGAGTTTCAATGTGATCTCATGGCGACATGGCGGGTACGATTGTCGCAACCCAGTTCTGGGCACGCAACAATTGTGGCGGTCCCCTCTTTGAGGAGTGGATATAGAGGCGCCACGGTGTCCTCACTTTCCGCCTAGCGCAGGTCCTCACCGGGCATGGGTGCTTTGGGGGTTTCTGTTCAGGATAAAGCGGAAGAAAACGCCCGGATGTTTCTATTGCGTGGATCGTCTGGACACGGTGGAGGTGTGCCATGCCTGGGCGGAGCACCGTTGTGTCCTCTTGGAGGCGATCAGCAGCGGCGGCGGCAGCGATCGCGTTCGACCCTGGTGCAAGCCATGGTACGGAGCGAGAGGGCATGGAAAGCCGTCACCTCCTTCTGCGAAGCAGTAATGCTCACGAAGGAGGAGGCGAGGTGCGTGAGGGAGAGGCAGTCTGTGGGCCCTCACGCCCTTAGCCGCCGTAGGAGGAGACGCCCCGGGCGTCGGAAGTCCATTCCAGACTCCCGGCCACCGTAAGCGCGAGCTTGCGGGCGGCGAGCAATGGGTAGCTCGCTGCCCGGTAAGGACCAGGCTCGGGTCGACAGCGCGTTGTCCACGCGTGCCTCAAAGAGATGACAGCAATACTGAAGGTGTCTGCTAGGACCGATGCCTGCCAGGGTCACGATATCTATTCGAAAAAGTCACCGTGGCCTGGCATATAGGCAACTGAAGGAACGTGGGTGGGTTTTCGTCAGTAGAAGTCTGACACGCCCTTCGGCTGCATCCTAGAGCGGGAGACGTCATTTGGTTATTCCCCATACACCAAAAAAAAAAAAAAATGATGGAGTCTGTGAATCTCCACCAGGTTTTCCTTGCTTCGGCTAACCTGAGCTCAGATTTCAGTTAAAGACTTCTGTGGGTCGGACCAACCTGTGTTAATTCTTCTAGATTTTGCCCTTGAGCCAGCCTAGAGGCCTAGAGGTCGTAATCAGAAGGAATTAAGACGAATCGCAAATGTGCTCCAGAACAGAACAAGTTATAATTAAATCAATAGAATGAATATCCTAATGATTTAAACTTGAACAGTAAATGATAAAGACGTAACCGTATTTAGATAAAATATTCATAACAAACACATTTCCTTATGACTGCATGATACAAAGGTTATCTGCTTAGTTGAAATTACGAAATGTGAGACAAATTATTAACAAACCAATCTGTTTTTAATAACAAAATCGTCTTTTTATTTATCATCATCTGCCTAGCTTTTTCCCAACTATATTAGAGTCAGCTTCCAGTCTAACCAGCACAGCTGAGTACCAGTATTTTACATGGAGCGACTGCCTATCTGACCTCCACAACCCAGTTACTGGGTAATACGATACCCCTTGGTAAGACTGGTTCTCAGACTTTCGACGATACCCCTTGGTAAGACTGGTTCTCAGACTTTCGGGCTTTTGACGACCCGTAACGACAGTCTAAGATCTACGAAAGATAGCCGGGACCAACGGATTAACTTGCTTTCCCAGGCACGGAAAGGTCTTGGAATGTAAAGATGGTCACCCATCCACAGACCATCCGCGGCAAGCGTAGCTTAACCTGAACAATCGACACGTGCGGCTGTTATTACTTAGCACGACATTATCTTATTAATATTTTGCTAGTTCGGCAGAATCATAAATAAATAATAGTTTAAAAAAAACTAAAAAACACGCTTCCATTGAAAACCAAACTAAAAAGTACAAAATAATGGAAAAAAAGCGTGGGGTGCTTTTTAAGGTATTTTTTAAATGATATCAGGCACCCCACGCTTTTTTCCATTATTTTGTACTTTTTAGTTTGGTTTTCAATGGAAGCGTGTTTTTTAGTTTTTTTTAAACTATTATTTATTTTCTATTTTTTAGGGTATTTCGAATTTTGAGACGTATGTCAGCGTAGTTTGTGACAGTTTTTTTGCTGTCCTGGTAACCCTGGCAAGGATAATGGCACAAATTTATGAAATTATTGCATTGTCATCGGTCCTTGACAGGTGTGCAAAGTTTGAATGAAATCTGGTCGTTTAAAGTGGGTCAAAATCGCGCTATAAGGAGTCGGTTACAAACAAACATACAAATATACAAACATACAAATATACAAACATACAAGTGAAGCTAATATAAAGCGTGTAAAAACTGCCTACTGTAACGATATTACCCATCTTCGAAATAGCAAGGTTTTTTCTGCAATTTTCTATCTGACTACTTTTACGTTTGATTTTGCCGGCGGCAGTATCCTGTCAAACGGTTTGAAAAAAGATGGACGCAATAAAAAATTTTCGACGTCCCCTTTTCCCGGAGCGCTTAAAAACTCACATACAATTTGGTGGTAGAGGTTATTTTTAAAGACAAAAAGACAATTGGCAAGCTGATTCCATTCCGTATATTAGGATGCCAGTTACTTTTTGTAGGTTAGTTAGGGTTTACATAGGCTATGTTAATTTAAATTCACTAATATTTTCTGTCCAACTCCCGAATCGATTTCTATAAAACAGAAAAATATATACATAATTTGCAAAAATCATGGCATTCATGATTTTGAAACATGACCGCGAGAAGTTTTGATTTTCCATTTTAAATTTAATGTTTTGTTCAAATGTATATTTATATGAACATCTTCTACCTTCACAAACGCAAAACACTGCATCATTACTAAAACCTCAAAAACCTAATCAAAACCATATCTTTTTCCGACAGTCAGTCAATCAGAGAGCTGCACGACTCCCGTTGGAGTCCGAAGTACATGCGTCTCTCTATATGAATGCCCGCCTCTCCTGAACGCTTTTGAGCAGCGGCCACTTCCCAACAGTGTGGTCAGTCACTTGAGAAAAGCACAATGCGGCTTCGAAGGATATGTACCCAGAGTGTGCTGCGGGCCACTGCCGACTGGCCAGCAGGAGCAGCAAACGCAAAGGCCTACGGTAAGAGACAATTTTGATTTTTTTAAAGTGTCCATGGAGGTTTTGGCTTGTTTTTCTCCATTCATCATCATCATTTCAGCCGAACGAGGTCTTTTACACCGACTTAGGCCTCTCCCAATTTGATGAGGTTTACCATAATCGCCACGCTTGGCAGTCACTATGGTTGGCGATCGCAGTATGGTGGTAAAATGCATAGAGAACGCTGCGGCTCATTCTCTAGTAAGACATTTATTCGACATTTTTCTCTATTGGGAATCTATTTTGCTTTGGCATAGGCAACTAGCCTTATCTTTCTAACTGACCAGCTCAATGACTTAATTCTTAAGTACCTGAAATTGGTTGGATTCAAATAAATGCTTTGAGTTTGAGAGAATTCTTGATAGATTCTGAATGCCTGATTAGATAAATAGACCCCGATTTTTTTACCATGTTTACGTTCGTAACTCTGCAATTGATTTTGATATAAGCTGTTTTGATCGGTTGACCAAACTAATAAAAGCCAATCAAATCATGCGTTTAGAAAATGTTATTTATAAAACCTTTCCTTTTGGTTTTCTTGCCAATCTCTGCAACTGTCTGGTCTCCATTTACCAACGAATGTTTGGAAGTTATATCGTAAGTCTGTCTAATATTGGCTGACATTTGGCAAATAATTTAATTTAATGGGTCTTGTACTGCATATAATCAAACAGAAACAAATTCTTACAACAGAACAGAGAGCTGTGCTATTGGGTAGTTTGTTGCGCAACTTCTTCTCAAATAAAGAACTATGAAGTATTGAAGGGCGGTGTCTATGTAATTTTTCAGATAGTGCTGACTCTCAGCCTAGTTCGACTTGTCTAACCCACAAAAAATGTCAATCCATCACAATTACAGGAATATGCGTTAAAGAAAAACATGCGTAATGTAATAACCATGGACCGTTGACAGAAAACCTAATCAATATCCTCCACATTTCATCAGAAGGAAACAACGCCGAGATAATAAGTCAGGCGACCTTTACCTTAGAAGGCGTTCATAACTCTTGATCTTGTTGCTATGAGCTACGGAACCGGAATTTGAACTTTGACATATGATACATGCATACTTGAATACCTTTTAAACGTTCTTTACAACAAAGATAAGTAGAAAAGTAGCCAGCTGTAGACAAATAATTAACTTGACAATTGATAATAAAGGTTGTATTTGTCTTCTTCTTTTTTTTGTTTTCTACTAATTTTTGTACCTATTCAAAATCAAAATATTTTATTTCTCAAAACTTACATGGGCACTTACGAAGTATCAGAAGCCAGGTGCACCGTTCTAATTGGGTTGTTTCCTATGGAGCAAGTCGCAAGAAACTCCATGGTATTTTTTAAACTTGCTTGTGTAAATATGACGTATTTTTGATGATCCAAAGCTTTAGGAAAAAAAAACCAAATATAAAACTGGTTACGATTTGCTGTCTAACTGTTCGCAGGCCTCTATGGAAATGTCGAAATCCAATGTCATTTCTTAGCAAAAAAAAAAATATGATAAAGTTTTTTCCTCAAGGGAAATATTATCCTTTGACACGGAATGTGCAAACAGACCTAAGTTAGGTTATGCTTGCTTGCTTACAGAGCATCTATTTTTTCCAAAAAATTTACTAATTCCATAAAAAATCAACAGCAACGACCAACCCAGGCCCCGATCCAAGGCGGCAGTGGGTACTCCCAAGAAGACTCTGCTCCAGCACCAAGGAATCAGTGTGGTGTAGACACCAATGGAGACAGGGTTTACGGAGGAACCTTCACAGACTTGGATGAATTCCCCTGGATGGCACTGCTGGGATATAGGACTCGTGAGTACAATTTTTTTTTTTGTCTTTTTATCTGACTGCTTGACAACAAAAGAAGGTTATGTTTTCACGTATGTATGTAGGGCTAGTGTCCAAGTTATAATACCCACATGGGTCGATCGATCCGGTTAAACTACGCTTGCTGAGGTTGGACCGTGAATGGGAGACCATCTTTACATAGCAAGACCTCTCCGTGCCTCAGAAAGCACGATAAGTAGTTGGTCCCAGGTGTCATTTGTGGAACGACTTTCAAGTCGTCACGAGCTGTCAAAAGCCCGGAAGTCTGACAACCAGCTTAGCAAGTATCGTATTATCCAGTAACTTTGTGTGGTTCTGGAGGTGGTTAGCTTGAGGAGGTCAGTCAGGCAAGGTATCTTTTGAGTATGGATAGTCAGTCTGAGTCAGTTTGAGTAAGGATATTAGCCATGCATTAAAAAAAAAACATGAAGGTTATTTGATAAAAAAGACACCCACAGACATCTTCACATTCAAGATAAACATCAGTGCGCTCCTTATTTAAGTGCTCTTAAATTGACTGTGCAACGTATTGGCGCATACATATCAAGAACCTTTAGTTCAGAAAGTCAAACTCTCGATGGAACAAGTATTCCCAAAAGGGCCATTTAAGTAATTGATGCTGTCTCCTCGACGACCTCGTGCCGTTTCAACTTTTAAAAACCTGTTCAATACGTTTTATAAATTAATTGTTATTATGTAGTTGCTTGTAAGACTGTCAGAGATGATAATTCTCGAGAGCACCTGCTGAATATAATGATAGCAATTTGTATTCCATTAACATAGCATGGTAGTTGACCTTTAGCAACATAAAGGGTCAATGAGATACAAACTTTATTTGTTGGTGTACAAGATTTATTTTACAATCCAGTGCTATTTTTAATATTGCATCTATACATTCGGTGGTAGATTTAAAAAACCAGTTCTAGAATGTTCAAATATAGCAATAAATTGTACTGTATTCTTCCACCTTTTTCTTTTTGGCACTTAGTAGTTGGCTATATAGAATATATCTTTCATCTACCTATAAACAGACTATGCTTGTTATCATAATGACATTGACGACCTTGAAGTCGTTAATAGATAATTGAACACAATGAATGGTCATGAGCAAATGTCAACAGTAAAAGAAATAGGTTTTATCCATACTAAGATTATAAAGAAAAAAACCGGCCAAGTGCGAGTCGGACTCGCGCACCGAGGGTTCCGTACAAACCTGCAGGTATTCACGGTTTATGCATAAGGTTTATGTTTATGAAATTAAATGTTTTATTTTTTATATTCGAGTTGACTGAATGAAAGGTAAATTGTGGTTTACGATTTATGACGTATTAAAAAAAAACTACTTACTAGATCTCGTTCAAACTAATTTTCGGTGGAAGTTTACATGGTAATGTACATCATATATTTTTTTTAGTTTTATCATTCCCTTATTTTAGAAGTTACGGGGGGGGACACACATTTTACCACTTTGGAAGTGTCTCTCGCGCAAACTATTCGGCTTAGAAAAAAATGATATTAGAAACCTCAAAATCATTTTTGAAGACCTATCCATAAATATCCCACACGCATGGGTTTGATGAATTTTTTTTTTTTGAGTTTCAGTTCTATGTATGGGGAACCCCAAATATTATTGTTTTTTTTCTATTTTTGTTTAAAAATCTTAATGCGGTTTACAGAATACATCTACTTACCAAGTTTCAACAGCATAGCTCTTATAGTTTTTGGAAAAAAGTGGCTGTGACATACTCGGACAGACAGACAGTCAGACATGACGAATCTATAAGGGTTCCGTTTTTTGCCATTTGGCAACGGAACTCTAAAAATAGTTTGGCTGTAGGTTTGTATGTAGGGAGTAATCTCTAGAACTACCAGTTGAATTTCGAATATTTTTCATTTGATAGCCCATTTCTTGAGCAAGGTTATATCACGCTATGACACAAGGAAGCCGAGTAAATACATAGCTCAGTGACAACTCTAAAAAAAAGTAATATCACGAGCGGGCGATGCTATCCTATAGGAAATATTTTATGTTAAAACAAGAAATATCACGCAGACGAAGTCGCGGGCTTAAGCAAGTTATTACATAGATGGATACTGATGCCCACACTATTGAAAATCAAGGTGAAGCTATGCTTGTATTTTTAAACAGAATCTTATTAAGTTTTGATACAACAAACCCAATGTCATACACGACAAAGTTAAAATTCTATAGCTGCAAAAATAAATAGGACTTTTTTTATTACAAATGCTCACAAAATAAATTACTTAGAAAATATGACGATCAACAGTAGATGCAGTGATAAAAGGGACAAGTAAATAATTCAAAATTGTGTATTCAACTGTAGACTGTATTACCAACACATATCTTGTTACAATATTTTGATTTAAAAGTGTCCATGGAATTTGTTGTCCGTTCTTCTGTAGAAGAACTTACTACTCTTTTAAATGGGCAATTAGGTCTAAGTTTCTAACTAACCGACTCCTTTGATAATAATTCAACTAGTGCTTGTAACCGTGTGGTGCCGGACGTAAATAATGACACCACCCCATTTCTTCCCGTGGGTGTCGTAAAAGGCGACTAAGGGACTTACTAGAGAATGGGCAGCAGCGTTCCCTATGCATTTTACCACCATACTGCGATCGCCAACCCGCCTGCCAAGCGTGGCGATTATGGCAAAGCCCCCCAAATTGGGGGAGGCCTAAGTCCAGCAGTGGACGTCTTACGGCTGAAATGATGATGATGATGAAGTGCTTGTAAATGTTTTCATTTAAATAAATGCTTTGTGTTTGAACACGTGACTTTGTTTCTGTGCAGGCAAAGGAACGACAACATACCAGTGTGGTGGTGTTCTGATCAATCATCGTTACATCCTGACTGCTGGTCACTGCATCACAGGAGCCATTGAAAAGGAAGTGGGGAGTTTGTAAGTAGTTTTGTTTTGTTGTTTTGATTACTGGGTTGGGCAAAATGTTATAGGACTTTTTGCTTCTCGAATTTCTCATCAATTTTCAATCTCAAATTTAACGGTACGGATGTAAAGAGTAGCACTATCCCATTTCTTTCCGTGGATGTCGTAAAGGGCGACTAAGGGACTTACTAGACCTGCCAGGGTCGCGAGATTGTTCGAAAGAGACACCATGGCCCTGGCACATGGGCAACTGAAGGAACACGGGTGGGTTTTAATCAATAAAAGTTTGACACGCCCTCCCACTCCGCTCAAGAGCGGGAGACGGCATTTGACGTCGAAAAAAAAGGGACTTACTAGAGAAGGGGCAGCAGCGTTCTCTATGCATTTTACCACCATACTGTGATCGCCAAGCGTGGCGATTATATCAAACCAGCCAGTGTCCAGCAGTGGTCGTTTTTTTCTGAAATTATGATGATTAATTTCTCACTAACAACCTGGAGTCTGGGTTTGGGACCGACTGATCTCGCCTTTTATTAAATAACATTTCATAACTTGCGAAACTTGCCTCTGTAAATAAATAAAATAAATAAATATCTTAGGACAATCAACACACAGTTATCTGATCCCAAACTAGGCAGAGCCTGTACTATGGTAACCAGACAACTGATAAGCTAACTAACCAGACAGCTGATAAGCTAACTAGCTTTTGCCAGCGGCTTCGCCCGCGTGGAGGTCGGAAATTATCCCGCGGGAACATACTACTGGGATGAAAAGTACCTTATGTGTAATTCCAGGTTATAAACTATCTGTGTGCCAAATTTCATCTCAATCGGCTCAGTAGTTTTAGCGTGAAAGAGGAATAAACATCCATACATCCATACATCTATGCATCCATACATCCATACAAACAAACTTTCGCGTTTATAATATTAGTAGGAAGTAGGATATTTCTAAATACATACATATTATAGATAAATTACACCCAGACACAGAAAAAATGATTGTGCTCATCACACAAAGATTTGTCCTAGGTCCTGGGTGTCACCCAGGACAAATCCAATCCAATCTGGGGGTAAATACGCCCAGATTTACAGATGCAGAGATTGACAGAGGTGTTCCTCTGCCTGACCTTCTGTGGATTGTAGGCGTGTTGTTATGATGATATTTTATTACCATATATGATTGGTTGGTTCCCATTATATTGTCGGCTGACGCAAACAAAAATAAGCTAAAGTAATTTACGCTGATTTTATTATACCTACACGTAGAAAACCAGATGTATATAATTAAATGTTTGAGGAAAATCATAGAATTATCTGGTTTTTGTATATTTGCATGGGTGTTGAGGATATTTATAGTATCTAAGATCGTAACTTTTTAATATTACCAAGGATTTTAGAACAATCATTTACGAAAAATTCAAATTTTCTTATTTCAATGGCATTAAATGAACTTGGAGGATTTTACTGATGATTTTAATTCGGTAAAGCTATATTTATTACGGTCTTGAATCATATTTTATTGACCATAAAGCCTGACACAGACTTGCAAATTGTAAATAAAAACTTAAGAAAATTTATGGATTTCGTGAGGTTACCCTGGCGCTTCCCTCTTAAAGAGGACGTAGCTTTCGTATTATTTTCCAAGTCTACTGAAAATTGCCTCAATGGCACAGTGGTCCCGAACCCAACATCTGAGTATAAGTACCATGAGTGAGGTCATGGCTTCCATAAGGAGTTTTCCCAATAGCAGCCAGGAGTCAATTGATAGCAATTGGTTTGTCCCCTATTACATGGGACTTATACATAACTGAAGAAATGTGCCAAGGCTTCGGGGATAAAAAGGCGTTACGTTATAAAATGTTTACTGACATTAATCAATTTCGTTCTTATCCTTTTTAGAACAACAGCCCGCCTAGGGGAGTATGACACCCAGCAAGACATTGACTGCGTTGACGAAGTCTGTGCTGATCGTCCTCAGGAGATCCCGGTGGCGTCTGCCTACCCTCACCCAGGGTATTCCGATAAGAACAAGAACAGGAGAGACGATATCGGTATCGTGCGTTTGGCGCGCAGGGCTGCTTATACTTGTAAGTAATTAAGTAACATTTATTTCCACTAGACAGCTGGAAGCTAAGCTAGCAAGCTAGCATAGAAGCAGGGGTGGGTCAGTGGTATCGATCCTGACTTACGAGTTCTAAGTCGTGGGTTCGGACCCAGGCAGGCGCTTTAGTTAGTGTAAATAATTTCTTCACCACTGTTCTCAAAACGGTGAAGGAAAACATCGTGAGGAAAAAAACCAAAAAAAGAACTCGAAGTCTTAGAACCAAAAATTCGAAGACATGTGTCATCTACCAACCCGCACTGGGGTTGCGTGGTAGATTATGGCCCACACCCTCTCACCGAGGGGAGGCCTGTGTTCCAGCTGTGGGAACCATATATAGTCCTCCAGACCGAATTTCGGCCACGGCGGCCAATCTCAACGGAGACTAGCCATCGGCGCAGGAGATATTATAGTGCTCAAGTGTATGCGCAGACACAGGAGCACTCACTCTTCTAACCATATAGGCTGATTATGGTGAGGTTTTTCAAAGCCCTGCCATATTTAAGGTTGTGGTACAGACCATAAACTGAACAAGTTTCTCCGTGGTACCAATTCATTTTTGATTTAATACTTCCACTTGTAGTTTTAGTACAAATATTTTTTTTTCGGACTAACCTTTCGTGAACGTTGGTAATTATATATACACACATATTCACACACACACACACACACACACACACACACACACATATACATACAATCACCAGGCATTTTTTATTTTACTTGTTTTTCCCCTTTTTAATATTTTGTCTTATTTTGGTCTTTTGTTGTTTTGTATTTTTAGTATATTTATATTGTTTTGTCTTTTTATTATTGCATAAGGTTTTCAATAGTGTTTCCTCCCGAGAGAGGGCACTGGCTCTTGTAACACAGGTTAATCTCCTAGCACAAGTGTCAGAGATTTCACTTAATTGTAACCATCCTTCTCTTATGTAATAAAGATTATTCATTTAATTATAGGATGCGATATGATTCTATATAGCTTTAAAGAATTATATAGAAACGTAGATCCTGTTGCATAAGTTTTAAAAACTAATCGAAATGCGAGGACTCCCTCGTCTTCTCCATTTTCCTTATATGACCAGCCAATCTATTTATATTCATAAAGTGTGTATACATATTAATGTGAGAAGTGAACTCTGAATAGACTATACTCCATTTGTTTAGGTAGTTAACTAAATGTAAACAATCTTAATATGTCTTTTATCTAAAAAACTGTCTAAAAATTGAATCTAAAAATGTTTACAATTAGGTATTTACTTAAACCGATGTTAGGTAAGTAACTTAATTTAAATAATATTTGTTGGTCTTTTATACGATTTATTTTATATAAAAAGACATATCAAGATTGTTTACCTTTAGTTAACTACCTAAACAAATGGAGTATAGACTATCCTAGGTCAACTTGTTTCAATGTACGTCAGGAGCAACTGGTTTAGCCAGGGGATATTGACCGGGGATACGGGGCTAAACGTAACATATTAGAAAGCGGGTATTCGTGCAGTCAGTACGGGGAAATAAGCGAATAAGTAACACCGATATTAGTCGGCGGCGAAACGATATGCTCACTGAAAATGTTACATAACTACTCGTAACGCCGGTCATTATGGCAGCCGAATGACGTCCACTGCTGGACATAGGCCTCCTCTAAGTTCCACCATTGCGACCGGTTATGTGCTTTATGCATCCAGTGGAATCCTGCAGCCTTCACAAGGTCTTTCATCCATCTGGTTGGAGGCCTTCCAACTCAACGTGTTCCGGTTAGCGGTCGCCGTTTTAGAAACTTACGGCATCGGCCATCTGTCTTTGAGCAATGACAGACAACTAAGTCAACCGACATAGCCCGAAGAATTTCCAGATTAAAGTGGCAGTGGGCAGGGCACATTGCTCGCAGAACACATGGTCGAACAACGGTCGATGGGGCCGAAAGGTTCTGGAGTGACGACCGCGCACCGGAAGATGTAGAGTAGGAACATCTCCCACAAGGTGGACCAGTGACCTTGTGAAGGCGTCAAGAATCCACTGAATGCGGGAACCACAGAACCGGAACCGGTTGAAGTGGCGAGGATTTGGGTAGGCCTATGTACAACAGAGGACGTTTTTCAGCTGAAACGATGATAGCATAGAAATCTTGATGCTTTGGCAACCTGTTGCCACTTCAGTAAATAGTGGCCACGCAGCCAAGAGCTTTAGCGTGTAGTTGCATTGGTTTGTAGTTTTTGAGCCCTGACTCCTGACCACCGGCAAGTCCTACCTAAATTTCTACCTAGAACTGGGGATGTCATGCCCAAACAAAAATAGACAACTGTGTCGGCCGCACATAACAGCTCCCGCGCCGCAGGCTAGACTCCGTTGAAGTTGGCCGCCATGACCGAAGTACGGTCTGGAAGACTTATAATATACAAATTCTACAACCATGTTTTTTGTTTCTACAGATTACGTTCAGCCCATCTGCCTAGTAGACAGTAGAGTTCGTCTGGAACCCGGCAACGATGTCTACGTAGCTGGTTGGGGCAAAACCCTAAGCGGTATGTACCTACACAATTACTATCGATTTTAAACCTTACTGTACTCTAATTGTTTCTACGAATACGGAGTTAACAATCATTTGTGTCACTCGGGTTTTACGTACAATTTAAACGCAAGGTCGATTTCATGTTAAAGGCTTTTTCGTTGTTATGACTAAGAATAATAATTGATCAGATGTTAGTGTGATCTTTTCGTTTGGTTTCTATGTAATTGTTAGAAAAATTAAAACAACAAAAACTTTTTAACAAAAAATTAAACCGCCGAAAAAACTGAAAAGCAAAAAATAATAAACCTTAAAATTATGAGTCGGCGCTTTGAGTGATCTTTGTTCATTGATTTTTCAGCGCCGACTCAAAATTTTAAGGTTTATTATTTTTTGCTGTTATGTTTTTTTTGCGGTTTAATTTTTTGTTAAAAAGTTTTTATTTTATAATTTTTTTTGGTTTTAATGTACTAATAATACTTGGCAAGGTATACCTTATCCAATGAAAAAAAAAAAGATCAAAATCGGACTACTCTGTATAAAGTTATGCGTGGTAATACATTACAATCACTGAGTGAACAATCAATCATCCCCTGTTTTCTGACCCTTAGGGTTCGATTTTGTTTACCAAATTTATATGGGACCACCTTCGGAGTATACCCATTCCAATAAAAAATTAACACAATCAGACTACTATGTAAAAAGTTATGCATGGTCATACATAAAAAAAAAAAATATACGCGTCGAATTGATAACCCCTCCGTTTTTTTTCGTCGGTTAAAAATGAGCTATATTCCACAAATATTTCATGGACCATGCATTTACTTAGATATAATTATGAATAATGAAACCATTTTTAGTCTAGTGTCGCTAAACGACATGTTTTAGTGTTTGTAAGATCAGTAGGCAAGTCATAATGCAAGGTTCGATTCCTCGATCAGACAAAGTGACTCTTGAGATTTTCTGATGAAAAAACAATTTGGGGTTTTAAATTGACCCTGATAAATTATAATGCCTATACATCACTTACTATTGATTAAAACTGTTTTAATTTGTCATTGGAAAAACCAATATCACCTATCTGTTTTAGAATTATTAGTACTTATAATATTATTATTTCTAAGAAATACTGACTGCCTCCTAGGTCGCAAGCGCTACTACTAAGCATGAGGTCCTGGGTTCAATTCTCAGGTTGGGCAAATTGTTATTGGGTTTTACCATCTAGAATGTCTAAGTTGCAGCCCAGTAGCCTGGGTTCGTGCCCGGCTAATGGTAATAGGTTCAACCCCTGTTTCATGGGAATTTAGTGATACTGGCGAAATATGGGAGTAGATACACCTCTGCCTAGCCCATCCGCGATAAAAGGGTGATGTTGTTCAAAGAAACAAGATGGGAAAACGGAGTAAACAAGGTTTTCTCTATAATATTTTCTTATCAGTCACGTGTATATTGAATCGAGGTCAGAGGTCGCACCGGTTAGAATTATTGTATAAATAATTCATTAAATGAAACCTGTGAGGTTATTACGTAACACACTAAAAGTAGGATTGTGTTTCATTTTGACAGTTCAGCAACATACATTACGTTATTTACGTTGTTGAGCAGACACATTTTCGGACATGTGAAGTATTGGGTTAGCAAACCCTTCAAAATAATTCATGTTCTGATTGATAGTGATTAGTGATTTGGGTGCTGATTGTGTTAGTAATGTATTGAGATGAGTGTACAACGGAAGATAGTTTTGCATTTAAATGATTAACTAATTAGTCGATTTGCATGTGACCAAAATTAGAACTAAAAACGCGTTCTTAATTTTGAATTCACGCCACAAATCAATTGTACAAATGTTAACGAACAGCGCTCTTCGTCAACGTCATACAGCGCTATTACCTATATCCTTGTAGGTGTGTTCTTTGCTGAATACATTCCAAAAATCAATTATACAAGTTAAAAAAATCAATCAATACTAAAAGTTAAAAAAACAGCGTTCTTCGTAAACGTCATACAGCGCCAATACCCATATCCTAATAGAAGTGTTCTTTGCTTTATTGACACTGTTGTGAAAATGATGCAATTGGCATAGATAATGACATAAGGTTAATTTCTAATTCATAGAAATACATGATACTTACACGTGTCAAAACAAGTATAGTATTTCTGTGTATAATATAGTATCTTCTGTCTAGCCTTTTCTCAACTATGTTGGATTTCGTTCCAGCAGCTAAATACTAGTTTTTTGCATGGAATAATTGCCTTTCAGACCTCTGCAACCAAGTTACTGAGTAATATGAGAAACTGGTTGTAGAATTTCGGGATTCTGTCGACCCGTAAAGACGATTAAAGATCCATGATTGACAGCCGGGACAAACGACTTAATGTTCTTTCCGAGAATATAATATAATAACAACAAATTAAACTGAAATGAGAAAATTTAACCCCGTTGCGAAGATAGCGCGAGTTTCTGTGTCTGAAAACTGTCCTAAACTCCATCAAACTTTTTATTTACAGGAAAGAACAGCCCCATCAAACTGAAACTCGGTCTCCCGATCTTCGACAAGGCTGACTGCATAAGCAAATACATGACTCTTGGCGCAAATCTAGGAGACAATCAGCTCTGTGCTGGAGGTGTCTTCGCTGAGGATGCCTGTAGAGGAGACTCAGGTGGACCTTTAATGAGGAGGAGGCCTGAAGGCATCTGGGAGGCAGTTGGAGTAGTGTCCTTCGGTTATGGCTGCGGCAGAGACGGTTGGCCAGGAGTCTACACCTCAGTTTCCCAATACGTGGACTGGATAAGATCAACTCTTCAATCAACAAATGTTTAATGCCATATTACTAGTCTTCGAATGGATTGTCCAGGGTTCTTTTGACTTCTCACTCATATGAAGGAGTTCTGGTGATCCAGCGTTTTGCTCACATGTGATGTCCAATTTCGTTTTTAATTTTTAGTTAAATACACTTATTTTAAGTAAGAGATCTGTTTTTTTCTGTTACTTTCGATTGGTCCCAAAAACACGCTGATGACTTTGCAAGATCTTCAAAGAGTATAAAAGCTTGAGTCACTACCTATCAATACAACACAATATATGTTCAGCAAAATCTTACGGATTTACAGTTTTACAAAATTTTCCGAAATACCGAAAAATCTCTACCTTGAAACAGATTTTTAAGCATCTCGTAATGAATAAATCCTTTTCTAGTACTTTTTTTTACATCTAATTATTCGTGAATAGGTACTTTACTCATTGATAAGTCTTTTTTCTATCAAAGACAAGAATGTTTTCAAGAAATACTATTTTTTGTTTAAATTTGCACAGAACTATTTTCTTATCACTTAAGTTTAACCTACAGTGGTGAAAAAAAAATCCGTAAGATTTTGCTGAACATATATTGTGTATTGATAGGTAGTGACCCAAGCTATCACCCCCTGCAGTATGTCGTGCTATTTACTGGACACCCTGTATAATAAGAACTTAGAAATAATGTAATAACAACAAAAAAATGTGTCTGAAACTAAAACGAATGCTGGTATAATACATAGGTACGAGAAACCTTTAATAAATCAACCCTCCCTTATAAAAAAACTTCACAACAAACTTTTCAGTGTGACGTGAAACTCACAACATGTCAACGTCATCAGGGCTGCCATCAATTAAAAACTTCTCCCTAACCCTCGAAAAAAACAAAACAAAAAAGTTAGCTGAGGTAGAAAATAGTTTTATTCTCTGTTATAATAATGCCAGCAATTTGTGATGCATTTCTAATGTTTCTGTCAGTGTCCTCAATTAAGTACGACCGTACTCTTAGACTCTTAGAATGGGTTCACCACAATAGTTCAATGATTTGGAATCTGAACTTGTGACCCTGATCAATATTTACGTCAATAGATAGTAGTTTTATTAATACTCTGTATTTTTTCTGGGTGGGAAATCATCGAATGACGTCTCCCGCTCTGGGCGGAGCGGGAAACATGTCAGACTTTTATTAACTAAAACCACCCGTGTTCCTTTAGTTGCCTGTGCCAGGGCCACGGTAACTTTTTCGAACAAATTTGTTGCTTGTGCCAGGACAACGGTAACTTTATTGAACAAATTTGTTGCTTGTGCCAGGGCCACGGTAACTTTATCGAACAAATTTGTTGCTTGTGCCAGGGCCACGGTAACTTTATCGAACAAATTTGTTGCTTGTGCCAGGGCCACGGTAACTTTATCGAACAAATTTGTTGCTTGTGCCAGGGCCACGGTAACTTTATCGAACAAATTTGTTGCTTGTGCCAGGGCCACGGTAACTTTTTCGAACAAATTTGTTGCTTGTGCCAGGGCCACGTTAACTTTATCGAACAAATTTGTTGCTTGTGCCAGGGCCACGGTAACTTTATCGAACAAATTTGTTGCTTGTGCCAGGGCCACGGTAACTTTATCGAACAAATTTGTTGCTTGTGCCAGGGCCACGGTAACTTTATTGAACAAATTTGTTGCTTGTGCCAGGGCCACGGTAACTTTATCGAACAAATTTGTTGCTTGTGCCAGGGCCACGGTAACTTTATCGAACAAATTTGCGAACCTGGTATCGGCCATAGCGGACCCCTTCAATACGAGCTGACTTCTCTTTGAGGCGCGCGTGGAACACAATGCACCATCGACCCAGGTTTATTAATACTCTGCATTTTGTCTGGCGTAAAGGCTGAAAGTTTGGCTTTTGTTTTTTTCAAAGAAAGTGACTTCATTATTTTCGTTTTAATAAACTAGCTACTTAGTGGTAGACCTACATTCTTAAACAATCTCTTCCTAAATGATGTAGTATGAAGAAAGCTATATGTTTGAGTCGTTCGGGGTTGAAACATTAGGGCCTTGAACTCCTAGTGCTCAGCGAGTAATTCAGGATATCGCCAAGAGGTTGGTCGTAATTTCACGTGATCAGAGGGCTGGCCTATTACTAGACAAAAGCATCAGCATTGCCAATCAACGTGGCAGTGACACTCGGGCCCCATGACCTGACCCGTTTCAATTCCATTCGGCTCAAAACTGTATAGTTAGCTTTTATATTGTAATTCAGGTTATTCACAATAAAATTTGTCACCTACCTACGTAGGTTAAGTGGTTAGTATGAAGAAACCAAAACATGTTAAGTTTATCTCCAACTGCTACTAGAGTGCTAAACGCATAATAATGAATTTTAAACCCACCGCACGTTTTTTTGCGGTTTACCATGATGTCACAGTTTACTTGGCTAGCGCATACATTCTTATTCTCAGGAGGTAACTGACTCCATACATCCGCCTCCACATATAGAACTTAACTAAGTGACGTCAAATAAGTAAGTTAGATTACATTTGAATGTTTTAACCAACAGAGTAGGGGTCCAAAAGTCATCGAGGAGTCCCCAAACATTTTGGAACAAAGATATTCAATTAGTCGTAACGTATCATTTGCATATAGGTGTCGCTAGCTATCAAATTAAGTGGCGCGCTAACACTTCGGTTCGCATAATTAAATCATTTACCCTTTTCAAAGTTATGCGCTCCTGGTACCCCGAAGGGTTTGTATGCAAATTTTTGTTGACGATAAAATCGATTTTTTTAGTTTGCTGGACGACTTTTCTGTACGTAATTATTAAACAAAAAACGTTTTGTACAAGCTTGTCGATTTAAATATATAACTTGGTGTTTTACTTAGCATTTGTATAATAATTATGCAACTGACGATGAAAATATTATTGGATTGTGTGGATTGTGTTGGACAACCTTTTTCAATCGTATTTTGTTTCTTTTCCTTTTCATCATTAAACAGTTTTCCCATGAATAAATAAAAAAAAAAAAAAAAAAACCAGTAAATAATAAAAAAATGTAATGTAATGTATGTAATTTAATGTGTATAATTTAAAAAATACCAGTAATGTAAATATTGATATAAAAACCTTTAAGGTGTGAATAATTTGAAAGGTTTATTTACATTTGACGTCGGTCACATTTAATTGACATTGATCGATCGATGACTTCATAAAGAATTCATACGTGATACCTTTGTAGAATTTATGGTTAGATATTTTTACTCGTGGTTTAATTTTGGGAGTCCCAGATACAGGAAAAATCAATACCTGCATTATGCAAATCAATTTTATCAATACACATTACATATATAATTGAGGAAAACTGAAATGTATGTACCTACACATTACGAAATGAAGTGTTTTTACACGCTTTATATTAGCTTCACTTGTATGTTTGTTTGTAACCGACTCCTTATTTATGTAAGTAAATCTCCTTATTTAAGTAAGTAAATCTTATAAGACACTTTTACACGACAATATTTAGTTGGTCAACATATTTAAAACTAGATGGTGGCATTGCCCAGCTAACTGTTCCCTGAGAAGAAATGCTGAAACAAACTCAGAGGTTATTGTCTCTTTCAAATTCCATATATTATATTATTAGAATTTTATGAGTCTAAGAACGCCTTCACACTAGCGTTTGTCCAGCGTAGGCGTTCGATAAACGTATGCGCAGCACAGACGCCGCGACTACGCGGCGCAGGTGTCGCGTTGTCGCGGCGTCAGTGCAAGGGTAAATGAATACGCTGCGCTACCGCCACAGGTGCGCGACGCATGCGCCGTGTTACTGTGGAGTCATGTACAGTAAAAATATTTTGAATAATTTTTGTTATGTGTTTACAATAAAGCACAAAATAATCACTTCTTTCACTTGACCGTACATACACACCGAAACGACAACGTCACACAATTGCGTTGTCGTTTCGGAAATATCATTAACAAAATAGATTTTGACGAGGAAACTCTATTGCTGACTTTGCTTTAAAAAAAAATATTGCGAAAACGTGAAAATAAAAATAAAAGGCTATGGGAGAACCCATTAAGTAGTGTACAGTCAAGTGAAAGTGATTATTTTGTGTTTTATTGTAAACACATAAAATTGATTCAAAATGTTTTTATTGTACTTGACTCCGCAGTAATGTGGCGCATGCGTCGTGCACCTGCGGCCCTAACGCAGCATATTCATTTACCCTTGCATTGACGCCGCGACAACGCGACGCCTGCAGCGCGTAGTCGCGGCGTTTTCGCTGCGCATACGTTTATCGAACGCCTACGCTGGACAAACGCTAGTGTGCAGGCGCTCTAATAATGCAGTCACGTTATAACGCTGAGCACACCTTTTCATTTATCTATGGTTTGGCAGCACAAGAGTATGTTACAATTTAGTTGCAACACTGAATAAGAATTGAAGAATTCTTTTTTCAAACTATTGCAATTGTCAGCACTTTATTCAAAAACGACCAATCATGTGCATTTTGCATACAAATTCCCGGGAGATTAAGGACGTGATTTTTCGCAGTGCAAAACTTCTTTATGAGCAAATTGAATTCTTTCTCAACAGTGAACGAAACTGAACGGTCACGCTTTGGTCCGTGATGCTGAATCGAGTATGTAACCCACTGAGATTCAGTCGTTTGATGATGCTGAATCGAGTGTAGTCGGTTCCAGTCGGTCGGTGACTCTGAGTCGAAAGTTTTCAATTCTTGGTCATGAGCAAACTATCTCTTTTTTAACCGACTTCAAAAAAAGGAGGAGGTTCTCAATTTGACTTTAAAAAAAATGTCTTTACTATAAATAAAGCCCAGTCACGAATTAAAATATAGCGTCTTTTGCAGTCTGCGTATGTAATTATTGACGCTGAATCTCTTAGGAAATAAATAAATAGCAAAATAGATTCCCGTTTCTAGGAACAAGCAAGAATGCACAAACATCTTCGAGTTCTGAAAAGTATCTATTCCATAACAATGACTAATAGTTATAATACGTAATGACACTATATCACGGAAACAACAGTCATTATGAAGCATTTACTTTCAACTAGCTGTTACTCGCGGCTCTGACAAACACCAACAATGGTGTTTGTCAGCAAATATCTCATGAGAACGCACGACCGGGATAAAAAGCATCTGTGTGTCAAATTTCAAGCAAATGGCTTTCATTTTGACACATCATTCATTGCGTTATTTACGTTGCTGAGCAGATTTTTTTTTCGAATATATGAAGCAATGGATGCGTGACAACTTTCAAAAATGTTTTAGATTTGATTGAGAATGCATAACGCAATTAGGGTGCCGTTAAATCGTTTTTGCGTGATTGAGTAAGTAACATCCAAACATACAAATTTTCACATTTATACTAATATTATAAAGCTGACGAATTTGTTTGATTGCTTGTTTGGTTGAACGCGGTAATCTCAGTACCTACTGATCCGAATTGAAAAATTATATTTGTGTTGGTTAGCCTAATTATTGAGGAAGGCTATATGCTTTATAACATGACGCTACAATCAAAAGAAGCGGAGCAGCAACGAAAAATGGACGAAAACTGGTAGGCAATTCCATGCGACGGAAAGGGTCACGGGAGCAAAAATGTGACGCGGACGAAGTCGCGGGCAGAAGCTATTTTTAATATATAAGTAAGACAGTTGTATTGTTGGCAGCATTAATTAATAATTTTAATTGAACTAGAGTTATCTCATTAATTCAGTTTACAAACGGAAGATGTATTTACACTATCCAACAGATTTATATTGTGTCTGTTCATTGTTATACTTCGTAGGTAGGTGATAATTGGATCTATTTAACATGACGATCTTGTTATGTCACAGCATAGTTCGCAGAATCAGCAAGTCCAGCGGGGCGAGCACTGCCTCTGTGAAGATTTGAGTCACGCGCTTTATCACGGTTTTTGCTACCAAACTGTGATTAAAATGTTTGACTCAAGCCTATCACAGAGGCAGTGCTCATCCACAGGAATAGTTAAAAGATTTGGATTTTTATCAAGGAGGAACGAAAATTTCGCTTGATTATACAATTAAGAGATGAGGGAAGATATACTTATACTACAGATATAGATATACTTACTTTTGTTTGAAAATGTTCTTCAGGGTTATCACAGAACAAGGAGCTCGTGACTAAATATCTATGCGTCTGCATGAGTATATCGTAAGGTTAAGCTACGCTTGCTGCGGTCGGTTCATGGATGGGTGACCATCCATTACACATCGAGAAACTGCCGTGCCTAAGAAAACTCGCTAAGACGTTGGTTGCTGCTGTCAGACGTAGATAATTGGCAGTCGTTCGTGCAGGCAGAAGCCAAAATGTCTGATAACCAGTTCCACAAAGGGGTATCGTCTAAGCCAGTTACTGGGTTGTGGAGGTCAAATAGGCAGTCGCTCCGCGTATTTCCATTCTGTACAAGGCCAAAACGCAACCATAGGGATCTGCTCGCGTATATTTTGTAATGCATTTTTTAAACTTGTGATTACAATGTATACACGAATTTTGCGTACTACTTGTATATAGTTTGTAACGTAGACGCGCACGTGCATCTTTCCAATTTATACAAGGCCAGAATGCCACCATAGGAATTTAGTAGGACTTCTGATTGCCGGGCTTCGATTTAAGAGGCGTTACGGGAGGAGGGGGGAGGTGTATAGCCTCTCCTGTGAAGGTAAAGTTTCGAACCCCCCCCCCCCCCCATTTTTGAGAAATTTGTTTGTTAATATTCTAACCTAACTTTCGAATTTTCGTGTATAGATATCGATTTAAAGGCTGGAAGAGGAGTGGGTAAGACGAATAAAATGAAGAGGAAGTAGCAACGCTCGACAGGACACTTCGCTGACAGGGCTCGTCAACAGAATCAAGACGTTTCCATAGGAGGTCGCAGTTTTAACCTAACCTAACCTAAACTCCCCAAACCATGTCGTTTCTGACACTCGCCGGTCGCTCGTCTATACCTACAGGTTTAGTTTGCATGCGGAGTACCACTGTATATTATGGAACAATTTAGTTACTTTGGCCACTACAAAGTATACACGAGTATTTGCGTACTACTCTTGTATAGATTGGAAGACCTTGATTAAAAAGTGATTTCCAATCTATACGCGACTAGTTTCACACCCTTGCGTTCTAGCCTTGTACAGATTGGAAATACGCAGTCGCTCCATGTAATACTGGTAATCAGGTGCAACCGGTTAGACTGGTAGCTGATCTCAAAATAGTTGGAAAAGTCTAAGCCGATTGATTGACCTAGACCAGGGCTGTCCAGCCAAAGGCCCGCGGGCCGCATGCGGCCCGCGGGCCTTTGTCTGGATTACTATTATTAGATAAATTAATTAATTAAGAATCAATAAACGTATAAAGAAATGGTTACCCTGTATTTTTTTTTACTTGAAAACTGAAAATATCTGTTTCTGCGGCCCTCCAGCTTTTGTAGTAAATTTAATTAGCCCGCGAAGGTATGTAGCTTGCACAGCCCTGACCTAGACCATAGAACTGTAGAATGCACTTGGCATCGAAGAGATACAGCAAAAAAAAACGGCCAAGTGCGAGTTGGACTGGCGCACGAAGGGTTCCGTACCATTATTGGCAAAAAATTCACGTTTGTTTTATGGGACCCCCCATTAAATATTTGTTTTATTTTATTTTAATTATTTATTTTAAAGTACATATATAACTAAAAATTCTGTGAATATTTCAAGCGTCTACCTGTTGCCGTTATCAATATCGAGCAAAAAAATCACGTTTATTGTATGGGAGCCCCTTAAATATTTAAATTATTTTGTTCTTTTTTTTAGTATTTGTGGTTATAGCTGCAACAGAAATAATCTGTGATAATTTCAACTGTCTAACTATCACGGTTCATGAAATACAGCCTGGTGACAGACGGACGGACAGACGAACAGTGGAGTCTTAGTAATATGGTCCCGTTTTACCCTTTGGGTACGGAACCCTAAAAACGTTCTGTGGGTAAGAGGTGCTAAGATTTACTAAAGTTGGTTTAACTTCTTTGAGTCCATTGGTTTTCTTTCTGAGTATGCAACGGTATTTTTATTATGTATTTGCCATTAATTTTAAAAACCCGACACATTTGGAGTTGTGACATTTAGCAAACCTACTCGTGATAACTTTAAATTGCCTCGTTCGTCTAGCTAGTGATCTCTAGCGTAATAATAAAACATTTATTATCAGGTAACAAAGACCCATAGACATATACCTTACAATCTAACATACATAAGTATTATACAAAAACGTGTGTTAATAATAGTACCCTAAACTATGTTAGTAGCACTTCACTTTTAAGTAGTCCGTGAGCTGTCCTGTGGCACTTGTCCGCGGAAGCGACGGAACACCACGTCCTGCGGCCAAAAGTCTTCGTCCATGACGACGGGCAGATATCAGTTCGGTACACGCACAAGCCTATCACAGAGGCAGTGCTCATCCACAGGAATTGTTAAAAGATTTGGATTTTTATCAAGGAGGAACGAAAATTTCGCTTGATTATAAAATTAAGAGATGAGGGAAGATATACTTATACTATAGAAATACATACTTTTGTTTGAAAATGTTCTTCAGGGTTATCACAGAACAAGGAGCTCGTGACTAAATATCTATGCGTCTGCATGAGTATATCGTAAGGTTAAGCTACGCTTGCTGCGGTCGGTTCATGGATGGGTGACCATCCATTACACATCGAGAAACACGCACCATAAACGCCTTGAAGTTGACGTTGTGGTGTGACTCCAGTAACTGTACCCTCGGCTATTGCTGACCATGAGGTCTTCGGTTCCATTCCGAGGTCGAGCGAACTTATTTTCTGTATTTCCGTTATGGGTTTCTCAGTAGCAGCCCGGAGTCTGGGTTTGTACCCGGTTGATGGAAATAGGGTCAATCCTACTATATGGGACTTAAACATAACCGGGAAATGTTGGTGTACTATAGGTCGAAGGTCGAAGGGCGGGCGTTTTGGGGGGACTGTCTTATGTAACTTTGACGTTCAAAAAGTGCTGACTCTCAGCCTAGTTTGAATAAATGACTTTTGATATTGATTTTGTACACCTCTGTCTTGCACTTCGGGCATTACAGGCGTCATGTTATGTGAGAAATTTTAATAAATTATGCTTCTTACAGTTAGTTTTGAGTAGTTTATTGGCTTCTGTTACGGGGTCATGTTATCACTAAGTGATAAAATTCTTCCCAATAATAAAGTTGAAGAAAAAAAATTTATGCTACTTACATATGTTTCTAAAACAAAAAGTGTAATCTACGTTAATACTTCCAAGCATTAAATTCATCTAAATATAATATACAAAATGACCTAGCAAGGACTATCATTTAATTATTATAATAAGTTAGTTACTTATACATGAGTACATCAAATTAACTTGCAAAACCTCAGAACCGCAGACCAAATAATTTACAGTTTTGAACTGAATTGTCCTTCAACAGTTTAATTATTAGTTGGTATTATTTTAATAATCAAGTAAGGTGTGGATATAATGTTACAATGTGTGACAGATCGAACTGACTAGACTGTTGAATGATGCTGAAAACATGATTTTATGTTGGTAACACTGGTATTGGGCTCGCACTGGACCACGGCGCACGGGTCGATCAACTGCAAAATGGTCGATTCCTGAATGGATGCCTATCAATTAGATACATATTGAGATCCCTAAGGGCCTCGGAAAGCACGCTAGGACGTTAGTCCCAGCTGTGATTCGTAGATCTTTCTTTGGCAGTCGTTACAGGTGATCAGAAGCCCAAAAGTCTGACAACCATTCTTAGGGGCCATCCATAAATTACGTCACACGTTAAGGGGGGGAGGGGGTCGACGAATTGTGACATTGTGTGACAAGGGGGTGGGAGGGGCCCTAAATTTTGTGACGTCACATTTCAAAATTGAATGTACATATTACAAGGACTATTAAAACACGAAATATGAACTATGAAAGAAAAAAAAAATTAATGTCTAGATTGAAAATTGCAAAATATGTGACGTCACACTAGGGAGTCTCACAAATGTGACCAGCTGTGGTAAGGACGGGGGGGGGGGGGTCAAAAATCATGAAATATGTGTGACGTAATTTCTGGATGGCCCCTTGCCAAGAGGTATCGTGCTAGCCAGCAATTGTATTATTTGTTTGTTATATGATCCATGGGCTTAAGATGTTTCTAGGAAATGTCCGTGCCCTCACGATGTTTCCTTAACCGTTTTGAGAACAGTGGTGAGGAAATCATTTTAAAAAAGTACAGCGTCTGTCAGGGTTCGCAGTCGTGGCCGTTTTCACAGGGCCTCAATTGCCAGGACCAAAATATTGATGTCGCGTTTTTGGTTACAGCTGGCTAGGTTTTACATCATTCAAAGTTGATCGTGAATGCTATTTTAAATAATTAAAAAAAAATAACAACCGACGTCTTAAAAAACCCTTCACTTTGTAGTGTTTTTTTAGGAAGTCGGTTGTTATTTTTTGTGAAAAGTTTTTATTTTTAACTTTTTAGTTATAGTTGATACTCCGCACTAATCTAATCGCGTTGTTCGTTCATTTGTCGCGCAAATAATTAATGAAAATTTAAGACTCATATGATTTTCACATTGATCCCACTGTCCGACTGCAACCAAATTAAAATGGCCTTATACGAGAAGCATTATCGAAATCGGTTCACCCAGTCAGAAGTTATAAGGTATCAACATTTAAAAAAAACAGTCTAATTGATAACCTCCTCCTTTTTTTGAAGTCGGTTAAAAAGTAACATAAACTGCAAGAAGATAAAAATCGCAGATGTATATACAAAAGGATACAACACGTATTTTTTAAACCAATATTCCAAATAATATCTCGTATGCTTTAAGAAAAACCATCGTAACAAAAGGGCCGTTTTACCCATTCACAAAAAGACGAGTGTATATTTTTATGCTTGAGAAGCATGCAATATGAATTTCTTCAAGACGTTCAGTTTCACGCGAGATCTCAGCCCGGTTGTCCCGCTGGGAACGCTTGAAGCGAATATGAATCATTTCTTCCTGCTACATGTGTGTAAAAAAAATGTATTTATTTTATACCACAGATTTATTTATATCCGTTATATGCTGTTTTGAACCCTAGTTCAAGTAACGTGTTAGGACTATTCGAGACACCTTGGTTCAACATATTTATCAAATACTGCAAAATTGTAACTTCTGATTATGAATTTCTGATGTTTCAGCTGTCGTTAATCAGTCTTGGTACGTAGTAGTAACTTTGGTTGTATTCCATAACGTTGTTTTGTCAAAAAATCCAAATGAAAAATAGGAAGCAACACAGTGCACTCCTGAATACAAAATTATGTAATGTAAATAGCGAGATCAGCCTACCGGAAGAGACACATAATGTAAACGCACGAACAGATTTATCGATAAAAAATTCCGAACAAAAACACAAAAAAGTTACAATGACAAAAAACACAAAGTTGTATGAAAATGCGTAGTAAATCAAAACTGTGAATACATTCATTCATTTCTCGGTTAGATAACAAACACTCAGAGGGGGAACTCCAATCGGAATATAAAAATTACGACAGTTTAAAAGTAGGCACCATTTACATAAAACTACTATATTGGAAATGATATACAATGTGTAGGCCGCCCCATTTGTTCTACTCATGAAATATAAATGTGTTTTGGATGCTGGTGTAACTATAGTGTGTTTTTCTTTACGTGTCCTATTTGGTAAACAAACACAGTGCGCTAGTTTCGCATTTATCACAGACAATTCGGTGGAATATCATGATAATCGTCATCATTATTTATTTATTAAAACTTCTCGAACACAAAAAAGGTACAAAGGCGGACTTAATGCCTTAAGCATTCTCTACCAGTCAACCAAGGGTGGTGAAGAGATTAGATGGCAGGTGCTTTGATTGAGAGGAACTATTATTGAAATACTATTAAAACTACAATAAGAATATTGAATTATAAATAATAAGGGAATAGTAGTATATAAATAGACAAAAACTATAATACACACATACATATTTCATCATCATTATCTTAACTCAATACTCAATACTCAATTCTTTATTGCATTCCATATGTTACATAGATGGTAAAACGTAATGGTATTCTCTTGCCCTTATCCCAATTTTATTTGGAGTCGGCGCAACATGTTTGTTTCGGCCATAGTTCTGTTTTAGTCGTCATCTCGGAAGTCACCCCCTTTCTAGCCATATCATCTTTTACACAGTCCATCCACCGTTTCTTTGGTATCACCTACTCTTATAGCCATCGTAGAACATCATTCAAAATCAAAATCAAAATCAAAAGTCATTTATTCAAATTAGGCTGAGGATCAGCACATTTCGAACGTCAAAATTACAAAAGACAGTCCCCCCAAAACGCCCACCCGTCGCGCACTTCCTAGTGCTTTAGCTGGGAAGAAGAAGTGGCCAACAAACTCCCCAGCAGCACAGCTGTCTGTCCAGTTAGAAGAACTTGATTCTATACAATGGTATATAGTAAAACATTAAGAGACACAAATTAAATTAAATGATTTGCTATATGCCAGCTAGCCAACCCAATATACCAACAAATAAAATAAAACTATACTCAAGCATAAGCAAAAAAAATATGTATATAAAAACATGGCTGCAAAAATAAAAAAACTGGCATAAAGGGCGTGACAGCTTACATATGCAATGCTGAATGTTCACATAGCTGTTACGACCTGAGTTACAACTCGAGGCCACAAATGATAAACTAGGACCATCGACGTAAAATAAATTAAACAGGTAAGTAATATTAATAATAATATCAACATCAAAGTCAGCAAGACGACCAGTCACCACAAGCAGCACCCGCCATTATCTTTGTTAGAAAACCTATACTTATTTATACTAATATTATAAAGCTGAAGAATTTGTTTGGTTGGACGTACGACGTACTCAGGAACTACCTTTAGTGTTGGATAGTATATTAATCGAGGAAGGCTATAGACTATATAACATCACGCTAGGACATAAGGACAAAAACAAAAAAAAAACTTGACAGGTGTCAAGGGACACCCGGATGGAACGAAGTTCCTTTCCTGGATTCATGATTGTTATTATTTTTATTATTTATTATCAAATCAAATCAAATCAAAAGTCATTTATTCAAACTAGGCTGAGAGTCAGCACTTTTTGAACGTCAAAGTCACATAAGACAGTCCCCCCAAAACGCCCGCCCTTCGACACTTCCTAGTGCTTTGGCTGGGAAGAAGAAGTGGCGGAACAAACTCCCCAGCAGCACTGCTGTCTGTTAAGTTAGAAGAACTTGATTCTATACAATATTGTATAAGTTATTAATATAATAAAACAAAACATACATTATTCGCCATATGTCAGCTAGCACACGCCATTATACCAACAAAACATTGAAAACTAAACTCAAGCTGAAATGAATAATGAAACAAAATCGTAAACAGAACTTAAAACCTTACTAAAGCCTCCAGGCATAAAGGGCGTGCCCGCTTACATATACAACGATGCAAATGATACATATACACAACAAATGAAATTAAAAGAAAATAAAAATAAATTAACAAAAGCAGTTAAATAAAAAAACAATTATATGAACTACCCATATAAACTGTCAGTGTGTGAGTTACAGTAATTACAGAATGTGAAACAGTGTCATAGAAGAAAAAATAAATATTATCTACACAATTAAGTGAGCAACTAGTTTGATAAACTCTAAGACTGTCCTATGGAGCGAGACCAGCATGTTTCCAAGCGTTCTTATCTTGGATGTAGTCCTCTAATTTGTAATAAGCTCGCTTACAAAGTGTACTTTTAATATGACTTTTAAACCTCCTTTCATTTAATTGCAATATATCAGAAGGTATTTTGTTGTAACATTTAACACAGTACCCCATAAAAGATGTATGTACTTTTGCTAATCTGAAAAATGGTTAATCTATCTTGTCTTTATTTCTAGTATTAAAATTATGTCTATCGCTTATTTTATTAAAAAGATGTAGATTTTTTCTTACATACATAATATTTTCGTAAATGAATTGGCAAGGTACCGTCATAATATTAATCCTTTTAAATAGTTCCCTGAGGGATTCGCCGCGACATAGATTATAAATGGCTCTGACAGCTCGCTTTTGCAAAATAAAAATGGATTCAATGTCAGCAGCCCTACCCCACAGTAAAATGCCATACGACATAATGCTGTGGAAGTAGCTAAAATATTATGCACAAAGAACCTGTATACACTCAACAAAAATATCATCTCTCTCTCCCTCTCTCTCACTCTTTCTCTCTCTCCCTCTCTCCATCTCTCTCTACCTCTCTACCTCTCTCTCTCTCTACTCACAACAAAAAAACGACAACATACAAACAAATACAAACAACTAAATATATACGGTCGAATTGAGAAACCTCCTCCTTTTTTTGAAGTCGGTTAAAAAGTGTCGTTACAACTTTTTCTCTTAATTTCCGTCTAGCCCCCTTTTGTAACGCGCCATAAGGAACTTCGTTCCAAAAACACGAATATCTCTTGAAGACCTCGCACGAGCAGGCGATTCGACGCGACGGGATGGGTTCGGGGAGCAAGAAATTTGGTGCGGAAAAAGTCGCGGCTAGAAGCTAGTTTTATGATAAAGTTCCACTTAAACCGCTTCACGCTTCACACACGTAAATTTTCGGCATTTTTTTTATGGGTTTCTCGGTCGCCAGTTTTATTTACTAAATTGGAAACGTTAAGAAAAATACACTTTACTCTTATAACTCGGTACCATTGTTCAAATCTACTTGGATTTTAATAGAACAAAACATTGCTTCTAACAAATAGTATCGAATGATTGTTATGTTGTTTGTCGATGTCCAGCATAGACAACGATAGGTTTAGTTGATTGATTGGTTGTTTATTTCAATCCGAGATGAATATGGCAACGTCACACACTTTTTGTAGATTGTAAAAATTGCTATTTGCTTATATACAGGATGCATTCGATCTGCCATCGGAATTTTATCTGAATATTTTCATCCGTTACTGGTTGTAACATGCATCATATGTGTCCATAAATATCTTTTAGTACTGCCTCGTTGGTCAAGTGGTGGCAAGCTGTAATTCTGTGAATGATTCCTGAAATAGACAAAGTGTCGTTGGGTTTTTCCAACTGGAATTACGTAGTAGAAGTCCGGAGTACTGCCAGGGTCGCGAGATTGTTCGAAAGAGATACCGTGACCCTGGCACATGGGCAACTGAAGGAACACGGGTGGGTTTTAGTCAGTAAAAGTCTGACACGCCCTCCCGCTCCGCCCAGAGCGGGAGAAGTCATTTGATGATTTCCCATCCAGGAAAAAAAAAAAAAAAAAAAGAAGTCCGGTGTCTGGATTCGCGCCCAGTTGATGGCAATATACTGCCTCCCTATTGCATGGGGCTTACTCATAACTTGCGAAATGTGGGTGTACTATATGGAAGTAAACCTCTGCCCAACCTTCGAGGAACCTACCTTTTGGAAGGGACGACTAGAATCAATTCTGTTTTAATTTAAATGTTGGCAAGTAACTTTTTTGTGCCTATCTATACTAATATTATAAAGCTGAAGAGTTTGTTTGTTTGTTTGTATGTTTGTTTGTTTGATTGAACGCGCTAATCTCAAGAACTACGGTCTGAATAGAAAAAATCTTTTTGTATTGGGTAGCCTATTTATTGAGAAAGGCTATAGGCAGTGGCGTGCAGTCCATATAGGCAAAAAGACACTGCAGACCCTAGACCCTAGATCAGGACTAGTTACTAATATTTCAAAAATAAAAGAATTATACTAACAGTAAGTAATAAAACCATTCAAAAAGTTTAAACGCCTAATGTAAATATAATAGCAACGTTCATACCGTTCTATTTACTGCGGCAACGCATTCATAAAAGATCGCAACGCAAGCAGGCAGCGAACGATCGTGTCTTTATTTCATTCATAAATGTACGCATGTAGTGGTAATTTCTTCTACATTTTCGTGTCTATACATTGCACACATTAAGCGAAATCCTGCCGCAGGCTAACCAATCACAGGCGTCTAACGACGCCTGTGATTGGTGAGTATTATCACAGCGCGCTGTGAGTATTATGCGATCAAGTTGAATATGTACGTAGCCTCAGGAACATTGCGATTCGCAATGATGCAATTTTATTTGTCAACGTTTTAGTTATCAAAATTTAGAAATTGTTTGTTTACGAAAGGATCCATATTGATTTCGTACATGTGAAGCGCGCTGTTTTATGTTTTTATTTTGATTGAGTTTTCTTGTGATTAATTCATTTACAAACGTTAATATTTAGATAGATTTGTTGCTTATTTCAATTAGTTTTTTGAATTGTTTTAATTTTTACTTACTACGCTGTTTGTTTGTTTTTTTTTTTCAAAATGTTGTTCGATTGTGAGGTTTGTGTTGAAAATGTGTGTTTGTTAAAAAGTGTATCTAAATGGAAATGTGTACCTGAGTAACGAGAATTATAACCCAGCAAAGAGGTAATGCAACTCGTAAGTATCATAGTAATAATTAAGAAACTAAAACCAGCTATGTTGTTGTTTACACACATTAAATTTTTTTTTCCTTGCTAGGTTAGTAGTTCGAGTACAGTGTAGAATTGTTCGGGATTTGCAGATTTACATGATTACTATCCCGCGGCTTGCTCATAGATTTTGGTAATTATCGTATTGAGAGAAGTATTACGAAGAAGTTTTTCATTAAAACGTGTTCTTACGTACCTATTTAAGAAACACACAAAGTCAACAACGAGTACCTACACATCTTTCTGTGCTTTCGACGGAAAAAGAATTATTGGTCGAATGAAGACGCATACCAACTTTTTATGACGATGGTTTAAAATCATATTTAAAAAAAGATAGGCGCGTAGATGTCATTTATAAATGAGTTTGTTTACTTTATTATTTTTGCTGTTACTAGGGTTCATTCCCGGGAATTCTCGAGCCGAGAATTCCCGGGAAATCGTTGGGCTTTGTTCCCGGGAAATCAAGTTCGAGAAAAGTCGAGAACTCGAGAAATCTTGTACCTATATAGAAATTAAATCGCCGTTTGTTGTGTTGCGTGGCGGCGCGGGCCAAAGCGCAGCGGCACCCTTTGATCTCCCTGCAAGTGCGGCGTCGTTTTTACACGTTCATTCGTGTTTTGACTCTAGCCAAGTACAGTTTACGTAGTGAGTGTTTCACAGATTACGTGATAAATTGAAATCAAACAGATAACTAAGTCTTTTCACTTTAATTGACACATCATGGCTTTATTATTCACTAGCTTTTGCCAGCGGCTTCGCCCGCGTGGAGGTCGGAAATTATCCCGCGGGAACATACTACCGGGATAAAAAGTACCCTATGTATTATTTCAGGTTATAAACTATCTATGTGCCAAATTTCATCTAAATCGGGTCCGTAGTTTTTGCGTGAAAGAGGAACAAACATCCACACATCCATACAATGTATTTTAATGTAATGTATTTTAATTTAATGTATTTTAATTTATTTTAATGGTGTAATGAATTTAATTTATTTTGTTTTAATGAATTTGATGTATTTGTGATTTAGTTTAGTTATTGGGACTTTGTGCCTTAGCAAATAAATAAATACATCCAGACAAACTTTCGCGTTTATAATATTATATAATCTAAATATGATCTTAAATTTTACTAGGTACGAGTACCTATCTGTTCTTTTCTATTATTTTTTTGTCAAACTTTAATACAAAAAATAACTAACGATACATTAATTATACTACTTAGTCGAATTATATTTCCTATTTTAGTAAAACAACACACAAGCTTAGTTTTTAATGATTCTAATATGTTTTTCCTATGTAAGTAATTTTAAATTAGGTAATTAATGTGTCATTTTAAATTTGTGAGACGAATATTGCCAGTTGTGTTGTGTGTGTATCACATACCTAATAATCCAAGGGCTTGTTATTAATTTGAATTGCGTTTGTTATAGATTTTACCGAAACGTCACTATAACAGTAAAGATGCATGCATCAAAACTATGAAAAAATAAAAATAAGGAATCAATAAAAGTTTTATAATTAATTTGATACTTTTATTTGAGAGGAAAACCACTGAATTTTTTGACTTTATTGGAACCAAATAATATGAGAAAACGTAGATACGTAAATGAAAATTTCTCGACAACCCGAGAAGCCTCGAGAAATTAGCCTCGAGAATTCTCGAGACCCGAGAAATTAAAAAGCTCGAGAAATCATGAACCCTAGCTGTTACCCGTACTTAATTTACCTATTAAATATATTTACATATACGAATCACATGAAGGGCCTTTTTCAACTATCACTCACCTGGATCAGATATTTGAGGTGGCAGAAATCATTTATTAGCATTATCAGGAAATCGCCATTTCAACCTTTTAAACCACCTAGTGAGTTTTTCTTCACTAACTTGAGCAATTACGAAAGACGTTTTTTTTTTTTTGAACTGCCTACCCGATCATAAAACCCTGTGCACGCCACTGGCTATAGGGTATTATAACATCACGCTAGAATCAAGAGGAGCGGAAGAGTAATGAAAAATATTGCAAAAACGAGGAAAATGGCACGGGTAGGCGATTCGACGGGACGGGAAGGGTCAGGGGAGCAAGAAATTTAACGCGGACGAAGTCGCGGGCAGAAGCTAGTTTGAAATAAATGCTTTTACTTTGACTTTGTTTACAAGCGTGATGATATAGTATATGATAATATACAGTTGTAAAGTAGTGATAAAACTGACTGGTAGCAATATCAATCAAAACTCAACGACATTTAAAAACTAATCGTCACAGAGAGGCACCTAATCGACATGTTAAACAAAAAAAAGATCGCTGCTTGAATCGTGAATGGACAGACCTTGGAAAATAGTCAGAAAAACTGCAAAGACGAAACAGACAAGACAAAGGAATCAAATAATGTCTTCATTCAGATAATGTTAAGTACAATACACTCTCGTGAGCGATGCGAGTAAATACAAATAACGCAAAAAAAACTAAGAAAATGTCTGTAGTAAATGTTGCTTGTACATTCCTTACTCGACCTTTGTTGCTTGTAGTTCTTTTATGATGCTCTCTCTAGAATTTGTTGTGTTTAAAGACTTTTTGTAACAAGTTCGTTTAGTTTCTTGTAAGGAATAAACATTACATTAAGGATTTATTTTCAAGGATTCTGTGTTTCAAACTTCACTATGTTCGAGACACAGAATCCACAATCTTTCGGGGTTACATGATACATTTCAAAGAGATCTATCTTGTTACTTGGTACGTTAATTTCATTGGGTTTCCATTGGTTTTTTTATAGTTATTCCTGGTGGAGGTCCAGTGGAAACGGCCTCGACTTGTACGTCATAGGTTGGAACTCTGAAGGCTCGTGCTGACCAGCGCAACGCGACGGTGGCGCGCGATTCGGCATTTTGTAACCGTAAAACAATTTCTTTTCTTTCGACAGGTCGCTCCTGTGTGAAAGGTCGCACGCGTTTTCACAGAAATTGTTCTGCGGATATAAATCGCCGTTTCGCGTGCGACCGTCGTGTTGCGCTAGTCTGAACGAGCCTTGACACTTTGTGTAGTTAATTTCATCTACACTGCTCTCAAAACGGTGACCGGAAACATCGTGAGGAAACCACCATGTTCTAGAATCAAAAACTTCAAGTAATATGACATCTACCAACCCGCATCGGAGACCCTCTCGAAGAGAGGGGACCTTTGTCCTAATAGTGGGATCATTATAGGTAGATTAAGCATAATCTGCCAAGCGTAGCAATGCTTCATGCTATGCTTCATTTCTAACAAGTAACCCTACCCAACTGTCACCCACCGATCAGATTGAAACTTTGCACATCGATATAACACTATAATTATTGAACCCGTGTTTTTTATTTTTCCCGAATCCACTTTTTAGGGGTAGAAACCACCCCCTCCACCACACTCTACCCAGAATTACGTGAGTTAGCCTACTTAGGGGTTATTAGTTATTTATTAGTTAGTTATTGTTTTCTACCCCTAAAAAGTGGATTCCGGAAAAATAAAAAAACACGGGTTCAATATTTTTTTCATAGCGTTCTCTATGCATTTTACTACCATACTGCGATCGCCAACCCGCCAGCCAAGCGTGGCGCTTAAGGCAAAGCCCCCCAAATTTGGGGAGGCCTATATCCAGCAGTGGACGTCTTACGGTTGAAATGATGATTGTGATGACTTGGTGGTGTATAACATGTAAGCATCTGTAGCCGAACTACGACGACTCCTGCTTCTCGAGCACCAGTATCCTCAAAGCGGACAATAGCATACAAGCCCAAATGAAATGCAAATCGATGAATGGGTTAATGATCTTAACTAAGTAATAGTGAGAAAAGAGAAAACAATTACAAAATATAAAAACTGGCCAAGTGCGAGTCAGACTCGCGCACCGAGGGTTCCGTACAAACCTGCAGGAATTCACGGTTTATGCATAAGGTTTATGTTTATGAAATTAAATGTTTTTTTTTTTAATTTTTATATTTGAGTTGACTGAATGAAAGGTAAATTGTGGCTTACGATTGATGACGCAATAAAAAAAAACTACTTACTAGATCTCGTTCAGACCAATTTTCGGTGGAAGTTAACATGGTAATAAACATCATTTATTTTTTTTAGTTTTATCATTCCCTTATTTTAGAAGTGACGGGCGGGGGGGGGGGGGGACACACATTTTACCACTTTGGAAGTGTCTCTCGCGCAAACTATTCAGTTTAGAAAAAAATGATATTAGAAACCTCAATATCATTTTTGAAGACCTATCCATAGATACCCCACACGTATGGGTTTGATGAAAAAAAAAATTTTGAGTTTCAGTTCTATGTATGGGGAACCCCAAATAGTATTGTTTTTTTTCTATTTTTGTGTGAAAATCGTAATGCGGTTTACAGAATACATCTACTTACCAAGTTTCAACAGCATAGCTCTTATAGTATCTGAAAAAAATGGCTGTGACATACTCGGACAGACAGACAGACAGACATGACGAATCTATAAGGGTTCCGTTTTTTACCATTTGGCAACGGAACCCTAAAAATGAGTGTGTATGTATGTGTGTGTGATTTTTTGTAAGTGTATAGTAGCGAAAGGTGTTGAGGTTTTGGGTAGTATAAATACGTCTTACCGGAAAAAAACATGCTGTTCTTATGCATTCCTGGTATAAGTCTCGGATTATAATATTGACTGTACAAAGTCATCCAAGTAAAAGATTCCAACAATAGCCAGTATAAGTCATAGGACACAACTGGTCTGGGAACAGAGGTTCTAAGTAAAGCCTCAGAGCACGTGTTTGTTTTAATCTCAAGGCCTAGTGTAACACATTTACCTATTTGTCATTCATCTTAGTACTGAGAAAGCTGTGTTTACGCTTGAACTTCGAGAAATTATTGGTGACATACACGACACGGCCGCTTCCAGTAATTGGCACCGACCGGAGACGGTTCCAGAAAGAGTACAGATGGCGCAGTATTTTCACCTTACGTGTTATTGGGGTTTTCCATTAGGAATTTCTTAGTAACAGCCCGGAGCTTGAAAGTTGGTGGTGTGATACCCCCGTGCCTCAGAAAACGCGTAGAACCATTGGTCTTGCACGTGAACTCTCTCCCGTCGTGTCGGATTGCCATCCTATCAGACTATGAGAGTGAGGGAAGAGTGAGTGACCCTGTGTCTGCGCACGCACTTGTACATTATAGTATCTCCCGCGCCAATGGCTAGTCTCTATTGAGATTGGGCACCATGGCCGAAATACGGCCTGGACGACTATATATGTGACGTTCTGCGCATAAAGGTCCCAGATGCCAGATTTAGTTTCCGAGTTATTTGTGTTTTTGTAAAATTGGGTGAAAATATGGCATTTTGCGATTTTGACTGATTATTGTTCTATAACAAATTTGCTACAATTTGATACAAGTAACATTTACTACTCTCTAAAAATGTGATTAGAAATTATGTCTAACATTTTTAAGCGCATATTTTTTTAAAGGAAATGTATAGTAAAAAGGTACCAGATGTAGGTCTTATAAAATGTCGATATTTCCATAATTATTATTATGTTGAGTTTTTGAATTTTAATACTATGTATTTGTATATTGGCAGTGCAGTATCGGTTATGTTAGTGATACATTGATGCATGTAATGTGTTGGGCGTAAGCCAGGAATTGCCGAGAATGGGGCATTGTTTTTTTGTAACCTTAACTTTCAAACTCCATTTTCTCGAAACTAGTTTTTTCAGAATTTCAACTTTGGATGTCTGTTACAAAAAAAGTATTAGGATTATTTTGTAATCAGCATAATAAAGGGACTCTTTTAGATTCACCATCCGGCCTTAACTCAATAACCTAGTACCTTTATGCGCAGAACGCCACATATTATTATATCATACCAACTTAAAACCTACGAGTATATCAGAAGTAGACTAGCCAAAGAAGATATTAAGATTCATAATCATCTGCCTAGGCTATTCCCAACTAAGTTTGGGTCAGGTTCCCGTCTAATCGCGTCCAACTGAGTACCAGGAGTGACTGCCTACCTGACCTCTCCAACGGCTTAACATGCTTTCCGAGGCACGAAGGGATCTTGGTATGTAAAGATAGCTACCCATCCACGGATAAGCGTAGCTTAACCTGATCAATCGACCCGTGCTGCTGTTATAACTTCGCCAGAAGCTCCTCAGGGGAATGAGATTATATATGACAAAGAGGTACAGGTACAAAACAATAATCTATATTAATATACTTAATATTATAAAGCTGAAGAGTTTGTTTGTTTGAACGCGCTAATCTCAGGAACTACTGATCCGAATTGAAAAATTCTTTTTGTGTTGGGTAGCTTATTTATCGAGAAAGGCTATAGGTTATATAACATCACGCTACAACTAAGAAGAGCGGAGCAGTAATGAAAAATGTTGCAAAAACGGGGAAAATCACACGGGTAGGTGATTCGACGCGACGGGAAGGGTCGGGGGAACAAGAAATTTAACGCGGACGACGTCGCGGACAGAAGCTAGTCTATAATAATCTTCTATACTATTCTAGTATAAACGAAGTCGCTTCCCGCGTCTGTACGCTTAGGTCTACAACCAACTAAAAACAACGCAACGGATTTTAATGCGGTTCATAGATAAACAGAGTGATTCAAGAGGAAGGTTTATATGTATAATACGCTGGCGAAGCCACTGACAAAAGCTAGCAGTGTAATATTCATAATATTATATTGCTAGCTTTTGTCTAATATAACTTTTAATTAATATAGCTGAAGAGTTTGTTTGGTCGAAGGCGCTAGTCTTAGGAACTACTGGTTCGAATTGAAAAATTCTGTCAGTGTAAGATAGCCCATTTATAGAGAAAACCGTTCTATATCAAGCTTGGGCCCTTAGAATGACGGGTAAAAAGAAAATAAAAAACTAACGAAAACGAAGTAGGTACTCGCAAGGCTAGAGAAAGAAATTTGTCGAGAAAAAAGTCGCGGATAGAAGCTAGTACTAGATACAATTTCATGTCCTAATTTAATAGCAACAAAACAATATAAAATTACAGAAAAGTATCCAATCAAACAATCGGTAAATATCAAACCGTCCTTGACAGTCGTTAACAAGTTAACAACATGCGACATACCTGTTTACAACACATGCGATCCTAGTACAACTGATAGCGATTATTATCGTTACCATCTGCTATTTTCCGCAACAATAGCGATCGCTATCGGACTTCATATAAAAACTATACCGACACGTAATGGCGCTTATTCGTTTTTGTTGTGCTGCATTTTCTGTCAACCATGAGTTATGGTACGATGGTTATGAAATTTCCAATATTATTCTTGTTCAGTTCCATGTTTTTGGGGGCGAATGGCGATGTGAGTATAAAATTTTGTCTAGTTGAGAGTTCATGGTGAAAAATGCTGTCCTCTTTGAAATAAACTTGATTAAAACATCGTCCAATTTGGGTAGTGATTGAAAAAAAAAATGTTGACAGATTTACTGTCAACAAGGCTACTTTTAATCATGGCTAGTTTAACATTGCTTTTGAGAGCAGAATTTTAAAAATAACGATCAAATACGTCATCCAGTTCATCTATAAAAGTTTATTGGTAGAACTCGCTATAATTTAAAATGTTCACATTCTAATCAGCACCCTAAATTGTGTAACACACTAATAAGAATTTGAATCATGTTGAAGGTTGTTGCTAATCGATTGCTTCATATATAAAAAAAAAAAATGGTCTTTTCAACAACGCAAATAACGCAATGAATGTTGTTGAACTGTCAAAATAACAACCATTCCTGTTGTTACGCAATTATCCCGCAGTGTCAAAAAAGTGTTAAAAATACCAAATTTTCGTCAAATTTCTGACATTGCTGAGATGAGATTGCTATTAGATTTTGAACGTTGTCAATTAACACACGAGAGATGAAACAAACAAATAACCGATTTCCTTTTCTGTATTCTAAAGGTATACTACGTACCAAAATTCACTGACAAAGTGTTTGGTTGTGACAACTTCGACAATCAATTCTTAGACTGTGATGGGTTGGCGCTTGGCTCCATGAGAGGAGATGAAGGTGATGATGCAGCTAAACTAAGTGGAGAGATTAAAACGGGTCAGGAAATTCTTTCAGGCTATGATGTAAGTAAAAATTTTGATCAAATCGTTTGTGTTTGGTGTAGGGTTGTGCAGTGCCGGATTAAGGGAGGTCTGTAGAAAATTCTATTGAAAGGCTCCCTTGGTGGAACTAGAGAATTGGGTTTAGAAACATGCTGCCTCGATAGAAAGAATATGAGACTATTTTGGGGTCTAGAGGGTCGTTTGAAGAAGAAAAGGTTTTGCCTTGTAATTACTAAAATTACTGACAAAATAAATATAGTAGGTACCTACATGTGTTAATTGTAAACTTTTTCTACTTGGATACGGGGATACTTTTTCTACTTGGGGCTTCTACTACTTTTTATGAGTGCATTTATGTTTCTTTTTTCGTAATGTTCGTTTTGTTAGTGCAGAGTAATTTTTTTTCTTTCCTTCTTTATGTTCCCAGCTTGAAGTAGACGTATGGAAAATGTTGGACTTGGGTGACGAGTACATGTACAATACGCGGGTTAACTTTTGCAGTAGTCTGGAGAATACTGACGCCCCTTGGTATCCTATCATCGAGAAGTTGAACATCAGTGGCTGCCCCGTCCCTGTTGTATGTAGAATGAATTTATTCATCATTCATCATTTGAGCCGTAAAATGTCCACTACTGGACCTAGGCGTCCCCCAATTTGGGGGGCTTTGCCATAATCGCCACGATTAGCAGGCGGATTGGCGATCGCGCAGTATGGTGGTTAAATGCATAGAGAACGCTACTGCCCATTCTCTAGTCCTTTAGTCGCCTTTTTCGACACCCACAGGAAGAAATGGGGCGATGCTATTCTTTATGTCGATGAAAAAGATGTATACTATACAACACAAAACATAATAATACTCATTGGCATTGGTTACTTCAGCAGTGGTAACGTCTTACCAGTTATAGGTCAAAGGTTCAAACTCAGACTGGCTTTTACTGTATGTTACTTATTTCATTACCAGTGCTCTCAAAACGGTAAAGGAAAAAAGCACTACAAAGTGAAAAATTACTTTAATTTCGGAAGTCGTGTCTTAGGATCTGTAATTAAGGTTTTTTTGCCACCGACTTCCGAAATTAAAGTTATTTTTCACTTTGTAGTGTTTTTTTTTTGGGAAATCGGTTGTAATTTTTTTTGTAAAAAGTTTTTATATTTTTAACTTTTTAGTAATGGTAGATACCTGCACTAATCTAATCGCGTTATTCGTTCATTTGTCATGCAAATACTTAATGCAAATAATAGACTTATATGGTTTTCACATGGATTCCATTGACCGAATGGAACCAAATTAAAATGGAACCATTCGGAAAGCACCAGCTTTCAAATAAAAAAAGAATCATCAAAATCGGTTCACCCAGCCAAAAGTTATGAGGTAACAAACATAAAAAAAATAAAAAAATATAGTCGAATTAATAACCTCCTCCTTTTTTTGAAGTCGGTTAAAAAGACATCTTGAGGTAACTGGCATATCCTAAAACGAAACATTCGAAGACATGTGACATCTACCAACCCGCACTGGGCCTGCGTAGTAGATTACGGCTTTCTCCGAACAACAGAGAATAGGCCTGTGTGTCCCAGCAGTGGGAACGTAATAGCTACGTATTGCTTACTTAATTGTAGCTACAGCAATATGATGGAACATATATTGTAGACGATCATTTGAATTCTTATTTTTCGTATTTTTGAGGCTGGCTGGTACCTACTACATCAAACATAATATATCATTTTGATGAAAATATCGTGCCAAAGTCTCAAAATTATGAAAACGAAATTTATAGATCTTCTGACTAAGCTAAGAACGCAAGTTATTTATTTCAGGAGTGAAATGTCTATCGATAAAGTATTTTTATGGAGCACTTTAGCACTCGTGTCCTGTTGTCTGCAAGGTACAAGAGTTGATGGACGCTACTGCACGTGCCAAGCTCGTTGCCAAATTCTGGGCTGAATGTATAATGTAGATTGCTATCGACACGCTAAGACGAAGTACTCAATTCCAATTTATCCAACTCCAATCCAATATATAGTTTAACCACTAGGGATTTACCCAGATCCTCGATTAAGCTGCCTAACTACATAATCAGACTATACCATTCCCACTGCTGGGACTCAGACCTCATCTCGGCGAGAGGGAATGGGCCGTAATCTACCACGCGGGCCCAGTGCGGGTTGGTAGATGTCACATGTCTTCGAATTTTTGGTTCTAGGAAATGCCTGTTTTCTCACGATGTTTTCCTTCACTGTTTTGAAACCAATGGTGATGCAACTATTTGCCTAACTACAAATTTACCTACCAAATTTTCTTTTCCAGAGCACTTTCGAGGTTCAAGGTCTCACCATATCCTTAGATGCAATGAAGGACGTCATGTGTCACGATTTCATTGGGGAGTACAGCATTCAGCTGTCTTTCATGGATGTTGCTGAAAAAATATCATGTCACGTCATTGAGATTTGTATCGTGGAAAAGAACGATGACGATGAATGAATATGTTGTTTATTAAATGGATTTCAGTTTGAAATTATGTTTATTCTTTGTCACTGTAAAATTGATACAGATCCTATCAACCTCTTGTAAGAATCTATCGTAAAAATATGATGACGATTTTTAAAGAAATTCGTATTTATTATTTAATTATCTTTACATACCAAGACCCCTCCGTGCGGCGGCGGCGACCTATCGCGTCCGGCCCTGGTGCGAGATATGATACGGAGCGAGATGGCATGGGAAGCTGTCACCTCCTTCTGCGGGAGGAAGCGGGGCGCTTGAGGGAGTAGCAGTCTCTGCGCTCTCACGTCCCAAGCTGCCGCAGGAGGAGACGCCCTGGGCGTCGGGAGTTGATTGCCAACTCCCGGCCACCGTAGGCGCGGGCTTGCGGGAGACGTCATTTGATGATTTTCCACCCACACAAAAAAAAAGATCCCTCCGTGCCTCAAAAAGTACGTTAAGCCTTTAGTTTCGGTTGTCATTGCGGGTTTTTGTCAGAAGCCCGAAATTTTAAATACCAGTTATACTAAGGGCTCTCGTATTACCCAGTAACTCGGTTGTGGAGTTCAGATAAAATACTGGAATTCAGCTGCATCCGGAAAGACTGGAAGCCGATCCTAACAGAGGGAATATTCTTAGGGTATAGGCTAGGCAGATGATGATAATCACCGCTAAGCGTATGACAGTCCCATCATGCCCTAAAAATACTGCTTCTGATTATACATTTTGGCATGAACCTGAACAGACTCTTTGCATTATCATGATTTAGTTAACACAAAATGAGGATGGTTAGTTCAGGGTTTTTTTTTTTTGGATGGGAAATCATCTAATGATTCCTCCCGCTCTGGGTGGAGTAGGAGGGCGTGTCAGACTTTCTTCAGTTGCGCATGTGCCAGGGTCACGGTATCTCTTTCGAACAATCTTGCGACCCTGAGTGAGAAGAGTTCGGGGTTACGCGGGAAAAGAGTTCCTGGAAGGACTTCGGGGAGGCTTTTGCCCAGCAGTGGAACAATAAAGGCACAACAATCGACTTCCCATAAAACACTACAATATAAAAATAACTCTAATTAGTACCTATTTGTTATGGGAGGAGTCAAAAACCGTTTTTGACTCCTCCCATTTTTAAAGTCGGTTAAAATCTGGACTTCAATACGATGTTTTTATTGCTATGACACTCATTGTAGGTTGATCCGTTGGTATCTTTCTCTCTCTCTCTCTCTCCGGTCGTGTCGGAATGCCCTCGCATCAGACAATGAGAGAGAAGGAAGAGAGAGTGTGCCTGTGTCTGCACACACACACTTGTGCACTATAATATCTTCCGCACAGAAAGCTAGTCTGCTTTGAGTTTGGCCGCCATGCCCGAAATACGTTCTGGAGGAAACCTATAGGTAGCCAGTGATATTAAAAAAAACCTACAATCACTATTTTTATCGTTACAACTAACTAGAAAAGTACAACAATAATTTCTAAAGACCTCATTTGATTTTAATTTCAAACTCCTTAATCGCTCACCAAAGAGAATACAAATTAAAAGTATCCAGACTACGCTACACAGTTTAGCAAACGATTGTGTTTCACCCAATAATTAGAAAAATAAATAAAGAGAGGGGGAGTGCAGACGAATAAATTTATAATTGCCGGGGGCAGCCAACTTCAGGCGTTATTAACTTTTTCCTGTAGGTACCCGTCGCACCGCGAATGCCTCTCGTCCTTTGGTCAGCCTAAAAACTGTTCAACCCTCATTAATTTTATGAACTCCTGGTATTTCTGTATAAACTCACAGGAATCGCTGAATTACTCGTTAACATGGAGGGAAGCCATTTTCATAACAATAATATATCCATTCCGTTATTTCATTTTATGATTTTCAAGCTTTTGTTATGTAGTCGTGATGACTCTGTGTTTAGGCTTCGCGTCTCGAGCAAGAGTTTGTGGGTTCAAGTCCGGGCAAGTACCAATGTGACTCTTTCAATATATATGTATGCACTTTCTGACTTTATTATGGACAGTAAAGGAAATCATCGTGAGGAAATGTGGACTTGTAGGTAATATAAGTCTGAAATCGCTAAAGGCTTTTTCAGATAGACGCGACGCGTCGCTTGTAGAACAATGTCCATGAAGTTTACATAGACATTGTTCTAGGAGAGTCACGTCGCGACTGTTTGTGGGGGGAGCCTTATCCCGCCTTGAGCAAGCGTGTTGGTCAAGGCAAGGTCCACGTAGGGGGACAGTAATAGGCTAGTATTATTATTTTATTATATTTTTATTTTGTAGAAATTAATAAACATTTTTGAAAAAAAAAAAATATGGTGAAGGTAAACTGCCATACAGGACTTAATCAGCATACTGTTCATCTAAAAACACACATTTTAATCTTTCTAAGATAACAAAGAACTTATTGTCTTAAAATGCAATACCAAAAACGACCACATGTTTTTATTTTCGCATTTATCGTGATATGAATAAAAAGCAACCCTCAAACATTTTAAAGTCTGATTCAGTACGAAGATGGCGTTATCAGTCTGAGACCAGCTTACCCATAACGCTAATCTTGCAAAAAAACGAGCATTATTCAAAACTAAAAGATTTAGCTCGAGTATTCGCTGTAAATTTTCCCTCTAACGTTCATAAACTTAGAAAAACATACGTGAAAACTGCATTATGAAGAGTTTCGTGGTTCACTAGCTGTTTGGCTGTGGGCCGTGAAAATAGCGGAGCTGGAAAGTACAGATGTAAGTGAAAGTTTTGGATATTACGCTTATTTTCTTGAAAGTTGAGCTATAGTTTTGTAGAAGAGACGACCTTAAGAAGTTGGCTGGGACAGACTGGATGCGAAAAGCGGAGGACAGGGTGTTGTGGCACAGCCTGAGAGAGGCCTTTGTACAGCAGTGGACTGTGATATTCTGAATTGGTACTTGAAGAGTGACTTCAATCAACGGGCAAAAGACGTCATTGAAACGTTATTTTATGAAAATAAGTAGGTGGGTTTTCCTAGAGAGCATTTATTGAGACTGTAAGCCTCACTGCCATCATTGAAACTAAGGCCATTAGGCGGCGGCCACCGCTCTTCTAGGAAACCTTAGCTCTACACTAGTCAATTGTTTTACCAATCAGTTGTCTTTTAATCAATAGTATAAAAATATATTTCATAATATGGCTTGATATTTAGGAGCATTCTCTTTCTCCCTTTGCCTCGCCTCATCCTATTTCATTTGACGTTGGCTCTACTCGTCATTCTTTGCCAGATGTTTCGGTACTGCGTCGAGCCATTCACTCGAGCTTGCTTCAGGTCGTTGATGACTAAAGATATCCAAGTGAAACCTACCTCCACCTATTTAGAGTAATATATATTTCTTTATTAAACAAGTTACAAGACTCAGTTGTGTTAGTAACAATTTTTCTTACCCCTATGTTAGTATTCCTATTCTAATAACTTAACCTATAACCATGAATACGTCTATCACCGAGGTGGACAGTTTGCAACAGTGACTCACATATAAACACTCGAGTCTGCTTGCCACACAGCGCAGAATAAGGTTGGGGCTGTCTCGCACGCGGCGCACCAGGGAGGCGCATCGCTTCCTCATCGTTGTATAAAAACAGTCGACTCGAGCTTCAGCAAACATCCCTGACGCACTGCAGAAGCGGGGCAACCCCATGAATATCCTGAACGCATTATTGTATTGAACTAATACAATAATGCGTAATACTTCGTCTTAAAAATATAAATAATATGTTGAAAAAATATGATTACTATATAAGTCTAACGAAAAGCTTACGATCATTACATAATGTAGGTATTCCAGCAAAGATAACATAGTATTGTAAACAATTGAGTATGATCGCTGATTTTGTGGCTCAATCTTATCCATATGCAAATGTGGGCCCCGCCTCAGTCGACGTTTCAGCGATTCCAAATTGTAATATTATTCAAATAACACATTTATACGTCATACAGATTTATGTACAGACGGTATTAAGAATTTAATTATGAGTCAAACTTATGATATTTCTTATTACATTTTTTCACTGAATTTTTCACTTTTTTAAACAATTTATTCAAAATAGACTCTTGATTAGCCATGTAATTGAAGTTGACTTTAATTTTGTCTACAACGGGCTTGTTTTAACAAACTGTTTGCGATATTTTCTTTGTTCGTGTAATTTGAAGAATGTTATTTGAAAATAAACTATTTTAGAGAGTATTCTAAGTTCAAATCAGTACGCAAACACGACTTAAATTAGTTTATCGTCGACGCGGAGTTCAAAGGTTTTGACAATCAAGTGATCTAGGCGCCATTTACCTATGAACTGAAGTGTTAAGGCGACTGATGAAAAGGTTTTATTATAAGTTTACTTTTCAAGTCTAATTTAATCTAACTAGCCTGTATTTTCCCACTGTAGAGGTAAGACCTACCTCACCCTTTTCCACTCAATTCTGTCTACTGTGAGTGCTGGCTGGTTCCTTCTACCGAAAGAAGTCAAGCGTCTCACCATCTTCGTCTCGATGACGTAGTGAGTTCTTTTATCATTTCAGCCGAAAGACGCCCACTGCTAGACATATGTCGTCTCAATTTGGAGGGGTTCGCCATAATCGCTGGCGATCGTAGTATGGTGGTAATATGCGTTGAGAATGCTGCTGCCCATTTTCTAGTAACTCCTTTAGTCGCCTTTTATGACACCCACGGTAAGAAACGGTATGGTGGTACTGTTTACGTCCGGCACAGTACGGAACTAATGGGGCGTGCGTTTATATGGGACCCAATAGGCTGTTCTCTTAGTCCAGTTATCATCTGACATGCAGCAGACATGTCCGGCCTAGTTTCATTTAAGGTGGAACCGCCTCAAAACTCGTTTGAATGGATATTTTCATGGAAACGCTATATAACTAAAGGAAGGGAAGGGACTAAAAGAACTTAATTATAATTTTTTAAAGCCATATTTTTCATGTTCGCTAATAATATTTTATTTAACATAGGTACAACCTGACACTGACCTGCAAATTGCAAAAATGTTAAAAAAAAACTTATCTATACTAATATTATAAAGCTGAAGTGTTTGTTTGTTTGTTTGATTGAACGCGCTAATCTCAGGAACTACTGGTCCGAATTGAAAAATTATTTTTGTGTCGGGTAGCCTATTTATCGAGAAAGGTTATAAGCTATATAACATCACGCTACAACTAAGAGGAGCGGAGCAGTAATGAAAAATGTTGCAAAAACGGGGAAAATCGCACGGGTAGGTGATTCGACGCGACGGGAAGGGTCGGGAGAACAAGAATTTTAACGCGGACGAAGTCGTGGGCAGAAGCTAGTAGTAGAAACAGCTTTCTGGTTAACATTCGTGATATTGGTTTTGTCAAAAAATTATAATATCCTTTTTTGGTAGCATTTATTGTCTCAATATTAGGTCCTTGGTAGGATGCCCTAATTCTAGGTGGATTGAAGATTTTCTCAGGGTGAATGTTAGCATGGTTGAGTGCAGCTTAGGATCGAGTTAAATGGTGTGCGATTGGACAAACCCCTTATGACTATGCTATAGCTACGTGTGATTCTGTGTAGATCTTTATTTGCAGCTATGGCTACGTGTGATACTGTGTAGATCTTTATTTGCATACTACATACAGAAACTTTACACGACTAAAAATACAGTCGGAGGTCAGATAGGCAGATTCATGTAAAGCTCGAATATATACCTTTGTTTCACAACTATGTTGGGGTCAGCTTCCAGTCTAGCCTGATGCAGCTGCATAACAATATTATACATGGAGCGACTGCCTATCTAACCTCCAAGTTACTGGGTAATACGATACCCCTTGGTAAGACTGGTTGTGAGATTATCGGGCTGCCAACGATCCGTAACGACAATGTACACTGACAAATTTCTCGAAATAATCATAGCTCAACTAATTAGAAAGTAAAATTAAAGAAACTTGAAATAAAAGCCACAGTTGACAAGACACTGATGTTGAACACCAATCTCAAAGTTAATGATTGCGGTGAGAACAATGTCGGTCATGTCTACTAAAGTCTTGACAAAAAGGAAATGCTTTAATTTGCGAGCAAGGCTCAGAGATAAATTAGTTTACGGGCTTTTGTTTTAGAAACTTTGCAGCTGAGTTTATTCTGAAAGCCTATTCTTGTAATTATACACGTTCAAAATCTAGTCGCAGTCTCATCTCGGCGACAGTCAAATGTCAAAAACTTGTGAAAAATGTATGGAAACTCGAGGTATTTTTGGTAGATTGAGATTGAAATCAGACTATGAACGTTCTAAAAATTACGAGGATTACCCCCCCTCATGACACTGTTGAATCCATACCATAATTATTAATTAATCTATGCATTTTGTTTTTGTATACATGTCATACAAATAAATAAAATTGAAGTTTCTGTTTGTAATATCAAAATAACAGCATTTTACCTAATGCATATGAGAGTATTTACGGTACTTATAAGAAAAATAAAATTCTTTGTTTGTCCCTATATATATTGTAGTCTTTGGTTCCGACTAGTCTCCGAAACAGCCTGACCAATTTCGACAAGACTTTCTCTTGTACATAGTTAATGTTATAAGAAGTGATACAGGCTACTTATAGTCGGGATAGCACCGTAACCCGTGCCCATGTCCTGCCAGGGTCGCGAGATTGTTCAAACGAGATACCGTGGCCCTGGCATATAGATAACTGAAGGAACACGGGTGGGTTTTAGTCAGTAAAAGTCTGACACGCCCTCCCGCTCCGCCCAGAGCGGGAGAATTCATTTGATTACTTCCCATCCAGAAAAAAAAACCCGTGCCCGTGTGATAATTCTGACGACCACGCAGCCGAAGGCGCGGGCATAGCTAGTTAATTAATATTATCAATTCGAAAGGAACTCTGATACCTTTTTACGCTTAAACTGCTGAACTTGGATGCAATTTGTCACACATATAGACCATAAACTGAGTTTGAACTGGACATAGAATATTTTTACCCCGGTAATACGTTGCTGATCACTACTCGGGTGAAAGTTTATTATGTTTTTGATTAGATTTCCGATATATATATCTTTAAAATGCGGTGTTAGGGCATGGTAGCGTTTTACTTTTTTTTTAATTATCAAATTTGTAGGCTCTTTTTTAGTCACTTGAAAAAGTATTTTAATAAAGATAAAATTATCTAATTCCATACTGTCATAAAATCATGATGTTAGGTATATTTATTTTCTTCTGAAAAGGCTTTTATTACTTAAACATAATATAAATACAAAATTACATTCTATTCATTCGTTCATTGCCTCTAATTACTCATCTACTTCATAAAAGTACGTCAAATTAATATCTCGTCTCATCATTTGATACTTTAATTCTTTGACAAGTAAGTATCTAAGTAAAAGTACCTCGGCTTAATGCGTCCGTTGTCAAAGAATCGTGTTTGAGAACTATTTACTAAATTGAAAAAGCGTGTCCCCGGACAGCCCTCGAGATAGAGGAGTGAGGAAAATCAAAGCGGTCACTTGAGGACAGTTAGATGTACTTCGATGGGGACAACTCTTGAGGACACGTGTCGAGTGAGGCGGTCCCTGACGTTGATTTCTGAAAATCGGACCGCAATTTTCTTTTAAGTGTAGGTAGGTAACGATTTTGATTGGAGGAAGTTGGGTTTAAATGTTTATACTTATTTTTCAAATGTAAACGTCACAAACTTGACTTAAACTACTTACAAATTTAAGTATAGTGTCGGAAAATTCATTCCCAAGAGACTGGCGGCATAACCATATCGTATGACAATGCTTAGTTTCTGGCTAAGGTAAAAACCAGCGCTTGGGTCATGGAAAGTGGCAACCAGCCGTTTCGATATTTGTTTAAATAAGCCAAGAGCACTCGGTTCTCGTATGTAATTAGAATGTCTTTACTAGTAACGATAATAAGGTAAAACATAATTTTTCAGCAATGATGTCAAAATTAAATTGTTGAGTAACCAAAAATGCTATGTGGATAAAACATATCCTCACACACCACATACACACATGACCATGATGTGCCAGCTAAGAAAAACGTTACCCAATATTTCAGGACTTATAAAACCGAAATTAACACCATATAACACTGGACCCCTCAATATAGCTCACTCCACAAAAAAATACCAAAATAATAATCAATTCGACCACATCCAATATGACAGTAGGTAAACACAAAAAAGGACGCGTGAAGAGCCCCAAAAAAGGCGTGCACATCAAAAAAACGTGATAACTAGCGTAAAGGGGGTGACAAGGACCCTCATACTCTTTCAATAATACGCCGGAGTCTGCAATAAAATTGTCAAGTCGAGATCTGCTAACGACGCAGCTTCTGAGCCCCGAATTGAGATAAACACTGCATTATGAAACGGATTTGGGAGGTATTAAGTCACGGTTTTCTTCCTTTAGTCACTTTTTTGTAACAAATGTGATTGTTCAAAAATGTTGACTATGTAAGTTCGATATACAGATGAATATCGTGGTGTCAGATTTCGATAGAATTTATTTCCCATTTAAAAAATATACAGGATGAATGAAGGTCGGTTAACAAAAGGTATTCACAAGGCAGATAAGACTCGACACGCCGGAAAAGCACGCCCAAGGAGAACATATAGTGACCTTATTGGTGATGTTCTTCAGAAAGGTAAGGTGCGTACTACTGATAATCGGCGTGCGTGTATGACCAGGGGCCCGATTCTACTAACAAAATTGTGCACAAATCGCAATAGATCCACGACTGAATCACGACTTTTAAGCGTTTTCTCATTCTACTAATGAACAACAATCCAACTGCGATTATGTTGTAATTGACGCCAACGATCGATCGAAACAATGTAAAAATCTATTCTGCTAACAACATCGCACAAGAGCGTGACATTTAGTCACATTCTGCTATTATTTTGACACTCGTTAGAATCGAAACAACGCTGAACTTCGGCAGTTCATCTGTCAAAATTTGCGGTTGAACAAAAGTCAGTAAAATGCAACTTTTATCGCATCGATCTGGGATTGCTTTCGTTTTTTTGCTAAAAATATAATGTTTTATACAGATTTCGTTGAACTTGCCCATGTGGGTGATGTTGGAAAGGTAAGAGGAAGAAATTTTGCGTCACGAGTATGCAATAATGCTCTTCCCGTCGCATCCCATTGCCTGTCAGTTTTCATCCATTTTTCATTGCTGCTCCGCTCATTTTAATTGTAGCGTGATGTTATATAACCTATAGCCTTCCTCAATAAATTGACTTCCCAACACAAAAAGAATTGTTCAATTCGGACCAGTAGTTCCTGAGATTACCGCGTTCAACCAAACAAACAAATTACAGCTTTAATATTAGTAAAGATAGATTATAATGGAATATCAGGTATTTGGTAGTTAAAAAAACCACAAATTTACAGACTGCCCTTGTAACATATTACGCCTATGTATATGCATAGCTTAGTTACGACATAATAATGTGGGGAAACAGTACAGATGCACCAACACTGTTTACCATTCAAACGAAATTTGCCCATATCATAGTAAATATACAACAGATAGATAGCTGCAAACCGCATTTTACAAAGCTAAATATTTTAACTCTGTCACTATACTTGAAATATGCAAATTTGCACATTAACACCAAGAATTTCACACTCAACGAGAAGACATACAAACAAGATACACACTCTGATACAAAACACGACTAAAACTGCCTAAAAATACATTCAATAAGCCCTCTGATAATATCAATAAATATATACAATAATTTACCCCAAACAATTGGAAATGAAAATAAACTCCATCTATTCACTAACAAATTAAAAAATCTATTAATAAGTAAATGTTATTACAGCATTAGCAAATATTTAAGTGATAAATACCTGAAACGCAATTAGAATACCCAAGCATGTTTTTCATTTATTTTGATTTTAGAATAAGTTAGATTATAAGTCCTCCTCTACCTACTATATTTCTTTTGCTGGGCCAGACAGGGTCCACAATTTTATTGTAATTAAATCTAATGTTTACCACTTAAGCATATACATTCTGGAATGCAATAAAGTATTTAGTATTGGAATGGTTCATGAAATCAAAAAACAAATAATGGAACAAAGCATTTTTATTACTATAAGTATATCAATTTTAACATCAGACCACTTGAGAAGTAGATACTTAGTATTTCATCACCTATAATATATTAATATTGCATGCTGAACATTATAAGTACACAACAGCCAACAGTCAGCAGATCGAGCACGAGCAACTCTTGAGTCAGAAATTGATGTACGGGTGTACTAAGTAATGTTCCTGAAAAAATATATATTTATGTTAGAAGGGGCTAACTAATATTATTATTTTTCTCATCAGTGTGCTGGTACCCACTACATAATAATGTTTTTTCCCTGCGAACAGGACAGTATGTGTTTGTTTTGCAGATTGCCATGGAATGTAAATATTCCTGTATCCAGATCTCGATATTGAATAAACAGTTCAAATTCTTTCTTGCATCATTAATACACACTTTCCTCAAACTGCATCTAGATGGTTTTACTGGAGAAAGGGAAACATTCATAAGTTATTTCAAATCTGGAACAGTCTCGGGCAACATCTTCACATATTGTATTGAAATCTTACTGAACAGTTAACAGCACATTATTTTGCAGTATGCTGTACCATCTTGAAGATTCAATTTTCATAATAATCCTTCAAATACACACATGAAAACTGAAATATCAATTTTGTGCAATTAGAAAGAAACGGATTAACTACTCCCTCTCACAGAGAGGAGGCCTGTATCCCAGCAGTGGGAACATTATAGGCTGCTTCTATATGTATGTTAAGAGGAATAAAAGTATTAATTAAAGCAATTAAAACTCTTTGAACAAAAGTAAATAAAGTGTGTTGCTGTCACTTGACAGTTGACACTTGTCTTTCAGCTATGTCAGATAGTGGTGCGATTTGATTTTGTTTAACTCGTTACTCGAGTAACTAAAGGCTCGAGATCATTTTGTTTATTTATTTTCTCACGCGTTGTCATGTCACTCGATCTAGTCGTGTTTAGATAAGTATCACGGAGTCTTCAACTACACCAATTCATAATTCAATATTAATAATATCGTGTAACAATCTGTCAGAATAATGTGATGTACTGAATCACGGATGTTTTAAATAAGAGTGATTATGCATTGCATTATTCTGTAAGTACTAGTCAGTTGATAACGTGTAGGTAATTTGTCATCATATTGTCATTATTTAACATATTGCCAGTGGAATGTGAGAAGGAGAAAATGCTCCCCGAACAGTAAGAGTCGATTGTAGCCCCAATATTGATCGGATGCCGCATTTTGAATTTTTCTATGATTATTTTCGTTTTAAATTATTATTTAATGTCTCGTTTTTAACTAACAAAGCTGCTAGAAACGTCTCTAAAGGGAGGTACCTACCTTAGATTCAACTTGAATTAAATTGAGAAAATCAGTGCCTGACGATTTATAACTAGTAGTAGTAACATCACTAGTCAAACTGACAAGCCACCAAAAACTCCAATCCGTTTCACGATGATTTTTAAACCACTTTATGCGAGAGTAAGCAAACTTAAAAACGGGATTAAACACTTGCACCGTCAACAGTATTTTTTTAAAATCAAAACAGATTTGGTTAGGTAAAATACGATTAATAGAAGTTCCCTTCGAGTCTTTAACATAACCGAAAGGTTTGATTTCACAGCTTTAGCTAGTTAGGGACGTAGCACGAAACGTTCTTCTGAGTTTTTGTTATTCGTAAGTTAAAATGTTCTATTTTTGTAACAATAAAATATCAGCACAAAACTATAATTACGGTCAAGATATTTTTTATATTAGAAAATCCTTTAGTGCCATTTATTCGTGTTTAGTGACATTTTTAGATTCAACTTTTTTCTTTGTGGTAATAATAAAACATACTATTTGGCATGTTGGTAACACCGGAAGCCCACCCGTATGTTCCCGTTACGACTCAGTTGCGATCGGGTTTAAGTATAGTTGCCCTTGTGCTTAAAAAATAGCAGAATGACTTTATAAGACATATCGACCTGCGATCGAAATCTCACTGTTGCCGAAACACAATTGAACGTGTAACTTTGCAAATTAGTAGAATCGCCCCCCAGATGTATGATCATAAACGAAGCAAAAACCGTTTGTACGGATCGTAGCAGGTAGCGTTCCTGCCTATCCTCATGGAACGAAGACGTGTGTTTATGTATGTAAAATATGGATGGAACAAAATTTGACCTGAAATTAAACTGCGAAGTCAAATATAATTAAGGCATGAGAATGATTTGCTTCAAAATAATAAACTAAGTAATTAATTAATACTATTTGTTTATTCTAAATGTTATTAAAATAACGTTTTGAAGAACATCTTCATCATCTTTGACAACAACAACGGTCTTAAAAGATTAGATCTTAGTTTGTTCATATTGAGCTTTGCCAAATATTATACTAGACTAGGTATAATATTTGCTTTTAAAAGAAGGTAAAACATTGATCCTTTCGTGGAATCTTGGTGATATTAGATCTTGTTTGTTTACTTAAAAAAATATTAGAAACTGACACGAAATATAGAAGTAGTAATGGAACTGTCCATTACATTGATTACATTTTTTCTATGTGCTTCAAAGAGATTTTCCCCAATACATGCAGGCAAAACTAATTTGAATTTGGACAATAAAATGTCCAATTTCATTTATGTACGGAACCCCATACGACATAGACATTTAGGAAAAAAGTTAATGGTGCTTAAAGCTTGGCCGCTGTCCTGTAATTACGAATTAAAAAGTTCGTCCGCCGGACCCCAGTTTTTTCTCATTTATTTGGATGTGAAGATAATATTGCACCCTAAATCTATTCCTCCTACACTCAACTTAGATTCTTATTCCTATAATGGTAAAGCTGTAAATTGGATGTCGACACACCTAATTACTTTTAATGTTATCTCTTCTCATACGAGACATTTGTATGTATGCATCTATTTATAAAGAGACAGAAAATTAACTTTTACGAGTACTCGGAAAAGTCTGGGTTTTTCATGAAAATGTTATTGGTTTGCTTCTATTGCCTTTTCCTTTGATGTGTAGTGGAAAAGACATTTGATAAGTAATTAGATTTTAAATGAAACGTATTTGCAATATACGCTATACTGGTTGTTATTTATCCTTTAACGTATCTTTAAATATTATTATCAAAGAAAGTCTACCGGAGAAGAGCTATGCTTTTAAAAAAAAAAACCTTTTTCTTTTCATCAATTAGTATTAATCTTGTATAGTTTAATGTTTTACCTTTGCGGTGTTTTCTTGTTTTACTAAGAATATTAATTACTGAAGTAACCTTAATTTAATACAGTTCTACTGCAGGTTCTATGTAAGTTGATTTTCAATCTAGCCTAGAAATTGATTCGGGGAACAACTGGGATAATATTTACACACGTTTTCGGGAAGAAATATTTTGTCACTATGGAATTTACTGTCAAAGTCATGGCATTTATTAAACCATTTACCTACAGCAACATTTTACAAACCTTTCTTCTCGCCATAAAAATTGCAATGATCACGCAACAATGTATCCAAAAAACTACATAAAACATGACATCATATTATATTCGTCGTATCATTTTCATTTAGCAATAAACCAACCGCATGTATATAATAAAAATGATTCACAATCCGTCTATAATAAAATTGTAGCGCAGAGAATCCGTCGCGTCGAGATTAGAGGGTGCTCCCATTATTGTTACAGTATTATTTTGTTGTTTTACGACGGGAAAATAATAAGCACCGGCGTTTATGATGGTATAATAAAATTTGTATTAGAAAGGGACGATTGTTTGTGGGGAAAAACTTTATTTTTTTGTGTGGTGATAGTTTAATCAATTAGTGTTAGTCTAGTATAATTCAATTTATTGTTTTTGTGCTCTGCCCCCCTAGCCAAGTTATAACCGTTTCGTGTCGAATTCCGTTCTCCAATTGGTAACGCCTCGGTGTCAGCAATTGTAGAAAACGGTGAGTTGATAGCCATGTTGACGCGCCTGAGTCGGCCGCTCGTTCTACAATATCTTTAGAAAAACGACACATTATAAGAAAGGATGTGGCGTTAAACATTGTAGAAACGATAAAAAATCATTCTATCATTTTGAAGATGTGAATTTGGCTACGAATTTTCTATTCGTTTGTTCTAACCACGTGACTTAACGTTAACGATTGCAGATTATCAACTTGGCTAGGGGTGCTGGTTTCTTGTTTTATAAAGATCTAGCTTCTGACAACGGCTTTGTCCGTGTATTATACACATAAACTTTCCTCTTGAATCACTCTGTCTATGAATGAAAACGGTATTAAAATCCCTTGCGTAGTTTAAAAGATCTAAGCGTATAAACGCAGGAAGCGACTTTGATTTATACCATGTAAAGGTATTCATTGCTCCAGGATAGTCACAAGCCTAAAAATCTGACAACCAGTCTTACCAAAGGGTTACCCAGTAACTGAGTTGTAGAGGTCAGATAGGCAATTGCTCCATATTAAATACTGGTATTCCAACTGGAAGTTAATACCAACATAGTGGAAAAACGGTTAAGCAGATTGATTTATGGCATAAAATTGGATGAAATGTCTGTATAACAAACATGGAGTGTTTTGACAAAAACGTTTGCAAAAATCAGACCGTTTGGACATGGACCAGAGTGCAAAAAAAGGAAAGAGGAAATGGAATCACAAAGCGAAATACAGCGATACGAAAAATACAGGACTGATGCAAAACATAAATGTCTAGATAGAACCGGAGCTACCATTCACTGCATGAAATATTTATTAATATTCTATGTTAAACTATTATTGTCTGGCAAGATTCCTAACCTTTGAAATTTTGCCAAGTATCTGATAATTTCAATCACTTTGATCAAGAAATAACTCGAAAATCTTTGTTCAAAATTTTAAATAACCTTGTTGTATTTCCAAACTGAATAGTTCGCGATCCTAGATAGGTAGGTATATCTATATACAAAATTATCTTCGCAAAGTTGTTGAACTCGACAAACTTTGGCAACTGCTATATATAATCTTGATTGATGGTCTCGAAAATGCATTTATTTTTACGTTTAAAATAGTTGAAAAGATGTTTATAGGTGGGACAACATTCCTGGAAATGTTCAAATGGTAAGAATTAGCTGTGCCCGCGGCTTCGATTACGTGACTGTAAATCTTTTTGGTAGTAAAAATGAGTGCGAACTTGAAGTCATAATAGATTAAAAATTAATCCATCGACGGTTGTGCTCGTTAACTTACCGTCCATTTCAAGATCCTAGGTACCTTGAAATGACTGTCCAGTTTACTGGCCACTTTATATGACACGTCCTATTAAGGGTTAAACTAAAACTTGTTATGTAATCTTTAGTTTCAATACTTGTTAGTACCATATACAAAAGACAATGAAATTATTCTTAATCTGACAATCAATCATACAAAGCGGTAACGTATTACCCAGTTACTGGGTTGTGGATATCAGATAGGCAGTAGTTCCATGTAAAATAGCGGTATTCTGAAAGGTGACCCCAACATGAGTATGTACTTACCCCCATCTGTGTATCCCCCTTTAGTTGGGGAAAGGCTAGGCAGATGATGAGGATGATCTATTTTAAGTTCAGATTACAATCGTAAAAATTAAAAAAACTTTTTGACAAAAAATTAAACCACAAATTAAAATTTTAAGGTTTATTATTTTTTGCTTTTAAGTTTTTTCGGCGGTTTAATTTTTTGTTAAAAAGTTTTTATTTTATAACTTTTTTTGTGACTTTAATGTACTAATAATACTTGGCAAGGTATACCCTATCCAATGAAAAAAGAATTATAAAAATCGGACTACTCTTTATAAAGTTATTCGTGGTTATACATTACAATCAGTGAGTAAACAATCAATCATCCCCTGTTTTCCGACTCTTAAGGTTTGATTTTGTTTTCCAAATTTATATGGAACCACTCTCAAAGTATACCCTTTCCAATAAAAAAAGAATGATCAGAATCGGACTACTATGTAAAAAGTGATGCGTGGTCATACATAAAAAAAAATAAAAAAAATATACGCGTCGAATAGATAACCTCCTCCGTTTTTTTCGTCGCTTAAAAAAAAACACAGTTACGATTTCATTGCTATGAAACTAGAAATCAACATCACAAGTCATTTACTCAAACTATGCTTAGAGTTAGCACTTTTTGAACGTCGAAATTACATAAGATAGTCCCCAAAACGCCCGTTCTTTACCACTTTCTAGTGCTATAACCTGATCAGCTGATCGAAGAAGGATAGGAAGATTTTTGATACTAATAGTACCAGTCTGTAACTTCCACTGCAAGTTCAAGGCCTCTTCACCTACAGAGAAGACAAGAAACAATAGGTACGATTTGAATTAGGCACACTAATTGCATCTGAAATATATCTATATATTCGTAATCTTATTTATTTATATAATCTCTCTCTAATCTCTTTTTATATAATCTGAAACGTCTCCAACAATTTTCATGAAATTTAGTATACAGGGAGTTTCGGGGGTGATAACTCGATCTAGCTAGGTTTTTTTTTTTAAATGGCTTTTTATCCGTGTTTTCAATAATCAACTTTATCGATAATCAACTTAAACATAAACTTGTGTTTTTTTTTATTGGAAGAAAAATAACAAAATGTAATTTGTATTTAAATATAATTTCTAAAAAACACAATTTACCAAACAATTAAATAAAAAATACCGAGCAAAGCTCGGTCATCCAGGTGCTATATATATATAGATGATTGATGCATTATATATATATAGTCCTCCAGACCGTATTTCGGCCATGGCGTCCAATCTCACCGTAGACTGTAGCCATCGACGCGGGTGATATTATAGTGAGTGTGTGTGCATACACAGGGGCACTCATTTATTCCTCACTCCCATAGTCCGATGGAACTGCAATCCAACACGGGCGGAGAGAGATCAGACGCAGGCCCAGGCCGGCTTAATATGCTTTCCGAGGTACGGGGCTATCTAAATTCCAAATGGAAAAACCCAATATCACTTTGCTTAACTTGGGAATCGAACCCAGGACCCTATCTCAGCAGTCGCGCTTGTGGCCACGTGACCAATGGGGCATATATGCCAATTATAAAGTTCCTCAACTTTATAATTGGCATATATGCCCCGTTGGTCACGTAGCCACAAGCGCGACTAAAAAAAAAAAAAAAAATTGGCAGCCAAATTTTTAAGACAGGTGATAGGCTATTTAACGTTTCGCTGGAATCCTTTGGAGCTGTGCAAAAAGAAAAAAAAAAGTTGATACCATTTAAAATACCTCAGAAACCAGCCACCCAACGTTTTTTTTTTTGTTTTTTAGTTCGGCTAGCTACAAAAGAGTGGTTTATTTTTTGCTGTCCTGGTAACCCTGGCAAGGATAATGGCACAAATTTATGAAAATATTTTATCGTCCTCGATAAGTCTACAAAGTTTAAATGAAATAAGACTGTTTAAAGTGGGTCAAAATCAAGTCCAAATGAGTCGGTTACAAACATGCATTATGATGCCCGTTTTACGTGGATGTGACGCATGTTTTCCCACACCTTATTTTTTATTTGTTTCTGGTCTTTCTGTGCGTCATATTTGGCGCAAAAGAACGTATTTTCTGTCTTTCTAACATAGTTACATACAGGTGAAGCTAAGAAAAGCGTATTAAAAAGAACGTTAAGCGTAAATGATGTAAAACCGCTATCAGGCGATGTGATGCGACGGGGTGAGTCGAGAGAGCAAGAAATTTCATGTGGACGAAGTTAGAGGTAGAAGCTAGTAAAAGTAAGAATAGAACAGATTCGATGGGAGGATTACATTCATTTTTGAAGTGCCTTAATATTTGAGTGCAACTAAGAGCGACTCCGTCGTTGCATCTAGATAAGCCCTGCTTACCTAAGTGTTTTGTTTGCTTCGCGATAAACTTTAAAACTTAGGGAATACTTAATGGAGTCTTAATAACTGCATAAGTACCTACAACAAGTGCATTAAGTGATGGTTTGAACATGCATTTAAGGCGCTGCCGAAACGTAGAATACCGTAAAACGCTCAGTTATTTGCAGCACAATTAGACGTATTACATTGAACACTAAAAAACGTGTGTGTTGCGTATTGTCACATGTTTAAAACAAAAGACTTTTTCAAAAATATTTCATAAATAATTTATGGAATATTTTTTAATAGATTAAAAAAATCGTAATTTAGAGCTTAAAAATGTATTTTTGGGCTTATATTTGTCAAAATTTGGAGCCTAAGCTGTTATATGTATAATATTTTAATGATAATATAGAGAATTTAATATTACATTTTCATAATTGTTATTATTATTGCATAATTTGGTGGCGCACTAACATCAAACGCATCGCTGTTTTGGACCTTTTTAGTTACTGCGATTAGCTATTGTCAATTACCTAAAAAAATATTGTTACTGCGCCTTAAGTAAGTTCTGAAAGGTATATTTTTTATTTTAAATTGTTCACATGTGTGTTATGTCTTGTGCATACATTTTGCCGAAGATCCTATTAAAATTCAACTATAATAAGGTAAGACTATTTTCGAGTTATCAATAAAACATTTTTTTCGTTACTCACTTTAAGCTGTTTCCATCACATATAAATAATTATTGTGGAGTGACCTTTTACGATGGTCTCAAATAGAGCTGATAACTCCACACTCACTGCTCACAAAAAGACTTCATAAAAACCCCAATCAGGATATAAAAACACGGAATGACGAAAAAATCTTTATCAGAATTTCCAGTTCGGTCGTAATTGTAGCAAAAACAAAGGGGCCCTGGCTATGTGAGATCAATGGTGGCCGTTGGCTCGGCCGATGTATTTACGGCCTACTGCACTGTAAATCTGGCGATATCTCGTAACGCCTAGGGCCTAGGGGTTATAAACCTTGTATGGTTAGCACCAAAAATATCTGTTGAAAACGTAAACAAACAATTTTTTTTTTATTCACCAAAATAAGAACTTGAATTTCGAAATTGATTAATGATAATATAAACTAAACATAGGCTTGAACTTTGAAATACATATAGTTTTGGACTCGAAATACAAAATATTTAATGACAATATAAACTGAATAAAGGCTTAAAGTTTGTAATATACAAACTGTATTCAAAGTAAGTGGTAAACCTAAGCCTGGATTACATTAGCTCCCCATACTTAAACTGTGAACATTTAGAACATGGCTAATGTTTAAAGTTATAAACATTATAATATTGCCATGTAATAATGTATGTGCAAAGTATGCATATAAACAAAGACAAAAAATGTAAGTGTAATGTGAGCATGTGTGTGTGTGCGATGATTTTCCTATACGAGTGAGGAAAGTACAAGCTTGTCTATTTGGGAATGTTCAAATTCGCTTCTTGTTCACTATAGACGTAACTTCTAGTAGGTAGTCCTGTATTTTATTTAATAATGTGTTTGAAATGGAACAAAAACTTACCAATAGACGCCAATTCGTAGTACCACTTAGAAATTTAAAGTTTAATTATAATTCACCTTGAAAATAATTTACTTTTGACGATTTGAGGTTAATGTTTTAATTTAAATTTTCATCCAAGATGTTTCAATTGCAAACTAATAATAATATCCAAACAATAGTTATTAGAAAAAGTTGTGAGATTTAAAGTTGAAACCTTTAAAAAAAAAAAACAAATTCATAGTGACAGTGAGTGATTGCGCAATAATTTTACGTGAACAGGGTTTTGTTTACACTTTTATCAAATACTTTATAAACAGACAATATGTTGGTTACGCTTACAATGCGGTGGTGGAGCTCTGGTTCCATTATCAAATTTTATAAGCAATATCAATAGGGTTACAGTTTACGATTTAGAAACAGCAAGCTAACAAAGTTGTTTCAAAGAGCAAAAGTGTAATGTGTCCTTTATGTTTTTAGTTTTCTGTACCAAGAATGATACACCTTTGTTTATGTATTGATATTGAAACTATATCGTAGCAACTATATTTCCAGTACATGAAAATATGTTGAAAATAGTTACTTAAAACGTCAATTAAGTATACTATTCAGGTGACGCTAAGTTCTACGACATAAAATTATCTGTGTCTAGAAATTGCAATAAAAATTTTCACTTCGAAGAAAGAAAGTGATTTAATTTATTTTTATCTTTTTTTTTGCTTCTTCTGCTTTTTGGTACATATAGGTACCTATTGTAGGAAGTTACAATTCTGCTATATAAAAACGTTTAATTAAATTCTTTAGCACACTCTGAGATTTGTTATTTTGTTTCATCTCACACGTTGCTCGGTTAAGCCATTATTATTATAAAGCAAGAATATTCTCAACCCTTTATTTAGTAACTTGATAAACACTGGCTTTAATATTATCACCGAAATTCCAGAACTTTTTGGAATAGGTAGGTCCTGCGTTTACAGTAGTTGAAAGTGCATTTACTCTTTAATAAAACAGAAAAACACAGAAAATGGATGCATATTCAGCCTATAATGTTCCCACTGCTGGGATCCTGGGATACAGGCCTCCTCTGTGAGACGGAGTGGACCGTAATCCACCAAGCGGTTTACCCGCGTTGGCTGGTGATGGAATTTCTGGTTTTACGAGTAAGACCTGCCGGTTTCCTCACGATGTTTTCTTTCACTGTTGTGTAAGTGGTGATGAAATCAAATATACAAAATAAAATGCCTTCCTGGGTTACCCACGATACCACTGGAAAGCCACTGGTCTCCAGTCAGAAGTTAGATAACTAGACTTCTACCTATATGTCGCAGAAAGTATCCGATTTACACATACACAATAGGAGTAATCTTCAACAGAACAGAAGCAAACAGAAGAGTCCTTTCTAAGTTCTGTTTTAAAACCAGTAAAACAAAATACAACCCTAAAAGTTAACGTAACCAACTAAAAAGTGAAATCAGAAGCAGTACAACACCGAAATATGATCTCATTATACAACAAGAGTACGTTTTAAACAATCGTCTCGTCGAAAGTCTAGACAAAGTAAGTTGTAAGGTTTGCTGCCAATTGCGCCGCAGAGACTCAAGCACTCCTCTATTTAAATATTTCCTCGCAATTAATTTAATTTAGTTAACAAAAGGGAACGGTGGCGAGTGTTCTTATTCGCAATTACTGAGACATAGCTGCAATTGCTGCAACCAGTGCCTTGTTGAGCTAAGTATTTGGAGGAGAGTTGCAAATGTTGCAATTCGTTTCGTGTTGCAGCTTTTGTTTTTTGAATAGATACTAAAGAGGTATCTTGATTTGAAATTTAGGGATTAAAAGTAATGTAAAGTTGGGTAAAGTATAGATGAATAACATTACGCCTTGTTTCCCTGAAGAATTGGGCAGAGGTGTACAATCAATCATAAATCAATCAATACAAAAGTCATTTATTAAAATTAGGCTAAGAATGAGCACTTTTCAGTCAGTGCCCCAAAGTCTGCCCTTCACTGCTTCCTAGTGCTTTAGCTGGGAAAATGAAATGCCGTAACAAACTCCCCAGCAGCACAGCTGTCTGTTTTGTTAGACAAACTTGATTCTATACAATAGTATCAAGTTAATTAACATTACGGGACACTGAACACTTCGTAGGTTCGAACCCAGTCAGGCTTTATTTTGTGTAAATAATTTCATCACCACTGCTCTCAAAACGGTGAAGGAAAACATCGTGAGGAGACCGGCATGTCCTAGAACAAAACATTCGAAGACGTGTGCCCAACGCGCATTGGGCCCGCGTGGAGGAGACCTGTGTCCCAGCAGTGGGAACATCATAGGCTGATTGTATGCTGTATTTTTTTTCATACAACATGTTAGCCGAAATACACCAAGTCCATCTACTAACAAACAATACAATGCAACTAACCGCCCACTTTACATATTACACTCTAACTTAAGGCCGGGTGGCACCGTTTTCACCTGTTTTAGAATTGGTTTTTAATAGGCAAATCATTACGTCCAGAATCTGAAAAAAATATATATTTAAGATACATTCTTTCTCCTTAGATTGTACCCGATCAAAACACGATACAATCAAATTTACTCGATAGAAAAAAAAGCCGAACTTACTTCGATTTGCAGTTTTTTAACAAGCCTAATTTCATTTTAAAGAAGTACTAATACTCCTATTTTTCTATAATTAGTATCAATGTATAGGTAATTTATTTTAGAATCGATTGAACCCGATCAATTTTTCTCATTTTATTTCTACAAAAAAATATCGATCGTTCAAGTGATTTCTGATCGGCGCGTCGCTTGCCACTACTTGCCAGTGTCCTGCGAGACGTTATCGAGGTGAGACCTGTGACAATTTTTTGCGCGCGCGCTTCCTTTCTGCTGCGTAAGTAATAATAAGAGAAAACAAAATAAATTGTAAATAAATATTGTTTTCAAGAATTTATTTCGACCATAGTTGGTTAAGCTTTTGTTTTGTGTGTGGTTCTCATTGTGTAAATATTTGTAAAACTTTAAAAACAATGTTGCAATCCAATGCAATATTATTATGACATAGAGCTGATCTGATGATGGAGCTGGAAGTTGTCCATAGGATCTCTGTAATTAAACGACGCAGCCCCATCGAGATTGGGCTCGTTTGATTCGTCTTGACGAGTACTTTGATACTATATGGTAACCAGGGTCTGATGATGGAGTTGGAAGGGGCCATAGGAACTCCGTAATTAAACGACGCAACCCCATCGAGTTTGGGGTCGTTTGATTCGTCTTGACGAGTACTTTGATACTATATGGTAACCAGGGTCTGATGATGGAACTTGAAGGTGGCTATAGTAACTCCGTAATTAAACGACGTAACCCCATCAAATTTGGGCTCGTTTGATTCGTCTTGATGAGTATCTTGGTAGGCGTGAATAGAAAGAGGTCGAAAATTATTCCGCGGCAACGTACTACCGGGGTAAAAGGGACCCAATGTGATAATCCAGATTATAAACTATCTTGGTGCAAAATTTCATCCAAATCTGTTCAGTAGTTTTGCGTGAAAGAGACACACACCACCATACATCCATCCATACTTCCATACACCCATACTCACAAACTTTCATAATAATATTAGTCCACGTTATAAACTATCTGCTTGCTAATTGGAACGAAGTTCCTTATCGGGCATTGTGAAAGGGGGCTAGACGGAAAAAAATCTCACGAAAAGTTATAACGACACTTTTTAACCGACTTCAAAAAAAGGACGAGGTTTCTCAATTCGACCGTATATATTTTGTTGTTTGTATTTGTTTGTATGTTGTTGTTTTTTTTGTTGTGAGTAGAGAGAGAGAGAGGGAGAGAGAGAGGGAGAGAGAGAGAGAGAGAGAGAGGGAGAGAGAGAGAGGGAGAGAGAGAGAGAGGGAGAGAGAGAGAGGGAGAGAGAGAGAGAATATTTTTGTTGAGTGTATACAGGTTTTTTGTACAGAATAAATAGGTAATAAAAAAATTATAACAATTATGAATCCTGGAAAGGAACTTCGTTCCATTCGGGTGTCCCTTGACACCTCTAAAGTTTTTTTTTTTTTTCATTCAAATGCGTTCAGTAGTTTTTGCGTGACAGAGTAACAAACATCCATCCATACATCCACACTCACAAACTTTCGCATTTAGAATGTTAGTCCAGGTTATAAACTATCTGCGTGCTAAATTTCATCCAAATGCGTTCAGTAGTTTTTGCGTGACAGAGTAACAAACATCCATCCATACATCCATACTCACAAACTTTCGCAATTATAATTTTTTTTTTTGTTTTTTGTGTGACTAAGTCTTTTGTGTAAGTAAGTTATTTGTGTGTTTTGTATTATTCCAGGTTATAAACTATCTGCGTGCTAAATTTCATCCAAATCCGTTCATTCGTTTTTGCGTGAAAGAGTAACAAAAATCCATTTATACTCACAAACTTTCGCATTTATAATATTAGTCCAGGTTATAAACTATCTGCAAGCTAAATTTAATCCAAATACGTTTAGTAGTTTTTGCGTGAAAGAATAACAAACAGCCATCCGCGTACTTCCATACATCCATACTCACAAACTGTCGCATTTATAATATTAGTCTTGTATTATCGTTTCTTCTGTGGTTTCTAATACTGTGGACATACTGATGTCGCTACACTATGACCTGTCTGTGCTACGCCCGCCGCCGCCGCGCCGCCCGAACTTTTGGCGCGCTGTCGTGTTCGACAAGAAGGACGCGCGGGAGGCGCCCCGCGGATTTCCACGCACCTCACCCCCTCAAATCTGTATGAGTGTCGAATCACCTAGCCTTAATTTACTCCGCAATTGCGTATCTGCAACTAACTAATATCATTTATTCAGTTCCTACACCTACAGTGAGTGAACTCCTACAGTCAGTTCCTACATACACTTTAAGTTAGGAAGTTCATAAGGGCCAATTATAAGTCTAGTATGAAGTTAGCCTAGGATCGAATTTGCCGTTTGTGTCCAGTATTAATAGATTTAAGTGGTTTCGGAACTTTGCTAAAATTCAATATTTTGAGCTTACTTTGTAAACTTGGTATTGATATCGGGTTTGGTCTGTATACAGAACTATTGAAGGAAAAGTTACTGTGTTTTAGTAGATAGATATCTACTAAAGAATAAGAACTATGGCAAATGATGTTTTTCAAATTGATCCTTTCCATGACTGACATTGAAACTCTGCATTTGATGTTTTTCTCTGTTAAATAAACGATTTGTTAGTAAATTATATTTTCTGAATGACGTTAGCACTATATACAGGTTGGTGAAGGCTGCAAGAATGCGTTGGGTGCCAGAAGCACAGAACCGGTCGAAATGGCCGTGCTTGGGGAGGCCTATGTCCAGCAGTGGACGTCTTTCGGTTGAAATGATGATGATGATAATATACAGGCTCTAAATAAATAAGCTAGCGAGAAGTGATTGGTGTCGATATCTAAAAAAGAGATAAGAAAAATATTTCATATTTTGGTCAACGACCGTGGCTGGTTTTGTAACGTATGAGTTTAATTTTTTATGTTTTGTTTAATCGTTATATATATCGATAGCCATCACGTCTGTGAAGTTTACACAAAGAAAACTGATATTTATAGTGTCTAAACTATCCGCAATTGATGCCTTAAAAAAACTTACTCTTTGATTGATCATGTTTAGTTATCGATATCCACCATGACTGCGAACTATTGCAAGTTAATTCAATTTGATAGTGACTCATAACGTAATTTAACTTAACTCTCTGCAAAACGATACTGTGACAAGACTTAAGAGAGTTTTAACATAATTCAAAACAAGCTTAAGTTACCCACAAATTATTTCTCAGTGTTACCTTAATTGCCTAAGTTATTGTTCTTATGAGGTGAAAGTTCATTCGAGAAAGCCAATAACTTATTGAGTATCTGTAATAATTGCTTGGTAAACACTTTATTGGAAAACTATCAATCATATTGATAGACTTTCTAATATTAATATAATACTAAGATCCATATTGAACTTTAACATGTTAAATTAAATTCCAAAGACAAGATGTCCAATGAATACAAAATGGCAATCTATAATTGAATAACTCAATTAAATATCTACCCACAATCTTGAACATTATTTCGAAACAACAAAAACTGCTTCCAACAATAAATATTGAAGTAGACAATCAATTTAAGGCGATACTGCGAAAAAGACGATTTAAAATGACCGCACAAAAAATCTAGAGGTTACTGAACTCTCAACTTTTAAAAATGGAACAAAGAAAATCCATGTGATTAGGCGTCGCTGTCTGCTTATCAAATTGCACCTGGACAAAATTCTGTCTTCACCTGTACTTTTACAACCTATACTGGACGCGAATACAAATTGTTCGAGTAGAAGGCTAGAATCGTAAAATGCTAACATGGTACAGTCAGTATCAAAAAGATGATGGACAGGAATTAAATTAATTTGTTTGGTAATACTGTGTCCATTTAAAATCCACAGAAATCCGCTCGACGACGTGGCAACGCTTCGGGGGAGCTTATGTCCAGCAGTGGACGTCTTGGTAATCATGATGAATATTCTATCGATGTGTAGCTACAATTAAATACCCAATCTATACTAATATTGCAAAACTGAAAAGTTTGTTGAGTTTTTGTTTGAACGCGCTAATCTCAGAAACTATCGGTTCGAATAAAAAAATATATTTTAGTGTTTGGTAGCCTATTTATCGAAAAAGGCTATAGACGATATCACAACACGCCAGCACCCTTAGGAGCCGAGCAAAAAGAAAAAAGTCACAAATATGAAGACCACGCACGGGCAGGCGAATCGATGCAAAGGGATGGGTCAAGGGAGCAAGTTTGAAGCGGCAGAAGTCGCGGTCAGAAACTAGTGTGTAATATATTTTAAGGCTACACATTGATACAATAACATAGAACAAATACTGTAGACAATTAAACGATTGTTGTTTGCCAGGGTCGCCAGATTGTTCAATCGAGACACCGTGGTCCTGGCACATGGGCAACTGAAGGAACACGGGTGGGTTTTAGTCAGTAAAAGTCTGACACGCCCTCCCGCTCCGCCCAGAGCGGGAGAAGACATTTGATGATTTCCCATACAAAAAAAAGGCTACACATTGATACAATAACATAGAACAAATATTGTAGACAATTAAACGATTGTCGATATATAATACATCTTTTTATAGTTGACTGTACCCGGCCATTTTGTTCGCCGTAAATAAATATTGCTTTGCTTAAGTTTGTGTTTGTGTTTCATGACGTGAAAGGTAAAACAATGTCGTTTGGTTCAGAGACAAATGTCGAGAATTTATCGAGATTTCGGTACTGTTATTGTGAAGGTAATTTAGTGGTGGAACAGATTGTCTCAAGATTTATATTGCGATTTCGCTAAGCTAAGCTTTTAAGTTAATTAGTATTATTATTTAGACAATGGTTTATGTTTGAGGAGCTGTTCGCTAAATAATAACAAAATGCACAGGTCGATCGGAGGTTAAGCTGCGCTTGTTGCGGTCGGTTCGTGGATGGGTGACCATCCATAACATATACGAAACTCCTCCATGCATTGGAAAGCGTGCTAAGCAGTCGTGTAGTCAGACTCCCAGAAGTATGAGAAGCAGCGTTGTGGAGGTCAGATGTACAGTCGCTCAATGTAAAATACTGGAGCTTAGCTGCATGCAGTTAGACTGGAATCTGACTGCAACATAGTTGGGAAAAGGCTAGGCTGACGAGACCGGCTACTTGACTTACTAAACCCATTGGGGTTGGACATAGTTGAAATGTTTTTAAGATTTCATGGCATGCAACAGGAGAAAAGCAAAGAGAAGAACTGCCCAACAGCAGAAACCGGTGCAGCGGTGTGCTGGTAGCCCTTCCCTGGTCACGCACTTTCCAAAGAATCGTTTTTATTTTTGCTATGAAAAGAATGGTGTTTTTAATTGGAAAGCCAGAGCAATGAACACCCTCAAGAGTTCCTTGTCTTATTTTGACGTTAGAAAAGTGATGATTCTCAGCCTTGTTTTATAAATAAATAAATATCTCAGGACAACCAACACACCGTTATCTGATCCCAAATTAGGCAGAGCCTGTACTATGGTAAGCAGACAACTGATGAATATACTTATATATTTCTAAATATATACATATTATAGATAAATTACACCCAGACACAGAACAAATGATTGTGCTCATCACACAAAGATTTGTCCTGGGTGGGAATCGAACCCACGACCTCAGTATTTGCAGTCAGGGTCACTAACCACTAGACTAACAGGCATGAATTTCGATTTTGATTTTGGAGCCTGATTCAGGGGGATAATTGCGTAATACACTATCAGTAGGAATAGCTTCGGCAAAGTAGATGAGAAAAGACATCGCGGCCGGTCACCTAACCGCTGGTCCAACCAAGTAATCGCCCTCACCGGAATCGGTTGCAACGGCCAAGAGAGTAGCCGAGAACCGAACGAAATGGACAAACATCGTTCATAAAACCACAAAGGCCTGTCAGGGACATGACCTTCAGTAATGAAGTACGCGTCTTAGAAGAGAAGAGGAATCGCTTTCATTTTGATAGTACCACAACATTCATGGCGTGGTTTACGTTTATTAGAAGACAATTTTTACGAACATTTGAAATAATGGATGAGCAATAATCTTCATAATGATTCAGATTCGTAACTAGCCTTTTAAACATGTACCTACTAAATTGTATTAAAGAAGAGCCAATTACTCTAAGCCTAGGCAGACGGGGCCACCACCGACCGTGTGGAGCCGGACGTAAAGAATAACACCACCCCTAAATTACTCTAAAACTAAGAACAGTCTACAGCAAATACTACAAAACTTATCATCATCATCATCATTTCAGCCGTAAGACGTCCACTGCTGGACTTAGGCCTCCCCCGATTTGGGGGACTTTGCCATAATCGCCACGCTTTGCAGGCGGGTTGGCGATCGCAGTATGGTGGTAAAATGCATAGAGAACGCTGCTGCCCATTCTCTAGTAAGTCCCTTAGTCGCCTTTTACGACACCCACGAGAAGAAATGGTGTGGTGTTATTCTTTACGTCCGGCACCACACGGTACACAAAACTTATGCTGAAGTTTTAATTCTGAAATACTGAGAAAAACTACGTATTCTTTGAAATTGTATAGACTATCATAAAAGAGAGGAAATAAACTAGAAGTTTGTAAAACTTTTTAAATTACTTCAAAAGAAAAGATTTATACATTCTAAGTTTAGTTGCAAAGACTGTAAACTACTGCTTTCTTTTATAAACAGGAGAGAAAAATATTGTAAAGAAGTACTTAATGAATGTGTAGGAGTGTCCAAAACAAAGCCTTTGAAGTTAAAAGAAAAATGGAACTTTTTGTACTGTTTTGTTATTTAGATTCACATACTTACGTTTTTTTTTTCGTAAAAGTCTTCAGTTTATCCTCTCTAGCTTAATATACCACTCTTTCTGACGATATATTCACACATACGTCGAGTATGAAAAATAATTGTAATTTTGTTTTGCTATACAGCAAATTTTTTTTTTTTCAACACCTTGTTCGTTTTTCATATGACGCACCATCATAGACTATGGAATATTTTTACGTATTGGTCTAACTAACGATGCTCATAAAGAAAGCAGTACTACCACCACTTAGTTGTTTGGAAAACTACTAATTCCAGATCAAACTATTCTGCTATCAACTCATCCGCCGATTTCCTAGGACCTATTCTACGAATATAAGGCTGGAATTGCCTAAGACAAAGAAGAACTTCGCGGACGTCAAAAATATCGCGGCAGGATTTTACCCTGCACTGGATTTTCAATTCTAGGTGTTGAACTTAACATTGAGAATCCAACAGAGTGCATTTCAGCGTGTCGATAAAAGACACTGTTCGATTTTCAAACCTCGGCGACGTGATCTATACTCCATTTACTACAGCATTAGACCGAAGTTAAAAAAGGCTCTTTTAGGTGCACACTTCGCAATAAAATTACAACAAACATTATTACAGTCAAGATTGATGTGGAGTTAAATATAATCAATTCATATAACAGTTGTCACACTTAATCGTACTTATTTAACCTATCTACCTTCTGAAATTACAAGGCTTTCATTTAATATTGTTTAGATTTTACATTCTATATTGTCGTGTCGATGTTTAAAATCTAAAAGAAGCAGGGGAGAACAGTACCGGGAACGTTTTTTACGTCACTATAATTCTACCAAATCTAAAATAAATATCTTAGGACAACCAACACAACGTTATCTGATCCCAAACTAGGCAGAGCCTAGTAAAATGTTACGTATTCCCTTCATAAGTTATGGAAGCACGTGTTTTTTTATTTTGGCGATTTATGCCATAAACCATCCGTCAAATTGCGTAAATTTCCTGTAGCTGTCAATTGTGTTGTCATTCACTTGGTACTTGTGAATGCTACGCCTTTTCTCGTTGTTATTGCTGAATTTTCGTGATTTTGTTGTTTTTTCTTTTGTTGTTTTTTCGTTATCGTTATAATTGTTAGTTCTGTGTTGTTCGTACAAACTGGTACGTTTTGTGGAACTATGGATCCCGATGCAGGCCCGAGTGGCATGCAAGCGCAACATGCACACTCTGAAACTGCTGGTAGCGCGGATCAGTGTCAACAGCGAAAAAAACGTGGGACCAGCGTTGACCATGAGGATAAAATATTGTCTCCCAAGAAAAGTAGAATTAAACAAACACCGCTTCGTTCTACAGAAAAAAGAACATTGTTTCTTTAATAAACTGATTGTTACTAAAAATTGTTTCATTTCATGTACCTATCCAAGCCTTGTGACGAGTAGATCAATAGTAAATGCTTTATTATATGCACGCCATACATTGTTACAAAAAAGCTCACATTATTTATTTAAATTGTTTGAACTTAACTTGAAACAAAAGGTTTCGTACTCCTGCTTCTGCGAGCCTTTTTTTTCTAATGTTATAATAAACAGAGTATAGTTAAAAAAAAAAAACGGTATATCTCTTTGGATTTTCAAAAATCTCGGTGTTCCACACCAGCGAGCATTGAGAAACCAACAGAGTGCATTCCAACGCCTTGAAAAAACACACTGTTCGATTTTAAACCCTCGGCGCTAAGCAGTGCGTACAAAATTCAGTGCGCGTAAAAATCCCGGCCACGATATTATTACGTCCGTGTGACTACTATACAGAGATATTTATACCACCAGACACGTTACACGCAACAAAGTAGGTACCTACGCAACGTTGATACATTGTATGCCAGGCATTCGCCACAGCGCTGACACTTGATTAATTATCCCGACTCGCCTCTCAGTTCAAATAAGCGGCGGTTTTATATGTTCATAATTATATTGTATGTAACCATGTCGGATCTCAATTAGGTATAGATGGAATCACGGGTAGAGAAATATTGTTTCATAGTTTTATTTACAAATTCAAGTAGTGGAAAAGCTATTCTGCACTTGCCTCATTTATTTGGAGTTGGCAACGGATTTCTTCTTCTATACATTTGAAAAACGAACACCGTGTTTTTTGGAATGCACTCTGTTGGTTTCCCCAATTTTCGATTCAACATCGAGATTTGAAAATAGAACCCACGTTCTACAAGTCAACAAGTCTAAAAAAATTGACGTTTATATACCACTATTTATACGTCAATTTTTTTAGACTTGTTTAGTCCGGCGTTTCCTGACTACTATACGAAGAAAAGTCGAAACAAACCCAAAGGTCACAAAACTCTTTTTAAGTCCAGAAATAATTGGATCAGCTCATGTGAAGTCATGTAGACTGATGCCTGAAATGGTCTTTTGAGGAAAGAATCGCACAGATTGATTAGATGGGTCCAGCTAGTGTACGCATTTGTCACTTATCGTGCAGCTCAAATCGGAACTTAAGACCAAACTGACTGAGTTTACTTTACAGTTGTCTTCATACATCTGCCTCCACGTATAGAACTTAACTAACTAATGTCAAATAAGAAAGTAAGATTACATTTGAAAGTTTTTGTCCCCAGACTATTCAAAAGTCATCAAGGACTCCACAAACATTTTGGAAGAAAGATATTCTATTAATACATACACACATAAACTCATGCATGTCCAGTCACATCTGATTTGTAAATACATTTTTTTAACCGTCCTGCATTCATCCTCTCAACATGACTAAACCATCTAAGTATACTCTTTTAAATTTTTATCACGCCATCTTCTTTTAAACAGCACCGTTGTCTTATTGCATCGTTCCTCAGCCTATCATTCACATTCATATATTATTATTGTACAGTCTATTAATCGTAATGTATTATTTTGCTTATAGGTGTCAGAGACAATATTATATAATACCACTCAAGAAGAAAAACCGGCCAAGTGCGAGTCGGACTCGCGCACCGAGGATTCCGTACAAATCTGTAGGTATATATTAAAAGTTCACCCATCACGACAATCGAATCGCAGTTCTGTTCTGTTTCTTGGCTTGGTTTTATTTCTGTCTGTGTTTTGTTCTGTTTATTATATGATGTAACTAAAAATTTACGGTTTTCGTAATTTTTCCTTTATCTGTGCTATAAAACGTTGCTTCGTACCAAATTTCAAAATTCTAGATCGACTAGAAGTACCCTTTAGGTTTTGATTCCCTTGCGAGTTTCGAAAATTTGCGGAAATTTGCGGCATAAACGGCTATATCTTTTGATTGCGTTAGCTTAGAAGTTTGATTTTTTCACAGCTTCAAGGGACAGTAGATTTGAGTATTTGATATAAATTTCAACTTGATACCTCCACGCATTCTTGAGAAAAAGGGTCTTGACAGACGGACGGACGGACGGACTGACGGACGGACGGACAACAAAGTGATCCTATAAGGGTTCCGGTTTTTCCTTTTGAGGTGCGGAACCCTAAAAATCATTTCAATAAGATGACTCGTATTCAAACTTTACCACGTACCTACCGAATTAACCCTTAATTTGGCATTGTATGTACTGTCATACATCAACTTAAAAAAAAAGATTTGTTAAAAAAAAATCAACTTGCGTGTGATAAATTAACTGTTTCATATTACAACACTAACTATATTTGGTAGAAAAACTAAAATACACATCTAGCAACATCAATTTTGACATTACTTAAAAAAAATGGCTACCCGGCGAACGTCAACTGTGCTGTCCAAGGTAATTATACTATTATTATGAATATTACATAGTTTATGAAAGGTGTAATGACTAAAATGTATGCTTTATTGTGTAATGGAATGCGTGTGATAATAATTGTGTAGTTTTTATTATGTAAAATGGTTCTATTTTGACCACTAACATGATGTATGCTGTGACATACACTGCCAAGTTTGTAACGAAACACCCTCCATTTTGTTTGTATGGGACGGCATACATTGCCAGTTTGAGGTTGCTTTTTGGGTTTATTTGGTTTTATAGCACGATTTTTTTTCTTTGTCGGCAGCAAAAGTTTCTTACTCGTGGTGGTAGAATTTTAGCGCTTGTGCCTGCTGAGAATGCACCCTCTGACGGTAGTGAACATTCTGACCTTGATGATGAATTACGTGTGCACACCCCGCTTTCTAATTCAACTTCTTCTGCACCTTCTATTGATAGTTCTATGGAAAGGCTTAATATTTTGGACGATGAAGACGACCCCACGACCAGCCAAAATGTTCGACTCACACCAATTTTTCAAAGCGTCTTTTCAAGCCCTTCTCTAGAACCTAATTGTAAGAAAGTGCCGATACTGAGTGACATTCCGTCACTCCCAGCAACTCCCACTACTCCTGCAACTCTAGCAACCCCTGCACCGCCTGCATCGCCTGCACCCACTGAACCAACAGCAAGTGGCTTTATGACTCTTGGCTTAGCTTCAGCTCGCATGGGGGCAACTGCTTCTTCTAAGTCGCGTCCCAGATATACCAGATCTCAACGTTCCACTGTTTCTACTACACGACCTAGACGAATCACAAAGTTCACTCTGAGCTATCAATGGAAAAAAGCGGTTTTTCGGCACAGGGCAACTATAGAAGAAGACTCAGATCACACCGACATTCTAGACCTAACATCACTGGGTTATTTCTACAAGTTTTTTTCCCCAGACGTTTTAGCAGATATTGTGGAGCAAACAAATGCATACGCAATTTCCAAAACCGGACGTTCTCTTGGATTGACTGAAGATGAATTGCGGGATTTTTTAGCCATACATATTATCATGGGTATAGTGAGCATGCCATCTTATACAGATTATTGGAGTTTGCGGTACAGATACCATCTCGTAGCCGATATGATGTCTCTAAAACGATATCAACAAATCCGTCGTAATTTGCATTTTGTTGATAATAGTATACAAGACTCCGACAGATACTATAAAGTTAGGCCTTTATTACAAAAAATTCGAGAAAACATGTTTGGCACAAGATAATGAAAGGAAATACAGCATCGACGAAATGATGATTCCCTATAAAGGGACCAAAGCGGGTAAGCGACGTCAATATATGAAAGATAAACCCAACAAGTGGGGCTTTAAAAACTATGTTCGTGCAGGAGTGTCGGGCATGATTTATGATTTTCTTTTGTATGGTGGCGAGGACACATTTAGGTTTCATACTTTTACAGATAAGGAAGCTTCCATTGGATTTGGGTCTCAGGTTGTCATTGCTTTATGTAAAAGTATCAAAAATAAACCGGCTTTTGTTTTCTGCGACAATTTCTTTACTAGTCCGGAGCTACTTCATATACTTAGAGAAGACTACGGAATATTTGGATTGGGAACAATCAGGAGCAACAGGCTGAGAGGAGCTGAAGCAGTTTTGCCCTCAGAAAAGGTTATGAAAAAGAAACCCCGCGGTAGTTATGCTCAAGTAGTCTGCAATAAAAACCGATTAGCAATAGTACGGTGGAACGACAACAAAGCCGTAACATTGATAAGTTCGTACGTAGGTGCGGAGCCAGTAGAAAAAATTACAAGGTACTGCAAGGATGCTAAAACAAAAAAGGATGTAGAATGTCCTCAAATTGTCAAAGAATATAATAAACATATGGGGGGAGTCGATTTAGCAGATATGCTTACTTCTTTATACAAAACCCCATTCAAGACCCGGCGTTGGTACATCGGCATATTTGCTCAAATTCTTGACATATGTATCAATAATGCGTGGCTTTTATACCGACATGATTGCTCAAAACTCCAAAAACAGTGGATGCCCCTCAAGGATTTTAGATTTGAGGTTTACGAGGGGTTAAAAAAGTCCGAACGAACCCGTGAAAAGACTAATAAACAAGCAAAGCGTGTGCCGCAAGCCAACCCAGTTGAATCATCGCGGTATGATAATGTTGGCCATTTTATGAATATGACCACTCAAGGTCGATGTAGACTATGCTCGAAGCTAACGTCTGTTTTATGCATGAAATGCCAGGTCCGCTTGTGCTTCGTTACTGGAAAATCTCCTAGGAATTGTCAACTAGACTACCATATGCGTGTTCAGTAAAGCTGGCAATTTCTAGGTGTTATCACCGTTTTTTTTTAAATATTCAATAATTGTACTGTAACTGGCAATGTACGCCTCGGCATACAACACATTTATTCAATGTTATTATGTGCATTTGGCAATGTATGCTGTGGCATACATAGTTTTTCAGGAAATCTGAAGAACCTATATTTTTTTCATTATTTTTCTGTAACACCTATAAAAGTCTACAATAAATTGTCATTAAAAAAAATTGGATTTTGTTGCATTTTATTCTTTGCCAAATTAAGGGTTAATCAAACTTCGCAGAGGTGGACCTTTCATCCCTCCAGAGTAGTTCAAAGGTTTCTGATTGGCGCCCCATGTGTGAAACTAATCCGGTTCCGATCCGGCGGAAAAAAATCACTCGCTACTATCACTCCTTTGAAAGCGTTCCGGTGTATTTTCGTTGAGCTGAAAACTTTTGTAATACCGTGAACGGCTCAAGTTTAAACTCCCGCGGAAAGAGGGGATTCAACGATCATCTGGCTCCGTCTAATAAAAGGCCCCGACGGTTTCTGAAATATGTTGTCACTGCATAAATTTTATGAGTTTAGTTTCGTCTAGCGATGTGAGAACTTTCTCCGCCCGTGATGAAGCTGTTTTTGAGCACTCCTTTTGTCATACGTCAGTGATAGTGAAATAAAACGTAGGTAATAGATGTGAAAGAGTAAACAAGCAATGAACTTGCGAAAAATATACGTAAGTAATCTTACTAATATTGTAAATGTGAAGGAAGAATTTTACTGAATCACGTGAAAACAACAGAACGGTTTTGGATGTAATTTGGCACATAGGTAGATTATAATCTGTAACATGTAAGATATTTTTTAACCCGGTAGGTAGGTATTTCCCATAGGATGATTTTCGACTTCCACGGAGGCAGAGTCGCTGGCAAAAGCTGATCCTATTAATATTATAAAAGTGAAAATTTGTAGGTTTGATTGTATGTAACTCAATCACGCATAAACGACCTAATGGGTTTTGCTGAAATTTGGCACCCTACTAGTATTATTTATCTTTAGGACTTTGTTTTTAAATTACGCAAAAGATGGCTGCATGTATTCGGATGAAATTGGCACACAGGTAGTTTATACCCTGGTTTAATAAATGATTTACTTTTAACCCAGGAAGTACGCTCCCGTGGGATAGTATCCGACCATCACACGGGCGAAGCCGCTGCCAATACATAGTCTGAAATAAAAATGTACACAGTCAAGCGAATGCCACATTAAGCGTGCAATTATTTGAATTTATTTTCAGTTGGATGATGTTACGCAAATTTTATTGAAACCAATTTCGATAGTGCACAGTAATGTGACTTTAGGCGAGATAAAATACGAACAAAAGCTATAATTTCTCGATTCTTGAATGGCATTTCCATAATTCGGCTTATATTTGCCGAGTCGTTTGTCATTGGCAGCCGAGTACGCCCTCGCACACAAGCCGATATATTATTTCTAGTTATTTAATGTCGAGCCTTTTCAATTTATTTACATATTTGTGATTTAGCGTATAGCTATAGCGCTGCATGCAAATTTATAATATTTATGTAACTGCTAAAATCAGCTCTATAGTTTCTATATAAATACATATTATGTGAATCATTCACGCTATTGCTATTTATGAAGTTAATAAAATGAATTGTATTTATTTGTGATACTTTTCATTTAGAGATGCAAATGTGGTAAAAGGGATACTTATGTGGCATGCGATGGACCTATGAAATAAAATATTCCAATGTATCATTAATGAAAATATATTTCGTCTTGTTTCGGAAATGACGTAAGTCACGCGTCAAAAAACAAATCTGTCTATCTATCTATATATATAAAAATGAATCCCTATTTCCCTTGGTCACGCCATCACGCGTGAACGGCTGGACCGATTTCACTTTTTTTGTTGTTGTTGTGTTTGTAATTGTCAGGAGAAGGTTCTTATGAAAGAAAAAATTAAAAATTGCGCGGAAAATTAGAAAATTTAAGAACACTTATTTAATAATACTTAACAACCATATAATAGGACCACAAATAGGACAATGTAACATTATGACATTTGACATAGAATTGACAGAATGCGTGCTCAAATATCATCAAAGAGACAGGACAACGTCTGTCGGGTCAGCTAGTAGGAAATAAAAATAATAAAACTTCTTTAGATAATAAAAAGGTTTTTTTTTTATATATTATAATTTTAGAAAAAAAAAACTACAAAATGTTAAAAGCAGAAGACCAGAGGTTTTCAGTCTGAGTCCAGTCTCAATCTGTCAAAAATATCTCGAGTTTCCATACTTTTTTGACAAGATTTTGACATTTGATGATCGCCGAGATGAAATTGTTACTAGATTTTTAATATTTTAATAAACGAGAAATGTCCTTCTGACCAGGGAAAGACGGGAACTTTGCCACAATACACTTAATATTTTGCTGTTTATATTTCCCGTGAATTCTCATTAACAACGACTACATCCTCAACACAAAATGTGACCCTTAAATCAACCTTAATAGAGTTATAAACGGGAAAGCCAACCCCATTCGTATACAATATTCAGAATACCGTAATTTACCATTTCCAATTTCGCATCAATGCTCGTGATTTAAGTATTTCCCGTATCATTTGTTTCTTCCTGGATTCCAATATAGCATTTTTTATTTTGTTAAATTGCTTTCCTTTGTAAAGCCCCCTTCATATAAGCATGTGCGTGGATGCTTCCAACACAGATTCGTTCTTAAACATCCACTTTTTATTTGTTTTTAGCTCACGGCGAAATTGATCATTTTTTTTGTTTATTGCTTGTTTGAGAGTGATGTGTTTTGCATAAGTTTAGATATATCTGTCTAGTATTGTTTGATTTTCTCTTGGTATAGATAAGTTTATTTGCTTTTAGTTTTAAGATTTTGAATTATATTTTTGAAATGTCAAAGGGTATTTTTTGTAGGTAACTGATAATTTGTTTCTTATATCTTTGTTTTTTCAAAGCTGATTTGCAGCAAGATTTTAAAGTGGTCTACCTTATTTCGTCAAGGAAAAGATGGTATAGAGGGTCAAATTAAATTGGCTGGCAATATTTTACCTATGTGTTTGGGTGTTTAGTATGGATATCGAAAACTAAAAATACATTATTTTTTTTCATAATTTTAACTTTCCTCAAAACTTTAAATGACTCTGTGACCATAATTATACTAAGGAAACCAAACGACTATTACGTTATGTATTTTGGAAATTAAAAAAATCTAAATTCCACGAAAAGTTACAATACTGATTACCTTCGTGCAATCGAATGATGAAATATATTTTTTCGACTTTTGATTTTTTTATACTTATTTTATTAGTTCTGGATATCGATCCCAACACGTGGGGAAAGTATTGCCAGTGTATTTAATTTGACCCTTTATATTAACTTAGTTTCATCACATACACTAAAACTTTTAACAATAACATGGAAGAATACAACGAAACAGCTCTCATAAACTGAGCTAGCTCATTCATCAAGCCGAACCACAAAATAAAACGCAAAACATCGTTATCTAACTCAATAAATTCCCCAAAAAAGATCTCTAAACACAAATTCATTTTTGATTGCTTACTCACATGAAAGCGATGTCATATACGGGGTGCTTTTTAACAAGCAGAAAACACTCGCGTCGGCATCCATGCAAAACATCATTCATTACTTGCTGACGATAAATAGATTATGTGACGTCAAAAAGTGCACAACAAGAGATTTTTTCGTGCCCTCGTTTTTCGTAATATAATAATCAAACGAATATGTGGGGATCAGGAATCAAACGTCTTCATATGGAGCGATAAAGAAGTAAGATTTGAAGATCGAGGTTGCAGGGTTGTGCTTTGGTTAACTTGTTTTTGTTTAATTTTCGTTTATGAAAAGTACCTATCTTTTGTTATAGTTAGCATTGTTTTTATTATGATTGAAATGAGCGGCTTTGCCAGCGCACAGACAAATTGTGAGAAGTTTTTATTGTATGGCTAAAATTTATTGTAAAATAGGTTAACTGTGTTGGAAATAAATAAAATGATAATCTTTCTTTACAATCTCAGTAGAAGGTTTAAAGCAATGTCGGTACTGTTAAGGTTCAATGTGAAGAAAAATAGAAGAAAGTACGCAATACTGGAGGTACTGTCAAACATGGTGAAAAAAAATAGAAGCAAGTTATATTCGTTTTCGGTTATGTAGAACTAAAGTTCGTTTTTAATTACGTTTCCCCAGACCAAATAATAAAACTTTGCGGTTGAAAATGTATGAATTGACTACAAACCGCAAACGGTGGATTTTATGCCAGTTTCATGTTCACGGCTAATTAGTATGAAATAATATATTTGTAACAAATAATTACGATTTTATTCAATAGGAATAGCTTACAATTTAATTATGCACTTAATATAATATTTATATGATGATGATTAACAAGATAATAAAATAAAATCCTGTTAAAAGAAAAAACCGTTTTATCAAAATAATACACTCAATACCCTACCTGTCGCCGTTGTTTAAGTACCAGGGCCGCAGAGACTGAAACAGCTGTCACGCATGAGATAATCCACAGAGAAGCGGAAAGCGCGCCCTCAGCGAATTGCTACTTCGCCATGTGATCCCCCGGCGCCTACCAGGCACACATGATAATGCGAAAAGTAATTTTTATATTAAACCTTTGCCAAAACATAAAAGAGAGATTTCCTCGAGCATCTTTCTCCAGCCCCAACGAATGCGACGCATAAATTAGTTTTCCCGGAGATTGTTTGTTCAGTCGATGCTTTTTATTATTTTTACGTTAACATTTATGAGTTTTTCATCGTCGGAGTCGTTGCTTAAACATTTTGTGTTGCTTTTACATTTTAATAGTTGAAAAACTAAAAACCACAAAATGTAAAGGAGAGTTCTTTCACCCAGGAATTGTTTAATTACAACGTTCGGGTCGTATGTTATTTTTGTGTTGCTTGTTATATGCAAATTGAATAAAAAAGACGACGAGAGAGTTTTGTTCATATGCCGTTGAAACTTCCCGGTATCTGGCCAGTAATTAATTAAAAGCTTAGGTGGTGCCATTATGGGTTTTATGCTAATAGGCGGCGGCTAATATGGGAGCCTTCAAAGGGTCTGGAACACGGGCGAAACATTAAATTTCAGCGGACCGTGTGGCACAAAGCAACGTCGGCCGGCCGCGTTGCGTTATGCACGTAGATTAGATTACCGACCGTGTTTTGTTAGGGAAAATTTAAACCAACCGCCTTTACATGTCTGATATCCTGGTATCTGAAATTTATAGTTGGTAATGTAATGCACTTAGTACTCAACTGAATTACCAATTTGTGGAATTAATGTGTAACATGATAGTTTATGAGAATATTGTGCATAAATGATGATTCAGAGTGTCTAAGAGATTAAGCTCAAGTTAATTTAGTTAAGAACTTTGAATTAGTGAGTAATTGAAGTTAAACACAGTTTCTCTCTAATTAAGCGCGCTTCATATTTTCTAAATCGCCCAATTAGTACTAAAGAAAGCGTTTTGTAATGAAGTGTCACATCTCCAGCGTGATTGTTCACTGCGTGCATATCCACAATATGCAAGTGGGGGGCGGGCAGGGGGAGCGAGGGCGGGCGGGGGGCTTGGGCGGGCGGCAGAGCGGGTCCCAGTTAAATTGAGCACCGCTACGCCCAGACTCTCATTTCCTCCATCTACCATTGTGTGCCACTCACAATACAAAACATTTTTTTACGAATTTCGACAAAAAGTGCTTTGAATTTTTTCCAATCTTCGCCTCTATTCAGCTCGTAAAAACTTATTGTCTCGCCGCGAAAGAGAGTGGGCGTGTCCTTTGGGAACGTTACCCTGAATCGCATTAAAGTACAATAATAAAATTCTACACAATTCTTAAAGTATAATTTAGTGTTGCCACATTAAACTCAAAGTTTCTTAATTTTATTGCTGTGATAATTAGGAGAATGATAACTCTTTAAGAACAATCATAATTCATTTAGAACTTCATGGAGATTTGCGTTCGGAATTGCCGTATTATACTAATTAATTGTCCTAAGGAGGGCTTAATGGGCGTTATACGTCTAGAGATTTATAAAATCTGTCAGTAAAAATAAGAATATAACATTTATCTCCGTAAATGCGGCTTCGAGGGGATTATTAAGAAGTAGATATAAAAGTACCACGAACAAACGTGTTTTACTAGTATCTACCTAGGCTTTGTTATTGAAAACTTCGGGAAAATTGAATTCTACACACACTTTGCTAGAGAAAATGTATTTTCGTAACAAAACGAAACCTTTATATTTGTAGAATTTATAAATAAAACGTGGTTTCTATATTCATATTGAAGCAAATCGAAAGTTGTAAACTTTTACAAGTTTTAAAGGGTTCACATTTCACTATATAGAAGAAAATAAAACATGGTTATCTTTATATAGGTGTCGCATTAAAAGTCAAAGTGTTTATTTCAATTAGGCCCAAAAAAGACACTTTTGAACGTCAACTGTTACATGAAAAAAAAAAGAATTGATTCTAGTTGCCCCTTCCAAAAAGTAGATTCGTATGGAGAAAAATGGGCAAGAAACTCCACCGTTACTCTTTTAAAATAGTTTTCAGTATTTATATACAATATTTATACAATTATATGTGAAGACGATGCACCTACAATAAAAATTACCATACCACAGCAGGTAAAAGAACTGAAAATGAAGCAATGAGAGATAAATTGATTATATGATAGATACATGGTGCTCACATATTTACAAAAACATTGTAAAGGCAATAATACGAATTTCCTAATATATTTACATATAGGAGTAACGTTGGACAGAGGTGTATCGATAGTACATCCACATTTCTTAATAAACCGGGCACAAACAAAGACCCAAGTTGCTACTCAGAAATTATGGATAGAAAAACCGAATAACACTTAGCCCGACTCGGGAATCGACCCCAGGACCTTATGCTCAGCACTAGCGTTTGCAACTACTAGACGAATAAAAAAAAATAACGGACTGCGGTGTCTTAGGATTTGCATTTAAGGTTTTTGCCACCGACTTCCGAAATTAAAGTTATTTTTCACTTTGTAGTGTTTTTAGGGAAATCGGTTTTTTTTTTTGTATGTAAGCTTTTATTTTTTAATTTTTAGTTATGGTATCTACCTGGCACTAATTCAAAACAAACAATGCATATTTATGCGCTAGCAGAAATTGCGGTTGTTTTGCTGTCAATTTTTAAAGAGTTCCGGTGTCTGTCTCCGGAATTCATCATCAGATCTATACGAAATTTAAATGTGACCATTTCGAAATAAACCCCTTTCGAACAAAAAAAAAAATTGTGCAAATCCGTTTATATATGACGGAGTTATGACCGAACATACATTAAAAAAAAACATCCGAATTGAGAACATCCTCTTTTGAAACTAACATATTAATGCGTCTGTGACATCTGTCCTTAAAATACTCACCGTGAGGTATTTTCACCTAGGTATGTATAAAAATTACATTTTTACAGTCTCCAACAAAGGAACTTAGTGTGACTTACAGTGTATGGCGGGGCTCATAACTTACGAATTTATAGTGATTGCAGTGGCGGCCAACAAAAATGGCGCTTTTGATATTTATTTATTTTATTTATTTATTTATTTATTTATTCAATCTTACCTACACTACCATTACAGATCAGCGATCCAATGCGATAGAGTGGCCTTACATGCTAAATCCTTAATATAACTACATCCTATAAAATCACGTTCTACATAATATACATATCTTAAATCTTAACCTACATCTAAATAACATATTATAAATAATGTAACTCTTGCGAATTCACTCAAGTTACACCACAATACATCAACCCTCTCGTGAACCTCGTTCACCACGCGGATGGCTCTAGTGAGAGGAGTTTTCGCCAGTAGATTGGTTCTGGCTGCAGGCACAGCAAGCAGGGGCGGGCGTCGCCGCCTCCACACGTACCGGTCTGGCACGCAAAGTTCCAGGCGCCGCAGCACTCCCGGGTTATGCGCCCCGCCACGTAGTAGCTTCACTACATACGCTGCGAGCGCAAAGTCCCGTCGCACCCTTAACGCGTTATACCCTACCATACCCAGTACAAATAGTGTAGGGTACATCAATGGGTAAAATGGATATACCCCATAAAGTTTGAAATACAGGTGTCTTGTGAACTTATTTTGACCACGTTCTAACATGACACTATATTTCGCTTCATGAGGAGCCCATATGACTGCACTATGTTCAAGGTGACTTCTGACTAGTGCGTCATACAACACCCTGAGTGTCGTGATGTTGGTAAACCCCTGAGCCTGCCTGAGTACGAAACCTAGGTTTCTGTATGCCTTCTTACATATCTTATTGATATGCTCACGGAAGGTTAGTTCCGGAGTGAAGATTACCCCTAAGTCTCGTACCTGGGACACTCGTTGCATCGACGCATCCTCTACCTTGTATTGATAATACAAAGGCGTCCGGGCTCGAGTGAAAGACATCACCGAGCATTTGGCTACATTAAAATGCAGTTTGTTGGCCTTGCTCCACTCAACTACTCGGTTGATGTCGTTCTGCAGGCGTTCACAGTCCGAGTGATCTCTTACCTCGAGCAGCAATTTCAGGTCATCTGCAAACAATAAACAAGTCCCATGTCTCACGACTTCCGGTAAGTCATTTATCATTATAATAAACTCGAGAGGCCCTACATTGCTGCCCTGGCTCACGCCGGATCTAGTGTAGTACGGTCGAGATTCACAGCCATTGTAGTCTACATATTGCTGGCGACCCTTCATGTAGCTAGCAAAGAACTGCAGCAGAGGCAGCGTACATCCAATTTTCGCAAGCTTCATTAATAGGACGTCATTGTCGACCTTATCGAACGCCTTTTGAAAATCGAAGTACGCAACATCTACCTGCACTCCAGAGTCTACTGATGGTACCACCTGCACCATAAAATTTAGTAGGTTACTGGCAGTGCTGCGTCCCGGCCGGAACCCATGTTGCGCATCTGACAGACGCGCGAGCACTTGTCCCTGCACTGAGCGCTGAATAGCTGACTCCAGTACCTTAGCCGGCGTCGATAGTACAGCTACCGGCCTGTAGTTACAGATATCCGGACCCGGTTTTCCTTTAGGGACCGGAATAACGCGCGTGAGTTTCCACCTAGGAGGGAACGTTGCTTGTTCTAAACATGTATTAAATATATGTAGCAATGGCTCCGCCAGTACCCTTCCACAGTCCCGGAACAGAAACGCAGGTATACCGTCTGGGCCAGACGAACGTTTTGGTTTGAGACTTCCAAGCGCCTGCTGAACTTCTGAAAGACTCAGCGTCTCAATATGCACACGCGCACTGGTCGCGCCGACCTCCGCCGCCGCCGCGCCCGCGTCCAGCTGGGGTGGCTCGTTGCTGTACACTGACTCAAAAAAGTCTGCGAACTGCCCCGCACACTCATCATCCGTTAGATGTTGACCGTCTTTTATAATACTGTGCTTATTGGTGCTTTTCTGTTTTGACCTAATATACTGCCAAAACGATTTAGGATCCTTTACGAATTGGTATTGTATTTTATTTCTATGTTCTATGTGCGCAATTTCTATTAACTTTTTTATACGACTTCTACACTCCGCAAATCTGTGATAATCACTATTCAACTTTGATTGTTTGAATTTTTTATGAAGTCCAGCTTTAATTTGAATATTTTTTATTATATTGCTTGTATACCATACTGGGTATACGTACCGAGAATTTCCCCTACTGAGGTTTTTCCGCGGCACGCACGCATCAATCGCATAATTGATGTTATCATAAAAGAAGTTCAACATCTCTTCCAAATCATTCATACCATACAACATACTCCAGTCAGTGGAAATTAGCCCAGAATATAACGACTGAAAATCGGCCTTATTCCAATTCCACTGTGGTCTAATATGGCGAGTACTAGTACTGCAGGCGCCGGCGGGGGCAGTCCGCGGGGCGGGGGCGGGGGCGGAGGCCAGACGCACGCTAACAGTTAGCGGCGGGTGGTGCGTGTCTACAGGCACCAGCGCCTCGTCTGCCGCCACCACCGTCACCCCTCCGCTAATGCCCGCACTCAGAACCAAATCCAACTGACGACCTAAGCAATTGGGTACTGTGTTACTTTGAGTGAACTCGCAATATGACAAAAAACATTCGTAATAGTTACTAATATTAACAGGACATGAATACAAGTTAAAATCACCGATTACAATAACTTCTCCATATCTATCACACAATTTTTCTATTATTCTAAATAACAACAAATAATCATTTTCCGAGCTACCAGGTGGAATATAAATAACACAACACACAAACAAAAATCGTTTACATAAATGTACCGTCGCGCAAACCATTTCGAACACACAAGTGTCTATCGACGCGTCCAAGATAGGTAGTTGTCGCAGCTCGAACCGGTGTGTGGCCACGAGAAGCGCGCCGCCTTGTTTTCGACCATCCGCTCGATCACATCTTAATATTTTATATCCCAGTGGCACAATTTCCGCGTCTTGTATGGACTCACTGCAGCCTGACTCAGTAATAGCGAATAAATGCGAGTCGGACGACACTAGGTTATTTCTGAAGTTGTCCAGCTTAGTACGCAGACCCCTTACATTTTGGTAATATATTTGAATTGGACCCACGATATACGACGCCACCAACGAGATTAATTGGGAACCGATGGATACAAAACTATAAATTATTTCTTTTCTCTCTCTTGATTTTAGATATGACTAAAATCGAAAAAGAGTAAAATCACTTGAAATTCATTTCTTTTTCAATGTTTGAAAACAAGCTCTTAATCCCGGACTGCCTGCACAAATAAAAAAAAATTCAAATAAAATAAATAATTGTTCAAGGTTTATTGTACAACTCAATAACTGGGTTGCGGAGGTCAGATAGCAAGTAGCTCCATGGAAAATTCTGGTATTCAGCTGCATCCAGCGGGGCAGGCACGGCCTCGGTGATAGGCTGGAGTCACACATTTTTATCAGTTTGGGGACAAAAAACGTGATAAAATGCGTCACTCAGACCTATCACAGAAGCCGTGCTCATCCCGCAGCTGGATACCAGTATTTGAAAGCCTATTTTGGGTCGGCTTTCGGTCTTAACTGAAAAGGCTAGGCAGATGACGAGTGATCTCTGAATCAAGTGATGTAGTAAACCACTTTATGGGCCACACGCACACAGGTTGCAGTAAATATCGATATACAGCTGAGGACTATAAACTAAGTAGACGTTCACAACACCGTAAAAAATCACGGGGAGATTTTATCGTGCACTGGATTTTCAACTTTCGGTGTTAAACCGAGCATAGAGAATCAAACAGAGTGCATCTCTGCGCTTCGAAAAACATACACCTTTTTTTTTGGGTGGGAAATCATCAAATGACATCTCCCGCTTAGGATGGAGCGGAAGGGTTGCCAGATTTACTGACTAAAACTCACCCGTGTTCCTACAGTTGCCCATATGCCAGGGCCACGGTATCTCTTTCGAACAAATCTCGCGACCCTGGCAGGCTCTGTGATTGGCTTCTGTCACACATTTTAATCACACTTTGGGGATAAAAACCGTGATAAAATGCGTGACTCAAGATTATCACAGAAGTCGTGCTTGCCCCGCAGCTGAATAACAGTGTTTTAAAGCCTATTTTAGATCGACTTTCAGTCTTAACTTAAAAGGCTAGGGAAAAGATGATGGTAGTGATCTCTGAATCAAGTGATGTAGTAAACCTCTTTATGGGCCATGTGCGCACAGGTTACTGGTTACAGTAAATATCGTTATACAGCTGAGGACTTTAAGCAAAGTGGACATTCATAATGACGTAAAAAAATCGCGGCGGTATTTTAACGCGCACTGGATTTTCAACTCTCGGTGTTGAACCGAGCATTAAGAATCAAACGAAGCGGATCTCAGTGTGTCGAAAAAACAGTCTCTTCGATTTTCAATTCTCAGCGCTAAGCAGTGCTGCCAGATCAGTTCGAAAGAGGTACCGTGGCCCTGGAATATGGGCAACTGAAGGAACACGGGTGGGTTTTAGTCAGTAAAAGTCTGACACGCCCTTCCGCTCCACCCAAGAGAGGGAGACGTCATTTGATAATTTCCCAACCACAGAAAAAAAAAAGCTCTAAGCAGTGCATGAAGATCATCACAAAATATCTAGAAAACGATACATTTCGCCATCTTTTGTCGCGTCGTGTAATAAACTTGACGTCTCATACGGTATTGTCTTGTGTGTTTGTGACTAGTTGTTGGTCCCGACGTTAAACGAGTTACGCCTCAGGAGATTGTGCGCCATGCAAATAGGGCGATACAGAGAAACGGCAGAAGAATCAAGACTTGTTGACATCTTGTAGTTATGTGGTAAATGTGAGATTTTAACTGCTGAGTGTTCATTCGGATTTTTCAATAAGAATTTCTTAATGAAAGCCCTTTTTTTTGTGGGTGGGAAATCATCAAACGACGTCTCCCGCTCTGGGTGGAGCGGAAGGGCATGTCATACTTTTACTGACTAAAACCCACCCGTGTTGCTTCAGTTGCCCATGTGCCAGGGCCACGGTATCTCTTTCGAACAAATCTCGTAATCCTGGCAAATAGTAACAGCCCTTAGTTTGGAAGTTGGTGGTGTGATATCCCCGTATCTCGGAAAAACCGTTGGTCCTGCGCCTGATCTCTCTCTAGTCGTGACGGATTGCTGTCCTTTCGGCCTATGAGAGTGAAGGAAGAGTGCGTGCCCCTGTGTCTGCGCATGCACTTGTGCACTACAATATCTTTTATGGCGATGGCCAGTCTCCGTTGACATTCATATTGTGGTCTAAATGAATCTCGTTAAAATTACATTTAAACTTCTATATCGAACTTGTCGTATTTAGATACAAAAGTTATACACAACTCGCGAATGCTTTGCTTAGGCAAAGCATTCGCGAGTTGTGTATAACTTTTGATAGAAAGAAGTTGTACGCCTGAGCAAAGATATGTGCAGGTGTGCGGTTCGAATAAATCAGACGCGTCTATAAGGTTATCGACACTTCTAGAAGAATTTTTATATCTAAAAGGCTCTTTGAAATGTGAAAATAAAACAATTCCTTGAAGGGTTTCTTGAGATACGTACGTCATATCGTGTTACAGGTGCATTGCGATGTTCAATTACGTGGGGTTTTTGAAGCGGAAAACTTATTTGAACGTGTATAAATTTATTACAGTACTTTCCCAAGTTCAACGGAAAAATTTATCTATTTCAACATACTTGCACCGATAACATGGCCTTATTTATTTATTTTGGATTTCCAACAAAAGTTGTACACAATACATTGACACAATGAGAAAAAGAGACTACTTCACCGTTTGCTAGAAAATAAATATAAGCTAAGTAATTTTTTGTTCCGTGTTTTGGGGGACTACGGGACTTACTAGAGAATGGTCAGCAGTGTTCTCTATGCATTTTACCGCCATACTGTGATCACCAACCCGCCTGTCAAGCGTGGCGGTAATGGCAACTCCCCCAAAACGCGGTAGGCCTATATCTAGCGGCGGCGACTTTCGGCTGATAAATGATGATATAATATTTTTCTGACATAATAATATCTATATTATGATGTCAAAATGATTTTTTTGGCATATGTGTGTTTAAATATTCATAAATTTATTTTGTTTGAGATTTTCGAAACGATAAAATATCTAACACCAACAAGATTTAAGCTTAAAATAAGGTACCACAACACTTCAAGAGTATTTAAAATATGAATTAAGTAAGCTATAAATTAACAAATTCATGAAATATTTACACCACGCGTTCTATACCGCAAAATTTTGCTATAAAGTAACATTTTACTGCTTAATTCTCAGTTAAATTTAATAAACGAGAGTGTATTTAAAATTTTGGTCACGTGGTGTTGCCATTTGACCATTCAAATATTATACGTATTATGTCGTAAACCAGTAGTTTATTACTTTTCAAGACGAAAACTCATATTTTATAGGTGATATCGTAGAATTGGTAATGAAAAGACGTGGCACACACTATGCGACATGCGATTAGACGCATCGACAGGCTGAGCTCGTGAATATTTAAATATTTTGTTCAAAGTTCTGCACACTTGTGGTCAAGTTGTACATTCGCAACGACAGGCTATGAGAGGCGCTCGCTTTTGGTATCTGTCGCAACGACTAAACGTACAATGCATGCGCATACCTGTCGACAGTCGGATAAGATAAGGCAGCGTCAGTCTTCCTGTGAGCGCTGAAGAAGGTCTACGTGTCTTTGTATTACGACTTCGGCTTCACATGATTAAGCATTTAGGCGAGTTTGCGGAAATTATCGTTTTCTGCGTGACATCTGTGTCGTAACAAATAGTTGCAGACGCAAACAACAGCTCTGCTTTAAGTCGCAGCGACAAGACGCACAGTTTACGCTTACACTAAGAGTAGAGGAAACTGGTAGAATGGAATTGGAAAAATAACGTCTTTACGATTTCGCTCCTTGAATAAGTGAGACTTAATACTTATTGAAGGAATAAAGTTTCAAGTGCTTTCTTTGAAAGTAAAGTTTATTGGGTTTCGTTTTAAAGTTTTGTGGTGTTGGTTTACTTTGAAATGGATAGTGCGATGTTAGGAAGTACACTTGTGTGCAAAAAATCAACCCATCTCGAGCTCTAGAATTTAAAATAATAATTAAACTTCATTAATTGAGATTATCGATTTGTAAATATAATACTACCAGTATTACTAACACTAACCCAATATATTGTGTTTAATCATTTAGATTATTAAAGAATTATCAAAACTGATTTATTAGTCTTTAGAAAATAGCAAACTTATGACCATGGGGTTCCACAACAAAGAGCCTCCTTTTTGTAAGTCAGTTAAGAAATCAAGTTAAATTTTCATTAAACGAATAGAATGGAACAAAATAAGAAAGACACGAACTTTTTCCGAGTAAAGTGAGTGATGAGGAAACAGAATCAAATCGATCTTGTCAAGAATATTGCTTTAAAATCAATCGTTCGTAGGTAATGTACCTACCGTTATCTATTTACAGTTTATACACACAAAAACACACACACACACACACACACACACACACACACAGGAACACTTGCATACATTATAAAATTATTAACGAATATAAATAATAATTGAATGAATACATCATTAAGATTTTTGAGATAGCATCTCTTAAATGTGAAGCACGGGGTTTTTTTTTTTGGATGGGAAATCATCAAATGACTTCTCCCGCTCTGGGCGGAGCGGGAGGGCGTGTCAGACTTTTAATGACTAAAACCCACCCGTGTTCCTTCAGTTGCCCATGTGCCAGGGTCACGGTATCTCTTTCGAAAAGTCACGCGACCCCGGCAGGCATCGGTCCTAGCAGACCCCTTCAGTGCTGCTGACATCTCTTTGAGGCGCGCGTGGAACACTATGCGCCGTCGATCCGAGCTTGGTCCTTACCGGGCGGCGAGCTACCCATTGCTCGCCGCCCGCAAGCTCGTGCCTACGGTGGCCGGGAGTCCGCAATCGACTCCCGACGCCGGGGCGTCTCCTCCTGCGGCGGCTAGGGATGCGAGAGCGCAGAGACTGCCACTCCCTCACGCGCCCCGCCTCCTCCTTCGCGAGCATTACTGCTTCGCAGAAGGAGGTGACGGCTTCCCATGCCCTCTCGCTCCGTACCATGGCTCGCACCAAGGCCGGACGCAAGAAGTCGCCGCCGCCGATCGCCCCCACGAGGACACGGCGGTGCTCCGCCCAGGCAGGGCACACTTCTACGGTGTGCTCCATCGTGTCTTCTAGACGATCCTCACAATGGAAACACCCGGGCGTTTCCTCCCGCTTTATCCTGAACAGGAACCCACCGAAGCACCCATGCCCTGTGAGAACCTGCGTCAGGCGGAAGGTGAGGACGCCGTGGCGCCTCTCTATCCACTCCTCAAAGAGGGGACTTACCGCCACAATTGTGGCGTGCCCTTGAAGCACGGGGTGGGCCAATTTTTGTGCACGAAAGTGTATTTAAGGCGTCTTTATTTTCTAATAGCAAACTTAGTTTGCAAAATAACACGTATATAAACCCTTCTTTCCATGGGGCTACGATCCTTATATACACCTTTTGCCTCGTGTATGTTCATATATCTGGTCATACACGCACGCCAGTTACGAGACGCACCTGCATGTTGATTCTGTTAAAATCTCACCGTGAGAACTTAGGTGAAGTGACCTAAAAGTGAGCTGTCATTCCATCAGGTGCTAGAGATTGACACTAATGACAGCTCACTTTAAGCTCACTTCATCCAAGTTATCACGGTGAGATTTTTACAGAATAGCACTACTGATTTACCTGAAAAATATCACCAATAAAGTCACTGTATGCCTTCTAGGGCGTTCTATAGAATAACATTAATATTTGGAAAACCTCGGTTCTTCACTCATCGTTGGAAATGATTAAGGGCATTAAAACTAATAAAAGGGCAATTTTATTTCACGCTATAACGACTGGACGGATTCGGATCAAATTTGGCGCACAGATAGATCACCCTGGGGTAAATGCTATTTTTCATCCTAGATTATGGGCAAAGTCGCGGGAAGCTAGTAGTAATATTGAAACTGCGAAATTAACTCTGTCTGTCTTTTACCTATTTACGTTTTTAAAACTGCACCTATCATTGTGTTTGAAAAATAGTCTGGACTAAAAGTCTACGGTTACCTAGAATAATTGTATATAAAGTTATGAAATATAACACGTCTTTGAAGTTGCAGAAAATAGATAGTATTATAATAACTAACTTTGAATTTGCCATCGTTATTATATTTTGAGAAAATCGATAAAAAAGAAATCCATAGTTCAAGGATTTTCAGTTGGAACGGCCAAGAGGAAGTAGACCAACACTGGACAAAAAAAAAAAAAAATATTTTCAATTTACTATCAAGTAAAACTGAATTTATATGAGACGTGTGACTAAAGTAAGTAGTCCTTAATTATTATAGTCGTATTTTCGTGCATAGATTTCGTTTTGATTATTTTTCAAAGTTTATTCTATTTAATTCATAAAGTAAGATTAGAAAATAGGTACATTAAAAAAACCGGCCAAGTGCGAGTCGGACTCGCGCACCGAGGGATCCGTACAAACCTGCAAGAATTCACGGTTTATGCATAAGGTTTATGTTTATGAAATTAAATGTTTTATTTTTTTTTATTTTAATGTTTGAGTTGACTGAATGAAAGGTAAATTGTGGTTTAGGATTTATGACGTATTAAAAAAAAAACGAATTACTAGATCTCGTTCCAACCAATTTTCGGTGGAAGTTTACATGGTAATGTACATCATATACTTTTTTTAGTTTTATCATTCCCTTATTTTAGAAGTTACGGGGGGGGGGGGGGGACACACACATTTTACCACTTTGGAAGTGTCTCTCGCGCAAACTATTCAGTTTAGAAAAAAATGATATTAGAAACCTCAATATCATTTTTGAAGACCTATCCATAGATACCCCACACGTATGGGTTTGATAAAAAAAATTTTTTTGAGTTTCAGTTCTATGTATGGGGAACCCCAAATATTATTGTTTTTTTTTCTATTTTTATGTAAAAATCTTAATGCGGTTTACAGAATACATCTACTTACCAAGTTTCAACAGCATAGCTCTTATAGTTTCGGAAAAAAGTGGCTGTGACATACTCGGACAGACAGACAGACAGACATGACGAATCTATAAGGGTTCCGTTTTTGCCGTTTGGCAACGGAACCCTAAAAACTACTTACTAGATCTCGTTCAAACCAATTTTCGGTGGAAGTTTACATGGTAATGTACATCATATATTTTTTTTAGTTTTATCATTCCCTTATTTTGGAAGTTACGGGTGGGGGGGGGGGGACACATTTTACCACTTTGGAAGTATCTCTCGCGCAAACTATTCGGTTTAGAAAAAATAGAAATTAGAAACCTCAATATCATTTTTGAAGACCTATCCATAGATACACACGTGTATGGGTTTGATGAATTTTTTTTTTTTTGAGTTTCAGTTCTATGTATGGGGAACCCCAAATATTATTGTTTTTTTTTTTTCTATTTTTGTGTGAAAATCTTAATGCGGTTGACAGAATACATCTACTTACCAAGTTTCAACAGCATAACTCTTATAGTTTCGGAAAAAAGTGGCTGTGACATACTCGGACAGACAGATAGACAGACATGACGAATCTATAAGGGTTCCGTTTTTTGCCATTTGGCAACGGAACCCTAAAAACGAATGAAAGTCACCAACTTATCAAGTTTTAGACACACGTATTACGTTCTATGTACAATATTTATTTAAGTTTTTTTTACAGCTCATTCATACCAAATCTAATTTAAAAAGAAGTTCGCTTGTAAAATTCTCGAAGACGTAAAAAATGTAGCGCCGAAGCAAAAAACAGTAACTTAACTTACAAAAATCAAAATTAAATTTACAAAAGTTTGAATCACCTAAAACTTTTACGTATTTTATTCACGAAATTATTGAAGTCTATAAAATACTTTTTCGTACTACAGTTATAAACTCTGTTCAAATCCGAGGCTCAATTAGCACTTTATAAAGTTGACGGAAAATCGGGGAAAAAAAAGTGAAAATGTAATTAAAGGTTGGTTATCTCTGGCGTTAGAGCAATTTAGTTAATTGCTTACTCGATAGGTGGCAATTTCAACTCTTTACGACATCGCCCACAATGATAACGGTACTAATTGTCAAATAAAAAAGGATTACGACTAATCCTTGTTTAATAAAAATGTTAATCATGAGATTTCCCGTCGCAGTATGCTAATTTTATAGTATCCACCCCGTTCGTGATTGGCTGTAATATGTTAATATAGGATATCGCGTCTATTTATACGAGTGGGACTTCGTATATTTAAGGTTTTTTATTTTGCTGTTTTTTAAGATGGTTTCACTTTTTATTTAAGACAGCTGACTTGATAAGGGGGTTCTTAAGTGAAATCGTCAGATAGGCCTGTGAAATTTAACTTTCCTTACGTTTTTGGAACAAAATATGATTCGTGTCTGTAACACGTGTGTATTAAAAAAACATTAAAATCATAATTTTCCTGAAAAAGCCAACGGGGTTCATGGGATTAAACATTGTTTGATTGATCAAGTTGGAGGATTGTATTGATGGTATGGGTCATATTTTTTATAGTAGCGAATCAAATACTAACGTAAAAATTGCCAAATGAAAATGAAAAAAAAAAAAATAATTTCGCCGGTTACATTAGCGCATCCTCCATAAGTGAAACAACATGCTCTAATGAATTGTATTATTTTTTCAAAACTGTTATTTTGTGTAAGAATTCTTATTCTAATATTTTAGGGAGATATGTATTTCACTAACTAATAGTATCTATTAAATAATTATTTAGATACTATCTCATTCACGCAAGAGGTTGTACCTGCTGTCACTAATGTCATCTGTCAGTCACGATTAATGGCGGGAAACAGAAAAAGTGAGGCAGATTTGCGCGGTAGTGCTAGGTGTCGTAATGAGTCAGTGTTTTTTGTTTTTTGGAATGTCATCTCGCTGGTCTTCGGACTTGCCAGGGCTTTATAATTAAGGGACTAAAAGCTAAGTGAACCCTCTATGGGGTACGGCCCTGGGCTTAAATCATCGCTGAAAGAGGGTAGCAAGGACGGGCTGGATCCGAGTGATGCGGCCATTGGCGTGATATATTCAAATTAAATACGGAAACAAACACATTGTACATACCTTTTTACCACAAGGTAACGAAAGGTGAAAAAAGGTGCTTTGGAAGGGTTTATTTTCAACGAGGAATATAGCAATTATCATGAAAGACACAAGTGTTAAGCCCTCACACAAGCAACACAATAAACATTGGATTCTCCAGAAAATAAGCATACCAATTAACGAAATGCAAAAAAGGGGCACAAGAACCATATTTCCCGAAGACCTTTAACTAAGCCCTCCTATTCGAAGCTCCGAAGGTAAAGATAATGCGAATATCCATACGAATGGTCTCATCATTATAGAGAATTCTTACGGATTATAAAAAGGGCTGCGAGCTCTGAGCACGTTTCTAATTTTTAAAGCGTGGTTTTACGATCTGCATACGTAGGTGACTGTGTAGTGATGTGATCGTATAATTTGGAATTGTCGATAGTTCGAATTGGAAGGTCGATATTTTGAAAGAAAGGAACGAAAATACATTTATTTAGCACTCGCTTTTGCCAGCGGCTACGCTCGTGTCCAGGTCAGAAATTATCCCACAGCAACGTACTACCGAGATAAAAGTATCCTATGTGTTAATCGAGGTTATAAACTATCTGTGTGCTAAATTTTATTTAAATCTATTGGGTCGGTTTGGCGTTTTCACATTAATAATATTAGTAGGACGACATGATTGATTTTGGGTTTCTTACAGTGAAAAAATTAAGATCTTTTATAATCCATAATGGTTTATTAAATTATTTGCCTCTAGAACGAAGCCGCTTATAAAGAAATTACTTACCTAATGAATTTTATAAAACTCCAAACTTTGAAAACTAAAAATGAACTCGTAAATAAAGACAAGATTTTAAATTGAAAAAAAAAAAACTAAAAACAAAACCCAAGAAAGTTAAAACAAGTGAGCAGTTAAAACGAACGTACAAATAACTTAAGAAAAAAGTCTCGAGCAAATTAATGTCGATAAATCGTGGGACCGTAATCCGCCCTAGTCGAGAGCATGTCTGAAAACAAAATTTATTCCAACAATTCATGCGGAGCTCTCCCACAAGTCGGATTATTGTAAATAAGTATTAAAACCGACGCCCGCATTAATCCTCGCAGCTTTTTAACGAAACGCGAAAAAGTTAGTTAACTAACTTTCCTGCCCGCGTTGACTCAACAAAAACCACCGGTGAAATATAGTCCACCCTCTCGAGAATTATTTGTATCAATAGAATGGTTGTACGGAATTTGCCTGTTCAAATATACGACGCAATACCCGGGGGGTGTAGTTTAAAAAGGTGTGTTTGACTTCGCTAATAAGCACGGGTGTAGATACACCCATATTCCTCAAACTTTTACGCATACAAGAGGTTTTATTAAATAACCTACATCCAAAATTGTTTCATTCGGTTTAGCCAACCGCAAATTTGCGTTTGATAACTTTGTAAATAAATTCAGTTGGTTGTTACGTCCCGGTGAACACATCGCTACCAGGCTTATTAGTCGATTCGCACAAATTTATTCGTCCGAAACGGGTGAAATGACACTTTTAAATAATTTATTATTATCTGTTCAAAAAAAATCAAAACATGCCAATTGCCTTAAACATATTTCTGGCGTTGTCAATTCGCCCGCAAATAAATGAACTTCGTTCGAATCATCATTCGTCTGCTCTTGAATTTATTTGGGGTCGACGCAACATTTCTTTTTCTTCCACACTACTCTATAATAATAATATCTTAGGACAACCAACACAACGTTATCTGATCCCAAACTAGGCAGAGCCTGTACTATGGCAACCAGAATACTGATAAATATACTTATATATTGCTAAATAAATGCATATTATAGATAAATTAAACCCAGACACAGAACAAATGATTGTGCTCATCACACAAAGATTTGTTCTGGGTGGGAATCGAACCCACTACCTCAGTCTTAGCAGTCAGGGTCACTAACCACTAGAATAACAGGCCAGTCAAATTATTCTTCAAGTCTATTAGTCGTCATCTCAGTAGTCACCCCCTTTTTATCTATATCATCATTCACACAGTCCATCCATCGTTCGAATCGCCTACATAAAATAAGAAGTTATTTAAAAGTGTCCATTCGCCCGTTTCGGGTCATTCGTGCGAATCGACAAACAAGCCCGCGACCTACATTGAGCCAAAAGCTATCTCGTTAATTGACTGCAGGAATAATTTAAATATATTGCGGCCAACGGCTATATTTCAACGGTCTATTATAAATCAAAGGATTAGCAGCGAACGAAACCGGGTAAATGGATGCTGGCAATATAGATAATACATGTTTTATCCTGCATACGTTATAGGGCGATAACGGCAATATAATCGCGTTGGGGCCGGACGGGCGCGGCGGGGGGTGGCGGACAAAAAGTACTAAGTACAAGTTAAATACCCTTTGTGTCGCATGTTCTCCTGGTCGCCATTCATCGACGTACGCCGAGGGTCCTCTCATTATTCAGTCGAAATTCGATTATTTTCCCATTTCGTAAAATATCCATATCGTCCCCAGCTTTCACTCTAATTGAAAATGGAACGATGGCCGTCATCGTGCTGAACGCATTTAATTTATTTACACTCGAGTTTCGGTTACTTTCCGCGCTCTTCATTACGGTACACAATATGATTTAGGTGGTCTTTATTTGCAGTAGCGCGACTATTTTCTCAACATGGATCCTTTTAATAAACGTAGCAGTTGTCGTATATCAGGAGAACAGACGGAAGTAAATATCCTGTCCGAAAATGATTACTCGGCACGCGCAGTTAACCGGCGTTATGACCGGCTCATTCCCCATTCCGGGGGTATTAGTCTCGTGGCCACCAATTTCTGTAATTTATTAAGAGTTTCGCTTTATTTTGACCGGTCTTTGGTGGCTTCTCCTTTCTCGCTTGAGGCCGGAAAGAAATATAAGCAGTTAGCAACGTGTGATCAAAGGCTTTCATGGGGCGGACTGATCCCTAATATTTCACTCATAATTGGTTTATTCTAAGCTCGCAGCGGTTCCGTATGTGGTCCTTTGATCCGTCCAGTGTATTAAGTTGTAGCCAGAGATGTATGGCGGACATTATTTGTTCAGATCTGAAGATTTACTCGATGGCGTCATTTGCTATTTGAAAGCGAAGGTAGTGGGGGCGCTTAAAGGATTTCTCTTGGTCGCTCCTGTAATAATATTTTTTATGTAAACATCTGTGTCTCGCTTCCTACAATGAATTAAAGGGTGGCTAATATTTATTTGGTGTACTTGGGATTTTAGAGAAAATCTCTGTAATTTCGTTTTTAAAGGACCCTACCCATTTCAAACACCAATTTATTTTTTCTTAATAGGGTTTGATGAATCAAGATAAAGCAATACCTTTGTAGTCGAGTAACAATGAACAAAAACATTGTTACGTAAGTGAGCTATCGTCTACATATATACCCACTATCATGATTTACGTACGTTAATTTCCTTTCAATATGGCCTGTTAGATTGTTTTTGCTTAGTTGTCACAGTCGACCCTCCGGGGCCGGATCCGGCTGCCCTTGTCCCTTCCATTTCCGGCCGCAAGCCGTCAAAGCCTCGGAAAAGTTTTATGTTATCGTACAATACGGTATGCTTTTGTTATTTTTTGAGTGGTATGGTCATATTTGTGTAGAAAAATACCTAAATATTAAAGAGAGGAAAATTGGATTTGATTAACGCAAAGAACGAAATGAATAGGTTTCCTCTAAACTGAAAGGAGGACGTATGAAAGTTAGAGGTAGTGGAGAGACGCCTTTGCCCAGTGGGACGGAGCAGGCTAAGAAAAAAAATGTAAAGAAATTATTACTGTGAATAGTATATACTTGTAAGTCTTGCAAGTATGTACATTGAGGTGGTAAACAGGCGCATTCCGAAAAAAAATAATAGATCCATGTTTTTCAATTTACAACAACTAGGAACCACCGTCCACAGTGATCCTTCTTTTGATAAAAGTAAAGTACAGTCCAATTAGGCGTGTACCCAATGGTGTAAGAATTGGACAATGACTATTAGAGTTATACACCTTATCATCATCACAATTTTAACCGAAAGACTTCCATTGCTGGACATAGGCCTCCCCCAATTTGAGAGGGAGGGGGGGGGGGAGGTTACCATAATCGCCACGCTTAGCAGGCGGGTTGGCGATCGCAGTATGGTAGTAAAATGCTTAATGTTGCTGGTCATTCTCTAGTAAGTTCCTTCATCCCTTTGCCCTCTTACAACACCCACGTGTCACGGGAAGAAATGGGATAGAGCTATTCTTAACGTCCAGTACTACAAAGAACTAACATTTTCATGTTAAATAAATATCTTAGGACAACCAACACACCGTTACCTGATCCCAAACTAGGCAGAGCCTGTACTATGACTATATATTTCTAAATACATACATATAATAGATAAATTACACCCAGACACAGAACAAATTAATTGTGCTCATTGCACAAAGATTTGTCCTGGGTGGAAATCGAACCCACGACCTCAGTCTTACCAGTCAGTGTCACGAACCGCTAGACTAACAGGTCAGTCAATGGTAGGTATATACCTACCAACATGAAAATTTAAAAGTCACAACAATAAATCTTAAAGCGCTTTACACAGCTGTAGTGAATAGCTTGGTTAAAAATCCTAATTACCTTCTGCTACAATAATGTTGAGAGAGGAAAATCTGCTACACATATCTTTAAAAATGTATGATAATATTGTCTCAACAGTTAAGATTTCATTTCATAAAAGAAAACGTGGAACTGCGGGGATTTGTAAGGCAAATAAAAGATGGTTTTCTGAGTATTTTGAATTTACTCTTATAATACTTAATAGAGTAACTCTGTCTCGTAGCTCATTGCAAAACAGAAAAGGAAGATATCGTATTTATGAGAGTTTAGAGGTTTGAGAAACAAAACAAAATAGAGCAGTGGTGGCCCAGTGGTAACGACCGAGACTTACGAGTTGTTTGTCGTAGGTTCGAACCCAAGGAGGCTCATTACTTTGTGTAAATTATTTCATCACCACTGCTCTTAAAACGGTGAAGGAAAACATTGTGAGGAAACCGGCATGTCTTAGATCCATAAATTCGAAGACACGTGACATTCACCAACCCGCACTGGGCCCACGTGGTGGATTATGGCCCACTCCCTTTCACCGAGAGGAGGCCTGTGTCCTAGCAATGGGAACGTTATAGGCTGCTGATGAATTTACTCTTATAATACTTAATAGAGTAACTCTGTATCGTTGCTCATTGCGAAACAGAAAAGGAAGATATCGTATTTATAAGACTTTGGAGGTTTGAGGAACAGGGTGTTATGTTCACTCAACCTCCATAGAGAAGGGAGTATCTTCGGACCAGACGGGTGGCGTGTCTGGTGAGCAACTGTCCAGCGATTGATGTCGGGACGGTGTATATTATTATGGCAGTTGCGCGGTAAACTTTAATTGCGCGATGCAGGATTTTGCATGATCTCAGTGATTCATACTTCGTATGTGGAGGTAAAGATAGCCGCCACAAGACATTTTTGGGAGTGTGTTTATAAAAAATACCGGCCAAGTGCGTGCTGGACTTGCACACGCAGGATTCCGTACCACAAGGCACGAAACGCCGAAAAAAAATCATTTTTTCCACGCGCGCCTCAAAGAGATGTCAGCAGCAATGCAGGGGTCTGCTAGGACCGATGCCTGCCAGGGTCGCGAGATTGTTCGAAAGAGATACCGTGACTCTGGCACATGGGCAACTGAAGGAACACGGGTGGGTTTTAGTCAGTAAAAGTCTGACACGCCCTCCTGCTCCGCCCAGAGCGGGAGAAGTCATTTGATGATTTCCCATCCAAAAAAAAAAAAGGCACGAAACGCGGAAAAAAATCATTTTTAGGGTTCCGCACCTCAAAAGGAAAAAGCGGAACCCTTATAGGATCACTTTGTTGTCCGTCCGTCCGTCCATCCGTCCGTCCGTCCGTCTGTCAAGACCCTTTTTCTCAGGAACGCGTGGAGGTATCAAGCTGAAATTTATACCAAATACTCAAGTCTACTGTCCCTTGAAGCTGTGAACAAATCTAACTTCTCAGCTAACGCAATCAAAAGATATAGCTGTTTATGCCGCAAATTTTCGAAACACGCAAGGGAATCAAAACCTAAAGGGTACTTCCAGTCGATCTAGAATTTTGAAATTTGGTACGAGGCAACGTCTTATAGCACAGATAAAGGAAAAATTGCGAAAACCATAAATTTTTAGTTACATCATATAATAAAAATATTTTTAATAATTTTAAAGGTACTACAACGTTTTTACGGAACCCTCGGTGCGCGAGTCCGACTCGCACTTGGCCGGTTTTTTTTTTCTTCTTACCCTTTCATTTTTAATTACTTATGATAAAAGTTATTTAGTTTTATTTCTTATTATAGCGGCAATCACCCACGAGGCCTGTGTCCCAGCAGTGGGAATATTAAGGCTGATTATGTAGCCTTTGTGACAATTTGAACTGTCTACTTATTATGGTTCATGAGATGAAGCCCGCTGACAGACAGAAAGTGGTTAAGGATAGATGGACAGCGGAGGCTTAGTAATAGGTGACCCTATTACTAAGCCGTTGGCATAAAAATAATAATTAATGCCATTTTAGTCTCATAACAACGATAAAATCACCAGTATTTTTTTTTTAAATAAAACAAAAAACCATCGACATAAAAAGTATATTCTGAATTCATTAGTTCCCGTACTAACGTGTTAATACGCGCTTTAAAAAGCTAAAGTTTTAAATCAAATTTGGTTACAATTCGTTACCAATAAAATAAAGAAGATTAATAAAATATATGAAGATACACAAGCGAGGTGTCAACTAACACTATGTGTTCATATTATTTAACCTTTTTCTGAAATTAAATTCAGTAGAGATAGAAAAACATTATTCAAAGCTATAATAAAATATATTACGCACTACAAAAACCAAATACCAAAACCGAGCTAAATTGTTAACGTTAATCCAAAAAAGTAATTACACGAACTTAATCACGAGATTAAAATAGATCTCCAAATAGCTCTAAACTACGGTCAAAATTATATCGTTAAACCGTTAATAGCGTCTGCAGCCGATTTAACGATAATAGATTAATACGAGGGTACTTCCAACAGACGATAGTTTTCATTAAGGATCTTATTTCGCATTTTATCCGACGCCATTGTTGGGAATGAAAGGCCACCGGCTGATTGGTAGCATTTGTGAAAAGCACGAGTTTTCCGAGCAGTGAAGGTTCTATTAAACCACTGATTAATGTTTACCAGCGTAGTTATAGAACGCGAAGTTGTGAAGAGGCAATCTCTAACGGTGGTTTAACTTTCAGACAGAGTTGATTATGGGTTTTAAATACCTGGTTAGCGGGCTTAGACGGATTTGATCGGCTGTGAAGTGGCTTTTCAATTTTGTTTGTTGTTTGTGAGTGCAATTGGGTTGTTTTTAACACAAAATAGTAATGACTATAAGACACTCTAATTGCGTTACACAATACCAATCATAATTTGAATAATTTTGAAGGATATTGCTAATTCATTGCTTCATAAGTTCGAAAAACTTGCCTGCTCAACAACGTAAATGACGCAATGAATATTGTTGAATTGTCAAAAGGAAAGGCATTGTTACTGATAATGTGCTCCGCAATTACCCCGCTGAAAATTATGACAATTGAATGAAAAAGTATGGTTACAAAGTATGAGAATTGTTTTTTAAGTCACCTATACCCAATGAATGGATAATGATATTGTAATATAACATTTGTAAAAAACATGAATTCTCTAAACGGTAAAGTTAGTATGGAACGACATAGTTATGGAACTGAAGTTGTGAAGACAATCTCTAACGGTGGTTTAACTATATACCCTGATGAATACCTCGTTAGCAGCGCAGCGGTTTAGATTGAGTTGATCGTAGGCTTATTAATTGATTCTTACGAATTTACTCACCCGAAATGGGTGAATCGACAGATTTAAATAAAACATTATTTCCTATCAGCGACTTGTCTAAAGTTAATTTAATTGTAGGCGAATCGACTAATCCAGAAATACGTATTAGGCAATCGGTACGTTTTGATTTTCATACAATAAAATTATGTAAAATATCACAATAAATACAGTTACCGAAAGAAAAAACTAACCATGGCTCGTTAAATATAGTTGAACTTTAGCAAGAAACCAATAAATGTTTTGGAATGAAATTGAATTTTATAAATTAACTCTTTATTTTTATGAGTTCATATAAATTAAATTCAAAAACATCCATCAGTTTCTTATTAAACATTATCCAGTGATCTTATTTACTTATCTCTATGGATGACCGTATATGCGATAAAGTGCTAAAAATGCGCGCGAGTCGCCTATAGAAAATAATATATTATTTAAATTGTCCATTCGCCCGATTCGAGCCAGTAAATTCGTACGAATTTAATAATAATCCAATCGGAAGTTGTCAAGTGGCATTTGAATCTTGTTTGTTATGTCTGGGTGTCTATGAGTAGTAGATGAATAAATAATAGTTTAAAAAAACTAAAAAACACGCTTCCATGGAAAACCAAACTAAAAAGTACAAAATAATGGAATAAAAGCGTGGGGTGCTTTTAAGGTATTTTTTTATTGATATCAGGCACCCCACGCTTTTTTTTCCATTATTTTGTACTTTTTAGTTTGGTTTTCCATGGAAGCGTGTTTTTTAGTTTTTTTAAACTATTATTTATTTTCTATTTTTTAGGGTATTTCGAATTTTGAAACGTATGTCAGCGTAGTTTGTGACAGTTTTTTTGCTGTCCTGGTAACCCTGGCAAGGATAATGGCACAAATTTATGAAATTATTGCATTGTCATCAGTCATTGACAGGTGTGCAAAGTTTGAATGAAATCTGGTCGTTTAAAGTGGGTCAAAATCGCACTATAAGGAGTCGGTTACAAACAAACATACAAATATACAAACATACAAATATACAAACATACAAATATACAAACATACAAACATACAAGTGAAGCTAATATAAAGCGTGTAAAAATGGATACCTGAATAGATCATTAGTACCTACACTTGTGTGGAAAAGTAGAGTCTGTAATAAATTGTGAGATATATTGTTGTGTTCTGTACAGTCACGTCACTCAAAAATGATTTGATAAGTTTTAAGATTATATATTAGAAAAGTTAGGCAAAAACTGTCATATAACAAGATTTACAGGGATTTTTGAAGTAAATCCAAAATTAAAGAGCACACAACACAATTTTATGTACATATTAGTGTTTATTCTTGTATTTTTTAAATGTTTCCGAGCTATCTATCCCATATGTTGCACCTGCCATGTTTAGTCTCTGCATCACGCTAAGGTTGACTGGTAAAAAACGCCACAGGCCTTAAGCCTGCCTTTGTATAAAATTTTTTTACTTGTTTTTTTTTAAAGTTTTATATAATTATAATAAATATAAAAACTTTTTAACAAAAAATTAAACCGCCGATAAAACTGAAAAGCAAAAAATAAACCTCAAAATTATGAGTCGGCGCTTTGAGTGATCTTTGTTCATTGATTTTTCAGCGCCGACTCAAAATTTTAAGGTTTATTTTTTGCTTTTCAGTTTTTTCGGCGGTTTAATTTTTTGTTAAAAAGTTTTTATTTTGTATTTTTTTGTGGCTTTAATGTACTTATAATACTTGGCAAGATATACCCTATCCCATGATTTTTTTTTTATCAAAATAGGACTACTCTGTACAAAGTTATGCATGGTTATATTTACATTACAATCAATGAGTGAACAATCAATCATCCCCTGTTTTCCGACCCTTAGGGTTCGATTTTGTTTTCCAAATTTCTATGGGACCACCCTTGGAGTATACCCTTTCCAATAAAAAAAGAATCATCACAATCGGACTACTATGTAAAAAGTTATGCGTGGTTATAAATAAAAAAAAAAAAAAAAAACAAACAAAAAAAAAATATACGCGTCGAATTGATAACCTCCTCCGTTTTTTTTCGTCGGTTAAAAATACGAACACAAAACAACAATTTATTTCCGCATCTATCCGACCCAAAATTCATCTCTCCGTGTATTCTATTTCTTGGTGGAAGTAATTACGCATCCGTAAGTAATTGGGGCAAAAACCCTTGTTTAAATCGTCCCCGGGATCTGTTGGGGACACTATTGTGTCGCCCCACAGTTTCACTCGCCAACTGACCGAGTACATCCTAAATTGTTCGTAAACGGCTAGTTGATAGTTGATTTGGCCTTTTGTCATTTATACTTGAGATTTTGGGACCCCTAATCTAAAATCTTGTTTCTAATTTCGACGAAATTAGGGATTTTCATGTTTGAGTGGAGACATAGGCAACAGTAGAATTCAATTTCCGGTTTTTAGCCTATTTTAGTTTTTTCTATAAGGTCGGAATTATGGCATGCTTTACCATGTCAGCAAGTGTGCGGTTAATTATCGAATGTAAAATATTACTTTGCGAGTTAAGCACCCACACACAGGCGCTATTCGACGGTGGGACACGATTTTGGTAGCATATTTTCATTTCAGTTTTCAGCATCACCATCACGCTGTCACATCGTGCCTGTCCATGTTTAAAAGAAGACGAGTGGAAGCTCCATAGAAAGGTACTTTTCACAGAGTCACTGACAGCATGACAGCATTAACTTATTGTTTATTTATTTCAAACTAGCTATTACCCGCGACTTCGTCCGCGTGGTATTTTTAACAAAAAAATTTTCGTTCGTTTTCTTGTTCGTGAGATTCTATTTTTTTCTAAAATAAAAGTAGCCTATGTTACTTCTTGTTACATCAGCTATCTGCCAGTGAAAGTGTCATCAAAATCGGTCCAGCCATTTCAGAGATTAGCCGGAACAAACAGACAGACAGACAGACAAAAATTGTAAAAAAAATTGTTTTGGTATGTGAACCGCGTATACATCCATATACCTACACTTAGTAAAAAGCGGTTATTTGAATATTACAAACAGACACTCCAATTTTATTTATTTGTCTAGATTAGCTTTTGTCAGCAGCTTTACCGCGTATTATATATATATATATACAATATATATAAACCTTCCTCTTAAATCACTCGGTCTCTTGATTAAAACCGCATTAAAATCTATGGCGTAATTTGAAAATCTAAGCGTACAGACACGAGCACCAATATGTATGCACTAAGCAACTTTTTAAAATGATTATCTTCCATTGTACTGATTATAATTTTGTGTTATTACGAACATAGTATTTTGGAACTCGCATTGTAATGAAATAGGCCTTATATCAAAGTTACAATTGTTATTTAAAGAGAAAATCGTTTTTGAATTTGGCTATGTGTAAACATATTGCTGCTCGTGACTGTACAGACGCGGGAAGCGAGTTTGTTTTATACAATGTAGAGATAAGTAGAGATACATGAAAAGATATGGATTTTTACGAGGACCTTCTGTGCTAAAAAAATAATAATAAACTACAATTTATTTTTAAATATCCTTCCAGTTCTGTCAGAACCAGGAACTAATTCAAAGTAATTAAACCTAAAACTTCATTATTTGTATACAAAATGGCCAATCCATTGTATGTTTTTGAATAATTACCTTATAGTCTCCCAACGTCGACCGAATTATCGCTCACCAGTAACCAACCCCCCCTCGAATTACTTGCAAATGGTTTGGAAGCCGGTTCTGGAATCAAATCTGCCTATCAGAGGGCAAAGGGCCTCTCCGGTTTCTAATTCACTTAATTTGAGCCTTAAATCTCATATTGCAAAATGGACGCGGCCAATAATTGTGTTTGGTAAACACCATACCATTTGGCGGTGGCCGTATTATGGGAGGAATACAGTTGCGCAACTATGGAGCAACTGTCGAAGTAGCCACGATATTGGAAAATTTTAAATGAAGTCACTTAATGGTGCTGCTTAAAGATAGAGGGAAAAGGATAGGGGGAAAATGGTGGGATAGGTTGGATAGCTATTGCAAAACTGTGATGAAAAAAAATTATAATTTGTTTTTACACGCTTTATATTAGCTTCACTTGTATGTTTGTATGTTTGTATATTTGTATGTTTGTATGTTTGTTTGTAACCGACTCCTTATAGCGCGATTTTGACCCACTTTAAACGACCAGATTTCATTCAAACTTTGCACACCTGTCAAGGACCGATGACAATGCAATAATTTCATAAATTTGTGCCATTATCCTTGCCAGGGTTACCAAGACAGAAAAAAAACTGTCTTCGGAAACTACGCTGACAAACGTCACAGACTACCTACGCTGACATACGTCTCAAAATTCGAAACACCCTAAAAAATAGAAAATAATTTTCTACTTTTTGTTTGGTTTTCTATGGAAGCGTGTTTTTAGTTTTTTTAACTAGGTATTATTTATTTTTACACTCTTTATATTAGCTTCACTTGTATGTTTGTTTGTAACCGACTCCTTTTAGCGCGATTTTGACCCACTTTAAACGACCAGATTTCATTCAAACTTTGCACACCTGTCAAGGACCGATGACAATAAAATAATTTCATAAATTTGTGCCATTATCCTTGCCAGGGTTACCAGGACAGCAAAAAAACGGTCTTTGAAAACTACGCTGACATACGTCACAAACTAATTTGTGCCATTATCCTTGCCAGGATTCTGTCTTCGAAAACTACGCTGACATACATCTCAAAATTCGAAACACCCTAAAAATAGAAAATAAATAATAATAAAAAAAAACTAAAAAACACGCTTCCATTGAAAACCAAACTAAAAAGTACAAAATAATGGAAAAAAAGCGTGGGGTGCCTGATATCAATAAAAAAGTACCTTAAAAAGCACCTCACGCATTTTTTCCAGTTGTTTGTACTTTTTAGTTTGGTTTTTAATGGAAGTGTGTTAACAAAAAAAGTAGCCACTGAAATTAAAATGTTGTTTTAATCTTTATATTATTATTTAAATAGCGAAAAGATTTTTTTAATTGTTTGACACTGATCTATAAATTGCAAAAACGTAAGAATTTCGCGAGAACCTTGGCGGCGCTTCCTCCTAAAAGTCTATTTTTCACCTCAAACAAATTATGAAATGAACGTTTCTTATAGTACCTACTTTGGCGACAAAAACTACAATCAACAACAATACACAAGTACAATCACAAAAAGCAAAGCAAATTCTGGAATAAACATTTCTCATAGTACCAAAAGTACAACCAACCCCAAAAGTGAAATAAATAAAATCACTGTTCATTCATCCGTTTGCGAATTCATACACACAGTAATACGTCCATATAAGCTGACACTTACACTTTGATACGAAATAGCCCCACCCGCCAAATTTAGATAGCGTGTGCATTAGAGGCCTCGTCTACCGGGCAACCGAGCCTTATTACCCGTAATTATATTGCTCGCAACAACAAAGGTAACTTTGTATACAATTATTGCCCTTGGCTGGTCGACAATAACGTTTGTCCATTATTAGGGGGGTAATTAGCTTAGCTTGTACAACGTTCGTGTATGAATTGAACGGAATTGGCTTTAAAAGGAAGCTGTTAGTCTTTTGAAAGTCTAAAATGGGAGCGTCATTGAGTTAGCGGAGAGTGGTCGGTGGTTTTTGAATACTGATAGTGCTTTTAGGGTTCCGTACGTCCTTGTGAAAACACTAAACCCTTTTTGGATCACTTGTGTGGATGTGTCTGTCTCAGCCAATTTGCTCCGAAGCTATACAACTGATTAAGTTGAAATCTGGTACAGATATACATTTCGGTGGCTCAAACACGGTCGTGTAACGTAAATAAATGAATTTCGGTCACTTTATGGGCGAAAACTTAAAAAGTAAAAAAAAATGTTGCAACTTATTTTTGCAATAGGACCTCAGGTAAAATACCAGAACGCTGATTCCTGTATTTAAAAACGTTTAAGCGCGCGTTTAAGGCGCGGTTATAAGCAAAATATTAGATATTTGACAATAACGCATCGTGGCAACAAATAACGTTCAAATTAAATATGTATTTCTTTGGTTGATTGAATTCCCTTTAAGTATCATAACTCAAACTTTTTAGCGAATACTGTCATATTACATGAAATATGATAGTTTACGCTAAAAAGTTTGAGACTTATGAGACAGATAATATTTTAAGAGCTCTGTTTTACGCTTTATTATGTCTTGATACTATTCTATTTTTAACCGACGAAAAAAAAACGGAGGAGGTTATCAATTCGACGCGTATATTTTTTTTTGTTTTTTTTAAAAAAAATTTATGTATGACCACGCATAACTTTTTACATAGTAGTCCGATTGTGATAATTCTTTTTTATTGAAAAGAATATCCTTCGAGGGTGGTCCCACATAAATTTGGAAAACAAAATCGAACCCTAGGGGTCGGAAAACAGGAGATGATTGATTGTTCACTCATTGATTGTAATGTATAACCACGCATAACTTTGTACAGAATAGTTCGATTTTGATCATTTTTTTTCATTGGATAGGGTATACCTTGCCAAGTATTATTAATACAAAAAAGCCACAAAAAAATTACAAAATAAAAACTTTTTAACAAAAAATTAAACCACCGAAAACACAGAAAAGCAAAAAATAATAAACTTTTGAGTCGGCGCTGAAAAATCAATGAACTAAGATCACTCAAAGCGCCGACTCATAATTTTAAAGTTTATTATTTTTTGCTTTTCTGTTTTATGGGCGGTTTAATTTTTTGTTAAAAAGTTTTTGATGAAATATTTTTGAATAAGTCTTTCCTTTGAATATCTGACAATACGCTCACAGCGATTTACGGTGTCCTCGGTTTGGGCAACGTCTTAAAATCTAGCCCCAATCTCATCTCAGCAACAATCAATATCAAAAACTTGCCAAATAATAATGTCGGTAAATGAGAGGTATTTTTGAAAGACTGAAATTTAGATTACAATTTAATCATTCTTCAGGCTGTAATTCAGACGCCGCATCTAGGTTTTGCAGCAGCAGTGGTGGCCGAGCGGTAACAGCCGCAAACCCAAGCAGGCGCATTACTTCGTGTAAATTATTTCATCGCCACTGCTCTCAAAACGGTGAAGGAAAACATCGTGAGGAAATCGGCATGTCTTAGAACCAAAAGTTCGAAGACATGTGACATCTACCAACTCGCACTGGGCCCGCGTGGTGGATTATGGCCCACCCCCTCTCACCGAGAGAAGGCTTGTGTCCCAGCAGTGGGAACATTATAGGCTGATGATGATGATCTAGGTTTTCTAGTTAAATCATCTTGCGACCACACGATGGTGATGGTGGTGATGTATTTATGAAAACTAACTTCAACTGTGTGAAATCCTGCCGGGGTCACGTGATTGTTCGAAAGAGATACCGTGACCCTGGCACATGGGCAACTGAAGGAACACGGGTGGGTTTTAGTCAGTAAAAGTCTGACACGCCCTCCCGCTCCGCCCAGAGCGGGAGAAGTCATTTGATGATTTCCCATCCAAAAAAAAAAAAAAAACTGTGTGAAATATCTTGTTTTCCCCATCCAGCCCATCGCATTGCTTATCCGCGCTAACTTAGCTTACACTTAACGTATTCTCAATTTTCTCGGCTACTAACGGTCACAGCGGACGTCAAAAAAAAAAAAAAAAAACTACTTAGACGAGGTCTTTAATTGAAAAATGCTTTTACAGTGTACATGAGTTTTTGGATTATAAATTGTAAGTTTTGTTAATTGCACGGTCATTTCAAATAATTATTGTGGCAAACCTCTCCCATTATTGACATTATTATTATTGACATTTATGCTTATTACTTTTTCATTATTATATAGTCATTTATTTAATTCTATAATACAATTTTAATGGTATTATCTGTTGAATGACTACAGGATTAGGATCAATAAATTCATTTAAATAAAAATACAGTGTACATGAGCTTTTAGGTTATAAATTGTTAGGTTATAAATTGTAAGGTTTGTAAACTGCACGGTCATTTTAATTTTTTTTTGTTATATTATTGGGTGGCGAATCTCTCCCATTATTGAAATAATTATGATTGACATTTATGGCTATTACTTTTATCATTATTTTATTATTATTTTGACATTTATTTAATTCAGTAATACAATTTTAATGGGATTATCTGCTTAATGACAGCATGATTGTGATAATATAATTAATTTAAATAAATAAGAAATGTGTAAGTTTAGCCTATATTTGCACGCCGAAATTAAAGGCAGAATAAGAGAACAAATTCATATATTTTACCAACCTTCTGTACCTTATTTACGCAAATAAATGATTTTTGATTTGATTTTGAAAAACTGGGTTATCAAATGTAAATAAAAATCAAATCCGAGTGGTAGTTCTAGAGATTAGCGCGTTCAAAATAAATAAACAAACTCTTCCGCTTTATTATCATCAGTAGTGTGGAGCTGACCATCTCTATTTCCAAGCAAAATTTGATTTAGAGCTGCTAATATAATCATACCGGGGTACCGTGTGGTGCCGGACGTAAAGAATAACACCACCCCATTTCTTCCCGTGGGTGTCGTAAAAGGCGACTAAGGGACTTACTAGAGAATGGGCAGCAGCGTTCTCTATGCATTTTCCCACCATACTGCGATCACCAACTCGCCTGCCAAGCGTGTTGATTATGGCAAAGCCCCCCAAATTGGGGGAGGCCTAAGTCAAGCAGTGGACGTCTTACGGCTGAAATGATGAATGATGATGAATATAATCATAATAACAACATGTTACTTATTTTCGTCCTTTCATTGGTGTAGCATACAATAATGGTGTCACTCAACAAGATTCTTTATTCTACTTCTTAAAACATGTCAACCGGGAGGGCTAATGTTTCTCTTTATTCTTCGTATACATCATATTGTATAACAAAAAAAAAAAAAAAAAAAATAATTCAAATTAGTACGTCCGGTCCAAATTTAATCTTTTACAAATCTTTCGTTCCATTGCCTAGGGGTCAGTTTTGAATACAAAATAACTGGTCAGTATACTTATTAATCTTTCGACCAGTTTTACTCCCCTTTAAGTATCCTATTTCTCATCACAAAATACTTATGTAGGTCCAATAATAATTCCCCTCAAGATACGAAATAATAAGCACTGTGCATTATTTCTGCGCCTATTAAATACAGGAGAAAGGACGTTGTTATTATGATTTTCCGCACGATTGTACACATATGTCGTATCATGTAATACTTGTTTGTAAGCATCATGTTACTGTGCTACTATTGTGGGAATTATTATTGTTCGTGATTGTACCCCGGTATTTTATTAGCCCTGTTTATTATGAGTAGGTAGGTAAGTATTGTACGTTATTCAATACTTTTACATGGGACTTAATGATAACTAGCAAAATGTTGGTGTGTTGGTCCACCTCTGCCTGACCCTTTGTGGAAAACGGCAGTGATATTATGTTATCGTATTTAGAGTTTGTCTTGGTTCTTGCTGGATTCTACTATATGTAGGTATCTATTTACATAATTGTTTTCTACTAACTTTTACCAACGCCTTCGCCCGCGTTGAGGTCGGAAATTATTCCACGGGAACGTTCTACCACGATAAAAATTATCTCATATTAAGTTAGGTTATAAAATATTTGTGTGCTAAAATTCATCCAAATCTGTTAAGCAGTTTTTGCTTGAATGAGTTACAAAAATCTAAACTTTCACGTTTATAACATTGTTTTAATCCATAACTTTTCACATAAAAAATAAATTTTGTAATACAGCGACTTCACCCGCTTAAATTACAACTTCATTCTGTTTAACAAAATAAATATCTAGTTATACAAAACGATGTTTTATTTCAACACAAAAACATGACTGTTGATAAAACTTACCGAGCCGTATCCCATTTCACCGAAAACCATAAATTAATTACAAACTAACCACCGCAAATGTAAATACAATGCGATATGTAAGTACCAGGCGCTCATAACTAATATGGAGGGGGATAGGAAGCTGCAGTGGACAGCGAATGTCCATCGAATGTCAAATCAGCCTGCCTGCCGGCGAGCTCTGGCCAAAACATCCGCTTTTGATTTTATTAATGTCTGTCATGGGTTTAGAATTTAAATTAAGTAAGGTTTTAGCATGAACATTCATTTTTGTTTTTGTCTTGGAGGAACTTTTCCGCAGAGACTTGATATGACTTGGATCAAATTCATAACTTGTGCCTTGACCCCGGTCGGTGGCAGAAGTCTCGCCCAGTATAAATACATAGTTGTCTCGACCGAGTCCATAGCGGTCAATCTGAGAAGAGAGTAGCCATCGGCGCGGTAGATAGTGCACTCACTCTTCCTTCACTCTCAAAGTTCAATGGGAAAGTAATCCGACGAGACCGGAGAGAGATCAGACGCAGGCTTACGTGCTTTCCGATGCACGGGGGATTGTCACATGGGAATTAAATATAATCAAATCAGGTGAAAAGTGGAAAAATTGGTGAGAAACTAGGCACACCTCTGCCTACCCTTCGAGAAAATACAGTTGTGATGTTATTGTTATTAATAAAATGAAAAAACTATGTGTTTAGATCGCGTCTGCATATTTTTTCCTAACATGCAGGGCTTACGCTAAGCCATCGAATAACAAATGAAACAGTATTGAACACAGGACAGAACAATCGTACTTTTATTTTTAAAGTACATCACAAGAGGTACTTCAACCCAACCCTTGTCAAAAAACGAGCCTTATCAAATAATTGTGTCTATTTACCCAAAATCTTCTGATAAACATTCGAGAGGGCCGTATTACCGTTGCGTGGACTTAACAATGCCAATCAATGAAACATAAAATCCGGCTAAGCAGATGCCATGATTCTTCGTCAATAATCCAAATACCACGCTCACCCCACACCAAATAAAAATTATCTTTATGAAGGTTACGTTAGGGTATACTTTTCAATGGGGAATCTCGAGGTTATAATCTTGTTCGACGTCTACAGGGTGTATTGTTAAGCAGAGCCGGCCAATCAGTTCCATCACCTCTTGAGAAACCAATGAACCGTGTCTAATTCTGCGCTCGCGAGCCGAGAGTTAAGTCTTTACGCGTTTGGTTTTGTCATTTTATCAATATAGGCTTCATCTGTTGCGTTCGGGGTAATTCGGGGCAATTCGGGGTCGTTCGGCCGTGTCGTGCGTCTGAATAGTCTTTGTGTTGTGAACATATCAGCAAGTTTTGTGAATTTCTGATAACGATCAGGGAGATGCTTTTGAAGAGTTGAATAAAGAATTCGTTGATACTGTCAACCTGTTGTCAAGCAAAGTTATTTTTGCTTGAAATATTCTTTGTCAATTTTGTATCTAAAATTATTATATTTGACATCAACATTGTCGGCACTATGTGGAAAATAATTCATCAATTACAGAAACACCAGAATTCAAATACATATTTTCATTCATGTTTAAAATTTCAATAGTTCATTCGATATTTGAATAATTTTTAAACAAATTTAAATTATAACAATGCATTGTATTCTGAAAAACATGCTGTTTCGCAAATCCTAAAGCCAGAACCACAAACATGCATTTCGACAGCATATATCCAAAATAATCTGGCATTATGTACAAAGCATTACCTCTGCCTCTTTTCAAGGATAATAATAACAAATATATTCTAGGACTGATCAAAGGATTATTTCGCATATTGAAAATGTAAGATCTGGATAAGTTCATGGCATTCGCTTCGATATCAATGACATGTCAACAACTTCATGACCTGTGCCCTTTTAAAAGGTTATTTTCAAGGTAGGTAATTAAGTAGACAGGGTTAAAAGATATCGGTTCTTTCGTGGAGTAAAAGATATTCAGCAAATTGGTGAATTATATTTTTCACGAATTTAGAAAGCCTGGGTCTTTTTGAGTGCATTCACGCAAATAATTCTTCAGCTTTTTAAAATGATAATATCTCTTTTAGAAATACCTCTGACATTTTATAAAAAGAGACTTTGTTCGTAAATTGCTTCTGTTGTACTTAAATAGTTCTATACAAGATAAACGAGTTAGAAGTTGGTATACAGATTTTTTTTGGGTTAGTTTGTTCAAGCTAAGACGAAATTAATAAAAGTACACAACATCCTATACCTACAAGGTGGCATGGAGACATTGACGCGTAACCAGAGTTTAAATTTTTGGAAGTGATCTGTGACTTCAGTCGCTCAATATAAAATACAGGTATCCAGCTGCATGCCGTTAGACTGGAAGTTGACCTCAGGTCAAAAAAGCTAGGTAGGTAGATCAAAAAATCAAGAATCATATGCTGAATTCCTGGACACAGTTTGCGTATCGATGTCCCAGCCATCCTGTATAATTAATAATCCCAAAGCACACTGATGGTTTGATTTTCATTTTGTTTTTGAAAAACGTTATGAAATATAGAATTTACTAGAATTTACTCAAGAAAATTTTCAACCAAACAAAAATGACTCATCCGCTACAAAGGTGAAAGATGACATCACTAGACCGAGAACCCGAGACGCGTCACCGCATCTGCGCAATTTCCCTCCTGGGTCAATACTAACATACCTTCTACCTCCACATTTATTGAGGCATACGTTGAAAGGGGGGCAATTAAGTACAGTGGGATTACTTTAGTGGTTGTTGCCTAGTGACGTCACTGTACCCAATGAACGTAATCCGATTAAGATAATTGCCCGAAATCTTATCGAACAAAGGCTTAGGAAGTACCTACGTATGTACGAAAATACGTGGAGCAATATGAGGAGAATTAATAATGTTTTGGGGCTATATTTTGCATAATAGTTTAGTGGAGTAGGTTAATATTTACGAAGTAAAATCATAACTACGATAAAAATAAACATGGATGGGAAACATCGATCATCGAACAGCACCCTAATTTCGAAACGCACAATTTATCAGAATCTGAATGGGATTGAAGATTATTTCTAAACCATTGTGTCATTTGTTCGAATAAATTGTCGGCTCAGCAACGTAAATAACGCAATGAATGTTGTTTAACTATGAATATTAAACCAATTCTTACCGATAAAAAGTTCCGCAATTAACCCTCTGGATCGATCTATAAATCAATTTCACCATCATCATCATCATTTTAGCCGTATGTAGTCCACTGCTGGACATAGGCCTCCTTCAAACCCCCTCCGGTTTGCCATAATCGCCACGCTTGGCAGGCGGGTTGGCGATCACAATATGGTGGTAAAATACATAGAGAACGCTGCTGCCCATTCTCTAGTAAGTCTCTTAGTCGCCTCTTATGACAACCACGGGACGAAATGGGATGATGCTATTCTACGGAATAAATCAATTTGGTCTTCCTCATTAAGACAACTTTCACAATCTAAAAGGCAAGCATTGAAGTTCGGTCTGCTAGGACCGATCGCGATGCCTGCCAGGGTCGCGAGATTGTTCGAAAGAGATACCGTGACTCTGGCACATGGGCAACTGAAGGAACACGGGTGGGTTTTAGTCAGTAAAAGTCTGACACGCCCTTCCGCTCCGCCCAGAGCGGGAGAAGTCATTTGATGATTTTCCATCCAAAAAAAAAAGCATTGAAGTTACTTTTAATACCTCTGATGTTCTCTGGATAATTGAATATCTACCTTACCGTATATCCATTCAAATTGTAAAATTAATTTATTCCTCTAAATGAAATATTCATCATTCAACGGAATATTATTACAACTTTCACAAATCCATTTAAAGCTACACTGAAAATTGTTCCTAATTTCACATGAAGTTTACAAATCGTTTTTACATGTCTAGACTTAAAAACAAATTATGAAGATTTGTTTATTTATACATTTCAAATTGTGTTTTTTTTTTGTTGTGTTCGCGTTTTGTCTTAATCTACACTTAGATATAAATAAAAGTCGGTTTTCGTGTCTGTCTGTGTACGCACGGCGACTAATCAAGCTATACGTTTTCTATACAAGATGAATTCTTATTGTACCAAAAGCCTATACAATGAGAGGTCAACTAAAACTGGAAATGTATAACTTGATATGTATCCGTGTGTACCACGTTGTTCTTTCTAAACTACGCAAAGCTTTAGATGCGATTTCATCATAACTTAGAGAATTTCGACCGAAAGGTTTGGGTGTAAGTATGAATATTAACACAAAATAAATGTACAATCCGAATACATTATCATCTACCAAGTCTTTTAGCCAGAATACCAGTATTTTACATGCCGTGACTGTCTTTCACACCTCCACACTCCAATTACAGGGTAATACGATACCCCTTTGTAAGACTGGTTGTCAGACTTTCGGCCTTCTGACGACCTGTAACGACCATCAAATATCAACGAATTACAGCCGGAACCAACTGCTTTACGTGCTTTCCGAGGCATGGAAGGGTATTGGTATGTGACGGTCATCCATCCACAGACCAACCGCGGCAAGTGTCGCTTAACATCATTGATCGACTCGTGCATGGAGAGGTCTTGGTATGTAAAGATGGTCACCCATCTACGGACCAACTGCCGAAATTGTTGCTTAACGGCATCGAACGACCCTTTGCAGTTACAAATATTTAGCCAGAAGCTCCGGAAAGGTCTTGTGTTCTGATACATTAATATTAAACTTATGTAAATACTAGCTTTTGCCAGCGGCTTCGCCCGCGTGGTGGTCGGAAATTATCCCGCGGGAAAATTATACCGGGATAAAAACTACCCTATATGTTATTCCAGGTTATAAACTATCTGTGTGCCAAATTTTATCTAAATCGGGTCAGTAGTTTTTGCGTGAAAGAGGAACAAACATCCATACATCCATACATACAAACTTTCGCGTTTATAATATTAGTAGGAAGTAGGATGTCACCATAAAATTATAAATACCTTTACATTATAATCTATCTAGCGAGATTTTAATTTGTCTCGGTTTGACTTGGACAGATTGTAATCTGTCGAAAAATAATGCGTTAAATTGTAAATCGTTTTTGTAGTTCATAATTTTTCGATAGAATATAATCTCGCGAGATAGATTATAAATCTAACGGTGTTCATAATTTGACGGTGACGTACACACAAACACACATAGTCGTGGGTTCGAACTCAGGCAGGCGTTTTACTTTGTGTAAATAATTTCATCACCACTGCTCTCAAAACGGTGAAGGAAAACATCGTGAGGAAACCGGCATGTCCTAGAACCAAAAATTCGAAAACATGTGACATCTACCAACCCGCACTAGGCCCGCGTGGTAGATCATGACCCACTCCCTCTCACTGAGAGGAGGCCTGTGTCCCAGCAGTGGGAACAATATAGGCTTCATATGATACAAATATAAGTAACAAAGACATCTCCATGTTTTGTCTAGCCGTGAAATCCGAAACAGAGCCGGATCGTTAGTCGTCGCTAAATTGAGTTCTTTGTAAAGGTGGATATTATACTTAGACATGTAGACAAAACAGAATTACCTATCTGGTTTTAGATTTCGATTGTAGCCGGGAGCTGTTTAGTAAACGCTGATGGGGAATTGCATTGTACAAAGAGGATTCTGAGCTCGGGTTGCAGACACCTGGGCAGGCTGTCTAATTGGCAATCAGACGGTTGGCTACCCCTGCCCTGGGATCATGAGTATATTGAGTAACTATTATTGATTGACTGTATATCTGTATATAATTTAGATTTGTTCATCGTGGCTGGGGTAATTTGTAGCACTACGTACTAATATGGCAACGATGTCTTTTGGTATTCGTCTATATTGTTTAAGGTGTATATATAGTGTGATTTTTTCTTAATGGTACGTATTTTATGGCACTGCGTGTTTGTTTTTCTAAAAATATTATTTAACAATGTAATATAATAAATGCGCTTCTTTTTGTAAGCCATAAATATTTATTTTCTGGAGTCGTTAAAAATACTAAATAGCACACTGCCTGCGATTATCTTGGGTGTAGTAGAGGTTCGTTAATTTAAAGAAGCGTGCATAATTATAAGTTTTAATGTTATATAATATTTTTATAAAATAAATTTAATTATAATTTATATGAGTATAATTTTATATAATAAAAGTTGCAAAATATGTTTTAAATATATGTGAAAAATAAAACCGGGAGAGTAAGGACACATATTTTTACTCACTCAAACAAGAAAATAAATTTTAAGAGTGTCCATTTCAAAATTGTATCACTAAAGGTCTGGAATTTTGTGCAAAATATATTTAGTTACCTTGTGGTCTAACCGTGATCATATTTTACATTATAATATTTGGAGAGCAGATGCTTCGAAATGATGTAGACATTGAAAATTAACGTTAAATTAAGTCTGTAAGCGATACCTCTCCTTGTTTGCCAATATTACCTTACATCCAGTAATGTTATAGTTGGGTAAGAAATTGTTGAGTTTAGAATTTGTCTAAAATACAGTTTTTATAATCATCGTCATCATTTCAGCCGTAAGACGTCCGTTGTTAGATATAGGCCTCCCCGAAGCACCGCCACTTCGACCGATTTTGTGCTTCTCGCATCCAGCGGATTCCTGCGGCCTTCATGAAGTTGTCGGTCCATCTTGTAGGAAGCTTTTCAACGATAAGTCTTCCAGTATGTAAAGACCCTTCAGGCTCCATCGACCATCTGTGTTACGGAACCCTTTGAGTCCGAACCGGGCTCGGCCGGTTTTTTTATATTGACGTTTGCTCTCATTAAATTAATTAGACACTTACTGCTCTTAAGTCAAACCAGAAGTTATTTGGTTATTTGCCAACATTAATTGATGCAGGAGACTCCCTTAAACACCAAGTTCAGTAAATACCTGCGACATACTCGGTTCGATTAGCCCGTCTTGTTTGAACTTAATTAAGAGCACACGTTCGTAACAAAATGAGCGTCGACTGCTTAAGATCAAAGCGCCCAATGTTAATATTTGCTAACGTGTATTGAAAGAAGTCATTGGCACTGAGAAACGCATACACACACACAAAACTAATAAGCACACCTTGTAGGTATCTATATACAGGGCCAAATTCAATTATTTTGTAAAACTTCGAAGACGGTTTGGATACCGACTTCTAAAAATGATAAAAAAATTATGACTTATGATTGTTTTGGGGATGACGACAAAAATATAAACAGATTTTTGTGTAAATTTCACACACGGAATGGGTGGATATTGATATAAACACTTATTTCCACAACTCATACGTAATTGGATACCGATATCTTTACTTTTTATTCCCCATTTCTTCCAGTGGTTGACGTATGAGGCGACCCAGAAGGGGCAGCAGCGTTCTTTATGCATTTCACCACCATACTGCGATCGTCAACCCGCCTGCGAAGTGTGGTTATTATGAAAAATAGTTTGTGTAATTATGGAAAATCTCCCAGATTAGGGCAGGTTTAAGTCCAGCAGTGGACGTCTTTCGGCTGAAATGATGGTGATAATTATCTTTATAAGATACTAGCTTCTGTCTGCGGCTTCGTCCGCGTTAAATTTCGTGTTCCGCCGACCCTTCCCGTCGCGTCGAATCGCCTACCTTTGCGATTTTCCCCGTTTTTGCAACATTTTTCATTACTGCTCCGCTCTTCTTGGTTGTAGCGTGATGTTATATAGTCTATGTTATTTGCAGATAATGTAGCTTTCTAATGGTGAAAGAATTTTTAAAATCAGTCTAGAAGTTTTTGAGTTCATCCATTACAAACAAACAAACATACAAATTTTCCTCTTTATCATATTAGTGTAGACAAAAAAAAACTGTAATGATATTTTTTTGTATCTTATAAAGATATCAATTCTTCCCCAATAAAATAACTAATTTAATTTGACCGTGCATAGTAAGACACAAACTAGTGTTATCATAAAGTACTCATGCAAATAAAATAAACAGCAACACCACACACATAGCCAAGGTGAGAAAATAAAACTGAAATTCAATGTTTGAATTTTTGAATAATTTTCATATTAAACATTTTTCAATTCCCATTCGTTTTAACTTTAAATGCCACTTTATTGTTGTATTCAAGTGAAAATTGATCAAAAAGAATTTTAGGTAACATAAAATAAATTCAGGCGTTTATGATTTATTCAAATTAAATTCATGGTTATTTTTGTTCAAATTTATTTTGTTTCTAGTTTTTCGAAGCTCTCTTAAATTGTTTTTTTTTATTTGTCTTTAATAAAATTGAATTTAAATTAAATGGAACAATGATTTCTTTTAGGAAGAAAAAAAAATGGAATTGTGTTCTTGAAACCTAAAACTGAGAAAAAATACTTGATGCTTTATATTACCAGCCTACTATTTTCCCAGGGTTTCTGCTTATCCACAAATATTGATTGCCATTGCTCGTGACGGTTGGTTTTTTCTTATCGCCTTATCTACACTATAATAATAATATTATAAAATATATCCTATGGCATCGCATCGGATTATTAATCGACTCCCAAAAGATAACTCGCCCGAATCGAGCGAATCAGTACTTTTAAATAAAATAATATTTTCTATATGCGACTCGCAGGCAGTTAATTTATTTGTAAGTGAATCGATAATTCCAGAAAATCGTATTAGGCAATAGGCACGTTTTATATTTTTAATCGACTTAAAAAAAGGAGGAGGTTCTCAATTCGACTGTATTTTTTTTATGTTTGTTACCTCTGACCTTTTGACTGGGTAAACCGATTTTGATGTTTCTTTTTTTTATTTGAAAGCCGGTGCTTCCCGTGTGGTTCGATTTACATTTTGTTCCATTCTGACAATGGCATTTATGAGAAAACCATATAAGTCTTAGCATTAAGTATGTGCGAGAAATGAACGAATAACGTGATTAGATTAGTTCGGGGTACATACCATAACTAAAAAGTTTAAAAAAAAACTTTTTTCAAAAAAATAACAACCGATTTCCTTAAAAAAAACACTACAAAGTGAAAAATAACTTTAATTTCAGAAGTCGGTGGCATAAAAAAACTTAAATACAGATCCTAAGACACCGAGTTCCGAAAGTAAAGTTATTTTTCACTTTGTACTGTTTCTTTAAGGAAGTCGGTTGTTTTTTTTTCATGTAATAGAAGAGATATCATACTATAGAAAATATTATGCGTATTATATAAGAGTGCCGTTTCGCTCGATTCGGGCGAGTTAGTTTTTGTGAGTCGACTAATAGGCTGACGCGATGCTATACGATATATTTTATATCTTATGATATTCAATAAGATTTACCTATCTTAATATCAAGATCTATCTCATACCGATACATCCTATTTTCTCTCACATAGGTACAAATAGTTTTCATCCATCACTTTGATGTCTGAGAATCCACTCTAGATGCTCAGTATAGTAAGTTGACGCGTGCCACCGTCGAGATCACATCCTGTATTATATTGACAGAGGAGGCCCTACTATTGGTACTCATCGGGCTTGAAATGCTTGTAGGTTCTTTCGAGAAAAGGGTGGATTACCGTTCCTTTGGATGATGCAATGTAAAAAAATAACAGTTCTTCGTGGTATCCTTGTACTTTTATATACGTGATTAAACATAATGAAAAGCAGGAAAATATATTTCTAAGCTATTAACAAAGTGATCATAAGGGGTAAAATTTTAGTTCAAATATTTTTATTTGTAGAACAGGTAAACAAAAAGTACAGATGTCAATATTAATCAAATTAACGCTATGTCTTGCCGTGAAAGGAGCACTAATATTCTGATTGTAATTTCTAATTAATTAGAAATATATTCAACAAAACAGTAAAAAAATAATAAATAAATGAAGCCCAGAATAGATTCAAGTGGTAGAGCGGAGGGGGAGACATATATTCAGCATTGAGCGTTTCAAAGCTACCTAAATAATGATGATGATGACAAACTTTGAATCAACAACATACCGAATCTATGTAGTACGTTAGAGGTCTTAAGGTTGCAATAAATGGGAGTCCAGCTCAGCATGTGTCAGGTAAATATGCCTGTTGCCGATAGCTGAAAGATCTCAGCCTAGTTGATAAAGTAAATAAATAAACATAAAATAAAAAATATCTTAAGGAAACCCTTCGAAATATCTTAGGACAACCAACACACTGTTATCTGATCCCAAACTAGGCAGAGCCTGTACTATGGCAACCAGACAACTGACAAACATACTTATATATTTCTAAATACATACATATTATAGATAAATTACACCTAGACAGAAATACACAAAAATACAAATACAAAAAACAAACAAAAAACAAAACAAACAAACAAAAAATATATACAAGGTGTTCCTTTTGTTATCCCATGACTCTATGGTATTAATGACAATATGTCAAAGAATCAACTGGCATATGTTTTATTTTTCGTTTTTCCGTACAAAACAATTCGACGTCACGATTATTTGTATGTAACCACCCTTATGTTAAATATAATAACCTCTTATTTTTTTTTTGCTTTAAATTCGAATAATTTGTTTGAATGAAAATTACTTACTTGTACTTATCAATGAAACACCCGTATTCAACGAAAAATTAACCCATTAATTAAATTCTGTCCTATTTAACAGCCTAGAGTTACGGGTTAACAATAGGAACACGTTGTATATTTTTTTCAAGTCAAATCGAGAAACAATAGTAAGTAATCTGATGTCAAGTTTCGAAATCTCGCAATAAAGCGCTGAGACGATCCCATACAGCCGCCGGCCACAAGTTTCCAATAAGTAATTAAAATCCTCAGACGCGGAGATTACGGCTCCTATGTCTGTAGAGTGTTTGCTCCCGACCACTCCAAATATCTTATAATTTCCTGGTATTTCCAATAATGTTAGCCGGTTCCGCGCAAATATATTAAAGGAAAAAATTGTCTGCTCAGTGAGAAATTAAAGATTCTTCAAAAGCAATTTAAATTGAAAATGTTTTTCGTTTAGTACAGTCATTTTTAATGTGACTGTTGAATAGATTTTGTCAATGGTTGGTTTGAATAAAATAAAAAAATAAAATAAAATAATCTTTAATTCAGATAAGTATACATCTATAAGGGGTAAGTGTACAAATAAAAGATAACTTTTACCTATGTTAGTAAACTTATAATCTATTTAGAGACAAGGTTGTTGTTCTTTACACCTCTTCGAACAACATCACCTAATAAAGGAGACTCACACCTCCCCACTATGGTCTTTAGGATGGAGTTGGAGCTTTCCCGCACTCTGCATAGCATAGCAACAAGGCAGATTTCCGTCTGACGATGGCATGGAAGCCATCGACGTGTGCTTGTGCAAACATGTTTGATGCGCTGCAGAAACGGGACAGCCCCATCAACATCCTGAACCCATTATTATATTGGACCCGTAGGGTGCTGATAGCCCACTGAGGTTGGTCCACAGACTGCACGTGTATAACACTTGGCAATAAGCTTTGAAAAGCGTTATTTAAAATAAAAGATATATAAAAATATATCTTGTATTTAATCATAAGATTCATTTTTGGACAGTTGGTGTTAATCTGCAAATTGTTCTCAAATCTGTTTGTATTTTAGGTGCATCGTCTTCATATATAATTAACGTTACAAAATATTGGAAAACATTTGAAATGAGTAACGGAAGATTTTACTGGCCATAATTTTCCATGCAAAACTACCTATTAGAAAGTGCAAGTAGAATCAACTCTATTTTTACACGCTTTGCTTCACTTGTATGTTTGTTTGTAACCGACTGACATACCGAAAAGCGTGGGGTGCCTGATATCAATAAAAAATACCTTAAAAAGCACCCCACGCTTTTTTTCCATTATTTTGTACTTTTTAGTTTGGTTTTCAATGGAAACGTGTTTTTTTAGTTTTTTTTTTAATGTAAATGTTGACGTTCAAAATTGCACTGTGCGTTTAAAATGTCACTGTGAAAACTCAGGTGAAGTGAGCTTGAAGGGTTAATAATGTCAAATTCTAGCATAAGGTGGAATAATTGTTCCCTTCACCCAGCCTTTCACAGTGAGATTATTACAGAATTAATTGGCAGATATAGTCATCAGTATATATTATATCTATCTGTATTGGAGTAGATACAGTCACCTAACGCCAACGAAAAAGTAGGTAATCAGGGTCGTCAGATAAAATTAAAGTTTGTTTATTTTATTCGAATGAAAAATTTGATAAATAAGCTATCTGTTTTCTATTAATAAAATTTTTTTTTATTCTAAAACACCGTTACCGAACCGTTATCTGACGACCCTGGTTACTAATCTCATGTTATAACTGTACACAATAGCAAATAAATCCAAACTTACATCTTTAAGCAAAAAAATACTAACATATTATGCTCAATGCTGTTCTACAAACCACAGAAAGGATTACAACCGATAACATCATAAAATCCACCGTGAAATGGAACGTTATTAAAGGTTGCCCTTGTTTATCTGTGCTACTGTTCGGGCATTTTTATGAAGAACTGGGCAAATAAGCGGGCACAAACATTAATCTGCTTTGAACAACAGACAAGATGTAAAGGGACCGTTGTAGTGTCAATATTGTTTTAGGGGACAAAACTCCGCTCTCTGCTATCTCTTGGTGACAATTAGAGCGTGATATGATTTTTTATGTAAACTTAATTTACTTGAGTTCTGCTAGGAGATTTTGTTTTTGTTTAATTTCATTTTATTTCGCTTTCTGTGAGCTCGTAGGGAGTTAATTAAAGAATGTCTCTATTTGTCTGTTTTTAGGGTTCCGTTGCCAAATGGCAAAAAACGGAACCCTTATAGATTCGTCATGTCTGTCTGTCTGTCCGAGTATGTCACAGCCACTTAATTTCAAAATCTTTACTCATATCGTGTATCGAAAATCCCTGTGGCGAGTTAATATACGCAATAAAATATCGACTCCAGACAACTACAAACAGAAAAAAACCGGCCAAGTGCGAGTCGGACTCGCGCACCGAGGGTTCCGTACAAACCTGCAGGTCATCATCATCATCATTCGTCATCATCGTTTATGAAATTAAATGTTTTTTTTTTTAATTTTTATATTTGAGTTGACTGAATGAATGGTAAATTGTGGTTTACGATTTATGACGTATTAAAAAAAATCTACTTACTAGATCTCGTTCAAACCAATTTTCGGTGGAAGTTTACATGGTAATGTACATCATATATTTTTTTAGTTTTATCATTCCCTTATTTTAGAAGTTACGGGGGGGGGGGGGATACATTTTACCACTTTGGAAGTGTCTCTCGCGCAAACTATTCAGTTTAGAAAAAAATGATATTAGAAACCTCAATATCATTTTTGAAGACCTATCCATAGATACCCCACACGTATGGGTTTGATGACAAAAAAAATTTTGAGTTTCCGTTCTATGTATGGGGAACTCCAAAAGCTATTGTTTTTTTTCTATTTTTGTATGAAAATCTTAATGCGGTTCACAGAATACATCTACTTACCAAGTTTTAACAGCATAGCTCTTATAGTTTTGGAAAAAAATGGCTGTGACATACTCGGACAGACAGACTGACAGACATGACGAATCTATAAGGGTTCCGTTTTTTGCCATTTGGCAACGGAACCCTAAAAACTCTATAAAGTGAAATATTACTTTCATTCGGAAGTAGGTGGCAAATACTATACTACAGATTTATTATAGTTTTTTTTTTGCTACCGACTATCGAATTTAAAGTCATTTAATAAAATAAAAATATATAATAATAATAAAAGCCATTTATTCACACCTTTTGAAAATTATGCTACTACAATAAAATATACATATAAGATGTGAATAAAGCTAATAAAATTTAAAGTAATTCTATCGTTGACAGCGGCTGTCTTGGTCTGTATGCCTATTGGCAAAGGCCTCCTCCATTTCCTTCCACTTTTTCCTATCGACTGCTATTCGAGTCCATAGTTTACTTCCTGCGGTTTCTAGTTCATCGATCCAGCGTTTCCTCTGCCTTCCTCTATGTCCTTTGCCATTTCGCGGGTACCAGACTGTTACCCTTTTGCTCCATTTATCTTTGCCTCTGAGGGTGTACCCACTTCCATTTAAGTTTTCTGGCTTTCCGTGTGACGTCAGCCACCATCGTTACACGTACGTAAAAAATATATATACGAGCATTTAACCTCCTCCTTTTTTCAAGTCTATTAAAAAGAACACTGCGAAATTTACAAAATTATTAAAATCAACACTAAACAATAACCCTAAATAAACAATAAACATGAATGCCTACAGCCTTTACCCGCTAACTAAATCTTATAACCCTTCAAAGCGTTCTACAATTTAATTATAAATGTCGTTAAACAATCGATGCGTGTCTTCATTTATTAAGTTCTGTTATAGTTTAAAATGTGGTTGTTATAACTGTTATTTATAACGGCCTGTTACGAGTTTGATTTATCTGTTCTAAGTCAAGGGGTAGAGTTGTGCTGACTGCGCGTTTTGTTGTTCCTTGGAAGGTATGTAGAGGATGTTCTCTTATTATAATTATTAAAAAGGCTGTGTTGTCCCACTGTAGGGTAAAGACCCCTCTACCTTTCTTCCACTTTTCTCTGTTTAAAACTGCTAAGGACCAGTTCTTGTTGAAGGAGCCAAGCTCATCCTGCCATCTCCATCCAGGTCTACCGCAAAGTCGCTTGCTATTAAGACGGACCCAATTGGTCGTAAGTTTGGGCCATTGGTCGTCTGGCATGAGGTAGAAGGATCCAGCCTAGTACATTCCATTTTAGCGTAGCAGTTTTCTAAGTGACATCAGTTAACTTTGTGATGGAACGGATGCTTGTATTTTCTTATGCAAGTAAGAAACGATTCGAATTAAGTTCAAACATTTTTGGGCCCCTGTACTTGAGACTTAGACATATCTGACAAAATGTAGGTGTACTAAAGGTGTACTTTTGTCGAACCCGTTGGAGAATACAGAGGTTTGTGCTACGTTTTTTTCTGATTTAAATAAATTTCATTTATAAAAAACAAAACTATGAATGAAACAATTGACCTCACAAGTATAAACTAAACTCAATATTATTTTAAAGTACTGCATTTAAACAAATACTTTTTCTTGCACAGTGAATCAAAACGCCAAGCTAAATTATTCCACCGCACTGTAATTTTAGAATCAGATCACTAAAACCAGACTTACAAAATTCATGCTAAACTCAACATTACTTCTGCTTAAAAATACAAGTGTGATATTTTAAGGGATTCCCACGAAACTCAAGTTAGCAAGTAACGTTAAAAATTCAACTTTGAAAGTTATCATAATTTCAAACTTATGTGAGGCGAACCAAATTCGTGTAGAAAATTAATTCTACGAATTTGAGAATGTAAACACCATGTATAAACGATTTTCGGGTACCTGCATACTAAGGCGGCCTGAGAAAGTTTAGATTTAAATTAATTTAGCGGATTATTAATTTTGAATAATGAACTTAGTTCTTACCTTTTAACGCATCGATGAATAAAATTCACGTAGAAGTAAACGACCTGGCCGTTATTCATTTAGTATTAATCTAACTGTATTTAGTTGAACTATTTTAAAATTAAAATTCGAATTCGAATCTAACATTTAAACTTTGATTTATACTTTTAATTTAATATTCAAGGACTTGGTAAAAGTTGAATTTTAATTTTTTGAAATAATAGCTTGATTTAAACTTTTCTCCTTGTGGATTTTACTAAATCTCAATTTCATACGTAGAAAAAATGTACTGGAGGATATTAATGTTGCATTCAAAAAGTAAAGTCGAAAAGATAAAACGGTATAAAATAAAAAACATTTATTTAAGCGGTACACCCATTTGCGTATTTAAATTATAAACGCCCAGTTAGCAAGATTACCGGGACTTTGGCAACTGAAGCTAATTGCAGTTGTTGGAGTTAGCGAGACTCAGGCCAGATCTGTTAAACCCCGAATGAGTGTTACGAGATTTATATCAGTGAGATAATGGCGATCCGAGATCTTAATCCCGGATTCCGCAGCAGGAAATTAAGAAGTTTACGGAATTTTCGCATTAATTTTTCGCACTTGTTCCATAAAGCCGTTGGACTGCGAAAAATATGAAATCAGACTTCGAACGCTTCGTGCCGCATTTTCAATTAGTTCTTGGGAATGAGAAAATTTAATTATGAAAAAAATAATGGAAACCGTTTTCAATCTTTTAGCGGTGTTTTGCTGAGTTTTCTTTTTAGTTGGCTTTAATTGAAATGCGTTGGGGATTTGTGTAAGGATTTTTTGTTGATGATATAGTAATTGCCTCGGAAAGTACGCTAAGCCGTTGGTCTTGGCCGTCGTTTTTGGATTTTTGACAGACGTTACGGGTCCTCAGAAGCCTGAAAGTCTGACAACCAGTCTTACCAAGGGGTATCGTATTACGCAGTATCTTCGTTGTGGAGGTCAGATAGGCAGTCGTTCCATGTAAAGTACTGGTATTCAGCTGCACCGGTTAGACTGGAAGCCGACTCCAACATCGTTGGGAGCTAGGCAAATGATGATGATGATGATATTGTAATTTGATTGTATAATTAATACCTAGTCAATTAAACAAGTTTTAATTAAAATATGGTTGTATAACTACATACCTGTTAAAAAACTCCTTGCCATATGAATGATGAAAAATTATATACAAAAAATAAACTGCACACACGCGAAAAATCATGTTGAAATAAAATTCTACACGAGAAATTGAAAATACTGTCTTGGAAAATAGAAAATAGATAACATTGGTTTTATCAAATCTTCGCCAATTTACCGGTGACTGCGCCACTTAACCCAAGTGTCAAAGTTGTAAGAATATTCTGAAGACTTTCTTCTAATAATACAGAACTTTCAAAGCTCTTCAATTTTTATTTGAGTAGCGATTTTTGTGTATTTTCTGTGAGAAAAACCGCTTGAATCACCAGACAGTTGATAACGAAATGTTTTTTTTTACTATCTATTGTATATATAGTTTTTCTTCATAAGTAGTACAAGTGCTTAAATGTGTATTGTAAATTCGTAGAAAAAATAAGTATCTATATTTTTCTTTTCTTTATAATATGAAGACAATAAATTAAATTTAATGAGCAATGTAGTGTGAATTTCAGTCTTCAAAAATATTAACTTTTAAAAATTTGGAACATAATACAATACTTTAAAGGTATCGAATTGAATAGAAACAAGTTAAGTAATGAAAGTACCTAGTTAAAATAAAAAATAAAATTTAACATTTACTTACCTGCTTTTTACACAAAGTTTACGTTAAATATATTCAAATGGAATAAAAAAGGTCAAGCCAAGACTTCATTCAACGTTAGGTATTTTATTTTAATATGAACTCTGTACTTAAAAGAGTGTAGTAATTGTAACATCTGTTCGTCATTTCTTTGAAAAGTATAATTTATTTTAATGGCTATTAAAACATTTAAAACGTTCATTTTAAAATATTCTCTGGTCACATACATGTGATATTATTAGAATAATTAAAGAATTATGTTAAATTAAATCTCTTCTACACTATGAGTCAAGTTCACCAGTGAAATTCAACGCGATCAGCACTTCTATATATAAATAAAAATAAAAAAATTCAGACAAGAACAATCCATAGGTTGTTCAGTGATGGGTTAGTAACATAAAGTACTTATACTATATATGTTGTTAGTAAGGACACAAAATAGCTATTAAATTGCGATTAAATTGCCTAAGCTCGCCTCGAGGCTCAGTTTGGTAGAACCATAAGTACATCAAAGGCAGGAAGTTAGAATATCTCGATTAAAATAATTTAGCACAGAATTGTATATCTTTGAGAGACCTATAGAAAAGCTCGCCATTGCCTCAACCCCAAATTTCATAAATATAGCTCAATTGTTAATTGAGATAATGACGTCTAAAATTCGCATTTTTATCACTGACTGACTGACTGACTGACATATAGATCAAAATCTAACCTGCTTCTAGATGACCGAGAAAGTTGAAAGGTGTCCAATCTTGAGCTTCTATTTATCTTAAGTTATCTACTTTGTGTAGATAAATAATATGACTATTAAAATTTGAGAAGTTATATTTATGAGTAGCAAATATTAATGTATTAGAGAAAGACAAGATATTGTGTTTTAAATTGATTTTAGGCGCTGTATGTGCTCATAAATAAATTTCAGGATTATCTACAGAACTCACTCATTTAGATCTTAATTCTTTTGTCGACGCAGTCAGCAACCACGTTTATTCTTAGTACTGAACTTGGCTACCATTTTCACATTTCTGTTTTTGGTGAGATTAATGTACCCGTGCAGTTATAAGACCACTAACACATACACTGTACACACGTGCGATAGTAAATTTGCAATAATAAATATCAAACTAAAGAGAGATGCTTTTCAAAAGCACATTAATCAAGAAGCGCCGCGTAAGTCACGACGTACAAGTATACATACTCGTACATATAGTAACCGATAACTCCCTCAGAGAAAACCGCCAGAGCGAAACACTGATTCGATTTCACGTTGAACGCTCATAGTTATCTCAGTAAATCTCAAGGTGATGTGATTTACTTTAATTTAATTTTGTATCTACGTTTTCGCCCTTTAATTACGTTTAAGGCACAATCTGTCACGCGAGATAATTGTTGTCTGCGGTTTATAAATCTGTTGTTTCAGGCTCCAATGATTTTGGTTCGTATTGATGATTAAAATGTGTATGGTGTGTTGGATAGTTGTATTTTGTTATTGTGTTTTGGTTTGTTGATGTGTTTCTAACTGTACAATTCTATTCTACTATATTCTACTTCTTCTTTACGTAGTATAAAATAAAGTCGTTTTCCGTGTCTGTACGTTTAGGTCTTTGAATCGATAGACAGATTGAGTCAAAAGGAAGTTTTATATGTAGGTATGTGCAAAAGCAAATAATATTATAAACGTGAAAAATTTTATGTTTGGATGTTTGTTACTCAGTCACGCAAAAATGGCCAAACGGATTTGGATGAAATTTGGCACATTCATAATTTATATGTTATAACCTAGGTTAACATGTTGGATACTTTTTATCCCAGTTGTACGTTCCCGTGGGATGGCGTGGTGGTCCCACGCGGGCGTAGCTACTGGCAAATGGTAATGGTAAATAAAGCGTACTTATGATATATTTCAAGGTAGTCATTTAAAGTTATATCGTAGCTACAGTTACAGTAGTAGCAAGTTGTAGAAGCGAGTTGCAGAAGTTGTTAGTAGTTTTACTGGGAACACATGTCATGTAGCTGTTGGAATGGGCAATTAGGTTAATTTTTCGGACTGATCGACTTCTTGACCATTCCATAGTGACTGTTAAGTTTAATTGAAATAAATGCTTGTGACTTTGAGTATCAAAAATGAATCCTGAAATAAAATAATTCTTTAGTTAAATATAAGCAGAGTTGCGTAGAGTCTACAAAACGCCCATTTTTTTTGAGTCTCTAACCACCCCTCCTTTAGGCTTGCAGCACCCACAAGAGGGCGTTATCGCCCACTTTGGGAAAGGCTGCTTTAAACAAACAAAACAACATGTACAAGAATGTTCTTATGACTAAAAACCCCTAACTAATTTAAGTTCTCCATAAAATTAATCAAACTGAATGGGGGCACACAATACGCTTTCAACATCAACGTTTAAACACACAATATTAAATATATTATCAACCTTTTGCTTAGCTAACCCGTCTACGCCATGCGCGTCTGTCAAATTATGGAATTAGCGGCTACCCAGCATGGAAATTATACGCAAAGTACCTACAAATCAACGCCGTTTTCACATATACATTAAATATTAACAAAGTTTCTTAAACATGTGTTCTTGACTTGTACGCAGTGATTTCATAGAGTTTTGAGTGGGCGCAGTGCAAGCGGTTTAAGGCGCGGACTGACTACGATTTTAAATGCTACAACTACATGCTACAGCTCCAACAAATAAGGTTGAAAATTGAATAAATATTTGGATTGACGATGTGACTAAGCTGCGAATTGGCATTTATTTTACGGTTTTATTTAGATTATTCGGACTACACACATTAAATTAAATAATTGTCTGGTTAAAGTTTTAAAGTAATGTTTATTCTATTGAACTCTTTAAAAAAAAAATGTTGTTATCGCTGAAAATACAGAGATGTTCGACGTCAAAGTTTTTTTTGTGAAACAATTTTTATTGGGAATATCAAACAATTTTTCACTATTCTATTCGGTTAGAATTTTTCTTTAAACCCTTCTCTGTCCACTGTATTTTTTGTGTCGTATATTTTCATTGCGTTACGTCATACTCGATTGTCAAAGACACCAGTGTTTTGTGAATATTGAGGTAACACCGCGCCTTAAGTCGTCGGTCACATTGATGTACCAAAATCATGACGGGATTTTTTCGTGCACTGGATTTTGATTCTCTGTGTTGAACCGAGTATTGAGAATCAAACAGAGTGCCGAAATTCAAATAAAGAAATTTTTCTGTTCGATTTTCAACTAGCTATATTCTTCAAATTGTTTGGCAGAAGTGCTCAACATTGATTTGTAAAAACAAATGCATAATGCCTTCTGTCAAATGTATATTATGGTGATTTTTGGTCGTGTGAAAAACGAAGAACTAATTGTTCCTATAGAAATAATTAATCCACACAATTGTCATTCATAGAAAACACATAAAATTTAATCAATATGGAATTTAGTAATAGTCCATATATATGACATAATTTAAACTGAACCCTATTATTCAAATATGACACTTATCAAATAGTTTAACACGCACCAACTTCTCCATCACTCTCACACTCACACAACTACTTACTCCACACGAACACTCCTTCTTCCTACTAATATTATAAATGTGAAAATTCCTGGGTATGGATGTATGGATGTTTGTTACTCTTTCACGTAAAAACGACTGATCGGATTTAGATGAAACTTGGAACAGAGATAGTTTATAACCTGGATTAACACATAAGGTACTTTTTATCCCGGTAGTACGTTCCCGCGGGATAATTTCCAACCTCCACGCGGGCGAAGCCACTGGTAAAAGGTAGTATTTAATAAATTAAATGTAAATGTATTATTGTTTAGCTTAAGTTTATGGAAAACCATAATAATGTATTATAGTTGGGGCGGGGACCTGTAGACCAATTCTCGTAATTAAAAACGATCAAAGAACTAGATTTTGATCACAGTTTAATCTCGGCGTCAATAATATGTCAAAAACTTGTCAAAAATGTATGGAAACTCGAGGTATTTTTGACTGATTGAGACTGAGATCAGACTGAGAACGTTCTTAAAATTACGAGAATTAGACCTCAGGTCAACTGAAGGAACACGGGTGGGTTTTAGTCAGTAAAAGTCTGACACGCCCTTCCGCTCCACCCAGAGCACGAGACGTCATTTGATGGTTTCCCACCCACAATAAAAGGTCGCCTGAAATACAGGTTTCGGCTTCGTCTAAGCGCAGGCACCAGTCTCCCACAATATTATTCTATGAGCTCTTGACTGGACAATACTTTTCTTTGTAACTATTTTATACGGATATTCTAGTGAGGTAAGAACAATTTATCCCCATTGAATTCCGCCTTCCACATCCAATTCCACCCACTACCACATGACATTCTCAGTCTATTTGAATACGTCCATATTACCTCTACGTTTGCCAATTCGCCTTCACCACTCGAGGACGCGTCAGCCTCAACGACCATTGGTTCTAGACATATTGTCTCCCCTCTGCCTGTTCAGTTTGCCGATTTTGCAGGCTGAATGTCAATATCATTGAAAGTTCTAGCTTTTTGTTTTATGGTATAACTAGATACAAAGTTTTTTTTACTCCGTGGTGTACGGTATACCTAAACGTCTGTTTCGTCATTGTTTTAGATGAAAAATGTTCACAGCTGGACATAGGCTTCTCCAAACGTCACCGGGTAGGTAGATGTATCATCATCATCATCATTTCAGCCAAAGACGTCCACTGCTGGACAGAAGCCTGCCCCAATTTGGGGGGCTTCTCCATAATCGCCACGCTTGGCAGGCGGGATGGCTATCGCAGTATGGTGTGTGCATAGAGAACGCTACTGCTCATTCTCTAGTAAGTCTCTTAGTCGCCTCTTGCGACATCCACGGAAAAAATGGTGTGGTGCTATTCTTTTCGACCGGCACCACACGGAACGTTGTATAGGTTCATATTCTTGTAACCAAAGCCTATAAAATAATACGAGCATTTATCTAGGCCCGGGCTGTCACAGAGCTGGCTGTTATATATATTATTACATACATCAATATAGATATTATTTATTAACTAACTATTACATTGGCTTTTTCAAATAAGGAACTTTTCTGTAACAGCCCGTAGAATATGTTCTATAGTTTTTCAAACAGAGGACACATTCACAAAAAAGATTATAAACAAATCGCTTCCCGCTCCCACTGCGTCCCTATTCGAAACGGAATCCCTTCTCGCTATATCCCTAATTACTAATCGTGATTACATACGCGTCGTGTTACCGTGTTTACCTAGACTATAATTAAAGCAAGTTAATCTCAAATGTTCCCGTCTTATACAAAATGCAAGGCGCCGGGGGTAACTTAAAGTACTCAGAGTACACCGTCTACTTCTTACGGGTTTAGCAGCCACTTAGAAAAGCTCCTTGAGAGAGCTCCCAAGTTTTTATTTAAAGGAAAATTTCGCGCTTCGACAGGTCTATTCCTTTTGTTGCAGTTACGGGTTCTTAGTTGAGGGTTAATCTTTTATGGTAGTTTTTAAACGAGTCTGCTTTTTTTTCTCTTCTTGTTTTTTTATGTTTGTTACTGAATCTGGAACTCCCCAGTTGACCGTTTCAAATGATTCTGGGGGGATAAGCATACTATCGTTGCATTTGACAGGGAAATCAGTGACCGCCGGCCGAATGTGTGATTCGTCCACGGCTTAAAAACCCAGTTATTTTTATTTTTATTAGTGACTGACCTGTTAGTCTAGTGGTTAGTGACCCTGACTGTGAAGACGGAGGTCGTGGGTTTGCTTCCCACTCAGGACAAATCTTGTGTGATGAGCACAATTATTTGTTATGTGTCTGGGTGTAATTTATCTATAATATGTATGTATTTAGAAATATATAAGTATGTTTATCAGTTGTCTGGTTGCCATAGTACAGGCTCTGCCTAGTTTAGGATTAGATAACGGTGTGATGGTGGTCCTAAGATATTTATTTTTCGCAGATAGCCATAGCGTGTCACAGAAAAATATTCCCAGAGGAACAGTTTGGGATAAACAAAAAACCTGTCAGCGCACCCTATGGGCAAATGGTCGGTCGATATTCAAATACACCATTTCAATGTCAGTGTAATAATAAAGAACCATTACAACACACAAAGACCTGTATTACGCAAATAATGAAACGTTATAAAGGGTTGCTGAGGGGATATTCGCAAGGGGAACTCGTTTCAAGGTCAAAATGTACCAACACACACATACAAATGTAGCTGTGTACTGCAACGAACCCCAGGCGTATATATTAAAACACAATATAATATGATTATCAGTCTGTCCCCCTAACACAGACAAAATCAATAGCGTCTGCATGAAGGTATATGCAAAATAACAGGATACGGCGCATTGCGGAAAACTCCATTAAAGGCACCTACTACGGACGACCGATGAGTTTAAAATAGAGACTAGTTCAAGTGGTTTTAGTACTAAATACGTAGGTATTAAAACCCTGTTTCAATTGTACCGTAATGATATCAAAGGTGAAAAGATTCTAAAGATAATTGCGAACTTTATTTTTTCCTTTGAATAGAATTTTTAGTTCCATTCAAGAAAAAATCTATTCTTATTTTAGATTTTAAAGATAAAAAATGAAGATATTATATTTTATTCAGTGTAAGTTCTCTCAATTAGAGATGGCTTTTTGACTTTTAGATGTTTTACTTTCAATATCTTTTTAAGGTTCGGGTTTTTAGGTATGTAGGCTCCAACTTATTTATCATCAATCCGAAGGTATTCGTGTATCGAGATGGAAAAATAAATCTCGTTTGTTCAGTAAAATGAGTACCTAAGTATTTTTATAAGACCATTCTTCGAGTATATTTTAATCTGCTTCCTTCGACTTGTCAGCCTAATCACACCGTTTTTCGTGCTATTCCCTTTTTTAAACGAGTTTGACAGTTCGAATTTATAAAATTTATTTTATAGCCAGCCAGCACAACGTAAGGTCGAGTTTGGTAGACAACCTTTACAGTACCGGTACCAGGTATTTCCTACACAAAACATTCTAGTAATTTCCCCTATACATTCGCGTCAGACGGCCGGCAGATGTACCTGTGTGTATAGTTGTATTCACAGTGATTGCTGCGTCATATTTACGTACCGTGCACGGACCGTGATCTAACCGGAACTTTGCGTGATACTCTCTTTTAACTTCCACGTTGACAAAAATAGTGGAAATGCGAGAAGGTTTTTTGGGATAGAGGGATTGAATAATTGCGTATTAGCGACAACAAGACAAACCCATCTGAATTCTAGTTTTGATAAAAAAATATAAGACGTTTTTTTATAATTTACTGTTATTAAGAGTACTTCATGCTTTGGTAGGTAGGTACTAAATTTTTGGCTATAATGTGTAAAAATCATAATATTCGTGGTTATGGTTTTTAAACATGAAATACTCAAAAGTTATGGAAGGTGGGAGTCATAAATGCGTCGTGGTATTTTCATTTCCAGACTATTAAAATATTTTCTCTTAGTTATTGCACCCAAAACACTGTTATTTGCAAAATTACCGCTGCTGCAGGTAAGGTTAAAAAGAAAAGTGCCGACTAAACCGTTTTTTCAATCGTTCATTCTTTTTAAAAGATCTTCACCGATATCATGAAACGTGTAATATTACTTTACTGAAGCGCCATTTCAGTATAAAACATCCCCAGACGATAGTTGGTTACTAAGAAATCGCACACTTGAGATAAACTCCTTTATAATTCCACTACTTCTTAATTTGCTTTCGCTGGCTAATTTAAATAAAATAGCCATTTGAGTATTTTAGTTTTTTATTTATTTGAAGAAGTGCAAAGTATATGTTTATTTTAATTTGAATGAGATGTTTTCTTAATGTTTAATTAGCCATCTGTTAATAAACGTGTTAAATGCTTTGTTAATCGATAATGGAACTTGAGAAGTACATGATAGGGTTTTTTTTTGTTTTTTTTTTTTGGGTGAGATATCATCAAATGACTTCTCCTGCTCTAGGCGGAGCGGGAGGTCGTGTCAGACTTTTACTGACTAAAACCCACCTGTGTTACCTGTGCCAGGGCCATGGTAACTCTTTGAATATTTTAAAACAATAATTATCAGAATGGATTCAGCCGATAAGTGATGCGCTTACCAACGAACAGTATTACATTTTCATTATTAAGATATATCGGAAGAGTTATGAGAGTCCGGGATATCAATTGACAACGAAACCCAAGTGTGAAGTTAGCACGCTTCGACAGAGTCTAGCCTGACGTTTGTGCGAGTTGACAAGAGCGGCTACAGGCGGCATGGTGCAACCCTCTTGACCATCAGAAATCGTGGAGTGACAAGTGTCTAGAAACTGCCCAACGTTTCGTTTTCGTTTGGCGAGTTTAAATATAACCTTAAAATCAATAATTTTCTTCAGAGTTTTTCTTCTGATCCGCAACACACATCTACGTCAAATAAAATGTTCAACGATGAAGAATCCAGCTCCAATCGGCCTCTTGTTCCGACTTATATTTATAAGAATCACCAATGTTGTGATTAAATATGGCAATAATAGACCCTTCACGACTGCCTTGCTGGCCAACTTTTGCCTGGTTAGTTGTCCATACTTTAAGCTTTTGTCACAAAGCTCATGTCTATAGCGAAATACCACAGATTTTGACTATAAACGGTCAAATTAAAATAGCTTGTACATATTTGCAGAGTGACGATACAAATATTGATGCCAATTTTGGGGTTCGTTTCTTTGGTGGTAAGTATGTTAGTGTTGTTCATCCTGTTTACCATAACTAAAGAGTTAGAAATAATAACTCTTTAATTAAACTTTAACCGTTAATTTTTGGAAATCGATGACAAAAATCTATAACATATATCCAAAGACACCGACTTCCGAAATTAAAGTAATTTTTCACTTTGTGGTTTTTTTTTCGAAAACGTTTTTATTTTGATAATGTTGTTTAAAAATATCAGTGACCGTCAGGTCTGTAGAGTTTAGGTAGCTAACTCAATTTGACCATGTGTTGTTCAATTCTTTTTTTTTCAATTTGGCTACTAAGAACCATCAAAAGACCATTGTCCATGAGTTTGCACGCATCAATCAAGTCTTTTAACGGCTTTGAGTTTAATCATGAATACAACAAAAACGAGTTGTAGACCCTTTCATTTCACTTTAATCCTTTGACGTTTCAATAGGGAACACTCACAAAATGCATCTGTAGTAGTTGGTATTTGTATGCCTGAATGCATCTCTATACAGATTTATAAAATTATAAACTGACCCTCCGTACTCATCCCCCTAGCTAGCTGCTATATTGAAATAATCTGGACACTATTGGCCTTCACAGAGAGTTTCGTTTCAATAAAATTCTACAGTTTTTTGTAGGGATTCTGCTAAACTAATTTGTGCATAGTAACAGTATTGATTTTTTGATGCGAGGGGAAATATAAATGGTTAAAACACACGCAGATATTTTTGCAAGGTTATAGTATTCATGCCATACTTACACTTTAATTCATCATTCCTAATACCTATCTATCATCCTTTTTATTTGTTTCTATGTTTACACTACTCATGCTATACTTATTCCTAATACCTATTTATCTTTCTTTTTATTTGTTTATATGTCTACACTCAGCAAATCGATCTAAATACGATTTATTAACTTAAAAATAGCTGAAATTTAATATTAACTTAATTTTCAAGTTGTGATATGCCAAATTGTCAACTGTCAGTTACTTTTATGCTTAGTCTATGAATGGCTACTTTTTGGTTTATATAATTTAAATTATTTTTATCAATATGTCTAGCTATTGATTTTATTAATTATTACTATTGTTTTCTGAATAACTTAACTTAAAATTATATTTATAAAATTCTTTACGGTGTTCATGTCGCCAGCTATACGCACTCATGGATATGTCCTGGCCGACTACACTTGTCAGATGAGATGATGGCCACAAGAAGAAAACTAATATTTGGAAAAGGAAGACGACTTTGATATAAAAACGGGCGTTCGAACCGCTGCAGTAGTCTACTCTTGAAGCCAGCTAAAGATCCACCTGGGACTTCTACTTCCGATCTTCGGAGGTCAACTGCGTGCCTGACTTGATGGGCCCCGAGGTCTGCTACGGAGCTCGCCTGGCGGATTCCGAGATCTGCACGGGGCCCTCGAAGAAACCCTGATGTTGACCTGCCACTCTGTTGCCTGTTCCCGTCCCTCAGTGCTGAACCGACTCCCACACGGAACCATGAAGCGAACTAGAGTGCGTGCCAGGCAGGGTCTTTATAATTAGCTGTACTTCCCAGCTCCTGTTAATATTCCTCTAGTAAATTGTAATAGATCTGCCTTTATCCATTCATTTTAACAGGATTAAGCAGATACGTAACAAGGTGAAGTTCTAATTAGTGCCCGTTTGGCAAAAAAAATCTGACACAGTCGTTTTGAAAGATAGTAAACCAATGCATATCTCGGTGTTGTCAACGAATTAGGGTGTGAAGGTTCTGCAAATCTGGGACCGTCTCGTGGCGAGTCGATGACCTCCCTAAAAAATAAGATTAAGCTACACGATGACTGATGCACGCATGCCGTCTGTTGGGACAAGTCATCTCAAGGCTCGGGAGGATACGGCGCGGCATACGCTGGCAGAATGTGCCGCTTGGGAGGAGTCGCGTCGTGTCCTCGTCTCAGAAGTAGGCAGTGACCTATCGCTGCCGGCCGTGGTCGAGTCGATGGTCGGCAGCGAGGAGTCCTGGGACGCTTTGGTATCCTTCTGCGATTCAGTTATGTCGCAGAAGGAGGCTGCGAAAAGGGAGCGGGAGATATCTTCCGCTCACCCAGCCCGCAGCAAGCGCACCGGGCGTCGGCGGAGGGCGGACAACGCCCTCTTCCAGCCCCCCTAAATGGGTCCAGGGGCAACGGATCTGGGGACATCCGTCGCCCCCTATTGCTACGGACCCGAGATGGTGGCGCGTAGTGTTCCACGCGCGCCTCTCTGTGATGTATGGGGGGGAGTTTAACACCTCACTCCCCCCCAACGTGAGGAGGCCCGCAAAAGCGGGCCGGCACCAGTCGGGGATCGCGGAAGACATATTGGTTCCCGTGGTCCCCGATGTAGGTGTGGGACGGAACACCGGAGTGGTTTTAGTCAGTAAGAGTCTGACAGACCCCTCCGACATCCATGAGGATTACCACCTCGTGATCAAAAAGGCCCTTCTTGACATGGCCCCGTATTGTTAGAATCAAATAAAAATCGAATAATATAATTTTGGACTTTAGACGAGACCATGACCTCTGAATTTGGTTTTGGCATTTTTTTTCATGGATCAGTCAGCTATGAAATGTCAGTGCCATGTCGTTTTAAATATTGATGAGGTAAGCGACCTAAGTTAAAAAAAAAAACATTTCATTTAATGTAATTTCAATGTTTTAAGTTTATTTTAGTTCGAGTCGTCTTGTTGTATAATTAGTGTAAAAAATCATTGTCTTGTATGTACATTGATTTTTAATCGGTTCTGAATAGCCAGTTGGGTTGGTAGAAAATTGAGCAAGTTTGAATACTAACTTGGTCTACCAAAATTTCATTTTTGTGGAGGCTTTTTAGTCATTAAATAAAAGTTCATTTTTACAAATAGACTGTCTAACAAAAATGCTTTGATTGTTGAACATGAGCTGTGTTCTACTCAGAATAAGTTAAGAGCAGACTAAGCTAAGTTTACTGAATAGTTCTGATTCTTCTTATTAAGTATTTCAATAGAAAGGAAGACTAAAGACGGGTTGCTTAAAACTTTAAATTGTTAGTACTAAGTTATAATGGATTCTGTTTCCACGCAACTACTGTTAAATTAAGTGAAGCTCTGTGAGAAACTTGTAATATTTCTTCAATTGAGGATCCTTTACTTTGAATGGGTTCGGTGAGGTCAGATTATGTAGCTCATTTTGTTGCGTAGAAAATATTTGTGTGTATCCATGGTTACCATTGATAGAGTTATAAGCATATGCTTATATGTGATCTGTTTGTACGAAATGTTCGGGGCAGTTTGTTTGTGGCTTTTCCTAAGTTTATTTTAAACTTTGTTGATTTTAGTAGGGTACATATTTTTTTTGTAATCGTCTGATTGATTACAGAAAACGTTGCCAGCCGTGTTTTCAGATCACATCATTTCCAATTTCATTTTAACACCTGTCAATACCACCAAAATCATAGTAACTTTTTTTTTTCTCTTCACTGACACAAAAAAATGGCTCAAACCTCTTTCCTTTTAAAATTCATACCTAAACCTTAAAAACAAAACCTCATAAAATCCAAACTATCAGATTTATATAGCCTTCTAATACCATTCCAAAGACAATAAAGATGGATCCATTATGCGAAATTGGCGCCACAATGTATGGTCATAACGCATCGTTCCTATAACGCTTTAAGACAGGTATAAGCCATTAGGGAATAATAAAATACCCTTATCGGGCCATTAGATGCTCGTAAAATAACAGTTAGTCATAATATAATAATGTGATGGATGTTAATATCTGTGTTTTTCCGGCGAGATTGTTGTAAATGGTTTGTAGCACCTTCAAGTTTGGTTGGTGTTGAGTTTGTGTTTTACGCGACTACGAATCTGTGCAGTAGGTGTCCTGTATTACCTGACCCCTCCTACACAGAAAAAATGAGGAAGAGGGGTCAGGTAATGCGGGGCACTGACTGTACATATTATAAATTGAAGTCAATTTTCGTATCTGCCTGTGACCGCGTTTTTCTCCTATATTACGCAACTAGTTTTGTGAAGTCACTTTTCGTATCTGCATGTGACCACATTTTTCTCCTAAAATACGAAACGGATTTTGATGTGGTTGTCTATAGGTTGTGTATTACATAATACGTCAATATTAATTTTATATAAGTTTTATTTTTATATAACGAAATCTGTTTTTAAATGATTTTAATGTGAAAAACCATGTGAAGTAGACGCGGATCACTAGTGGAAAAATATTGTAATCGTGTGTTTGTATACAAAACGGTGATGTTTTTGTCTTGATTCAAATTAAGTAGGTATGTTGGTGATTATGATCAACAATCATGTTTGGTAACCATTCCGTCTTTCAAACAGTATATTCATTTTTAAAGAGAAAAAGTTACAAAGTCGACCCCATATTTTATTATGAAAGGTTTGCTAAGATAGGCCGAGAGTGATAGTTTATTGTCTTAAACATTCCAGTGAAGACTGGAAATAAAATTATTTTCTAGAAGAGAACTTTGTGATTTTTTTTACAATTCCCTAAAAACCTGAAAATGTACACCTTATAAATGGAATATTAACAACAACTAAAAAAAGTTAACGAAATAAGAACCATCAATCTCACTCACCTGAGCTCCGAACAGTACGCGCCCTACTCGTCAACTCGTTCATTTTCGCACACCCCACCACTTTCGCACTCCCCTCCATTTTCGGCTACGCTCTCCTTTCGGCATTCTTTCGGCGTCCGCCCGTCAAAAACGAAATCGCGCGCGTGATTTTAGGAAAACATACATCATGTGCACAATAGTGCAGTAATAGAGTGGCACGATAGCGATTTTAATATGGAAATTCATCCGCTTTTCGCTTCCCGCGTGTAATAACATTTCTGATCGAGAAATCACGGATTTAACACTTTTCGGGTAATATTTTTTCACATGGCACATCACTTTTGTTGAGATTACCTTTCAAATATTTTCTCAGATCAGTTTGAATTATATTCACTTTTTGTAATGAGATCAAAACATACTTACTCAACGCAAATAAAAAATAAAAAACTGCTAATAGGCATTCAGCAAGCAGAATTCAAAGAAACTTAAAAAAAAAAAAAAAAAAAACTGCTGGTAAGAACATTTTAAACAGTACCATCTCATTAGTGCAGAAAGGCTCTTTTACAAAAATTGAATGGATTTTCTATCAATATCCAATTTACGATTGAATATTCATGAATCATAATAAGTAAGCAATTTATGAATGCGTTTCAACTTGTTAAAGTTACTGAAGAGTAAAAAACACGATTATTTGCCGATACCCATCTCCTGATTTATATATTATTGTTTATTTTCATTTGAATAATGTATTGAAATCGTTCGACTGTGAAGGTAGCAGAAAATTTGATTATAAATGAATGACGTGACGAATCGCGTTTTAGTTTATAAATACATAGTTGTTTAGGTTGGGAAAACACTTTTTGTTGTTTTTACGATTTATTGAAGATTTTATTTTTCCATATTACCGTTTCGGCATGATACCTAATCTAGTTTTTAGTTCCTCGGAATGCACGTTAAGTCGTTGGTCCCATCTGTCACTTGTGGAACTTTGACAGTCGTTACGGGTCGTCTGAAGCCCGAAAGTGTGACAATCAGTCTTACCAAGGGGTATCGTATTACGCAGTAACTGGGTTGTGGAGGTTAGATAGGCAGCCTACCCGAAGCTGCCTGATGGTCCTATCCGCGGACCAACGAAGTACCTAACATGATTATGATACGGAAGTAGGTCAATGAATCAAGACAAAATTGATTTCTACCGAAAACGATTCTTTCTATTCGACAAATAATATGTTAGCTTCGATATCGGTAACTCCACTAAAATTGATCGCACAGGGTAATTTGGCTTGATCGCAACAATCGGTCAAAGGAAAAATGATCAGTTCTTTATTTCTGAGTTCCTAGGTTTTTTGTTTGACTCTGAATAAGTTCTGCGAACAAGTACTTAAGAAATTAAACATAATGGATAGCGCTTCTGTCAATATTTTACCTTTATTTCTTTACTTTTAAGTGACATAAGTGAATAAAATGTTAAACAACATTCTATTCTTTTGTTGCTGTACGTGAATAAAAAAAAACTAAGTTGTGCTTTGTGACGTTTAAGCATATACCTAAATTAAAATTCAAATAATTACCATGTTTGGTTTGATGTGATTGATTAATGAATAGGTAAAGGCTTTACCGACTAGGGCCGTGTAAATAACCCTCGGAGTTTGCAACACTGTAATCATGAACGGGCCTACCGTGGTACGATGTTTCAATAGTATAAGAGATTAGCTTGTACTGGTTTGCGTATAAGGTAAGAAAACTTCCTTTCAAAAGGTGGTCATTGAATTAATAATAATAATAATTTTATTCACCAAAATAAGAACACGTATTACAAAAAGGAAAATGACAATATACACTAAGTAATGGCTTAAATTTGGTAATACATAAAGTTTGGGACTATCTGCATCCGAACTAGGTAGTAAACCTGTATCTCGGATTGATTCTAGAATATTTTTTTGTTCATTTTGACGTTTTCAGTGCCAATTGATGTATATGTGTAATTAACACACCTTTTAAAGTATAAATTTTTCTGTATTTAAATTTAACACACATAAAAACCTGATATATTTAATAAACTATCCAATTAGGTACTAGAAATAATATCAATGAAATAATATGAATGAACGACAACCCTTTTAATTTTGAAGCTAGAAGAGAACTGATTAGAAACAAGGCGAAGCTCCAGAAATCATATTTGGAGTTATTAATATTAAGAAAGAGGGAGCAGTCGTGACCCAGTGGTGTCGGCCCCAACTTACGAGTTGTAGGTCGTAGGTTCGAACTCAGGCAGGCACTTTACTTTGTGTAAATAATTTCATCACCACTGCTCTCAAAACGGTGAAGGAAAACATCGTGAGGAAACCGGTATGTCCTAGAACCAAAAATTCGAAGACATGTGACATCTACCAACCCGCACTGAGCCCGCGTGGTAGATTACGGTCCACTCCCATTCAACGAGAGGAGGCCTGTGTCCCAGCAGTGGGAACGGTATAGGCTGAATACGTAATATTAAGAAATCACCATAAATGATTTGACTTTTTTTACTTTGTTACCACTGCGCAGCCAAGTGTCCGTAAGTATCTAACGTGTGTCGAAAAAAGCATAGTCGACCCGCTTTCTATGTTACACGTGTTTGTGTTCAGTAAATAGCACGCCATGTGTCACTTATTTCCATATCACCATAGATTTATTACTCTCCTCAAAACTATCCAACTTACATTCATCAGGATAAAAAACCGCGTCATATTTATAAATAATTCATACATCACTCGTCCTTTTGTCATTTTCCAAGATAATGTGTTATGATTTATGTGGAGTCAACTCTTCACCTTAGGTGCCACGTCTTGGAAGCTTGTTTAGAGTTGTTCACGACAGTTATACGTGTGCGAATTTATGAAGACAGCAATAAAAATTGCTAAAGTTGCAAGAAAATGTTTTAAAAATGCTGAGTAATAATTGAAGCAGACATAAGGACGATGGAATAATTTTTCGAGTCGTCGACTTGGATGAAAATAATGGTACTTTAGTAGATTTTCAAAAATATTACATTTGTATTTTTATCTTCATAGATAGTAAATTGAATGATTATTGTGTAAAATCATTGGAATTTCTGTGCGACTATCTCAGTACATATGAAACATCACTTAGGTACACAAATAATCGTAGATTCTCATCAATCACAACACTAAATTGGCAGAGCATGGAATGATTTACACTAGGTATTAAAAATAAACACACACTAAACATTTCTTCATACCTACGAATTTTCTCGTAGCTTCGTAGCGCTGCTACGCTTGTTTAACGTAGAGCTTGCAAAGCATCTGTAGCCGTAGCAATACCAATTTTTCGCGTAGCACTGCAAATGCAACTGTCTTTAATTTGTCCCTTTGTCTGAAAATTTTCTTTATCCAAGCCAGGTGGTGAACTTGAACTAAGTAGTTTAGTAATACATATACTCACGACTTCTTCCCGTTGTGTATTGGGGTTGGCAAAAATGACTGCTACGATCCTTACTTCTGAGGGGCAATTTTCGTAATTTTCAAGATGACACTGCTACTAGATTTCGAAAAAAAAATATTACGAGATTTGGCCTCCTGGTCATACACGCACGCCGGTTGCGAGTACTACGCACCTGACCTTTCTGAAGAATATCACCAATAAGGTAACTGTATCTCCTCCTAGGGTGTCACCTCCAGGCGATTCAAATCACATTTGCCTAGCCTAATTGATCATTATTAGTAAAAACGTGACAAAACCTAATATTTCTCTTCGCCAAAAGATGAAACAAGATTCCACTTCCTAAAACCAATGTAATGAAACCTTACAAAATAATGTCCCCAGTAAAAACTCTACTCAGAAAATTCTCTGAAATTAAGTCATAAAATAAAAAGGGCACGTTTTTGAAGCCAAACATTATTGAGTGATAACATCGGCGCGGCCGCAAAGGCCTTTGAAATGAGGTATTACGTGGTATGAATGGGGCACTGCCGCAGTTTGTATTCAGCCAGAGGGCCGGCTCTTTACCGATATTGAGTCATTCCTAATGGATATTGGAGTACGATGGTAACCGGTAACCGATATTTTTTAAACCCACATGTGGTTTATGGGGGTAACTGTTGATTTTAAACCTCAGGGGTGTGAATTCGCGTAAGATATTGTATCATAAATAATAGGGAGAATCTGCCCTGAATATACAGAGTGCTTTTGCGGTGAAGCCTTTCTTTCCCTGTATGATATAGGTAATATGTAGCTCTCACTTTGTTTAGGTTGAGTTGTAACCTGTATATTAATATGTGGAGCAAAAAAGTTTGTTACCCTTTTTACGAAAATTACGCGAATAGAACAGTATGTTTGGCACAGATCTATACTAATATTATAAAGAGGTAACATTTGTTTGTAAGTTTGTATGTAGGGGGTAATCTCCGGAACTACTGGCCCGAATTGAATTTTTTGTGTGTGTTGGGTAGCCTATTTATCGAGGAAGGCTATAGGCTATATAACATTACGCTAAAACCAAGAGGAGCGGAGCAGTAATGAAAAATGTTGCTAAAACGGGGAAATCGCACGGGTATGCGATTCAATGCGACGGGAAGGGTCGGGGGAACAAGAAATTTAACGCGGACGAAGTCGCGGGCAGAAGCTAGTATAAAATATGAAGAAGCATTGCAGAAAGTTAATATTTTGGTATAATAATGCATTAGAAATGCATTAAGTTTTTAATGAATTGTGGTTGAATTTCGACCGTTGGGCGACCACTAGTTAAAATAAAATTCTGTTCGTTGGTAAACTAGTCATTTGAGAACGGCTTTAACGATTTAGATATGTTTTATTTTAAGCTGATCGTAATAGTTTGAGGCAGGTTTTGAAGCAAAGAAAAATTTAATAAGTTGCCGGTTTTGGAAAATGTTGGGTAAAATTGAAAGCGATTTTCGCTATGGGGCTTTTTGTATAACCTCAACACCATAATGGAGTTCGATCAGGACAATTTCTGTCGGATCAGTATTTTTGATTCCGGGACATGCCTGGTTTCCTCGCGATGTTTACCTTCACCGTTTTGAAAACAGATGTTATTGAATGACAATTTTCACAATCACGCCTATTTGGGTTCGAATTCACAACCTACAACTCGTAAGTGGGACTAATACCACTGCTTAAGGGGAATGCTCCAACCAGCCCGCGTTGTATGTTGATTAAAATATTATTAGCAACTGTAAGACGTATGTAGTTACAGAATTATAATCATCAAAATTACCAATACAACCCTCCAAGTTCATAAAGGCCGAAGAAAAAAAAAAAACAGAAAAAGTCATTCCTACAGCTTTATGAACTTAGAGCGTTGTATTGATGATTTTTGATGGTTATAATTCTATAACTACATATGTCTTACAAGCGCGAATAATATTTTAATCAACATACAAACTAGCACTGGCCTGCAAATTGCAAAAAACGTAACAAAATTTGAATTTCGCGGGCTGGTTGAAGCATTCACCTTAATCATTATTACCCTATCCTCTTTATTCATAAACGTTGTTTAAACTTAAGTAATGATTAGTGAGTGTTTAACTATACATTTTTGACATTTAAACGTTTCTCAACTTTTATGAATAAACCTCGAAATCTATATAAATGTATTATTGCATCAAGTTTAAAAGCCCTACATGTTTGGCTTTATTTTTTTAACTTCAATGAACTTGGAAACTTACGAATCCAGTGTGTACTTAAATAAGTTTATTTAACAAACTAATAAACAAGCAGAATTCGTACCAAAAGGTCAGCTGAATTTAAGTGAGCTTTATATATTTGGATTAAAATATTTGCTCATTTCATTCAAAGTTTTAACTAGAAATCCATTTAAACCCAATTCAGATGCGAGCTTTGTTTCAGTGCGTGGTCTTAATATAAATGTTAGAAGGTGAATTATTTAAATACCTTCGAAATATAAGTTAAATACAGGGTTAGTTTACAGTAAAGAAAAACTCGTACATGAGAGACTAAAAGTATTGAGTTCAACTGAGTCAAATTTAAATTACGATATAAGTATGAGACATGTGTTTCATTAATGTTAATATTTCGCTGAAATATTCATATTGTGAGGTATGTAAATGAATGTTACTAATTAGTTGCTCTTAAAATGTCAACTAGACTATTGTATCCGTGGTTTTGTTTGAGCCTCGAGAAACGATAATCAGATTTACCTCGTCATTATCATCATTTCAGCTGGAAATCGTCCACTGCTGGATATAGGCCTCCCGGAAGCATGGGCTTGCTATAATCACCACGGTTGGCAGGCGGTTTGGCGATCGCGGTAATGTTTGAAAAATACTTAGAGAGCGCTGCTGCCATTCTCTAGTAAGTCCCTTTTTTTTGGATGGGAATTCATCAAATGACTTCTCCCGCTCTGGGCGGAGCGGGAGGGCGTGTCAGACTTTTACTGACTAAAACCCACCCGTGTTCCTTCAGTTGCCCATGTGCCAGGGTCACGGTATCTCTTTCGAACAGTCTCGCGAACCTGTCAGGCATCGGTCCTAGCAGACCCCTTCAGTGCTGCTGACATCTCTTTGAGGCGCGCGTGGAACACTACGCGCCGTCGACCTGAGCCTGGTTCTTACCGGGCGGCGAGCTACCCATTTCTCGCCGCCCGCAAGCTCGCGCCTACGGTGGCCGGGAGTCCGCTATTGCCTCCCGACGCCCGGGGCGTCTCCTCCTGCGGCGGCTAGGGACATGAGGGTGCAGAGACTGCCACTCCCTCACGCGCCCCGCTTCCTCCTTCGCGAGCATTACTGCTTCGCAGAAGGAGGTGACGGCTTCCCATGCCCTATCGCTACGTACCATGGCTCGCACCAGGGCCGGACGCGAGAGGTCGCCGCCGCTAGTCCCTTAGTCGCCTTTTACGACAGCCACTGGAAGAGATGGGGTGGTGTTATTCTTTAGATACGTCCGGTACCACACAGAAAAATTAGAGATTTAGCGACATATTTTAAATTATCGTTTGCGCTGTTCTAATTACAAAAACGAATTCTAATTTTAAATCTAACGTTCACAAATGTTTTTTTTTTTTTTAATCGTACGTAACCGAAGTCTTTTTCTCAATAGCGAAACTTCTTTAAAATAATTTTCTCTAAAAGCCATGAGTATTCAAAAAGCTTACACATTCATAATGATATATCGTACAGATTCAATACACCAATATCCTTTAAAGGAATATGATTTAAAATCACCGTTGATATTTTGTTTATTTTACTCCATTTTATCGGCACCGATGGGCATAAAGCCGGGATAAAATTTCAATTGGCTGTTCTGCAGACAGCGGTGGTGGGTCTCACCACTTTATTTATTGTGGACTACAAAGTACTGCTGTTTTGTGGATGCTGTGTTACTGGATATGTCGGTGAGGTGACAGTTTTCTAACGTTAATAAATATATTTTTAAATTAAGTTTTGAGGGTTTTGAGTGTTGATTTCTGCCAGTCTATCAAGTTTGCGACATTTTTCGTTAGTTTTATCGTGATATTAACGAATTTATACGAAAAATCTATATTTTCTAATCAGGCTTGATCTCACTTGTTGTATATAGCTCTCCTCACTTCGAGAGGGAGTGGGTTGCAATCTACTATGCGGGCCTATTGGGGGTAGATGTCGATAGATGTCAGATGTCTTCGAATGTTTGGTTCAACGACATGCCTCTTTTCTCAAGATGTATTCCTTCACCGTTTTTTGAGAGCACTGGTGATATATTTTACGCAAAGTAAATTGCCTGCTGGCTTTGAACCTACGATCTACAACTCGTAAGTCATCATCGTGCCACCACTGTTCTCCAATCAAAGGTTAGAAATAACAAAGTTAGCTGCAAGGTAACTGTGGTTTCACTGGCATATCATTTTCGACATTCAATTAATATCTCAGTTTTGTGCAAAACAAAAACCAAGTACTGTACCTCCGCATTTATAAAATAAACTGGATTACTAACGAGCATACAGTCAACGGCCGGCTCCGTGTGGTTCCGGGCGTAAAAAATAGCACCATCCCATTTCTTCACGTGGGTGTACGACAGCAGATGTGACTAAGCGACTTACTAAAGAAGGGGCAGCAGCGTTCTTTATGCATTTAATCGCCAAACTGCGATCGCCAACCCGCCTTCCAAGCGCGACGATTATGGCCAACTCCCGCAAACGGGGGGAGGCCTAGTCCAGCAGTGGACATCTTTCGGCTGAAAATATGATAATGATGATAAATAAATAAATATCTTAGGACAACCAACACTACGTTATCTGATCCCAAACTAGGCAGAGCCTGTACTATGGTAACCAGACAACTGATAAATATACTTATATTTTTCTAAATACATACATATTATAGATAAATTACACCCAGACACAGAACAAATGATTGTGCTCATCACACAAAGATTTGTCCTGGGTGGGAATCGAACCCACGACCTCAGTCTTTGCAGTCAGGGTCACTAACCACTAGACTAACAGGCCACTCAATAAAACTACGTTCTTGTATCAAGCCATTTCCAGCCCATCTACATCCAAGTCCCGGGTAAGCCTTGTCGCTTCCACTCGAAAAATTTCAATCGTACCTAGCCACAGACTGAGCTCGCCATGAAAATCCGTAGAAAACGTAAAATTTTCCCGAAACTTGTGCGCCAATGAGATACCTTTAATTTTGGCTGTAATTAATTCTGGAGCTCAAAACCCTCTGGAAATCTGCACGGATTCCTTCAAGCTTTGAGGGATTTATTTCTGTTAAATGGATATGAATTAGTGGTTGTATTTTGGTAACGTTAAAGATATATATAGTTTAAGTAAGTTTGTTAGAGGGAGCAGCTTTAGATATACAGTATAATATTAGGTGGTTGGCTGGATGATTAAGGATTTTCGGGTAATCAAGGCTATAAGTATCTAAATGTAAACAACGATGCATTGTAAAGTTATACATATTATTTACATAGGCCAAGTGATTTGCTTTCTCTCTACCAGTCAAACAAAAGCATATACACCAATATGTTATTACGTTCTAATCAGTTAATATTTTTCTCAACATTTTCTACTGCTGGGTCACAGGGAGGAAGTGGTCTCGATAAAATGCAGTTTTTAGTAAAACCTAACTGATATTCTACGCAACGAGATGTAGTTCTGCCTCAATGGACTTATGGTGATAAGCGCTACTGCTGGGCATGAGGTTCGATCCCCAAGTCGAGCAAAATATTGTGGGGTAAATTTTATATTAAGAATTTCTCAGTACTATTCCTGAATTCTTTTACATGGTACTCAAATATAACTGGCGAAATGTGGGTGTACAATAGATACTCTTGTGAAAACTGTCCGGGGATTATTAGCGTAATATTATGTTATAAATTATTCTATTTTCCTCAACAATGGCACAAAATAAACCCAAACAAATGGACACATGAAAATAAACATTCAAAAGTCATTTATACGAAACTCGATAAATAAGGGTAGATAGAGATACAATTTTTATCAGCTTTTCGATCTTCATAAATCTGGGATTACAAGCTGAAATCGCTATTGGAGCAAGCGGTCCGCAGTACAGTGGTCCGATTTGAAGATAAAAATGTAGGACAAAACGATTTGTTTATTTATTGCAAAAAGAGAACGTTTCCTATTTTCAGATAATGATTTGATCGAATAAAGATTTATTAGAGCTTTTGTTTTTTAATACCACTATAATTTTAATTACCAGTTCGGACAAAACTGTCATCTGGTTTTTGCATTAAGAATTTCTCAGTTGAAGCCCGGAATTTGGAAGTTGGCGATGTGATACCCCCGTGCCTCGGAAAGCAAGTTATTGGTTCTTCGCCGATTGCTCTCCGGTCGTGTCGGATTGTTGTGTCATTGGACTAAGGAAGCCAGGAACGAGAGTGTGCACCTGTGTCTGCGCACACACCTGTGTACTATAATATCTCCCCCGATGAAGTCTCTCGGTTATCGCGGACGCAGACGAAGTCGTAAAATAAAAAGTAGCCTATGTCTTTTCTTGGTGTTCAAACTTACCCCGTACTACATTTCATCAAAATCGGTTCAGTGGTTTAGTCGCGAAAGCATAACAAACAGTTGCCTGCCTTTGTATAGTAACTCTGTTGTTACTTTCGCATTTATAATATTACTAGCTTTTGCCCACGACTTCGTCCGCGTAAATGTCGGTAATCGTGGACGCAGATGAAATCGCAGGATAAAAAGTAGCCTATATCCTTGTTCTTTTCGCATTAATAATATTAAAGTACCTATAGATACATTGATATAGATATATAGTAAATACAGAGCAATATACTATAGAGTGTATAGAAGTATAGATTATTACCAGTTTCAGATGGTGCCGAAATAAATTCCAAATACGTCACAATATTTTTAATTTAGATCTCTATACTTTAATTTAGTTTGCAAATCATAAATATAACTTTATATTTTGTCAGCAAATACTCTTAGTACAAATAAGTAACAGAAATTCAATTACAATACAAAAAATGGTGTAGTCTCACAATGCTCACTAATTCCATTAAAAATGAATAATAAATTTTGTAATTCTATTTGTTTGTAAGCTACAAATTCAATTCGGATTATTTCCAAATTGGTTTTTCATATAACAAGAAAATATTATTAGATTTTCCACTTGCAAGCTACGTCTGAATGTAATAAAGAAGTTGATCAGACAAAGAGGTTAACTTTTGTATTTTAGGAAAATAAAAACGTTTTTACAAAAAAAAAAACAACCGACTTCCTTAAAAACACTACAAATTGAAAAATAACTTTAATTTCGGAAGTCGGTGTCTTAGGATCTGTATTTATGGTTTTTTTTGCCACCGACTTCCGAAATTAAAGTTATTTTTCAATTTGTAGTGTTTTTAAGGAAGTCGGTTGTTTTTTTTTTGTAAAAAAGTTTTTATTTTTAAATTTTTAGTTGTGGTATCCACCCCGCATTAATTCCAAACAAACAATGCATATTTATGCGATAGCAGAAATCGCGGTTGATTGGCTGTCATTTTTTAAAGAGTTCCGGTGTCTACCTCTGGAACTCATCATCAGATCTATATGAAATTTATATGGGACCATTTCGGAATAAACTCCTTTCGAACAAAAAAAGAATTTTGTAAATCCGTCTACATATGACGGAGTTATGGCCGAACATACATAAAAAAAAAATTAAAAAAATATAAACATCCGAATTGAGAACCTCCTCCTTTTTGAAGTCGGTTAAAAAAAGAAAGAATTGCGTATTGTTTTTTCACCGACTGGACGCGAAAGAACAGACAATTAAATTGTAAATCCTTGTCTATCATCAGTGGCGTACCTAGTCCTAAAGAGTGTTAACAATTGTTAGGGGCTTTTTCCCAGACTACGGCCAAGCTCAAAAGCGTATACAATTTAACCAAATATATCCAATAGTTGTAGTTCACGATTAATAAAATAGTCGGCCCTCCAGTACCTGGTTTAGTTTTGTATATTATACGATGTTCAGGCACTACCCAGCGTAGGACATTGTTAAACGATTAGATTTTTGTCGTACATTTAGGCGTATTGGTACATATTACAAGCCCTGGAATTGAATGTGCTGTCAAATGTTCAAAGGATAGACTTATTCAATAATATTTCATTAAAATAAAAAAAAATATCATGATAAAACAATTGGAAAACAGAGATAAAATTTCATCGTAAATAATTACGATGAATTTTTTAACCGACTTCAAAAAGGAGGAGGTTATCAATTCGGATGTTTATATGTTTTTTTTTTTATGTATGTTCGGCCATAACTCCGTCATATATAGACGGATTTGCAAAATTCTTTTTTTGTTCGAAAGGGGTTTATTCCGAAATGGTCCCATATAATTTTCATATATTATGAGTTCGGGAGACAGACACCGGAACTCTTTAAAAAATGACAGGAAATCAACCGCGATTTCTGCTATCGCATAAATATGCATTGTTTGTTTGGAATTAGTGCAGGGTGAATACCACAACTAAAAATTTAAAAATAAAAACTTTTTTGCAAAAAAAAAACAACCGACTTCCTTAAAAACACTATAAAGTGAAAAATAACTTTAATTTCGGAAGTCGGTGGCAAAAAAACCATAAATACAGATCCTAAGACACCGACTACCGAAATTAAAGTTATTTTTCACTTTATAGTGTTTTTAAGGAAGTCGGTTGTTTTTTTTTTTGCAAAAAAGTTTTTATTTACTATGTTTTACAATTGTGCATGAGTACATAATTTCTAGCGTAAAATATGATAGTGCATCATATTTTACGTAATTAGGTACAGTAAAGGGAATTCGATCAACTAAAGAAGTACCTGAAAATAATTTCACTGAGCCGTGAATTTATATTTAGTTTAATAAAAACTGCAAAGTTTAATTTTATTCTGGTGGTTATTATATTTAACTAGCATCAAACACATCGCTGTTTTGAACCTTATTCATTGCTGAGATACGCTTTTGTTCTAATACCAAAAAAAATGCTTCTCATCGCGCCTTACGTTTAATTTATAGTTTCAATTACTCCTATGCATTACTTAGAAGTATTTTAATTCTATTGTCGTATTATAGTCGCAACATTAAATAAATAAATATAAAAATGCTAAAAACCCAATCTCCAGCAAAATAAATAGCAAACACAAGTTTTTAGAAAATAAACTATGTGATACACGATTCAAGCGATAAGTGCGGGGAATAAATTATGCATGCAAGCCCAAAAGATGCAAGAAGACGCGAGAGATAATCTCCGGTGATTTACGATGTGAACTTGCATTTACATCGCTATTTATAAGATCAGAGAGTGTTTGTGTAGCTTTGATGTATAGTTGTATGCAAACTGCACAAAGACTGGTATAAACATGATGTAGATAGGTTTCTAGCGTTTTATGGATGCTCTTGAAACGAGAGTTTTTTTGTCTAATGTTTCGACTGGAATATACCGTACTGTTTTTCTTTTTAACGAATAAGTTAAACGAACATATTTTGCTTCAAAAATTTGTTGTTGAAAAAAAATATTAATCAAAAATGAAGGAATCCCTAGGTTAAACCAAAGCAACCGGAAATATTGCCAAATTTAAGTGGCAGTGGGCGGGGAATATTGCTCGCAGAACAGATGGCCGATGGGGACGAAAGGTTCTGGAGTGGCGATCGCGTCCTGGAAGCCTTCCGACAAGGTGAACCGATGACCTGGTGAGAGCCGCAGGTTTCCCCTGGATGCGAGAAGTGCAAAAGTATGTTATCGTTATTTTTTGCTTTATTCATATTAGTGTTAAGGTTTTATTTTAAAATGATATAATGCCAATAAACGCATTTGTCTTTCGTACAGAACGGGTCAAAGTGGCGGTGCTTGGGGGAGGCCTGTGTACAGCAAGTGACGTTTTTCGGCTTAAATGTCGATAATGATGTTGAATTTATTGTTTAAATAACACACAAGTTTAACACGTTGAGTGCCAATCACAGATTGATGGTTAATCCCATATGGCCACAGATTTAGAGCGCATACAAAATTGTTAGTAGCAAGCACGCGATATCGCGTGATCGGCCATATTATGCAGAGCAGACGAATCGCACGATATCGCGTGATCGGCACTCAACCTGTTAAGAAAGAAGTAATGATTTGAGTAAGTTTTACAGAAAAACAACAGCAAAATGTGGGTGTACTATATGTATACCTTTGCTTAACACTTCGGGGGTAATCGTTATATGCTACCTATCTATGTGAATTGCCTATTTTCTATAAACCAATAGGGTAGTAAGTTAATCATAGATTGTTTTCAAGATATTAAACCCCGAGCTATCAGTAAAATTAAACAAATTTAGAAGTGTTTGTAACTTCAGTGAAACTAACAGATTTATAGAGATGGTTAGATATTTAATTAGAAATATACTAGAAACCAGACGACGTAGATGGAGCGGTATTGGTCCCAACGGGAAGTTTGCAATTGAGCTAATTACTGTCTAGCAAAATGGGGTAAAAGTTTTGTTTGTTTCTAGTGAGATTTACAGTAGTAAACTGCCAATAGTAGTACATATTTACATTTATTTATGAATATAACTGATTTGTTATCTGGATGGTTTATTTCAATTTACTTATGGCACGGTAAGAGGCAAACAAAATACCTTTTTTTACCCGTCTTTCATCTATCCTCTCAACATGAACAAACCATCCAACAGTTAGGACAGTACAGTTACAGGTAGTTTCGTTGAATATCCAAAACGTCTAGTGATTACTAGGTACTACTTACTAAGAAATTAGACCGAGATCTATAGACGTTACATACCACGTAATATGGCTTAGACAAAAAATACCGTTTCTTTATCACAATTGTAGTTTGACAATTGTGCGAGACTGAAAGTAACTTAAGTAAATTAGTCAAATGTAAATTAAAATTTAAAGATTATTGCGCTACCCAAACGTAGAACACCGTAAAACGCTCAGTTTTTAGTCACACAGGCGTATTAGTATGTATTACAAAACAGACAAAATAGAATGCATCATATTACTAAATACTTTTCTATCGAAAGAAGATTTTAATGCCATATCAACAGTAGTTTGAGACGAATTTATGACTGTGTTGATTTTTAACCCGAAATTATACTTTTCTATTTGATTTTTATGATTTCGTACCGCAAAACGTCACCTTTAAAGAATTACTTCGTCTTCTGTGTCTCTCAGTCTATCAAGACCCTTTTTCTCAGGAACGCGTAAAAGTATCAAGGTGAAATTAACATCAATTCCCTGTGTTGCTTTTGTCCCGTGGAGCTCTAAAAATCAAAGTTCTAAATCAACGTAATACAAAAAATACGGCCATTTATAAAAACATATTTAGATACTAGGAAATAAAACAAACCCATAAACCCTTCCCATTGACCTAGAATCATGAAATTTACCCAGAAAAGAGGTCTCACACAACAAATAAAAGAAAAAGGAAATCGTAATTTTGTAGTTTTACGCACATAAAAAATAGATTCTGTTTTTTTTTTTTTGCGATTAAAAATTTACATTTGCAGTTGAAGTCCCATACATAGAGCCACCCAGCCATTGAGTCCGATACGTCACGATTAATTACCGTGACGTATATCGATGTATGGGAGAACATATTTTTCTAGTACAATGTTAAAGTTCTTGGGACAAATCCCACATACAGAACTCTTAATTTTCCATGGTCCGACACGCACTTGGCCGATTTGTACGAGTATGTGACTCTATTTCCTTCTATCCATGTATTTTATTATTGTAATTGGTTTTTAACCGTGTTCATAAAATTAATAAATACCTGGTGAATTTCAACCTGGAAAAATTGACTGCGATCTCTTGCCTTATAGCTTAAACGCAGGCCTAACGCCATCTATTGTGCCTTGGACTCAGTAATGCGAGCATCTTATAGCGTAAAATAACATGTCTGCAGCGTCATTTAGATTGTAAACAAGATTTCAGGTATTTCATCCTTTGATAAACAATAGCACACACCACTCAAGTGACGCTATTGCATAAAGCTTGAATATAAACCTTGACACTCAAAAATAAAGTGTAACATCGTTTGCAACACTTACGACGCAGTTCTCCTTCGATTGAAATGTAAACGTATTTTAAAATAAGAACAAAACCTTTGATGGTGAAATAAAACCTAATTTCTAAGCAATAAGGTTGAAATAGCTATGTTGCAAAATAACCACACACAACATTATTTGCCGTCTTATTTTACCGGCCGATTTTGCTGCACACGTCAGAAATCTAGTACTTTCCACCCTCGTCTATTTTTGATCTAATAAGATTCTAGCGATAGAAGTTAACCACGGATTCCTGCTGCTGAATGTCATTGGCACCATGCGACGTACAACTATGGACACTATCGGTGGATCACTTTCTCATCCTTATCACATAAGCAATAAGGTTGAAAAGTGGTCGACCGTCAGTGTCCGCGATGGTACAAAACAAATGTTCTTTCTAAGTCAGGCTATCATCAAACAAACGGATGAGTAAGCTATTCCTACGGCAGTCTAAAGCTACTGTTTTCTAGAACAGTGGCTGACACTAATGGATGTAATGAAAATGGATAGCAGTGGAAAATACTTAAGGAATGAAGCGCCATTGAAGCCCGCAAAATTAAATATTTCTTAAGTTTTCTTTTGTAATTTGCATGTCAGATTGTATGTGGAATGTATTTATTAAAGAAGATGAAACGACCACAATGCACGTAAATAACAATTAATAACTAATCCTAGTAATACTATAAATGTGAAAGTTTTTGAGGATGTATGCATGTTTGTTACTTTTTAAGAAGAATCAACCAGCCGTGTCGTTATTTCCTTAAAGAGACCAAGAGCACTCGAACCTCACGGCCTGAGGGTTATGTTATTAAAACATGATTCATGACCGATACAAATATGTTTTACAGAATTAAAATCAATATCTATATAGCTGAAGAGTTTGTCTGGATGAACGCGCTAATCTCAGGAATAACTGGTTCGAATTGAAAAATTCTTTACATAGGTATTTGGTAGTCCTTTTATTGAGAAAAACTTTAGGCTATATAACATTACGCTATAACCAATGGCAGCCGAGCATCAATGAAAAATGTTTAAAAAACGGGGAAAATTTATTCCTTATGAGAGATTCCGTTGCGTGCGCTGCGGAAACGGTTGAAGTAACGCAAAAATCATGTTCAACGGAATTTTTCCTCTTTTAAAAAGTTCTAAAAATGTTCTGGGAGAGCATATGTCTATCTTTTTAGGTCGGCTCACAGTAACGTTTTAAATTGTAATCAAATCTAAATATTATAAAGCTGAAGAGTTTGTTTGGTTGAACGTGCTAATCTCAGGAACTACGTTTTGTGTTGGATAACCTAATTATTTAGGGATGCTATAGACTATATAATATCACGCTAGGATACTTAGGTAGCCAAGTAAAAAGATAAAAAGTCACGAATATGAAGACCTCGTATGGGCAGGCGATGCGATGCGGCGGGGAAAGTCGAGTGAGCATGAAATTTAACGCGGACGAAGTCGCAGGCATAAGATAGTCATTAATACAACCCTCTGAGTGACATATCAATTAACGATATTTTATGAAATAGGCATTCAATTCAATCTGACACTGACCTGCAAATTGCAAAAAAAAAGAAGAAAATTTCAAACTCGCGGTCTACCGTTGTGGTATGGTAATAATATTTTAGGTACCTCGTTTTCTCATATATGTAATTATATATAAATATATATTGTATAATAATATTGAAAACATTTTGAAAGAGTAACGGTGGAGTTTCTTGCCCATTCTTCTCCAAACGAATCTACTTTTTAGAAGGGGCAACTAGAATCAATTCTATTTTAATTTAAATGTTGACGTTCAAAAGTGCCTTTTTGTGCCGTTTTGAAATAATTGCTTTGACTTTTGACTACCTTAGCAGAACCTCCTTAAATCGTAAGATTTGTCCTGCTACTTCAAACAATAGTCTCATTTCTATTTCGTTTTGATAACTCGGACACACAATGACCCAATGTTGACTTCACTTGGTTGTCATGGAAACGCCATGTGACTGTGTACATTTTTCTGATCAGGTATTCACACAAATTTTCTTGTGACTTAGCACGGTGAGGGCAAATCTAGCGATTTAAGTCTTTGGGTAGCGATATTTGACTTATTGGAAGAAAGAAAGAAAAATGCGTTTCATGGCATTACAAAATAAAAATAAAAAGTTTCAGAACATGATTATTATGCCAAAAAAGCCTCATTTCAGCATTTTGTCAAATGACAACACAAAGTGTACTACTTGACGCAGATTTTTAGCTGCTGATTGTCAAAAACTGTTGAAAAAAACAGATTATAATTGTTGAATAAGGACAGCCATGATAATATGAACCAAAGGGAATATGATTCCTTTGGAACCAATGCTTCAGTGGAAGCCACTATGTATTCTGGAAAGTTCGGCAATTGCGAATACACCATGCTGTTGCCGTTGCCCAAGGACCTTAACTTCTGAGTTGACCTACTCGATTACTGACAAATGACTAGATTGGTCCACTCAAATCTGTGTGGCGCTTTCCCCAAAATACCATTTCAGGCACTAATCTAAATTTTCTTCATATGAAAAGACCAATATTGTCTGGACTTGACTTAAAATTTCACCCTTGCGTTTATTTCGCCATTTTTTCTCAGGGATAGTCAGATAGGAAATATCGACTCCATCTCGCTTATTTTTTAGGGTTCCGCACCTCAAAAGGAAAAAGCGGAACCCTTATAGGATCACTTTGTTGTCCGTCCGTCCGTCCGTCCGTCCGTCCGTCCGTCTGTCAAGACCCTTTTTCTCAGGAACGCGTAGAGGTACCAAACTGAAATTTATATCAAATACTCAAGTCTGCTGTCCCTTAGAGCTGTGAAAAAATCAAACTTCTAAGCTAACGCAATCAAAAGATATAGCCGTTTATGCCGCAAATTTCCGCAATTTTTCGAAACTCGCAAGGGAATCAAAACCTAAAGGATACTTCCAGTTGATCTAGAATTTTGAAATTTGGTATGAAGCAACGTCTTATAGCACAGATAAAGGAAAAATTGCGAAAACCGTAAAGTTTTAGTTACATCATATAATAAAAATATTTTTAATAATTTTAAACTTACTACTCCTTTCCTCATGAACGCGTAGAGGTATTAAACACTACAGGTTTATACGGAACCCTCAGTGCGCGAGTCCGACTCGCATTTGGCCGGGTTTTTAAATATGACGTGCAAAAGTGATCCCGATATTCTACTAACAGAATAAGCAATTTCATTTAATTACTATTCGCATTATGTTAGTGATTGAGTGACATTAGCAAACCGCAAGTTTTTTTTTAAAGTTCATAAAATTATCAAGAAAGCACGAAAAGCCTGAAAATGTTATATCGCATATGCATATTCAACAACTGCAAGAGATTTTCTCGTAATTAAATATGGACGTCTTCTATGTGCTCACACAGATTTAAGCAAAGATTTGGGAAAATCCCTGAAAATGCTGCGTTATGAAATCAACTAGCTACCGAAATTGTCACACATGCTACAAAGCTAAAAGATTTATCTTCAAATCACATTATAAGGAAGCTTAACTCCAAAATTATTTTTAAAATCCCTGCATAGACGAGTCACGCGTCTCTCTTGATGGAAAATAAACAGTATTACAGGATAAGCTAGGAAGGGGTCCCAACCAATCTAACGCATGGGATTTCTTATATTCCACTCCTTCACTAATATACTCGTCACTACAAAAGGCTTAACCCTTTTGAGAATCTGAATAAGGCGGACGTGCCAATTCTTAAACCTTCGAGTTTGCGGTGATTAAGTTTACTTGTCACTGCTAGCGGAACGCGGTTACTTGGAGTTTATTCTTAAGCAAAACACCGTTTTCTTGACTTTCGTGATTATTTGTTTCAAATTGTTCCATTAGTTTCAGATATTATTATATTAATCATTTATTTCAGAACATAATACATTCCATATAACTATGTTAGTTAGATTATTAATGATTATATAAAATTGTGCTACTTATCATTAAACCGGGCACCCCCGGAGCCGTGAATGGCATTCCAGTGCCTCACAACTGGGCAATCCACCCTTCCCAGTATGGTATTCAGTAGGCCGTTGGTGCTGCCTCGCACGCGGCGCATCAGGGAGGCCACTCTTTTGCGCACTATCGCCCTAAAACAATCCGTGTTGGCCTTTACAAACATACTTGATGCACTGCAAAAACGAGGCAACCCCAACTGCATTCTGAAAGCATTATTGTATAGGACCCGCAGGGCATTAAAAGATCCACGCGTATACCGGACCCACAGGCTGCAGGTATAGAAAGTCTGACAGTATGCCTTAAAAAGAGCAATTTTGACCTTGGTATGCGACGTTGATAATTACCGTATGCAATTTTAAAATGTAATTTATCAAAAAGATATAAGTTGCTGTTGCTCAGTCGACGTCGTTAGACGTCGCCATTAAGCCAGATATCGGAGGAATTGTCTCGAACTTTGTATTTTCGGCCTATATTAGAGCTCTTATTACCTACTGCAGCATCGTTTGTTATAGAAACAAAACACGACATTGAGATATCACTTAGCTTAATTCTAGGTTTCTGTGGTGCCCAATATCCATACACAAAGACTGTATATGATTTAATTGCGCATTTAATGCGCTACGTTTTTTGCAGATTGCTTCGGCCTGTGCCTTCCATGTTAATTGACAGTCAACTGACATGGAAGGCACAGGCCGAAGCAATTCTTTAAAAAAAAGTTAATATCAAAACAGTATTACTAGCATATCATAGTCTTGTCGTTTCTACTTTAAGGTTTGGTATTATATATTGGGGCAATTGTACCGAAAGAGAGAGTATTTTTAAGGCCCAAAAACGCTGCCTACGAGCAATTTTTGGCTTAAAAGTAACTGACAGCTTTGTTCCAATATTTAAAACTAAAAATTTGTTGACATTTCCGTGCCTTCATATTTTAGAAATTGCTCTCTTTGTTAAATGTAATCAACATCTATTTTTAAGTTTATCGGAAAGCAGACATCGAGATGTAACTTTGCGATCTCAATACCAAAACCTGTTACGCACAGGTAGATATAGGACTGCTTTGTTGAGGAAAAGTGTTTTTGGTATGGCACCGGTTATCTTTAACCACATTCCTAATTCCATAAAAAAGGAACCAGTAACAACTTAAAAAAAAAAGACTAACTTTACTTCTTTTAGATAAATCTTACTACTCCGTATCTGCTTTCCTAGATGATAAATTTTAGTTGTAAATATATCAATGTTTGACACTTTTTTTTTTTTTTTTTTGGATGGGAAATCATCAAATGACTTCTCCCGCTCTGGGCGGAGTGGGAGGGCGTGTCAGACTTTTACTGACTAAAACCCACCCGTGTTCCTTCAGTTGCCCATGTGCCAGAGTCACGGTATCTCTTTCGAACAATCTCGTGACCCTGGCAGGCAATGTTTGACACTTACTTTGATGTTTGAACTGCATCAATATTTGCATGCCAAAGTGGTAGAATGTACAAGGATTCCTTAAATCATATAATCCTCTTATTGTAAATACCTACATTCTGAGCAAATAAAATAATATTCTATATTCTATTCTATTCTAATTAAAATTATAAGCGGAGCGCGAGCGCCCGGTATGACCAATATTTTAGGAAGTTCGCTGCATCGATTGGTCACGCTTGCGTATAGTTGATTGGATAGCCGGATGCCAGGGTGGATGCGCGCACATAATTTATAGCTCCTATTAAAAAGCTTGATAGATTCGTCGAGCCGAATAAACCCGAGCAAGGCCGAAAGGATTGCACAGCCGCGGGACGCGTGTGCGGATTCACCACTTACTTCCTGGGCAAATTAGCACCTCGATCAATTGAGAAGGGACAGTGACCGAGAATAGCAAAGCTGAATGCCTAAAAAATACCAGCGAATACGCACGCACCCGCTATGATATCTTTTAGTATAAAACTGCAAGTCAATCTGGACTAAAACAGACATCAGATACATTTTTAGTTTTATACGTTACGCTTTGTCCGCGTTAATCTACCCAACACCATGCTCCGCCAGGCGAAAATTGCCCATTCTTATTCTTCAAACAATACGCCTACATTCGCCGCTATATTTGGCACCGCACCCAGCAAGTAGCGTTTTTCTAATCTTTTTCCACTTTTCATTGGCACAGCGAGTCGTATTTACGCCTCAAAGAAATGTCTAGGAGATTGTGTGTCGGCAAGCAAAACGATCCGATAAATCATGGGAGCAGCTACGGGAAGGAAGGGGGTGAAAGTGGTAGGGAGAGGGAGGACAGGTGTGGTCCGAAAAATGAAATCTAGGATAAAAATTTAAAAACGCACTGCACTTGAGATCACCGTTGCGTGTCAAAGATCACCTTATCACAGCCTCCACTGTCACTTCACAAAATTTAAGATCCTTCGGTACTCCTGGGGTCCTTTGTCCCGCGGCCTAGATATTTTTGGACCACACATTAAAAAAAATTCAAATTCGCGGACTTTTCACAGTTTTTTCTTTGTCACTGAGTTTTTAATTGGTTTTAGGAACATTTACTGAAAAACGGTGGTGTTTTACAGGAACCCGTATTGAGATGCTCTAGGTAGCAAGGCTTGGCCTACACTGCTGCGTGCTCCAGTAGCCCAGTGCAGCCGCGCGCAACTGACCTCGAATGATAGCGAAAGTGAATCAATACCCGCTCTTCTTGTATAGCACCCCTACTTCCTACTTGTTAACTAGCTTATCAGAACGATTTATGTCCTTATTGATGATTGCTATCATTAACTGCTGAAATGATAAAAGCTTGCCAAAGTCCCCCAAAGCCTCCCAAAATCTGCATTTCAGGAGGTTTGTTGATCGTCAAGCTTCAATCAAAATAACTACCTAGAGTACAGATAGCTGCGCTTTCGAAATTTCGATATATTGGCGCAGTAGCTTTTTACGTGACCCAGATCTCTAGTTACCTATGATATTTAGCTTCTAACACTATTTCTGGGATCAATCTCTGGATAGATCTAAGCTTATGGCAGAAAATAGGGCAGCAAAACGAAGCCTGCTCAATCAATCTGCGTAGACGTTTCCAAACTATTTTGAGGTTGGCTTCCAGCCTTATCAGATGCAGCTGAATACGAACATTAAACATGAAGCGATTGCCTATCTGAACTTCACAACCCAGTTACTGGGTAGAATGATGCCCCTTTTTTTTGGATTGGAAATCACTTCTCACGGTCGGGGCGGAGCGGGAGGGCGTCTCAGACTTTTACTGACTAAAACCCACCCGTGTTCATTCAGATACCCATATGATCCTTGGTGAGTAACTAGTTGTCAGATTTTCGGTCTTCTGACGACCCGTAACGACTGTCAAAGATCCACGGATGACAACCAGGACCAACGTGACTTTCTAAGGCACGGAGGAGTTTCAGAATATAATGATGGTCACCTACCCACGGCCCAACCGTGGCAAGCGTAGTTTAACCTGAAGGATCGACCCGTGCGCCTGATATTACTTAGCCACAAGGCAGCCATAATGAAGTCTTGCTATGAGCCAAATATAAGAGATCGTTGTATCCTTAACAAGCTACATAAGAAGAACTCCCATCTCTCTTTCTTTTTTCAACTTAGATTTTTTACCAGTTCATCTTCCAGGCATTATTCAGCCTCCCGAAAATATTAATAATTTTCTCTCTAATTTCCTTACTCTCAATTTTTAACCGACTTCAAAAAGGATTCTCAATTCGGATGTTTATATGTTTTTTTATTTTTTTATGTATGTTCGGCCATAACTCCGTCATACATAAACGGATTTGCAAAATTCTTTTTTTGTTCGGAAGGGGTTTATTCCGAAATGGTCCCATATAATTTTCATATAGATCTGATGATGAGTTCGGGAGACAGACACCGGAACTCTTTAAAAAATGACAGGAAATCAACCGCGATTTCTGCTATCGCATAAATATGCATTGTTTGTTAGGAATTAGTGCAGGGTGAATACCACAACTAAAAATTTAAAAATAAAAACTTTTTTACAAAAAAAAAACAACCGACTTCCTTAAAACACTACAAAGTGAAAAATAACTTTAATTTCGGAAGTCGGTGGCAAAAAAACCATAAATACGGATCCTAAGACACCGACTACCGAAATTAAAGTTATTTTTCACTTTGTAGTGTTTTAAGGAAGTCGGTTGTTTTTTTTTTTGTAAAAAAGTTTTTTCAATAAAACGCTTCAATGAAATCTTACTGACCAACAAAGGTCGTAAATCCTCGCAAGCTTTTTGCTGGCGCATTTTAGACAGAACTATCAAGCATCCAATACCACCGCACACCAGGAATCGCCCTTCACTATGCCCATCCCGATCGCGGGTATCTTGATCTTATCGTCATCAGTCATACGCCTCCCTCAAGCACCCACCACTTCGAGTGCTGGCAACAGTGGAGACTTTATTTTGTGTTTTACGAACTGTGACAAATAAATGGTATTCTTTCTTTCTTTAGACACGGTGGATGCCAGAGATCGCATAATCAGCCTATTATGTTCGGCCAGAGTCACGAGATCTGTTTGAAAGAGTTGCCGTGGCCCTGGCACATGGGCAACTGAAGGAACACGGGTGGGTTTAGTCAGTAAAAGTCTGACACGCCCTTCCGCTCCGCCCAGAGCGTGAGACGACATAATAATATGATGATTTCCCACCTATAAAAAAAGGTCTATAATGTTTCCACTGCTGGGACACAGGCCTTCTCTCTGTGAGAGGGCGTGAGCCATAATGCACCACGTGGGCTCAATGCGGGTTGGTAGAGGTTACATACCAGTTTTGTCACGATGTTTTCCTTCACCGTTTTGGATTTTGAACTTGATCGCAGATCCTCCTAATTGTTCTTATATCATTCTACTAGTTGGTAAAGTCAAGCATAGCCATTTTTAACCGTCTCCAAAACGGAGAAGGTTCTCAATTTAATTTTGTTTTTTTATTCGTATGTTTGTTCCTCGGTAGCTCCGGAAATTGTGGGTTCATTTTTCGAAATTTCATATTTTTTTATGAATAGATTATGCTACAGCGGTGGTCCCATATAAATTTTATTGACTTTGCTAGGGTAGTTTTTTCGTTAGCTTCAATATTATGTATTTAATCCACTTTGTTTGTCGTGATATTGTTCTAATAATTTCTGTTACTGCTGTTTACTTGGTCAGTAGTGGTATACCAATTAGTTGGATAGCTACCATAACTATAAAGTGACAAATAAAAATGACTGACTTCCGAAAGTTTATATTAGTAGTCCAGCGGTGCTGGTTTCGATGTCTAAATCCTTTTATTGAATTTAATGAAACAAACAAGACTACACAACAAATCGTCTTTTGTATCAAGATACAAAAAACCCCACCTACCACCACACACCACATACCTCCTTTGCTAATAATACACGATTTCTTCACCTGTAGGAAACTACGTTTTTTATTTAAGTCAGTCCACACTATCTCATAGCTGAGCAAAGGCCTACTAAATCCTCCCAGTAATCTTTTTCTAGAGCCACCTCGATCCTATTTCTTGCGGTACGCGTCTAGGTCATCTCGTCACCTCTTCCTGGGCCGGCTTCGGCGCCGCAGTCCATTCTGAGACACTGACTGTGTGGAGGCTGTTGCCCAGCGGTCACTGTGCATGTAGTTAATATGGCCCCGTAATACCATTGTATCCTGGCAGCCCTAATATTTAAGTCTATAAAATAAAACAAATCTAATAAAAACCATCCAAACGCCAATCTTCCAATTAAAATCAAGGGATAATCTCTTTATCTCCAGATCCTTAATTATCAACAATAAAATTCTTGGAATAACGAAGGAAGTGGAGTGTGAAAGATTATAAGGGGCCAAGACTGGTTCACTACCCTCTCTGCCCACCCCAATTCCTCACAATAGATGGGGAATTATTAGATATTAAATAGCTATTGTTGGACTCTCACGATATAAAGAAATCAAGGAAGTGTGAATTATTTTGTTGTAAGCATAAGATAAGAGGGGTTTTTTGTTGTGTGGGTGCAGTTGACGTCAATAATACGAGGATGTATTTTTAAACGTACGGACTTGTATGGCCTTGACAAAAATATATAACACACGGTCTCTACATCTACTTTTATCTCCTCTACTATCGCAGGTTTACTGGAAGATCGAAAGAGTTACCGTGGCCCTGGCATATAGGCAACTGAAGGAACACGGGTTGGTTGTAGTCATTACAAGTCTGACACGCCCTCCCGCTCCGCCCAGAGCGGAAGACGTCATTTGATGATATTTCACTCACAAAAAAAGTATACTGGAACAGATTTTTGAAGCATAAAGCGCTATGTAAGTATTTTTCTGTCCTTTCTTCCTGTATGTTTATATACAGTGTGGGAACGACGTCGACGCGCAAACTATGGACATTAATTCACCACATGATTCTAGCGTAGACATTCTGCGTTGGTTAAAACAAAACATCTGTTTTATAGAAAAGTGCTTCAAGTGTTTTAGGTAGGTATCTACTTGAAACAATAAAAGTAAAAATGGAATAGTTAGGAATAGTTTTGCTGTAAAGAGTTCACCTTTACGCTTGTAAATATTGTTTCTCCAGATAAATATTACGGTTAACGCGTATACTTACGCTACTACCTGAACCAATGGATACATAAACTTAATTAAAACACCAGTTTCCTTTGATAAAAACTCTGTTCGACGAATTTAATCCGACATTTCAATTTAAATTGCACAGACTTACCTCACAAAGCTTTTATCTACCTACTAAAATACCTGTGTACTACATAGGTACCAAAGTTATGTAAACCAGGACTTCATGATTCCATATCCTCTGGAATACAGAATACACAATTATGTTCCGTATCGCATTTAAATAAAGCTTGTTATTGCGTAAACAAAGCTACTATATGCATGGTCCGAATCGCCCCGCACAGATCGAATTTGTCTGCAAAGTTTGAATGTTTCTGTACACAGGGTGGAGTTTAAAACGGTGGTGTATGGCCGTGGTGAGGGGACGAGTTATTGACGCAGTCTGTATATGATGAGAGATATAAGTAGCTTATTTGAAGTGAGTATTGGAAATATTTGGAATGTTGTTGAAGCATGCTAATTGGAATCGAAAACACCAAATGAAACTGAAACGGTAAATAAACATTTCGTTATGAATTTAGACATTAGGTGTTAAATTGCGCTCAATATTGGTTTTATGTTTTCTGTGTTGTATTTTTGCACACTGTGTCTGCGTCGTATCGAAATCTTCTGCTGCAGGAATCGCAGGTCTGGTAGAAGTTTTTTTTTTGTATTTTGACGGATGTATTTATAACTAGTTTTATGCAAGTGATTTCAACCGCGTGGAGTCCGGTAAATTATCTCTTGGGAATGTATTACCGAGATGAAAAGTACCTTATGTATTAATCCAGATTATAAACTATTTGTTTGTCAAATTTCATCCAAATCCGTTTCGTAGTTTTTGCGTGAAACAGTAACAAACATCCACACATCCTCACAAACTTTTACATTTATAATATTAGTTGTCTGTCTTTGTGGTTTTTTTTTCTCATGATATTTTTTTTTACATAAAGCGTGTACAATACACATAATACCTATTTATCTTTATCTATTCAAACGTTTTCTAGTTACACCAATAAATAAATAATTTGCAGTTGCTACTCGCTCATGATTAGGTCCTTTTTTCAGTTAATTAGACATGGTATCTGTAATAAAAATTATAAATAAAATTATTCAATCGAAAAATTAATAAGCTTAATCAATAATCTCGAAAATTTCTTAATACAAATTAACAATTAACAAAGGAGAATAAAGACTAACCGTGAAATTGGATGAGGCGCATCTAAGGACCAGTGAAGCGTATCGTTCCATTGGCCTCGTCTTAAATAAGGCCCTTAATAAATACTTTGTTTATTGGATTAAATTGTATTATCTTCTTTATTTCGCCTTAGCGTTTTATCAGCCAAACAAGGCCGTGAATAACCGGGTACATCGTCATTTCAGAATCCTATTATAATATTTTGAATGTGAAGGTTTGTATGTTCGGATATTTGTTACTCATTCACGCAAGAACGGCTGAGCGGATGTGAATGAAGTTTGACGCACAGATAGTGTTTAACATGGATTAACTCAAAAGATGTTTTTGGTCTCAGTGGTACGTTCCCGGGGGATAATTTCGGACGTCCATTGGAAAAAACTAAAACTTCACAATGAGCTCTCCATTTAGTATTCGTAGCATATATTGTAGAACTCAAAAACATGATTTTGCACAATTTTTAATCACTGCATCATTATTCATCATTGGTAATCAATCATTTAGTTCTCAATAAATGCGAGCAAAATATTTTCTACGATGTTAGATATGGCTCATCAGTAGCTATTAGAATTTATATATTTTGATCTATATTTAGCAGAGGAAGTACATATAAGGTAGCATAACAAAACATCTGATGTTTATATAAATGAACATTTTATATCGCAATACATACCTATTACAACATTTAACACCACTAACTAATTACATTAGGTACTAAATTAAAATACTCACTAACTTTACAAATAAATACAAAAACATTGCTGTCATCCGTAAACGTACCAGGAGAAAGCGGTTATAAGAAACAAGGGTGTTTTTGAAAATAATCACCATTCTAATTCAAAAACTTACAATATTATAAAGAGATCACCACTGTCAACTATATTCTAATAACCACCAACCATTGTCTCCGGCGACACATTAACTACTTGAAACAAAAGCTCCCAACGCGAGCAAACAAAGAAAATTATTACCTTTCCCACCATTAATAATACCTTAAACCCCTTGTTTGACACATTACTATAATGGAGCTGTCATCTGAACATATTTCGCGACTTCACGTTGCTTCGAATCCGGCTCGAAGGACCAGATTTTGTTGACCTCTCATTCGAGCAACGTGACCTTTTTCTTTCGTACTTGGTTGTTGCGACGACGGATCTTTGAAGACTGGTGGAGATGGGGTAGAAATGTAGCCGTCAGTCGCAGGTGATAACTGGATCGAGTAATTAGAAACTGACATGGCAGTTAATAACTGTGGATAACTTTGACGCGCATGCAACTCAGACGTGAAGGAAACTGTCGTGAACCGTGACAGACTTCGCTCTTACGGATTTTTAATGAGCTTTTCCTTATGTTTATTTTCACTGCATATATTTCTCGCACCTAATAAAACCCACATCATTATAAGCGTGGAAGTGGGATCAGTCTATTTAATTGGGTTTAAGAATCGGTCGAAGGATGGTTTATTATGATCGTTATTAATGAGGATACTAACGCTTCCTATGCAAAGATTAGGTTGGTAACGTTGATTATTTTTTACAGCTTTTATTATAGTTTAAGCATGATACATGATGATAATTTTATATCAGCCAGTAGGTTTGTACAAGACTTTTACATGTCAATCGTATTTTTTAAACTAGATGAGGTCGGCATTTCTTATCTAAGTACTCTGAGAAGAAAGACTGAAACAAACTCAGAGGTTACAGTATCTTTTAAAGTCCAGACATTATCTTGGTCAGATCATGTGAAGACCCTGTGGATTGGTAGATGATAGAGCCACACAGATTGAGCAGACCTGTTGAAATCAGTGCACGAATTTATCATGATCTCCTAAATATCCAGACTTTACATTCCTCTTATTTGACTAAACAACAATTTGATCTAACAAAACATTCACTGCAGCACGCTATTCAATCCTAACAAGTAAACAGAAACAACAAATAAAGAGTTTCCTTCATTTAAACACACGATTACGTGCTTCCAAACATTTGTTTGAGCTCCAAAGTGAACGCCCGTTCGACATCAAAATGAGTTACTGCAAAACTAAGCTCATGTTGCTATTCAGACAGTCATTAAGGCGCGGACTGACTACGATTTTAAATGCTACAACTACATGCTACGACTCCAACAAATAAGGTTGAAAATTGAATAAATATTTGGATTGACGATGTGACTAAGCTGCGAATTGGCATTTATTTTACGGTTTTATTTAGATTATTCGGACTACACACATTAAATTAAATAATTGTCTGGTTAAAGTTTTAAAGTAATGTTTATTCTATTGAACTCTTTAAAAAAAAAATGTTGTTATCGCTGAAAATACAGAGATGTTCGACGTCAAAGTTTTTTTTGTGAAACAATTTTTATTGGGCATATCAAACAATTTTTCACTATTCTATTCGGTTAGAATTTTTCTTTAAACCCTTCTCTGTCCACTGTATTTTTTGTTTCGTATATTTTCATTGCGTTACGTCATACTCGATTGTCAAAGACACCAGTGTTTTGTGAATATTGAGGTAACACCGCGCCTTAATCCCAAGTACGGGCGCAACTTCGGGCTCAAATTAGTGTGGGGTCCAACAAAATCATTTATATCAATTCTCTTACGCTGGACGGTGGGAATTATTAAAACCGCAGCCGGACCGCGGTTCACAAAGGCTTCTAATTAACTTCGGTTCACGTACGGAAAGCTGAACAGCTGTTGCTGGCTAATGCCTTCTTGGTTATGGACGCCTGGTATATACGCTGCAACAACGTAGTGCATACGTGCCGAGTACGTTTAAATTTTGTGCATTTCTACTGTATTTTGAAGGGAATAAAGGACTGCTATGGTAAGGGAAATGTTTTAGTACGGTTTTAGTGTTTAAAATTTAAAGGATCATACCCATTTTTAGGAACCACAAGTCCCAATCAAAGTCAAAATTATCCCTACCTATGAAAACTTTTACTAATCAGAAAATCTACCAGTTTTTTTTAATTCTTAAAGATCGCAGACTTACAAAACGCTGAATAAAAACATTGTAAGAAAACCAAACCGCTCACAGCTAAATCCAACGTGTGCAATGCAGTGTAAAGAGCGATAGGGCACCACCTGCATTGAATTATATCGGTTTATTCCGAATACTGCACACATCACTACGTTTTTTTCAACATATACATAGTACCTAGATTCTCTTCAGATTGTTAGTATTACTGGCAGCCTGCAACTAAATTACATTTGAAAAGGAAATTCGTAAACTAAAACTCTTCAATTTGCCTAGCTTTTTCCAAATATGTTGGGGCCAGTTACCAGTCCGTCCGCTGAGTACCAATATTTGACATGAAGTATCGTGTGTTACACGATACCCTTTGTTAAAACTCGTGGGCTTACGACTTTTGAGCGCTTGACGACCTATAACGTCTGCCAAAGATCTACGAAAACAGCCGGGACTAACGGAAGCACGTTTAGCCAAAATGCTGTCAATGGCACGGATGGGTCCTGATATGTAACGGATAGTCCCTACCCTACCTATCTACAAGCCCACGGCGGAAAGCTTAGTTTATTCATCGATCGACCCGTGCACCTGTTATTATTTAACCACGAGCCCTCGTCAACGAACAGAATCAAAAACTCCTAATAAGCGAAATTAATTAAAACGAAACACTTACTATTCAAACAATGCATGAATAGATCCTAAAAGCAGACTTTCCCCTTAATTTACGTCATTCGATCTTCCTTTGTTACCGTCAGCAATTAAAAGAGAAATAATAAAAATGGCAGAATTTTAAAAGCTTCAATATGCTTTTTAAAATGTTTGATGGAATTCATAGAGATTTTGCTTTTCTGTTTTATTTCTTTTTTTAATTGAGTGCTGGGGTGCATTTTGGAATTGAATTCTATACAGTAGTCTAGTACGCACCGACTACAATAGAAAAAACTATGTATTTGAAAGAATAAAACTTTAGAACAAATAATATCTTATAACTATTTTCAGTGTTTTGATTCGCTACCCAATCATTGCAACTGTTTCAGTATCAAGCAGTGAATAACTCATAATAATATTATTGGTTAAGATCCATATAGGTCTTAAAAAATCTATCGATAATTTGAAATGATAACTAAAGTAACTATCTAAACAGTAACTTCGCCCATTTCTCAAAGTTGTAACAGTTTCTGAAGCACACTTAACTAAAAAATAAGTACCGTCAAACTCAATAGAGTCAAAAGTAACTTTAACAAAAAAACAAAAGGGGCTCACGCACCTCTAGTTTCCGCCACTAGTCGGATAAAGGGGCTCTTGAAATTCGGCGCGCGGCCGGTCAACTTGAGTCCTTAGCCGAAACCCAAATTATACGTTGCGACTAAATTGTCTCCGTTGGCCTATCTGCTTGATTTTGAGATGTCTGCGTACCGTCTGCATAATCGAGACGTAACTATTTGCTCAGAAATCTGAAATATTTTGCGGTTATGCTAACGGTGACCAAATTGTATATTGTTTATTGAAGCTGCTTAAATTTTGAGCTGATGCCAATAACAACCCAAAATAATGTATGTCTTCTTCAAACTTGCCTAGGATCGTGAGCAATAAAAATTATATTATACACACAAGAAATAATCCGACTACGTTCACATTATATTTCAAAATCCCTACTTAACCTAACAGAAAGCACATACGTTTCAACAGTAAAGATTTGACGTTTAGAAAATGACAACCTTGTTAGACGTACACTCGAGGAAAAGCTTTCATTTCCAACGGTACCTACAAAGCCGAGTGCACTTGAAAAGTTAATAATTCGGAACCCGTTCGTGTACTTGTCTGATTCCCCATTCATATTCATATTTATTTCGTTTCACCTATTCGCCCCAGGACGCTTCACAAAATTTAAATTTAAATCCTTAATTTTAACAAGATACGCGGCGTAACTTATATTCAAATTTTCTCTTTAAACATATTGCTCGGCGACTCGGAAGCAATCTTCATTGTACCACGATTCCGAATCAACGGTGTTTAAGTATGATTATTCGCGAAAATCTCATATTTATGTAAATTAGACGTCAAATGAATGCGATTGTTGTTCTTTGTTCGGTCTTGGGTTGGTTGCTTGGAATTATATTGAAGCTGAGGGTATTAAAACATGCATAAGTATTTATAGGTTTATTTTTCGTATTTATTAAATTAGAGGATTAGAAATTAATGTTCTTTTGAAACATATGATTTTATTGGGAAAATTTTTCTGACTTTCTAATCGAGTAGGTATCTAATTAAAATTTATTTTGTCTTTAAATCAAAGCCGGTCCTTTATTCCATTGAAAGATTGAGATGATAAAGTTAATTCAAACTAAAATGCGGTAAGTCATAATGTCAATGAGAAACTAAGTTTTAAACTTAGCTTTGATATCAGCAACACTGTTGCAAACTTACTTAACTTTCCGCAGATACATTCAAATAAATAACAATCTTCAAAATTAAAAATCGAACTCCATTTTACTGCATCTCGAAGCCAGTCAGCTGTCATATCGAACCATTACTAATTTATGAACTCCAATAACTATGGAGACCGCAACCAAGGAATGCAATCACCATTCGGTTAATTAATAATTCTAGACCGGTCTGAGGACATAAAGTCTGCGGTTGTGAGGGTACCCCTCCCACTCCTATTAGTACTCCGTTTTAATACTGCCCACATTTAGCAAGAAGCACTCCCTACATATTAATTTTACGAGACTACCTCTTATACTCGAACCCAACAATTTGGCTTTTCACAATTGCGGTGTACCTCGGCTAGACATCCGAATATAGGGTCTGTGCAGTACTTATTTATGATGTTTCTATTAGACTTTGTGTAGTACTAGAAGTGAGGGCTCTTGAAAATTCAGGTTTATTTTTTGTGCAGTGGCTTTTAAGTTTTGTGAGTTCCTTGTTAAAGATTTTCAATGATGTGTCTTAATTGGGTCCTTTTATTCTTTATAAATGATATAAAATTATTATTATAAATAATATTTGAGTTTTATTGCTAGGTTCCTCGAAATGTCATAGAGACGTTAAGCAGTTAAAGACAATCCATGAAATACTTCTGACAAAATGTATGAACTTAAACGAAGCCAAAGGAGTATGTAAGGATCTTAGCAGGTGGTGTTCTGTAGTTTTTATCTACCCCTATGGGAAAACGGCGTTACTTTATATATGTATGTATGAAATACTTCTAGAATCTATTTTATTTTAATATAAATTATGACGTTCGAAAAGTGCTGATTTTCATTTGAATAAAAGACTTTTTATTTAATAGTATACTATTAAATAAAAAGCCTTTATAGAAGGCTAAAAACGAAAATATAGATATACTAAAATAAATAACTAACTATACAAATAAATACAAAAACAAAGGACACTTAGGCGTCGAAGTACTCGTCCGCATCACTGTCATCTGGAAACGTGCCCAGAAGACTGGCAGCATTGTCACGTTAATGGCAATGCTAATTCTTTGGCCAAAGAATGACCCAGCCCTCTGGTCACGTGAAGTGTCGACCAGGCCATAAGAAATTTCCTTAAAAAGGATGCGCACACTCGGGCCCCATGACCCGAGCGTTCCAACCCCAAACGGCTCAAAACTGTAAACAAACTGTAAATATAAATGGCGTTCAGAAGTGTCTTATATGAGCGTACTTGAAATAAATGCTTTGACTTCTAAAAATGAATTTAAAAAAAAGATAATTATGTAGGTTAAGAAAAGCCATTAAAATGAATTTTAAAAATATTTTTTTTACCAAAATAGTCACGTATTCTTTTATTGAAAGACCCGTGGTTAATATTATGTCAGTCACATCTCGTTGGTATAGGACTACTTGTCACACTTATCTAAAATAAAGCCGCAGCAAATAAAGTTAAGAAAAAAAAATAAAGAAAACACGTCTCCAATATATTTCTTACTTTTTATAGCAAAAATACGTTTATTAAAAACTCTCAAGACGATTGTTCTCAGAATAATATCGCAACTACTTTTAATAAACGGGACTTCAATTTAATTAATGTTTATGAAGTGTTTTCGCGTGCTCAACATATTTTTATTAAAATAAAGTTTAATATTTTAATAAAATAAATAAGGCTCTCGTGTTTTGTCGCCTTGAAAATTTTAATAATATTTATGTAAGATAAACCAAGGCACATCTAGGCTGTAGGCAATAAAACTTATACCTACTAAAGTAATGTGGTCAATATTCGCGTTATGTATTTTGATTATTGGGAAGATCTATGTCCAGCAGTGGACGTTCATTCAACTAAAATGATGATGATGTTTTAGCTGTTAAATCAACAACAACTATATGTAAAAGCGCAAAACTGGGATTGCGCAATTTCAATTTGTTATTAGCTTTGAAGTTATCATAGATTTTTTGACATGCAAAAACTTGACTACAGGGTGGCTTATTTGAGGAAACGCCCGGGTGTTTCCATTGTGAGGATCGTCTAGAGGACACGGTGGAGCATACGGTGGAAGTGTGCCCTGCCTGGGCGGAGCACCGCCGTGTCCTCGTGGAGGCGATCGGCGGCGGCGATCTCTCGCGTCCGGCCCTGGTGCGAGCCATGGTACGGAGCGAGAGGGCATGGGAAGCCGTCACCTCCTTCTGCGAAGCAGTAATGCTCGCGAAGGAGGAGGCGGGGCGCGTGAGGGAGTGGCAGTCTCTGCGCCCTCACGGCCCTAGCCGCCGCAGGAGGAGACGCCCCGGGCGCCGGGAGTCGATTGCGGACTCCCGGCCACCGTAGGCGCGAGCTTGCGGGTGGCGAGCAATGGGTAGCTCGCCGCCCGGTAAGGACCATGCTCGGGTCGACGGCGCGTAGTGTTCCACGCGCGCCTCAAAGAGATATCAGCCACACTGAAGGGGTCTGCTAGGACCGATGCCTGCCGGGGTCGCGTGATTGTTCGAAAGAGATACCGTGACCCTGGCACATGGGCAACTGAAGGAACACGGGTGGGTTTTAGTCAGTAAAAGTCTGACACGCCCTCCCGCTCCGCCCAGAGCGGGAGAAGTCATTTGATGATTTCCCATCCAAAAAAAAAAAAGGGTGGCTTATTTTTGTCTACACTAATATTATAAAGAGGAAAAATTTGTAATTTTGTTTGTAATAGATAAACTCAAAAACTACTAGTCTGATTTTAAAAATTCTTTCACCATTAAAAAGCTACATTATCTGCGAGTAACATAAGCGAGTAACATTACGCTATAACTAAGAGTAGCGGAGCAGTAGTGAAAAATGTTGCAAAAACGGGGAAAATCGCACGGGTAGGCGATTCGACGCGACGGGAAGGGTCGGGGGAATACGAAATTTAACGCGGACGAAGTCGCGGGCAGAAGCTAGTACAAAATATTAACAGTGCCGTACAACGTGGTAATGCTGCCAACCATTCGGGCAAATTCCTGTTGACAATGATACGGGCCATTTTTTGATGTCCTACATCAAAGAAGCCAGACCGAAGTGAGAAAACACCTATCTTGTAAATTCAAATGATTTAAGCTTTTGCCAGCTGCATCGCCCGTGTATCTATACTTCTATACTATAATATTATAAAGCTGAAGAGTTTGTTTGTTTGTATGTTTGTTTGATTGAACGCGTTAATCTCAGGAACTACTGGTCCGAATTGAAAAAATATTTTTGTGTTGCGTATCCTATTTATCGAGGAAGGCTATAAGCTATATAACATTACGCTACAACCAATAGGAGCGGAGCAGTAATTAAAATTGTTGCAAAAACGGGGAAAATCGCACGGGCAGGCGATTCGACGCGACGGGAAGGGTCGGGGGAACAAGAAATTTAACGCGGACGAAGTCGCGGGCAGAAGTTAGTTATACATTATAAACATTCCTCTTGAATCATTCTGTCTATTGATGTAAACCGTATTAAAATCCGTTGCGGAGTTTAAAAGATTTAAGCGTATAGACGCAGGGTGCGACTCTGTTTTATAGTATGTAAATTAATAGCATAACATAAATTCAATACAAATACTTCAAAGAAACATGTACGTGCCGCATTGAACTTACCAAGAATTCAGTATTAACGCTTAATATAATCTGAACGTTAAACCTGATATTCCAAAACCTTTCATTATCAAAAGGTCGGGATGTAGTCTCGCCAGACATTTTCCTAAGGCTTTAATGAAACCACATACTAACGTACAATGCTTCGCTTACGCTATGGTTTGTTCCAGAAGTAAATGATCAAAATGTAAACAAACAGATCACATAACGTTCCAAAAACAATGCCACTTCTTTGTGTCTTTTTAAATGACTATAAACGCATTTTTCTTTCTTTCTTTTTTTTTACTCGCAAATTGATTGATTTGATTTTAATACTCATAACCCACAATTCTAATTTAAAATGAGGTCATAAATGTTTTTTAATTGTTATTCATTTCTTAACAATCTTTTAGACGATATTATTTCAATTACAATACATTTTTGTTAACAATATTTTTTTGGAAAAAGTGCTGATCAGATATAAAGTTAAAATCCTCTACATACAAATGAATCAATCAATCAATCAACTCAGCCTATCGCAGTTCACTGCTGGACATAGGCCTCTCCCATGCTGCGTCAAAACATCCTGACTTGTCCATACAAATGAATGCGAAAGTAATTTGACATTGTCTTCTGTATTCTGTCTATCTGTGCTGGTACCAAGAGTTGTTACTTGGGTCTTGTTAATTAACCATGCATGTTAACTGACTGGTACAAAATCAAAATCAAAAGTCATTTATTCAAACTAGGCTGAGCTGAGAGTCAGCAATTTTTGAACGTCAAAGTTACATAGGACAGTCCCCCAAAACGCTCGCCCTTCGACACTTCCTAGTGCTTTAACCGTGGAAGAAGAAGTGGCGCAACAAACTCCCCAGCAGCACAGCTGTCTGTTAAGTTAGAAGAACTTGATTCTATGCAATATTGTGTAAGTAATGAATATTATAAAACAAAACATACATTATTCGCCATATGTCAGCTACCGTACCTATACATTTGTCAGTCAAAATATGATCTAGTACAAAAACCAATTACATACATTATTGTTGTTGGTTATTTGGTGGCATCTCAGAGTGTGGAAATTGTGACTACGTGTAAGTGGTAATAATAATAAAATTTAACAAACCATTTAGTCAGTAATGGCGGAAGAATTTAATTTGAACATGGTTTGTTTACAATTTCATGAGACACTTATAGAACAGAGTATACGTTATTATGACGGCGAAATTTAGTTTCCAGGAGTTTTAGACGCGATACTAGTTGGTTCCTCGTGTAATTATATTTTAAAGTTCCTTTTAGAAGTTTGTGTCTGTGTGTGTATTTTATTAAGGATTCTATTGTTATTTACAGAGCCGGAAATTTTAGTAGTAATTTCATGAATCTGGTATCTTAAAGGCATGGATATAGTTCTATTTGTGTTATATGATAAGCTTTTTGTTATTTCTGGCCTGAAAACTATCGTAAGCAAACCGGCAATCAAAAATTCGAAGACATATGACATCTATCAACCCGCACTGGGCTCTCGTGGTGGATTATGGCACACTCCCTCCCATAAAGAAGAGGTGTGTGTCCCAGCAGTGGGAAAATTATAGGCTGATTATGTATGTAGGTCCGTAGGGCTACAAATTAACTGGGATAAAACCAAAATTATGACCAATCGTGAAGAAATACCTATATACATACAGTCGAAACCCATTGAATATGTCACTGAATAGCCTTGGACATCTAATCGCAACAAAACCCTGTACAGAAAAAGAAATCGATCGTAGAGTGAAGAATACGTGGAACAAGTACTGGGTTATGAAGGACATTTTCAAAAGTAGCATACCCACAAAACTGAAAAGAAAGCGATGAACATCTGCCTAACACCGGTTCTTACCTACGCATGCCAGACGTGGTCACTCAAAAACACACTGTTACATAAAAGCAGAAGCTGTCAAAGAGGAATAGAACGGAGCTACATGAACATCAAACTGAAAGACAAGGTCAAATGTTCTCTCATAAGAAAAAGAACAAACGCGAGAGATGCGGTCAAACAGGTTCTGACATTAAAATGGAAATGGTCTGGCCATATTCAGAGAGCCATGGATGAAAGATGGTCACAAATAATTTCAACCTGGTACCCCAGAGATAAAAAAAGAAGGAAGGGTAGACCATCGAAAAAATGGAGTGAAGACATCGTAAAAATAGCAGGAAACTTATGGACCAGACAGGCAAAAGACAGACACATCTGGAATGATTTGGAGGAGGCTTTCACCGCAATTGGCGGCCCTTACACCTAACAATACTAACTTTATTTAAGTACAAAACTAACATTACTAACAAATAAATAAATAAGTACGCACCATAAAATCATGTAAGGGATAAAAATAAAGCTAATAAAAAAATGTATGTAGGTATTTGATTTCTGTAAGTATGTTTATCACACGTCAATCAGATTAAAAAAGGACTAAATTAGGTCGGCGTTTCCTATCCAACTTCTACCAAATAAAGTCCAAAACGAACTAAGAGGTCACAGTCTCTTTTAGACTAGGCTAGACATTATCTTGGTCAGATCATGTTAGAGCCATGTGAGATTAGTGTCTGAAATGGTCTTTTCACAGATAACTTGAGAACTTTTCCAGTCAGTGAGCTAAAAACGTTTACTCAAGTCTCATAAATCAACATCAGCCTATAATGTTCCCACTGCTGGGACACAGGACTCCTCTCGGTGACAGGGTGTGGGCCATAATCTACCACGCGGGCCCAGTGCAGTTTGATAGATGTCACTCGTCTTTGAATTTTTGGTTCTAAGACATGCCAGTTTCTTCACGATGTTTTCCTTGACCGTTTAGAGAGCAGTGGAGATGAAATAATTTACACAAAGTAATGCGGCTGCTTGGGTTTGAACTCAAGACCTACTACTCGTAAGTCGCAGCCGATACCACTGGGCCACCACTGCTCAAGTCTCATAAATAGCAATAGACAATACATGCGTCAAGCAGGGTGATTATGATATATAGTTTTCGTTTACCGTTAAAAACCTGTCATAGTTCTTTTCTTTAGTCTTCTGGCAGTATTTCGTATATGTTTAATATATTGTAATCATCTTGTATTATCCCAGTGCAGCGTAAATGCCCGCCTCTGCTCCTTCTTCCAACTGGATCTTGAGCTAATATGGACTAAGCTACCATATATATGAGCATCAATTTCTTCCCGCCATCTACACCTGGGTCTTCCGCGATGCCGTTGGACGTTATCTGGGATGTATGCTGTGATGGTCTTAGCCCGTAATGCATCCGATAAGCAAAAAAATATATATCTCAGAAAATGCAAATATTTTAAAATTTTGTAGATATAAGTGTTAGTTGGATTGGGCACGCCACAATTGCGGCGGTAAGTCCCCTCTTTGAGGAGTGGATTGAGAGGCGCCACGGCGTCCTCACCTTCCGCCTGACGCAGGTTCTCACCGGGCATGGGTGCTTCGGTGGGTTCCTGTTCAGGATAAAGCGGGAGGAAACGTCCGGGTGTTTCCATTGTGAGGATCGTCTGGAGGACACGGTGGAGCATACAGTGGAGGTGTGCCCTGCCTGGGAGGAGCACCGCCGTGTCCTCGTGGAGGCGATCGGCGGCGGCGACCTCTCGCGTCCGGCCCTGGTGCGAGCCATGGTACGGAGCGAGAGGGCATGGGAAGCCGTCACCTCCTTCTGCGAAGCAGTAATGCTCGCGAAGGAGGAGGCGGGGCGCGTGAGGGAGTGGCAGTCTCTGCACCCTCACGTCCCTAGCCGCCGCAGGAGGAGACGCCCCGGGCGTCGGGAGTCGATAGCGGACTCCCGGCCACCGTAGGCGCGAGCTTGCGGGTGGCGAGCAATGGGTAGCTCGCCGCCCGGTAAGGATCAGGCTCGGGTCGACGGCGCGTAGTGTTCCACGCGCGCCTCAAAGAGATGTCAGCAGCAATGTAGGGGTCTGCTAGGACCGATGCCTGCCAGGGTCACGAGATTGTTCGAAAGAGATACCGTGACTCTGGCACATGGGCAACTGAAGGAACACGGGTGGGTTTTAGTCAGTAAAAGTCTGACACGCCCTCCCACTCCGCCCAGAGCGGGAGAAGTCATTCGATGATTTCCCATCCAAAAAAAAAAAAAAAAAGGGTTAGTTGGATAAACAAGAACAAGATTAAAATGATAGAATTCGGTATCGGCTTAGATAAAAGATTGTTTCAATAAATTGTTACCGAAACAGCCCTTTAATTTATTGTAGGAATGTTTTCTACCAAAGCAGTTTGTGGTTAGTCCGAACATTTATCTTAAATCTAAAAGCGTTTCGATAAAATAACGTCCTCTTACAAAACGCTATTTAGTTTTAGGTATTTTATAATGACTCTAGTTTTATCAGTATCTGTCGATAAAATACTCACAGCAATTGATATCAAGAACCCCACGCTTTTTTTAAAAACAAAATACAATAAAAAAAAAAAACAAAAAAAAATACAAAATACAAAATACTCTATCCTTTTTTTAATTTTAGTTTGGTTTTGAATTAAAGCGTGTTTTGAGTTTTTTAAACTTTAATTTATTTTCTACTTTTATTTTAGTTCAGTTAACTACAGAAGCGTGTTTTTAGTATTTTTTTAAGAAGAAGGAGGTTATTGTTTTAATGTTGGACGAATATTCCTAAATTACAAAACCTGAGTATTTTTAAGTTCGTCATTGCTTTACGCTCGATCTTTCTCGAAGTTCGTAGAGACAAGGCTCTCGATTTACAGGTAGGTACTTAATTTAGTCTGAAGAACCTCAATACTCCAATTTTAAGGTTATTGTAATAGGTTGTCATAGGGTGTGTTAATCCTTGCAAATTGATGCTACTAAAATTAATTACCCTTTTACTGAAAAAATATGTCTATTTAAGAAAGAAACACTGACTGCCTACTCGATATTCCTAAACAAATAATAATCAAACATGTATCTTCATATAACACGCACAATCCTTCATTTCTAATATTGAAACTACAATTTGATTTGACGAATGGAAATCATATTCCAACTGTATTCATATTTGACAAGTGAAGCGTAAAAATCTCTGCAAAGGGCACATACATATAAGCTTCAATAATCCCAATCTCAGAGAATTTCGTAGTTTTGGAGTAATATTGTGCGTGACAGTTTGCGTGTTAAGGGCAGGGTTGCCACGTGAGAATTTATTGCAGATGAAGAGAAATGTGACTATGAATGATAGGCTGAGGAATGATGTGATAAGAGAACGGTGTGGTGTAAAAGAAGATGTAGTGACAAAAATTGAAAAAAGTATGCTTAGATGGTTTGGTCATGTTGAGAGGATGAATGAAGGTCGGCTCACAAAAGATATTTACAAGGCAGATGTGAGTGGAAACACCGGGAGGGGACGCCCTAGGAGGACATATAGGGACCTTATTGGTGATGTTCTTCAGAAAGGTCAGGTGCGTAGTACTCGCAACCGGCGTGTGTGTATGACCAATTGTATGAACCTAAACGAGGCAAAAGAAGTGTGTAGAGATCGTAGCAGGTGGCGTTCCGTGGTTTCTACCTACCCCCATGGGAAAAAGGCGTGATTCTATGTATGTATGTATGAAGAGAAAATACGTTGTACATTTTTTTTATTACTTCTTATTTCTGTAGGAATTCTCATGACGAATTATGAGTACTGCTGTGGCTGACATAATGTTGCAGTGCTTGATATGTTTGCAGATAATAATATTAATGGTTTTACTGCTATTATTAGGGAAAGATGTGCATCCTTGATGACGCGTGTTCTCGGCAGCACTACCAATATTCTCAGTGTATTCGCAGGTTGGTGGGATTCCCTGGTATTACGGAGGTGGGTGTAGTTGAACGCTGAATTATTAATTGTATAGGTGTAACTGTGTTTGTAACCGAATAAAACTAGAACTTAAGTAAAATTGTTATTAACCCTATGGACTCCGACCTGAATAAAAGTTATGTATTCTATTATACATCTAATAGATAATTGGCAGTTGTGGTGTAACATAATCATATTGATAGAGAATATTTAAGAATACATAGTTACGAGCTTGTGATATTCAACATTTAGAAAGGAATTTAGTATTTAACATTCCTTACTGTTTTTTTTTCTGCAGAACATTAATTTCTCTATTAACATATTTTTTCTTTTTAATATAATAATTATTTGTGAGTGCAAACCCTGCCTTAACAAGTTGTGGTGCGCACAACGGAAGCGAGAATGCCGCTCGTGCGATAAACGCTCAGTTCCGTAACGTACCGTACCGTACCGTACGTATGTATGTTGTAGATAACGGACTACGGAGTACTATCTGCCTTCCTAATGAAAATATGCGGCACAATAGCCAGGCGGAGGTTAGTAATAATCAGGAGCTTTGCGGAAAATGTTGCGTTAAGAGGCTATGTTATAAATAGGAGCATACTTTTTTTTTGTTTATGTAATGAAGCCTACCGCTACCTTATATAAAAATAAGGAAAAACGTTTATGAATCGGCTTTCATTTTTATTTAAAGAAGATATTTTATGTTATAATCGTTATTATTATGTACCTATTTCGGAGAGGCTTGTGACTAAGTAATACCAGACGCATGAGTCGATCGTCCAGATTAAACTACGCTTGCCGCGTTTGGTCCGTGGATGGGTGACCATCTTTACATACCAAGACTTTTTCGTGACTCGGAAAGTATGTTAAGCCGTTGGTCCGTGTTTCGTAGATCTTAGGGCTGAAACTGCGATAAGCGGGCGCCCGCGACGGTCACCCGTCCCGTGTCTACGCGCGTGGATACGATAATTTTATTTAACGTAGTGTCCAGCAAAATAAACTCTATCGGCACAGACCTAAGGTTCGGATCGTGCAAGCCCCACCACGACGGGATATTAATATTATTCATAGGGCCTCCGCGACGAAATCGTCATACGTTGGCGAGCGCCGTTGGCTGGCGCGGACGCCCGCGCGGTTCCCCGTGTGATAGACCGTTTTTGTATGGAACCGTGCGGGCGTCCGCTTAACGCAGTTTCAGGCCTTAGACAGTCGTTACGGGTCGTTAGAAGCCCGAAAGTCTGACAACCAGCCTTACCAAGGGGTATCGTATTATCCAGTAACTGGGTTTTGGAGATCAGATAGGCAGTCGCTCAATAAAATACTGGTACTCAGCTGCACACTGACTCCAACATAGTTGGGAAAAGGCTAGGCAGATGATGATGTAACTATCTCTCCATAGTATAAAACAAAGTCGCTTTTCGTGTCGGTCTGTTTGACCACGTGGTTCTTCTAAACCACGTAATTGATTATGATGCAATTTTCATCAACATTTAGAGAATTATACTTATACTTGACTGGCCTGTTAGTCTACTGGTTAGTGACCCTTACTGCTAAGACTGAGGTCATGGGTTCGATTCCCACCCAGGAAAAATCTTTGTGTGATGAGCACAATCATTTGTTCTGTGTCTGGGTGTAATTTATCTATAATATGTATGTATTTAGAAATATATAAGTATGTTTATCAGTTAACTGGTCACCATAGTACTGGCTCTGCCTAGTTTGGGATCAGATAACGCTGTGTTCGTTGTCCTAAGATATTATTATTGTTTATTATAATTTATTGAGTTAAAAAAAAATAGCATCTTTTATATGATAAGGCGTTTTGATGTTTTATCAAGTCGTAAAAACCGTATGAAGCGTGAAGCAGGAGCGATCACTGGCTGAAATTATATTGCCTTAAAAGATGACTAATACAGATGTATGTTATCGACCCCAAATAAATTGGGTAAGGGCAGGAGTATAATGAGTTTTAATACAAATCACAAAACTTGCTTTAAACAACGGTTATAAAGTCACGTAACTTAATTATAAAGTTGGACATCTTAATATTACATACGACTCTGAAATAAACTTTATATCCAACTTACGTGACTTATTTTAGTTGCACATTGTATCATTTATATAACGAAGCAAATTGCAATTAGTTTCAGAAACTTCTTGAATGCACGTTTGGGATAAGTAATGCTGGTTAAAAGTTACCTCATGTCTTCATGGAAATATTGATGAGGGACAGAAGCGTTCTTTATGTTTCTCTAAATGCGTAAACATGGGTATTATCCTTAACTATATCCGACAAAATTTCGACGGGGATGCTTCGGAACTTAAATGGCAGTGGGCAGGGCACATTGCTGGCAGAACCGATGGCCGATGGCACCGGAATGTTCTGAAGTGGCGACCGCGTTCTGGAAGACGTAGCGTTGAAAGGTCTCGCACAAGATGGACCAATGACCTGGCGAAGCCCGCAGGAGTCAACTGGATGCGAGAAGCACAGAACCGGTTGAAGTGGCGATACTTGAGGGAGGCCTATGTCCAGCAGTCGACGTCTTTCGGCTGAAATGATGATGATGATGATGAATAACGTAACACACGAACAGTAGGGATGAATACACAGTCACAGTCAGTCAGTGACAGTTGTGTTATTTATGTTGCTAAGCGGAACGGTGTAACGTAATTACCTCTCTGGTATCTATACTAATATTATAAAGCTGAAGAGTTTGTCTGTTTGTTTGGTTGAACGCGCTAATCTCAAGAACCACTGGTCTGAATTGGAAAATTATTTTTGTGTTGGCTAGCCTATTTATTGAGAAAAGCTATAGGCTATAAACCATTACGCTACAATCAAAACGAGTGGAGCAGCAACGAAAAATGCACGAAAACTGGCAGGCAATTCGATGCGAAAAGACGGGCCAGGGGAGCAAAAATTTGATGCGGACGAAGTCGCAGGCAAAAGCTAGTATTATATATTTTTATAAATGTTCTTAGCCAATATTTCTGTTATTCAGACATTTGTCCCGTGGTTTGATTAGTGTTTAGCCAGCATGTTTGGGTTAAAGAAGGACAAGATAAAAAGTGGCTTTCACATCCTTTAAGGATTTTTTTTTGCTTTTGCAGCTGTACTTTATTTAAAACCAGGTAGAACCACGGATTCAGGCGTATAAGTCTTGATCCCGTGGGCATATCGGGATAAAAGTATTCTATGTCAGAACATCTATTTATGGTCTGGATTAGTGTCCCGGCCATAAAATAAAAATAAAATGAAACATTTATTTAAGACCTGCCAAACTGCGTGAAAGTCATGGTGAGTCATGGTCTATCCAGCTTAACATCCGAGTAACACTTTAAAAAAAACTGTAACAAATTATTTATTTGAACAAGACTACACAGACACAGAGCGGATTCTACTTTCTGGAGAAAAAAATTACTAGCCTGTTATAGAGCTTAAAACCTTCTCTCACTTACACAAAACACTCACATCACTCACACTCACCACCACATTAAACTCAATATCCTTTTGGCTTTTGCTTACTTCTCATTGTTTTTTTTTATTATTATTATTATGTTTAAGAAATATCCATGTGATTTTTTTTTTGTATAGACCTTTGAATGCTTTTTTCGTTCTTTGCAATGCCTTAAAATATGTGAACCAAGGGTTGGGACTTGTACCCTTAATACAAGTTATCTTGATAACTTAGCAAGGGTGCTAGTTACGACAACATTCCGTGTGCTTTTTACATTTAAGTCTTATGTATGTAATGTTAAATAGCTGTCCTGTTGATGTGAATAAATATTTATATTATATTATATTATATTATAAAACCAAATATACCAAAAAACCCAAATGTTTTCTCTTTATAATTATCATTTAGAGAAGACAGTTTGAGACCATTTTTGGACTTGACCATCCAGCGAATACTATTCAGTTCAACTATCCATTATACATCTCTTACAAACTTAGTGACTGATGATCCCCGATCCCAAAATATAACTTTCAATTAACATGTCTCAGACAGCAAGCAATATAAAACTTTAATTCGCATTCATAGTTTAACGATGTCAAGCATCCTTAAATGTCATAAATCGCCTCGGGGGACAGCAGGACATTATTAAAATACCGCATCACAGTTGTGACACGTCTCTAATTAAATTTCGCACGAGATCGTAAAATTTTAACTACCCTTTAGAGTTTTAGACAGTTTATTGATGTTAGAGTTAGTGTTGGAAGATATATTTGGATGAACCAACAGGGGGTTGTGCATATATGACTGTACCGAATGAGCAGACTTGATGCAGCAACATTTTAGAAGTCAAAACTTATTTATCCAAGAACAACAATCCCCGATCCGTGTGGTGCCGCACGGAAAGAATAGCACCATGCCATTTCTTCCCATGTGTGTCGTAAAAGGCGACTAAGGGACTTGCTAGAGAACAGGCAGCAGCGTTCTGTATGCAATTTACCATCATACTGCGATCGCCAACCCGCCTGCCAAGCGTGGCGTTTATGACAAAGCCCTCCAATATTTTGAGGCCTATGTTTAATAGTATCCACTGCTAAACGTCTTACAGTTGAAATGATGATGAAACTGCCTGGATTTTCTCAACTATGTTAAGGTCGGCTTCCAGTCTAACCGGATGAATCTGAATACCAGTATTTTACATGGAGCGACTGCCTATCTGTCCTCCACAACCAGTTACTGTGTAACGCGATACCGCTTGATAAAACTGGTTTCAGTCAGACTTTTGCGTTTCGGACTGTCCATAATGCCTATCAAAGATCTACAAATGACAGCTGGGACCAACTGCTTAACGTGCTTTCCGAGGCACCTTGGAGTCACGATAAGTTAAAACCGTGATCCACAAATTGACCGCAAAAACCATAGCATCGACCCGTACAGCTGATATCATTTATACCACACTGGCTTCTACCCGGGACATCCTCCGCGTCAAATTTCTTGTCCTCCCGACCCATCCCGTCGCACCAAATCGCCTACCCGTGCGAGTTCTTCATATTCATAACTTTTTGGAACGAAGTTCCTTATCGCGCGTTGAGAAAGGGGGCTAGACGGGAAAAAAATTTACGAAAAGTTGTCACGACATGCTTTAACCGACTTCAAAAAAAGGACGAGGTTTCTCAATTCGACCGTACATATTTTGTATGTTGTTGTTTTTTTTTATGAGTAGAGAGGGAGAGAGGGAGAGGGGGAGAGAGAGAGAATATTTTTGTTGAGTGTATACAGGTTTTTTGTACATAATAAATAATTAAAAAATTATAACTATTATGAATCCTGGAAAGGATTTTCGTTCCATCCGGTCCCTTGACACCTCTAAAGTTTTTTATTTTTGTTTGGCGTTTAAAAGTCCTAACGTGATGTTATAAACTAGTTCCTGAGATTAGCTCGTTCAACCAAACAAACAAACTCTTCAGCGTTATAATATTAGTATAGAATCACAAAAAATATTCTCGTTTGGACCGTTTACGGAAAACTTTCTTTAATATACAAACACATTGAGAATGGGCAAATGTGCATACTTCAATGAGTATCTACTGAAGAAGTGTCTACGCCAGCAGCACGACCGTCATTTCCACAGCTAAATGTAAGCTAGGTAGCAAGTCGCCATAAAGCTACTTACAAAATACGGTATTAAGATCTGTGCTCCAGGTTTCAACATCTGTATCCAGCTTAAACCGAAAGCTTCTTAAAAATAAACACGTTTGTCCATATATACCCAGCCTTTGCCAACGCACACAATAATTCTATTTGCTCCTACAAGGAAAACTTACTTAGTCGAGTGGTTTTCCTGCAATCAAAGAAAATACTCCCGGTCGTATATAATTCTAATACAATACTAACACATTAGAAACACGGTAACGTAACCGTATGTACACAGTGGGCCGAGTAATGAATGCTCCTGAGAATAATAAGCTAACAAAAGAAAATCGCTATTTGTTTTCCGCATTTCTCCTTCCCTAGCGGCGGATCACGTCATTATTGTATGGATCGAGGCTTTTATTCTTTTTAGGGTTCTGTATGAGGTTTGGGTATTATCCAGTTTAGACGACTCATTAGCGTTGAAAGTTATTTGGACGCTGTACCCAATACCTACCTTTAAATTGGGTGTACTATAGGTATATCTCTGCCCAACCCCTCGGGAAACAAGGCGAGATGTTATGTTATGTTTCTTACATATTATGTTGCTAAATCTGGATCTACAGAATTGACTGACTTCTTTTTTTAACACGGTTTTATTAACTTCATACGTATGTTAGCATGTTACGGAAACTTTAAACAGGATTTTGACCCCCTTCAATCTGATTAACTCAAAATTTGGCATACTTATCAAGGACCGATTACAGTACAATAATTTAATAAATTTGTGCCATTATCCTTGCCAGGGTGATCAGGATAGCAAAAATGTCTGCGATTACTACGCAGACATACGTCACATAATAATACGTTTGTTCTGCTGGGGAGTTTGTTGGCCACTTCTTCTTCCCAGCTAAAGCACTAGGAAGTGCGCGACGTGTGGGCGTTTTGGGGGGACTGTCTTTTGTAATTTTGACGTTCGAAAAGTGCTGATCCTCAGCCTAATTTGAATAAATGACTTTTGATTTTGATTTTGAATATGAAAACTATGCTGGCATTCGTCACAAAATTCGAAACTCTAAAAAATTGAAAATAAATAAAAGTTTAAAAAACTAAAAAACACGCTTCCATAGAAAACCAAGCGTGTTTTTTTTTTATTAAAGTGAAAAGAGGTAGTTTGCCAACCCAACATTGGATCTTCATAAACGGTACATACCCGCTTGAGAGTGCAATAAAATTCACGTCAGTGACGTTAAGTGCGCTGTCATCGAAAAAAAAAGGGCGGGAACCCGGCGGGCGGTCGTGCCGATAAGATAAACAAAAGATTTGCCGTCTCGGCTTACAAAAGAGCATTCGAGTGTTGTTTTTATGAATAGATTATGAATGGTCCATTCATTTAGTGTTGAGTGTTTGTTGATAATTAGTTCCTTTATTTTAAAATATAGCTGTAAACATTGACTACTGTTGAAAAACACATCATGTGAACTTTAAACAGGATTATTTCAAAAAGTAAATCGATAACGTATATGTTTTATGACTTTTATTGGTGGGTGGGTTATATCTACATACGATAAAATAAAGAACAACATACTTCCCAGTACAAAAATAAATATTTACAGGCGTACAACTACCTCGAAAAATTTGTTCACGGTTAACAATTTTTCACAGAAATTAAATAATTTATTACAACTATACCTTTTCACAAAGATTCAAAATATTGTTATCATCTGAAAGCTAAGTTCATATTGTAACTACTGTGTAAAAATTACGTTGATAAGTTTATCTAGTACCGAAAAATATGACATTGATTGAAGTAATCCCCATTTACGTAAAAACGCAGTTTACATTTCTTGTTTGTTTTTGTTCAGTGAAGTTAGAGTAAAGCAAATATATCATACGTAACTATTTTCTACAAGAAATTACCTTTCCAATGATGTATCACACTTCTTATTCAATAGTCATACAAAAAAAATACAAGATAAGAAATATCACAATCCGGGAGAATGGACAGAAGAAGGCGGGCGGCCATTTTGGTTTGTTTACATGCGGAGGAACTGAACAATAAATCTAATCGAAACTTAAATTTAGTATATTTTGTTTATGTTTTGGCTGAAAACTATTGTCGAGTAAACATTCAATGCGATAGTATTTAGTTTTTACTGAGAACTGGTCTCACAATTTAATAAATTACGATAGCATTCTGACAAAATTCAAAACTTGTTATCAGCGTTAAGAAAACCACACAGAAAAAGTATTAAACTTACCCTCAGGTTAAAATTCACTTGCACACACATGAATTATATCATAATAAACCATTTTAACAGTAATTCACTCAATAATACTTGCCAAAAACTTAAAAAAACAAATATTTTTCGCGTGCGGCTTATCAGTCGGACCGCGTAAACCACAGACTGACTTTGACATTTTTTATTTTCTTTTAATGAACGTTTCTGGTGCGTGTTTCGTATTTTTAGCATGTAGAAACTTATAAAGCTTCGAGTGAAAAAGAGAAAAATGGTTAAATATCGTTTGTTAGAAAGAAATGGACATAATTTGAACGATGGAGCGCGTCATTGCAAGAATGGTAATATATTACCATGTTGCACTCTACGTCAAATATGCGATGGTAATATATTGCCATTTTGCACTCAACTGGGTATCATAAATAACTTATTATTGTAAAGTCACAGTACAGATGTCAAATGGAAGTAGAACAGTATATCGTGATTATCAGGAGCAAAAAAGAGACAAGCATATTATGTTGCTTCTGTTGACGCCGGCGGCGGCGCGACGCGACACTGAGTGCAGCCGGTGTATTCTGTAAAATTTCACCGTGAAAAGTTTGGTGAAGTGAGATTTTAGTGAGGTGTCAGGCTAAGTAGCTTATTCTTCTTATTCTTCTTTACCTTACAAGGTTCATTTTAATTCAAACTGGAATCATTTATTTCAAATAATTCAGTTACAGGGACTTTTGAATTGACCTATGGAGACGAACAAGCAAGAAGCATCCACGGACACTCATTTTAATCAAATTATTGTAACTAATTTTAGTACAACACTTATTTTAATAAAAATTGCTTCCATCATTCATGTTGAAATTATACATGGGAAAATGATGTTAAAAGTGTCTGTAAAAAATAATAACTCTTGAATTTAAATAAGCAGTGGCAACTAAGAGATGACCAGTCTCTACTGACGGCATCCGTACACGGAATGACGAATGGATCATCAGATTATCACCATTCAGCTCAACTATTTTTAAAGGAAGTTCAAAATAAAAAATCATTGATCCAAACTAAGCTGAGAATCAGCACTTTTCGAACGTCGAAATTACATTGGACAGTTCCCCAAAAATCCCAACTTCACCACTTCTTAGTGCTTTAGCTGGGAAGAAGAAGTGGCGCATAAAACTTCCGTTAATGTCCAATCCACACGGGAGATCTTTTTGGGAACATGACATTGGGAAACGCCATTACTATGCAAATATGTTTAATTCAAAGTTAACATTTATTATTTCCAACTTTGTGTTAACATAGTATGAAATGAGTTGTGCGTTGTAGAGCATAAATATTAGATAAGCGTAATGTTAAATAATTCAATTCATAAAAACTTTTTTACAAAAAAAAAAAACAACCGACTTCCTTAAAAACACTACAAAGTGAAAAATAACTTTAATTTCGGTAGTCGGTGTCTTAGGATCTGTATTTATGGTTTTTTTTTGCCACCGACTTCCGAAATTAAAGTTATTTTTCACTTTGTAGTGTTTTTAAGGAAGTCGGTTGTTTTTTTTTTTGTAAAAAAGTTTTTATTTTTAAATTTTTAGTTGTGGTATTCACCCTGCACTAATTCCAAACAAACAATGCATATTTATGCGATAGCAGAAATCGCGGTTGATTTCCTGTCATTTTTTAAAGAGTTCCGGTGTCTGTCTCTTGAACTCATCATCAGATCTATATGAAAATTATATGGGACCATTTCGGAATAAACCCCTTTCGAACAAAAAAAGAATTATGCAAATCTATCTATATATGACGGAGTTATGCCCGAACATACATAAAAAAAAAAACATATAAACATCCGAATTGAGAACCTCCTCCTTTTCGAAGTCGTTTAAAAACACAAAGTAAATGAACATACAACTAAAGTTTATGAAACAATAAACTTACTAAACCAACATGAAAATTATTGTTATATTACACAGATCCTCAAACACACGAAAGATTTTATCTTTACATGAGTTCAGTATAATGAGAGCTCAGCTTAAACTGGAAATGTATAGCTTGATATGTAGCCATGTGTACATACGTCCGTCCGCCTATCACAGGGCTGTATTTATTAAACCATAATAGGCAGACTATGGTCGCTACATCAATAAATCATGTTTTTTTTTAAATTTAATTTTAATTTTTTTGCTCTACCTTACTCATAACATAACATCACACCTTCTTACCCAAAAGGTAACGCTGAGGTGTAGCATTATTATACCCACAGTTCGCTAGCAATAACTAATAAGAAAAACCTAATATGCAGTGTAAAATATTGTACCTACGGTACAACAGCACCCTTGTGCAAGTCCATCGCGCACTTGGCCGGCTTTTTCACTTTGATTGAAAGTCGTGTAGTAATTAAAGATAAATATAATATAAAACGTTCCACTTCACGAAGATCGAGTCTCGTTTAGCTTTTGTTTTCCCGCTTGTAGATAAATTTGTCAGACATTGTTTATTTAATCTGTGGCGAAAAGAATGAACGATTTTGATGTTACTTTTAAATAAAACAATTGACGATGTACAGTCGTCAGCATTTTTATCTTACGCAATATTCAAAAGCGAATTTTTCGTAATATCTATATATATAAAATTCAAAGTCCTGAGTGACTGACTGACTGACTGATATTATATCAACGCACAGCTTAAACCGCTGGTCTTAGAGACATGAAATTTGGAGGGTGTGTTCTTTGTGAGGAGTAGGTATTCACTAAGAAAGGGTTTTTTGAAATTACATTCCTAAGAGGGTGAAATGGGGGGTTGAAATTGTGAATATTTTGATATCCACGCGGGCGAAGCCGCTGGCAGAAGCTAGTATTGAAATATAATTGTGTCTCATTTATTCCCGTGGGTGTCGTAAGAGGTGACTATGGGACTTACTAGTAAATGAGCAGCAGCGTTCTCTATGCATTTTACCACTATACTGCGATCGACAACTCGCCTGCCAAGCGTGGCGATTAAAGCAAACCCACCCAAATTGGGAGAGACCGATGTCCAGCAGTGGACGTCTTTCGGCTGAAATGATGATGATGGTGTTACAAACATAAGATTATCGAATACGTCTTTTCTCAAAGTTCTTTACTTTACGAGAAAAACTCTTTTATGTTTTGCGAATCAGTAAGCTATTTATGCTCGTGACTGTACAGTCACGAGCATAAACATAGACAAGTGGGTTTGTGGGTTGGTTTTTTTATCGCGGGTAATGAAGCTTTTGCTTGTTCAATTAAAAATACAATAGCGGTAGCAAATTAGTCTACAGGTTGTAGTCGAGATATTTTTACCTTATATTTTCTCGACAAAATGTTATTTCGGTATAATTTGACGTTGTCGGCAATTTATTTTAGCTTCCATTGTCTTTCAGTTCTTTTGTCAGGGTACGTGTAAAAGCTATAGAATTTGTAAAGTCCAATTAGTTGATTTTTTAACTTTTTTCAGACTGTACGTACCTTTTTTTAGCTTTGAAATAATTTATGTGTCAGCAATACGTTAGTCGCTCAATTGACTAATCGGGACGCCAGCGCCACCAAGCGGCGCTCGACAGAGTCTACAACCTAACGCTCGACCAGAGTTAAGTTCAGTCTCTTGGTAGCGGTCAAGCAATGAACAAGTTTAGAAACTGTCGCGCGTTCCGTGTAATTGTGAAGTTTACCTATAGTGTATGAATAGCTAGTGCAATTACTTTGTTCGTTTAAATTATAATTTGATTTGAAGTATAACGGTTTTTCTATTGCGCATCAACCAACAGTTCCCAAAGTACGCCCACAGTAAATCAAAAATATGTCTGATGAGAGCGAGATAAGCATGCCTTCACCTGCATATATAAGTCTCCACTCTACCGCCACCTACATTTAAGCCCCATTTACATACTTACCATACACAATGCACAATCACTCTTTAATGTTTCTACTGCTAGGCCACAAGCATAGTCTCTTCGAGAACGAGTGAGCAATAATCTACCACGTGGGCCCAATGCGGATTGGTAGATGTCACATGTCTTCGAATTTTTCGTTCTAGGACATACCGGTTTCCTCACGATGTTTTCCTTCACCGTTTTGAGAGCAGTGGTGATGAAATAATTTAGGCAAAGTAAGCGCCAGTCTGGGTTGACTTATAACTCGTACTCGGGCTTATTATTATTACATTTCTATAGAAACTATAAACAAGAGTAACTGCAAATTCACATTTAATTTCGTCTTAAAATCTTGATTCCCGGAATTATTCTCAGCCAAAATAGAACACAGTACGTTTTTAGAAAAAGTTCCAGAAACAGGCAGCAGTATTATGCTGAGCGGTGGCCGTTTTGCGTGGATGTGACGGATGTTTACCACCAGCTTTTTCTTTTTTGTATGTGTGTGTTTGATCTTTAAATGCGTCATGTTTACCGCAAATAAATGTATTATCTTTCTATATTTTCTTTGATAAAATAGGATCGTATAATTCCCTTTTCAAAGAATAAAATAAAACGCCACACCTTCGCACTACACCCTCACACATCGTATTAGTCCGAAAATAAAGTTCTAACACAAAATGTAGCAAGTTATAAGTACTTATAAGTGAGCAGGATTGTGACCAGACTACACCTGTTTGTTCCCACAGTCCCACTGTGCCCACAACAAGAGAGTAGGAAGTATTGTTTTGTAAACATCTCTCTATGCTTGTAGTATTGAATTTTATTTAGAGTTTTTAATGAATAATAAAACACAAACATAGCTAAACTTCTTCCCATAAATGTAGGCAGAAACTATACCTGCTACTACCTGCTACGATGCTCAGGTGCATCTGACCAAGATTATGTCTCTCCTTTAAAAGAGACCGTGACCTCTGAGTTTGTTTCGGCCTTTGTTCATAGAGTAGTCAGATATGAAACGTTGACCTCTTCTAGTTTAAAAATATGATTGACACGTAAAAGTGTTTGGACAAACCTACTTTCAGAGATAAAATTATTTGTGACATATTCCTTTTACTTCGTTTCGTGCTGCTTAAAATAAATTGTACCTAACTTTTTTCACTATTCCGATATGTTTCTACGTTGTAAGTAAGAGTAGAAGAAAAGAGGTGTGGATAGAAAAGAAGGAATAACGTTTATTCGACACAGTTCCTGAAACACAAAATACAAATAACAAAATAAAAAAGTGAAAATAATGCTTTAACATCATAAGTGTTTGTCTCGCGGCCGAGCCAAAAAGGTCTATATCACTACTAAAAAAATCTAAAAAATTTGTTATTCACGAAACTTTTAGGAAAACCTCGTGGTCGTTCAGTAATTAAATGCTGTGTCACAAATTGATAACCACAACGACCACCCCTAAAATATATATATATATACAGGGTGTCCAGTAAATAACACGACATACTGCAGGGGGTGATAGCTTGGGTCACTACCTATCAATACAACACAATATATGTTCAGCAAAATCTTACGGATTAACAGTTGTACAAAATTTTCCGAAATACCGAAAAATCTCTACCATGAAACAGATTTTTAAGCATCTCGTAATGAAAATATCCTTTTCTAGTACTTTTTTTTACATCAAATTATTCGTGAATAGTTACTTTACTCATTGATAAGTCTTTTTTCTATCAAAGACAAGAATGTTTTCAAGAAATACTATTTTTTGTTTAATTTTGCACAGAACTATTTTCTTATCACTTAAGTTTAACCTACAGTGGTGAAAAAAAAATCCGTAAGATTTTGCTGAACATATATTGTGTTGTATTGATAGGTAGTGACCCAAACTATCACCCCCTGCAGTATGTCGTGCTATTTACTGGACACCCTGTATATATATATTAAAATTGCTATAATAATTTTCATACCTAGTTAAGTAGGCACCTGCCAGGGTCGCGAGATTTGTTCGAAAGAGATACCGTGGCCCTGGCACATGGACGACTGAAGGAATACGGGTGTGTTTTAGTCTGTAAAAGTCTGACACGCTCCGCTCAAGAGCGGGAGACGTCATTTGATGATTTCCCACCCAGAAAAAAAAGTAGGCACAGAGATAATAATGTCAATAAACATATAGGCCCTTAATGTTAATAAGAGCTTATTCATCTTTTGGGATGGAATGACTTCACACGATGACTGGACAAGCCCTTGGTCTTACGACACCTCTGGGAATCGATTACCTGATCCATTCTTAGCAAAAATCATACATCACATAGCCAGACAGTCATCCTGCCATCTAACATCATAAAAGTGTTTATTTTCAAACATTCAAGACGCCCAGCATATCTTGAACCTAACTCCAGCGCTGATTGTAAAGACAAACGTCAAACGAAACGTCAAAACCGGTACATTTGGACTTAATTGCGTTTTAGTTCGTGTTTCAAGTTATGCTGGTCTATGTAATAAGACCAGGCGAAACTACCCGACACATTGACGTAAAATAAGCAATTTCCTTTTGTATCAACCAAGGTGTTTGCTGTTTATGACGCCAACTTTACGATTTGTTTGTGTTTGAACCACGGAGCGGTTTTAAAATCGAATTTTCTAAAGTAGTTTCAATAAACGTGAACGTAAAATGTAATGTTTTATTAAAATAAGTTACTAGACTGTCTGGTTTGCGTTATGTTGACTTTAGTTGTTTATAACTGTTTTGTTGCCACAGTATTTAATTGTGTGTTTATTTTGGTCGGTTGGTGTAATGGCCGTTGGGTTGGTGGTCGATAGTTGGCAAATAGTTGATGTTTCCCCTTTAAATGATTTCAGTTTTTGGTCTGCAATTGTATGGAAATGCTTCGATATTGGACTATCGCAGTTATTAAATAAAAGGGCCTATCGAGATGCCCGATCTGAATCGATCTTTCAGAAGATCGATTCATGACCATACGATCTACCGATTTTTTGAATCGATTCAACAGGATAGGATCTTAGCCAGATCGAATTGCACGCACCTATAAGATCGTATAAAAAATTCATATCAACTAAACAATGTACCGTACGAAATACCGTGTATATTAGCATTCCCTATCGAACGTCTGTTTTTTATATTAGATTGTTAATTTAGAAAAGTATAAAACATGTTTCACATTACAGATTCCAACTGTCTACATTTAAATTTTTCAAAATGAATAATTTGGGCAGATGCACTTGATCTGTTCTATAGCGGCTATCTGTCGAAGTATTATCAGCTAGAGAAAACAGACATTCGGAAGGAAATGTTAACATACCCGACAAGTTATAGTTCGTACGGTACACTGTTTAGGTTTTAGTTGAAACGACTCATTGGCTGAATCGCCTATTTGCCTATTCGCCTATCGCCGTGGAACACTTTGTATTGATCTGTTAAGAAGATGAAGTTAAAATAAATAATTTTGCATGCATACTGTGCTTTTAATGGAGTTTCTTGCCGGCTCTTCTCCATAGGAATCAACAAATTGGAGCCGTGCCCTAGTTTCTGACGTTTCACAAGTGTCCATGTAGGTTTAGGTGAAATAAATATATTCTGATTTTGATTGTTTCATTATTGTTATAAAATTACGATACGATCTTCCGAGATCGAGTAAGATCGATTCAATACAATATGATTAAGATCGTGAACCGATTCACGAAGTTACGATCCAGAAGATAAATTAAAAGCAAAAAATCGGGCATCCCTAGCCGATAGGCTAGGGATGCCCGATTTTTTTAATTATATAACTGTTAAAAAATATGGCTATTATATTATACCTTTTAAAAGAACCCAAAATGAGGGTTGAGCTACACGATGACTGAGACATTAATGCCGTCTGTTGGGACAGGTCAGCTCAAAGCTGCAATGGCTCTTGTTCAAAAGGTTCTTCCGGACATTGCCCTGCATTATTAGACTCACATACAATTCTAATAATATTTGCATAATGTTTGGACTTCATAATAGACCAAGACTTCTGAAATTGTTTTTCGTCTTAGGAAACAGTCAGTTAAGGAATACTGGCGCCATTTAGATTTTAAAATATTGACCAAAAAATGTTGACGTGTAAAAGTGTCGTGTAGTGTGACATCTACTAACAAAAATAAATGTTTCATTTCACCATTGTTTATTACGATAAAAGTCATCTTAGCGTTTGTTTTCCAGGATATTTCTAGCCGCGGTTTCAAACAATTTCAATCATCATCATCATTTCAGCTGAAAGACGTCCACTGCTGGACATAGGCCTCCCCCAAGCACCGCCACTTCGACCTGTTCTGTGCTTCTCGCATCCAACGTATTCCTGCGGCCTTCACCAGGTCATCGGTCCATCTTGTGCAGCGACCATATAACCCATATGGTCGCTGATCTTGTGGGAGGCCTTCCAACGCTCCGTCTTCCAGTACGCGGTCGCCACTCCAGAACCTTCCGTCCCCATCGGCCATCTGTTCTGCGAGCAATGTGCCCTGCCCACTGCCACTTAAGTTTGGCAATTCTTCAGGCTATGTCGGTTACCTTGGTTTTCCTACGGAACAATTTCAATATAACCTTCCAATTCGACTGAAAAAACCACAATTGCGACACAATCAACAAAATAGTCAAAAAATATACAAAACAGCATACAATCAAACATTCACATCAGGAAAACACCGATAAAAGACTCGAATTGACGTCCACAATAGAGGAATCAAAACACCGTGGATGTCGCTGAAAAACACTGTAATTTTAGTCCAGGCACATTCTGTTGCCTGTTAAAAAAGAAACGCAAACGTGAGAGGAATGAGGAACAAAATGGCCGACGGACTGCATGGACGAATGGACGCGGAATATATTAAAGAGGAGATACTGGATTGTGTAGCCGTGCAAGTTAGCGTGTACTTTGATAATAGTTTTTTTTAGTTGGGTGATCGCTAAGATGTGTTACATAAGAAAAGCTCTAAAACGGAGTAAACAAAAAAGGTTTTAAAATCAATCTGAACGTATGTAAGATAAGAACTAAAAAAAACCACACGTTTTTATTTTCACTTTTTTTCTGTGGTACCTACCCCGTACAAAGACTACCACTACTTGTACTTATGTAAATAACAGTGATAAGAAGTTATTATAACACAATCAATTTACGTATACGGACAAAATACGTAGATAATATTGAAGCTAATTTAACTACCCAATCAAATTTATATGGTAGTCATATATAAATTGTATTAACTTTCTTTCAAAAAGAAAGGTGAAGGAGCATTTCCTTCAAACACAGGCGCGACGCGAATGTCGTAGATTTTTTTTTGTGAATACTTTGTGTATAATATTACCACTGCTCTCAAAACAATGAAAGGAAAAATTTAGTGGAATCCGACATGTTCTAGAAAAAAAAAATCGAAGACATGTAACATTTACCTATCCGCACTGGGCCCGCGTGATAGATTACAGGCAACTCCCTCTAGAAGACAGGACGCCCCAGCGGTGAGAACATTGTAAGCTATGTATAATTTTCAAATGAAGCATCTGTGCTTTCACACTAGTACTCCACATACCTAGATACTACAAATTACGGTGTAACGCAAAGTAATGTAATTACGTCGCATCTATGAATAATTTTACATCATTGACGGCAATAAGCTGGCCCCTATAATTCCATGGGACTTAAACATAACTGCCAAATATATCCTAGTGAACTCTATCTCCCTTTGGTAAACACAGGCGTGCTGTTATATTAACGAAATATCGCGATACGTAAATAAATACAGTTCAATAAAGTGTAAGGGATACTGCTAATATCATCATCATCATTTCGAGCGAAAACGTCCACAGCTGGACAAAGGCCTCCTCCAATTTGGTGGGGTTTGGCATAGGCTACGCTTGGCAGGTGGGTTGGCGATCGCAGTATGCTGGTAAAAAAATGTATAGAGAACGCCGTTGCCCATTCTCTAGTAAGTCCCTTAGTCGCCTCTTTTGACAACCACGGATAGAAATGGGCTGCTGCTATTCTTTAAAGTCAAAGTCAAAGCATTTATTTCAATTAGGCCCAAAAAAGGCACTTTTGAACGTCAACTGTTACATGAAAAAAAAGAATTGATTCTAGTGGCCCCTTCCAAAAAGTAGATTCGTATGGAGAAGAATGGGCAAGAAACTCCACCGTTACTCTTTTAAAATAGTTTTCAGTATTTATATACAATATTTATACAATTATATGTGAAGACGATGCACCTACAATAAAAAAATTACCATACCACAACAGGTAAAAGAACTGAAAATGAAGCAATGAGAGATAAATTGATTATATGATAGATACATGGCCCAAGTAGCACAGAACTGCATTATAAATTGTCACATAAGGCCCACAGCGGTACTCTGAGCATTTACATAGAGTTATTAGTATTCACCCGGGGTGTAACAGCTGTTTAGAAAAAAACGTGGCCAACTATCATGCTATTTGCTGTACAGTAATTCTATTAAGCACCACAAACACGCCACAAAGTCACTGTTATTCAGCGCTTAGTGGTGCAGTACCCTATCAGCTGTAAGTTTTCTGAATAATAGCCCACACGTGTACTATACAACCGTTGCATTTTAAGAGAGAACATGTAACCCACTATAATGTAATCAGTTACTTTGTGAACTTATTTAACAAAAATTTAATGCTTTATGCTGCATACAGGTTCACTTTTCCCCTATTAGTCAGTTGTTAGCATACACTCGAATAACAGCATGCATCGAAGTGTCGGCATGCGCGAATGGAACATTGGACGCGACGGGTTCCGTATGTTATATTTATAAAAAAATAAATAAAATGAAATCAATTTATTTCAGACATAACCCATATTACAAAAATTAAGATAAAAGTAACAATGCTGCAGCAGAAAACAATAAAATGTTATTAACAAACTAAAAATATATGTCACTTAGTTGAAATAAAAGCAAATGTCAAATTTACGTCGGATTTAAATTAAAGTAACAATAAATAATAATTGCACATATTGACAAAACAATACAAAAAAGCCTTTATAAATAGAGATCAGTGTGTTTGGTGACATTAGGCTGAGTAGGTACTCTCTGCTACAAAAATCTTCTTATAACCTACACATTTTCGGGACTAATATGGTTGCCACAAAATTAATATTGGTATGTTTCTGGTACTTTCTTAAAAATGAAGAAGATTTATTAAGAGAAATCCAAGATTTTTTAAATTATAATAAGTACATAAATTAATTTCGAGAGTTTTTAAGATTCCAGATTTCGACAATTATTGTCAGAGGTAGTCAGTTAGGAAATACCAGTACAGCTAGCATCTAAAAAAACAACGTAATTTTCTTTATGTTTATTTAATTTTCCCTTTTTAAAGAACAATTTACGGTGTACCACCCTGGTCCACGCCTTGAATTTTCATCTTTTTATAATTTCAAGGAGTATAAAAGTACTTCTCGGTGGCCACCATAGAATATCCTTAGTTTTCCACGATGCAGGAACGACTGTTAGATCGACAACATCGCTCTCTATAGTCTGAGCTATTTTGAAAAGCTTGTTCTGTAAAAAACAAGAGAAATATATTTATTATAATAGAAGTATCAGTTCCTTAAAATGACAACGTAGTGTTGTATATACAGTTTTTGAGGAAAAAAAAACCACAAGATATAATAACATATTAAATACCTAAACATAACATAACATAATAATTATATACAAAACATCTACAGACACAAACACAGAGGAACCACTGTCTTTACTACCTACCAAAATAGCAGGAATTAAGTCGATCGCAACTTATTTACTTTTATTCGCAACCCTAAATTGAAATGATATTGTTCATCTATCGTAGAATATGAACGACCAACCCAGTTGCGATTTAGCGATAAACTGATGATCTATGTAAACAAATAATGCGACCTGACGTCGTCACCGCGCCGCGCGCCGGCGCGGGCGTGTGAACAACGATAGCGTTGCATGCACCATGTTGCAGATCAAGCGAAATGTTTTATAAAAAATACTTTTCGCGACGCATAAATAGTGCGTATGGCATGTCAATTTCAATTTCATATGGAAGTAATTAATTATTATTAGGCCAGAAGAATACATTATTTTTTGATAGGTATCTACTAAGTTATAGGTATTTCGTCGCATATTGAATAAATCAATAACTTATTTATTATACATACCCATAACTAAATTATAATATCAGCTACTTAAATTACAATTTTAATTAAATACTTAACGTCGAATAACAACTAAAAAAAGGAACAAAATGGCTTTAAACGAACCACGGCGTAACCCTAAAAGCTTGGATCCATAAAGGTAGTTATCAAGGTAACTGATGCAAATGTGAACCAATATAACTCTCCTAATCGATCCATGTCTGATTTGTATTCCACAAGTGCCAAACTATTTTGCTCTTTGCTGAATTAAAGGCCACATGTGAACACCCGTACAGACGTTAGCATTATATTAGCATTAAAACTGTTCACTTGCCATCCGCCATGTTCAATGCGTTACTGTGTATTATTATAAAATTTTATCTTTAAATTTTTGTTTATTTTATAGGGTATCAATCGTAATTAATTTGGATTACAAATTAATTACACGAAAACAGTTTTTTTTTTGTTTTCTTTGTACTAAAACAAACAAATTTATTTTATATTCATTCAATTTTTGTTACTTTTCTTTTAGTATTTAGTGGTATTCCGAAGGCGCGTGAAAATTTTGAACTAAATATGTATGGTATTTGACAGTAAAGTTACCTTCCCAATAAGATTTGAAATATAATAGCAAAAAATCGAAGTTTAACTTACCTTAAATTTTATGTTTATTTTCACAATGGCTCCTGAGATCTTGCACACAACGATACACTTCATGTTTTACAATTTGACAGTTCATATTAAAGAAAAATAAATAATATTGAGTTATTGCGTTCCACAATTTCGCTCAGTGTGTCATTTCAGCTGTTTAAAAGTACACACAATGTACACATTCGTCTTCCTTGCTGTATAGTAAGTCACACGTGTCTTGTTAATCAGGCAATATTCAGCTCTTGAGGTGATTGTTACACACATAAATGCTACTATAATGTTATTATAATGCAATTATTTATCAATTGGAACTCTTACTCAGCTATGTGCTGAATAATTTGTGCCCAAATTAGAGTTATATCATCTGAGGATGCGCTGTCTACGCTATTATTCAGCAACTAATGCATTCACTGTGCACTGTTAAAATGCTGTTAACCAGCACTTTTGTGCTACTTGGGGGTGCTTTACGTCCGGCACCACACAGAAAGCCAATATCACAATGATATAAAAAGGCGAGACAAATTAGTTCAGCCAGGGCCATTAAAAAGAAACATTTCATAAAGAACTGCCCTCTGGATATCGTCTCCTAGACATAAACAAATCCCCTTTCCCGACAATTCCTCCTTTATTCCCGAACTACGGTGTGTATTATTGAAAATGTGTTCATCCGTGCGGCCATACATATATGTGACCAAACTGTAGTATCTTTTGTGAGACACCGAGGCATCCTTTTCACGGTACATTTGCCATATGAAATAAGATTTCGATTAGTGTCCTTACAATTTAAAAGCGTCACTAGGATATAAATTCTGGAAAATGGAATTTTATATCGTATAAATTGTCTAGTTTGTTTCTTCACTTTGTTGTCAACATATGAAAGTCGGTAAGTACACTAAAGTTTTGTTTAAGTTTTGTTACTTGGGAGATATTATTGAACGTTTAAAATTATCACTACCTTTATATAGAATTCATTAAAAGATATTCATGAAGGAGTAGCTTTTTCCAGCGGCTGCGGCCGTATGGTTGTCGGTAATAATCCCACGGGGATGTTTTACTGGGATAAAAAGTATTGTGTGTATTAATCAGGTTATGAACTATCTGTGTGTTACATTTTATTCAAATGCGTTCAGTCATATTTGCGTGATTCCGTAAAAACCTTTATTTTTATTTTTAATGTAGCTTATAATTACATGTTTTTTTCTTCTTTCCATTCATTATCTTTTTTTCGACACGTAATGCAAACTGACATTCAAGTCGAATTAACATCGTACGGTATAGATCACACGTACCATAACCTCATCACAACTACAATACATCGACAACACGTGGACGGGTGCTATTTTGTATGAAAATGAATAGTATTATACATTCACCCCACACGGACTGGCCGCCAAAATCACCCGTGTGGGGGATACCGACCACATCAAGGCCAGGTTGCAGCCACAACAGAACCACCAGCGAGACCACGTACTAAGGCCGTCCACATCACAAACACGACGATCTCTCTGTCTTCACAAGCGACAACAACAAAACCACATCGAAATTTAAGTTGGTACTACAACGTAACTGCAAGAAGCAGCTGTGATACTGCTTGACCAGTCACTGCGATGTGGTGTGGTTGTGGTATGTGTGATCCGGCCCTTTTTTTTGTGTGTGGGAAACCATCAAATGACGTCTCCCGCTCTGAACGGAGCGGGAGGGCGTGTCATATTTTTAATTGACTAAAACCCACCCGTGTTCCTTCAGTTACCTATATGCCAGGTCCACGGTATCTCTTTTGAACAAATCTCGCGACCCTGGCAGGTGATCTGGCCCTTAAGGCTCACACAGACTCGCCTCGCACCTGACGCGACAGTGCGTTGCGACTCTTCCAGAACAACTTCCATGTTGTTTTCATATAAATTGTTTTACTGGGGTTGCGTCAAGCCTGATTGTGGGAACCTTTACTAAGAGGCACAGTCACTCAGTTCACATACGTCATCAAAGTTCATGGCCTTTCAAAGTTCACACATAATTGAAAACTTAAATAAGAATCCTTAACTCAGCATTATTTGGGGGCTAAAAACTTTCCAATGTCGAATATAAATCTTCCAATTATACGAGTGAGTCCGAGAAATATTCGATTAATCGTATGAATCGGTTTGGTCAAATTGAATCACGAAAAGGTCAATAATCAATATTATATGGCGTTTAGTATTCATAGTGAGGTAGCCTTTAGGGTATGATGCAGATGTGCGAACGTGGGAGGACGTCTGTATTTATAAATAACGGAATATAACTTACTATCGCGCCAATAATTCCGGGTGGGTAAGGCAGAGGTATGACGGAGAGCAGTTCACCCATATTTTAATATATTGAAGTTCCATGTAATAGGGGCCTATTGTCATCAACCGCTCACAAATCCTGACTGCTGGCTGCTACTAGCTAAAGAAATTCCAAATGGAAAAAGCCAGTAAGACTTTGCCCGGCTGTTATTATAAATATATAGATTATGATAAAAATAAACTTAGAGAAGAGAACTTAATAATCATATTATAAGAAATTCTTTCCAACGTCAACATCATTTGTATTTTTTGAAAAATGAGTGCCTGAAATACAGAGTCAAATTAAATTACCCAACTAAATTACGCAGACGAGCGAAGTATCGATATTTAAACTAAAATGTTATGACTTTTTTGTGCGTTTATCGACCACAGCTATCGTAGTAACTTGAAACATTAGTTACATTTAATTTTTATTTTTACGTTACCTTCACAGAAGTATCGATATCTAAAGGCGATAAAATAAAAGAAAACAGATTTTCTCAACTCATATTTCAAGTAACAACACTGCCGGGCGGCGCTCATTGACCCTCCAAAAAGAACATCAAATATTTTATAATTTGTTTCATAATGTCTGAAGTTGTCCTAGCTCATTTTAATTGACCCTGTATAATAAGTGACAAGTAACTGACATTCAGAATTTTAAAAAAGAGATTACATTATCTCTAAACAATTTTTTTTTACACATTCAAATGTCATTCACATATTATTATTAACATCAAAACATTTAACTTTTCGCAATCACATTAATAAACCAAATGGCTGCTAATGGCAAAAACAAAATGGCTGCTCTCAAACAAAAGAGAAATAAATTCAGAGATCCGTCTGTCTAATCTCATTTAATCTTAAAAGGATTGACTTCTGTATCGGATATTGAAAGCACTAGACTTCGACAAAGGTAGACGTCAGACCTATAAAATTGAAGCCATCAATTTTATTATGTCTCCTTTTAACCAATGTAGACGCATTGTGCTGTAGTTTTGCATCTAAATTATATTTTTGAGACAGGTTATTTAGCAAAAGGCGGATATTTTAAGTCAAATGCAAGTCGTATTAATTCAGATTGAAATGATTTTTTTCCGTAAATTAACATGACAAATATTTGTAACATAAAACTAGGACTGTCGAGCACTATTTACCTACATTTTTAATATTGATGTTTTGTCATATTATTTGTATGTAATTATCTGTTTATATACACTATCATCATCATCAGGCTAAGCCTTTTTCCAACTATGTATGTGGAGGTGGGGTTTTAGTCTAACAGGGTACAGCTAAATACTATTATTTTACATAGAGAAACTGCTTATTTGACCTCCACAACCAGGTTACTATGAAATACGATACCCTTTGGTAAGTCTGGTTCTTATCAATATAATTATCAAATTAATATTTTCTGTTTCAATCAAAACAATATGTTTTATAAATCATACCGTCCTCTCCAATTAAAATTCTTCAAATGAATAATGTCACTCAATTAGTACAAAATTAACCCTACCAAAGCGACCGGCATTTAGCATGAAAAGGATGAACACATCGGGTTAACATATAGCACCAATCTACTTATACGTTACGGTCGCTACAATTTGTTCAAATCCAAGTGTATTTTTCTTTCCACTGCACTGTCACCGGGTAATTTACGAGGGGTCCGTTGTGTTTTAATACCTTTTCATTAACAATTTTAAGGTTCACTTTATTGAAGTCGTAAATAACTCGTACAATTGCCCGAGTGCACTGTCAGAGATGTAATTTGGAAAAAAAAGATTAAATTGCTCCGAGGACTGTAGGTACAATTATTTTAATGTTCCCGTAAAAAGTTTGGTGATAATTAATTTTACAGTTTCATGTTTACGTGTAGAAATAAAAAGACATGAATTTAACGATAAATTGTATGAGAATGTCTTCAGCTAATTTAAAACTGTTTTGATAGCAAAAACAATTTCAATCCAATCAACTTGGTGTGATCGGATACAGTATGAACAGAATACTATAGTAGGTAGCTTCAATTTGAAACTTCAGTAATAACGTACGTACCACGAACTAACTACGCAATTCGAGGTTTAAATATTTAAAATTGAATTGTCACCTCTTTTCCATTAGCCAGAAAATCTAGCATGGTTTCCATTCCCTTAAATTATTAATTAACCCGCCATCGCCGCGTTGGGATTTATTGGAAAGGGGAGATGAAAAAAAAAATCACATAATGAAATCGGAGCCACCCCGCGGTCTCTACTCGAATACAAACGGTTGCCATTCCGATCGAGCTCGACCATGCGCAAAATCGTCATTAATATCGCACGGGAGCGCGAAAACACTAAACAATATGAGTATCGAAATATTCCTGTTCATTAACTTGTGTGCGTATTCCATAATATTCAATCTTTTGATTGACTTTTACCAATTACTTGATACAAATGGTATGTTTGGCTTACATCCACTGCCAACGAAATAGGAAATTAAATGTACACATCGAAGAACGCTTACAATTACAAAAATAAAAACCCTACAAAAAATATAGATACGAAAACTGAAAAGGCGGTTCGGCTAACTATAAAAGAGTGGTTTTTTTTGCCATCTTGGTAACCCTGGCAAAGATAAAGGCACAAACGAATGAAATTATTTTATTATCATCGGTCCTCGATAAGTCTACAAAGTTTTAATGAAGTCTGACCGTTTGATGTGAGTCAGGAGTCGGTTCCAAACATGCTTACAAACAAACAAACATACAGGTGAAGGCTATAAAAGCGTGTTCAAAAGGCCTGCCAGAAATCTCATTCGCATCGTAGGTATTCGGTCATAAAATTTGTATTAAAAACAAACTAAAGTAAAACTATTTAATGTCATACAAAGTAAATCTCATCCACTGATACAGCCATCTAAACTTGGGCTAGACATCTTCATTTAACTTAAAATCATCTCATATTCTTTGGTTTGCAATGCAATATCTGCAACAAATCAAATCAATCAAAGTCCTTTTAGTACGACAGAGACTACATTTGTTTACTTGTATATGCATTTATTTAGAAGCAAGCACATTTATTAATGCCATTTTGCTTATCTGCCTCCCAGCTGACTTCACAAATGTGGTCTGACTTCTCAGTGGAAATACATTGAGAATTCAATACAAGTTTTTTACTATTTGCGATATCAAACGTTTCTCTACCACAAGAGACCAATAGCTAATGCAGACTTCATGTACAAAATATAAAATTCTGAATGTTAGAAAGTTTTTATTGAAGGTTGTTTAAAACATGTATTTTGGAGGCGCATTACGATTTAAAAACAGTAAAAGTTGTTGAGATATAGTTATATAATATATTGCGTCCTAAGGTTGACTACATGAAATCACTTGCGATGAAAGTAAACATGATTAAAAATTTGATCACAGTTAAAATCTCTCTAAACGGTAAGGAAAACATGAGAAAACCATAATGTCTTACAAACACAAAAGAATAAAACACGTGTCACCTGCCAACACGCACTGAGCCTACGTGGTGAATTATACCTCCTCCCTGCACGTCTGAGATCATTAAAGGGGATTATGCATAGGCAAAATTAGCTTCTAATCGTCATAAAAAACTTTCAAATCCAAAATCAACTAGAAACAAGAAACTGATTAATATCAGCACTAAATACCAACTTCACTGCACTAACGTCACAGTTAACTAAACCATCAAATTTATAAAAATGAAAGGTATAGGATCATGAATTATAATTGATATGAATCCATCCGACTCATATAATAACAAATTAACAGAACCAAAAGCAATAAAACACGAGAGTAAAATGAAAACAGAAACAAAACAATAGATCACACTCATCCCTCAACGAACATATCCCTAATTATAAACAAAGTAAAAACGACCAAGAAAAACCCAGAAGGGACTTCAAAGGCTACAAAATATTTGTCCTAATAACACAAGTACAAAATGAATCGATTGCAATGCAAGTACATTTCACCCCTCGTGTAATTTGATAGTCCTATACGTGCGCTTATGTAGCATTCTGACCTTGGGGAAGTCTGGTAACCTAGCAACGGCAGTATTGTGCTTGGGCCCCCTAGGAGGGTCTGCAGATAATCATACTTATAGGGTTCCTATATCTGGTGTTTGTGAAGTTAGAAATGTTGGTGTTTTCGGCGTCTGCTCATTTTAAAACGACATTGATTTTGATTTCGATTAAAGTATCGAAAATGCTGTCATTTTGTTGTTTGGTAAGTTAAACATTGTATTTCTGTTTATGTTTCAAAGGTCTGACTTGGATTTGATTCTAAGTAGAGCACACATTGCTATATTTCTTAAAACCATTGATGGGTTATTACATTTATAAAGAACTTCATTTATGATTCAAATACCACGTGGCACCGTCTTCAACTCGTCTATAAGTATTCTCGAAGTTTTCACCTTCATTTCTTAACATATACTTCTTCAATCCTTAAATCTTAATTCTTTAATATCAGCCTTCACAGTGCAGTACGCAATCACCTATACAAATCATTCCACTGTAAGTTATAACGACTACTTATTCTAAGAATTCAAACTGAATAGCTTTAAGTCCGTCATGTCCATCCACAACGGTTTCATAGGTATTCCCTGTACATGCGTCAGCTTACCCCCCGCTTGGCAACAGGGTTGTGCCACACCCAACCCTCCTGCGCCACAATCAAACTGATGAATACTTTCAACACTATATCAACCTGTATTGATGTTTGGTACAGACCTCTGCTACTGATGGAATTGAGATGAGAAAAATTTGACGGAAACGATATTGGGAGAATGCAAGGCGGAAAAGTTTTGATTCAGTTCACAAAGTTTGATATTAGAGATTGAAACGTATTGTTAGACAGCAAAGAGATTATAAAAGAAACTTATACCTGCATTGAAATGTACGAGGAGTTTATTTCTTTTGAGTAGATGTGCTCATTTTGCCATGTTGTTTATTTGCTGTTACTCGAGCAACTCTCAGGTGTGGTTTTTCTTGGTGTCATATTAGCCAAGTGTACCTATGCACTAGTAAATGTGCTGTATGATCTATTTCATTAACTATATGTAAAACTTGTTCTGATTTTATATATGGCCACTTCAATGACGGTTAAATTGCCATATCATGATTGTTTTCATTCTTTATTATTTCATCAGTAACCAATTCATCCAGTATCGAGTAATATAAATATTTGCTCCACGATTTTTTATGCAAAGAACATGTTTCATTAATCAATATGCACGCACACGCACATGCTAAAAACAAATTCACAATGCAATTCGTTTATGCAAAAATGTTTTTCTGTTGACGCGTCCCATTCCCCAAAAACTGCATATATGTAAATGTTGAACGATATACGAAACATCTTCAAAAGATCAGCAGTGACACAGTGAACTGATGCATGGCGACACACTTACCTTCTATGCAGTCAGCCCTCACATTTTTGTCCTTACAACACAGTCTCCCTGTGACACACTTGATGTTTCCCCCCAGTAATTACTTCCCCTTCCCCTCGCCCCATACCCAAACCATAATACCTAGGTAGCGACTGAGTCTAGGTATAGCTACATTTGGGTGCTCGACGGGATTTGCGAGGGGAATGCTTAAAGGGTGCGAGCGTCGTGTGATATAAATTCGTATCAAGGTTATAGTGATACATGTTTGTGCGCAGTGCAGGGGAGAGCGATACGCTGAGTCTTCCGTGTATTTTAAACAAATACTTTGCATGATATACACGATATCCGATACTTCACGAGTACGAGATTAAATTTGTTTACCTTTTAAGGTACACTTTGAATCAAAGACAGACGGGAAATTCATCAAAGCATTTTTGGTCCGTCGTTAAAAGGATATCAAGTCAATGCTTCGTTTTAATGAATATTTCAGTCAACCAAATAAATTGGAAGTCACCTAAAAGAGTGTCCATTAAAAGGGATCTAACATCCACCTCAAATTAACTTCGGAGAAAGTTTACCCTCAAAATAATTAAGGATTCACCACAATTATCACCGCAAAATCAAACTTCCCTTTGATCGTTATTTAGAAAAATTAAAGCTTCAAATATTTACTTTAGCGTGAGCGGAATACGGTGGAAAATTGTGGAAGCATGATGTTTAGACGAATTTGTGTGGAGAAAATTTTAATAACCAAGAGGGCGTCACAAGAAGTTTTACACTTTGCCTTTTTGTGGAATCACCAAAGGGAGCCACAGTGATAATTATAATTATTTACCAATTGTGAATAAAGTTCGGAGTAAGTCCTGCGTAATTGCGAGCCGCTTAAAGTATCATTAAATGAATAATGTTCCGATTTCAATGGGGAGTTCGACTCGGCGCCGGCGAGGGCAGAATTATCGAGGAGACGAAACGTATTTTAATTTTTTCCTAAAGAAGTCTCGTTCCTTCTGAAGTTATATTATTTCGCATGAGGAAATTCTTTAGGGCTTTTCAATTTGCTACTGAATCTATTTGATACTAACGCGATGTTATGAAAATCTGATTTAATAAGGCTGTAGGAACCTACTTGAGACAGACTTTCTGTCGTAGCGAACTTATCCAATGAAGGTAGTCTTTGTCATCTGGCTCCACTTAAGTATTTAATTTAATCTCATTATATTTGAAGTTGGCAATCTGCATCTATTCACGGTTCATCCAACTTACGCTGGTACCTTAAGTACAACCGTTTTAATGAGTAGTTATTCAATTAAACTATCTGTAAATCCTGCTTTACAGAATCGCCACGCTTGGCAGGCGGGTTGGCGATCGCAGTGTGGTAGCAAAACGCATAGAAAACGCTGCTGTCCATTCTATAGTAAGTCCCTTAGTCGCCTCTTATGACACCCATGGGAAGAAATGAGATGGTGCTATTCGTTACGTCCGCCACCACACGGAAGAAACATTTCGTATGTAGAATGAAAAATATCGAGCAATGATTATCATCATCATCATAACTTCATCGAAAGACGTCCATTGCTGGACATACGCCTGCTACAAATCTCAAGGTCTTTCAAATAATGATTCCACAATTTTTCAGATTTTGATTTCAGTTGAATTCATCTAAAGATCTTACTTACCATCTTATTTGATATTCATAGGCAATATTAACAGGATATTGAATAAAAAGAAAATAATGTTCTTACGTTAGTTCTGACTGTATTGTCAGACTTCGTCGTACCTTACATACACACTATAAAAATAAAAATATTGTAACAAGTCAGGAAATCAGAAATGCCTTATCGTGGCACTACCAATACATTTCATGTCGTTACATCATCGAATATCCTCTGTAGCATAAAGGAAAACGGCGCGAGGGGCATGTACAACGTTCCTATATTGGTATATAAAAGGAATACGTTACCCGGAGTATGTGCTGTTAGTTTCTTTCAGGTAAGTGGTTTGAGTAAGCGACATAATAATAAAATAATGGTAAGAGATTTTTCTTCAGTATCGGTTTTTCTTTCGTAGTTTAAAAAAACCGAAACTACCGAAACCGAACTAGACGAGAAAGATATATATCACCGATAAATACTTCTTGAATTGTGAGGTGGCAATTGATAAGATGGCTGATGGGGTCGAAAGATTCTAGAGAGAAGATCGCGTACAGGAAGACTTCCCACAAGATGGACTCGATAACCTGGTGAAGGCTACAGGAATTCGCTAGATGCCGTATGAAGTAGTGGTGCTAAGGGGAGGTCTATGTCCAGTAGTGGACGTTTTTCGGCTGGAATGATGAGGTAAGATAAGGCAGTGACTCTTATAGGTACATTACACCATCGCATCTTTACTACATTTCTTCCCCTGGGTGTCGTAAAAGGCGACTAAGGGACTTACTAGAGAATGGGCAGCAGCGTTCTCTATGCATTTTACCACCATACTGCGATCGCCAACCCGCCTGCCAAGCGTGGCGATTATGGCAAAGCCCCCCAAATTGGGGGAGGCCTAAGTCCAGCAGTGGACGTCTTACGGCTGAAATGGATGGATGGATCTTTACTACAGCAGTTGATTATCTCCCCTTTCCACAAATAACTATTATGCTTTCAGAAGACCATCACATTGTAAGCACTGACGTCAAAATAACGGCTCTTTGCGATGTTCTACTTATGATATTGATGCTCATCAGTTTAAGAGCCCTTCGACACTGATGAGCACCGATTAGCCAATTGGATGATAATGCAATACCTAGCCAAGTCAAATACTGAGAAAATAGCCGATACTCCGCTCAAATAATCAAACTCTTGACTCGTGTTTATTCAGTATGCAAAATAGAAAAACTTTGACAATGTATTATAAAGCGGAAGAAAACTACTCAAGACCTCAGCTCAATCAATCATCGTTATCACTCTGTTATCATGCATGGCTTTATTTAGTAAAAAACCATGAAATGAAGCCGTCAGGGGTTCGGCAGAGCCATCAATCAGATGACGGATTCTGAGCTTGTCAAATCTTATCTTGTCTCGTCCAACGGAGCGAGTAATAGCTATTTACCTGTTCTCGACGAGGATTATCTCGTATTTGATTCTTTTTGGATGTGAGGGGTCGTTTGTTGCAATTTGTTTCAAAAGAAGTGTATTAAAATTGGTTGGATTTTTAAATTGCCCTGTTTGCGCGTTTTCCTGGTTGTGATATAGCGCTGTTTGATGACATGAAAACTGTTCAACTGTTTTTGTTTTCTGAAACCGATTCGGTGGTATAAATCGAGAGTTTTACATAAAGATTATCGACCTTCGTTTTTAGGGTTCCGTACCCGAATGGTTACCAACGGAACCTTATTACTAAGCATGTCCGTCCGTCTGTCTAACAGCAGGCTGTATCTTATGATCCGTAATACCCCGACTGTGGAAATTTTCACAGAATGTGTATTTAATAAAGTTAAAAACTTTTTTACAGTAAAAAATTGGATTTTGTATGGGTCTCCATACAAGAAACGTTTTTTTTCGCCGTTTTTTGCTTTGTCCCGCATAGTTTGTGTGCTTCTCCGACTTGCACTTGGCCGGTTTTTGGTAGGGAAGTAACTGCTCTTCAGAAAATGCTCTTTGTTATGAAAATTTAGGTATGTTTGGAAAAACTTCAGCTAACCTCCTTGAATTATCTGAATATAGATAGGTATTTATTGATGATGTGACTAAAGTTCAAACGGCAAGAACTATTCACGAGTACAGGTACGTCTTGAAAACAGTAAACGAAGTTTCTACAGTTTCTAGTAAAATCAAGCAAAACCTTGAAGTTGTTAAAGACGGGTTCGTTATAAAATAAATCTATTAGTTATTCCTTTACCTTGAGTTTTTTTAAATGAAGCTTACAGGGAAATTTAATTAAGTTTAGATATCGTAGCTATAAAATCAGTACCTAGGTAGTTATGAATATTCTTTTAAAACGTGCAGTTACGTGAATTACTTTTTAATTTGGAGATGCTATCAACCGACCGCGAATTATCTGCCTAGCCTTTTTCCAATTTAAGGTCGGTGTTCAGTCACACTGTATGCCGCATAACCCGGTTACTGGGTAATACGATACCCTTTGGTAAGACTAGTTGTCAGACTTCCGGGCTTTCGACAACCAGTAACGAAAGTGAAAGATCCACAGCGGGCACGGCGGGGTTTTTAACCGACTTCAAAAAAAGGAGGAGGTTATCAATTAGACTGTATTTTTTTTTATGTTTGTTACCTCATAAATTTTGACTAGATGAACCGATTTTGATGATTCTTTTTTTATTTGAAAGCTGGTGCTTCCCGAATGGTCCCATTTTAATTTGGTTCCATTTGGAGAATGGGCGATTAAGTATTTGCGCGACAAATGAACGAATAACGCGATTAGATTAGTGCAGGGTATCTACCATAACTAAAAAGTTAAAAATAAAAACTTTTTACAAAAAAATAACAACCGACTTCCTTAAATAAAACACTACAAAGTCAAAAATAACTTTAATTTCGGAAGTCGGTGGCAAAAAAACCTTAAATGCAGATCCTAAGACACCGAATTCCGAAAGTAAGTTATTTTTGACTTTGTAGTGTTTTTTTTAAGGAAGTCGGTTGCTATTTTTTTGTAAAAAGTTTTGTTATCTAAAGATGTCATCCATCCACAGATCAAACGTGGCAAGCGTTGCTAAGTCTGGTCGAAATCCAGTGGCTGTTAAACCTCCGCAAATACGTCACATTATTCTTACTAGCTTTTGCCCGCAATGAAATCCGCGTGCAAGAAACATAAATATCATGTGGCACTCAGCTATAGTGTAACTAAGAATATTTGTAATCGAATGTCTACTTCCACGCAAAATCCTGTAATGTAAATTTAGATTCGACTTTCATAACCTTTTTTAAATAACTAAAATCTTGTATGCCGATAGAAAAATATCGCATTTACTAGTAGATTGACCGGTCACGGATTCACTTCTTTATGTTTCCTTAGTCAGGATGAGAACTATAATTTATCTTATCTTATTGAGTTGGGCTAACCCAATAAATATAAAATAATATTCTTTCACTGATCAAGTTGATTCCAGAGATTGAACAAAAATAGCGAGGGTTTATTATTCTGTGCAAGTCGCAGAAAGGGATTGCAAGATAAATATAGCCAGGTTCTGTTCTGTGCCATTCTTAATATCCGTAAACATTAATATTTTCAGACTATGTCGGTATCTACCTACTTTTTATTCAATAAATAATGCAAGTATAAATGTCAGCATATTATGTATTGTTCGTGAGAAAAGTGTTCAATTTCACTTAAAGATGTTTAAGCGATTTTGTTTTGACTTACTTGCTCATACATTTTTTGCAAGAACTACATACCTTTACCGGCCAAACCCAATTTTAGGAAGAACTAGTTTCGCTTAGGCCAAACCAGAGGGGTAATTGCGGAACTTTTTATCGGTAGGAATTGGTTTAATATTCATAGTTAAACAACATTCATTGCGTTATTTACGTTGCTGAGCCACAATTTATTCGAACAAATGACGCAATGGTTTAGAAATAATCTTCAATCCCATTCAGATTCAGATTCGCAATTAGGGTGCAGTTCTCCCTACACGTTATAGGACAAAACAATATACACCTATGCAGAAAAGACAAAAGAAACAGCATGTACAGAGTACTACAGTAAAAAAGTAGCGATGTAGTGTCACGGTATCACTTCCAATGAGAAACTTTAACCATTGTAAACTGTTACACATAAACATGTAGAGTCATTATGTTGATGAGAAGGGAGAACTGATTTGGCCTATGCGAAATTAGTTCATCCTAAAATCGGGTTTGGCTGGAAATACGAGTATATATACTATAACTAAGTTCTTGATGAATGTCATCAAGATTGATGTTATAAGTCTGCCCTATTTATAGAAAGAAAGGAGAACAAAATTCACGTTTGCTTCTAACTAAAGAAACCAAAACTGCATTGTCTGTTGACTGCTGCGTAGTAAGACGATTAAATGTGAAGAACCCCTTTTTTAGGGTTGCACTCAATAGGGGCGACGCGGAAGAGGGGTGCGTTGAAAGATAAGACGCATTTATAAATAACACGAGCGGCACTTTGATAGGTTTCTTAGCCTTGACCCATATTATACTACAAATAAGTTTGTTGAATTATGATTAAATAAGTCATTTTAGCATATTTGAGAATGAGACAAATAGGGGCCTAGAGTGTGTCTCCTTTTTAAGGAAATTTCTCGTCGACTGGTTGACACTTCACGTGGTCAGAGGGCTGAGTCATTCTTTGGCCAAAGAATTAGCATTATCATTCAGCGTGATAATGCTGCCAGTCTTCTGGGCACGTTTCCGAATGACAGCGATGATATTTCGACGCCTAAGTATCCTCTCGTTTTTGTATCTATTTGTATACTTAGTAAGTAATATATTTCGGTAGAATTTTGCCTGTAAAAGTTTTATTACAATAATAAATAAAATAGACATATCTACAAAAGAAAGTATAATATTTTTAGTTACGACACACGATATACGACTAAATATGTATCGCCCAGAAAACATCCGCCTGGTCTAAAAATTATAAGATGCCATGAAAAAAGTGTGAAATGTTCGCAGCCAAGCGTAACCCATAGTTTCCTGCCAGGGTCGCGAGATTGTTCGAAAGAGATACCGTGACCCTGGCACATGGGCAACTGAAGGAACACGGGTGGGTTTTAGTCAGTAAAAGTCTGACACGTCCTCCCGCTCCGCCCAGAGCGGGAGAAATCATTTGATGATTTCCCATCCAGAAAAAAAAACCCCATAGTTCCAAAAACTCATCATCATCTGCCTAGCCGTTTCCTAATATGTTGGGGTCAGCTTTCATTCTAATCAGACACAGCTGAACACTGGTATCTTAAATAAAGCGACTGCCTTTCTGACCTCAATTACCCAGTTACTGGTAACACGATACCCCTTGGTATGATTGATTTATCAGACTTCCGTTTTTTTTACGACCCCTAATGACAGCCGGGACCAACGGCTTTACGTGCTTTCGAAGGTATGGAGGGATCTTTGTATGTGGTCACCCATCCACGAAGTAACGATCATTCGAATGTTCTGTGCGGCTGTTATTACTTCGCTACAAGTCACACGTCTGACACCCAGAAAAATACCACATTGGACTAAAAATAATAAAATGCCATGAAAAAGAGTGTGAAATATCAGCAACAAAGCAAATAAAATTGTTTATTTTCTATTTTATTGTTTGGCTAGGTACAGAAGTAGGTTTTTAGTTATTTTTTTTGCTGTCCTGGTGATCCTGACCAAGATAATGGCACCAATGTATGAATTTATTGTACTGTCACCGGTCCTTGATAAGTGTGCAAAGATTCAAATTAATCCAACGGTTTAAAGGGGTTGAAAATCATGTTCAAAGATTCCGTTACTTAAATACAAACCAAACTAATAAAAACGTATTAAAAATAAAAGACTCAACAACAAGAAACTACAAATAAATACAGCTTTACGTTCACACTACGAACATAAAACAGCGTTGTTAAATTATTTTCCACCCACTAATTGCGAAAGCATTAAATATTCCATCATATCGCATGCATCAGGGTTCCCATTCCCATTATCCCACACAACGTTCTGATTAACACTAATTCTCTCCCCGAATAAAATACAACGGTGTAAAGTTATCAACAAGACTGGGACCTCACAAAATATAAACGGGACCTCTAATGGGTCGCAAGGGACCTCTTCTTTAATGGCCACTCGTAAATTGAACGAAAATAATTAAAATCGCGGCCGTCCGTACAGACAGACCAAAACATGGCCATTAGGAAAGTGGACTCGTATGGCACAAAAGGGTTTTCCATCCGATAAATAAAGAGTCGGGCTTGTAGGTGTTGAAGCTAAAGTAATAGGGGACGACTATGTGGATCTGTCAATGCTAGTGCTGTGAAAATTGGTATAGAATTTCTATGTTGGAATCAGATTTTTCTATTGTCTGCTATTACCTACGTAAATCTTGTTATATTACTCGGAGGTTCAGTTGAAAAGGAATAAAAACTTTCGTGAAATAAACAATGTTTTGCAAGTGTGCTTAAGACTTGAAAGGAAAGATATCAGAATTGTTATTTTATTTTTGTTTTAATTGTGGACAACTCGGGATCTCTCATCCGTCCACCAACAACATATAAATTTACATAAATTGCCACCAATATCAATTAACAGAAGGTATTGGATGATATCTATTACACATTCTATTCTAAAGCAAAAGGGACAGAGAGAAGTGGTAATTCCGGTCGTTTGGGGACAGATAATAAATACTGCAGTGTACCGTCCACCAAAACAACCGCATTTCCAATCCGATGCCACTCACTTAGATTAAATTTGAATGTAGTTATAAAAGAATGATGGCCGATGTTTTAGATGAGAGTCACCGTTAAAGTCCCGTGAAAAACTATAGGGAATAAAACTGGACTCCGTTTTCGTTTCACTGGCAGAGCTTTTAGATTTAGTATTTAGGATAGTTTATAGCTTCGAAATACGTTACCTCCCTAATGTAATTCAGTTATAACCCCAGATATTTTAAGTCGGGGATCGTAAAACAGAAAATGTTTTTAAAAGCTGTTTAAATTTTAATGTTTATCCACAGTGTACATAAGTATATTATATTTATATAAAATAAAAACCTAGAGTTTGTAAAAAAAAAACGCACTTGCAGGTACTGTAGGAACCCTGAGGACTTAAAACGGTTGTAAACGTGTAATTATTTTCTTTATTTTACGCTTATGTATGTCTTAACAGTTCCGCGGCTGTCATTCAATTAATTTCTTCCGAAACAAAAAGGGAGGGATTGTTCTAAATCTCCTTGACAGTTCAAATGTGATAAAGCTACTTTGTTGCCTTTAGTAAACAACCAACCTTCACAGTATATGTTTATGCCAAAAGTATGTAGCGCTTTGCATATCTAATTCAGACACAGGAGATTTCTTCTGGACGAAGTTAGCTTCGTGAAACGAAACATAAACCTTAATATAGACTACTTTCCGCAACTCTACGTCATTGTGAGTATTTTGCGTAGGAGCTATTTGACCGTAATTTCAGTAATCGCTAAAGGGTTAACACAAATCCAAGCACAACAACATATAGTGCTGTACATTTTAAAATCCACCTCTAAAATGACGTACAGCGTTGTTGTCTTAATATACGCCTCGGCTTTCGGCTTTGGCCATTAGTGTCTCCAAAGGACTAAGTGAAAGTTGAATTATATGCGTTTGTCTAGACGACCCATTGTAAGAAAAACAAATTAATTTGCCTCTCTATTACACGACGTCGAAAAGTGCCGTACGTAAAATTTATGTCTTTCATTGAATTATGGCTTAGTGCTAAAAATGCGAGTGAAAATTAACTAACGCGTTTTGGACAAAAAAGAATTAATGTGTTAAGCTAAAAGTTTATTGGATAAAGTTTAGGTATCTGTTAGGGCTGGGCTGTTAAGTATTAAGCCTAGATTTAATAGTTTCGGCCTTAAAAAGTAGAGGTGGATTATACGATGAACGAGTGGTAAATTTTAAAGTAAAACATTAAACTTATAGCACTACATACCTTTAAGCAGGTAAGTGGTTGTACATTAACGAAATTATAAATATACAAAACATTTAAACGAGGGGAACGAATGTGTTATCGGGTTTTACACATGGATATTATTTAGTAGCAGCACGAAGTGCCTCGTTGATGGTAATATGCTTTTTTTTGTGGGTGGGAAATCATCAGATGGGTGGAGCGGAAGGGCGTTACAGACTTACTGACTAAAACCCACCCGTGTTCCTTCAGTTGCCCATGTGCCAGGGCCACGGTATCTCTTTCGAACAAATCTCGCGATCCTGGCAGGATGGTAATTGGCTCACCCTCTGTTATATCATCATCATTTCAGTCGTAAGACGTCCACTGCCGGACTTAGGCCTCCCCCAATTTGGGGGGCTTTGCCATAATCGCCACGCTTGGCAGGCGGATTGGCGATCACAGTATGGTGGTAAAATGCATAGAGAACGATGCTGCCCATTCTCTAGTAAGTCTCTTAATCGTCTTTTATGACACTCACGGGAAGAAATGGGGTGGTGTTATTCTTTACGTCCGGCACCACACGGTAACGGTCTGTTATATGGGGTTATTTTATATTATTTTTTATTTGGGAATAACATCTCGCAGTTTATGGGCTTAAAAAACTTAAAAGTAGAACGACTACTCGCTAAGGGCACCCCCTGTGGGTTACGGACATGGGCTTAGTGCATCTCTAGTAGAGGACAGCAAGGCGCGAACTGGATTGGAATAAATTAAAAATAACTGGGCAAATAGTTGTGTAATATATGTACACTTCTGCCTACCCCTTTGGGGAAATAAAAGATTGATGTTATGTTAATGTACCGTGTGGTGCCGGACGTAAAGAATAACACCACCCCATTTCTTCCTGTGGGTGTCGTAAAAGGCGACTAAGGGACATACTAGAGAATGGGCAGCAGCGTTCTCTATGCATTTTACCACCATACTGCGATCGCCAACCCGCCTGCCAAGCGTGGCGATTATGGCAAAGCCCCCCAAATTGGGGGAGGCCTAAGTCCAGCAGTGGACGTCTTACGGCTGAAATGAGGTTATGTTAAACCTTTCTTATAGCTTAAGTTTAATGAAAATACTAACTTATAACACGACAAAATGTAACGTTAAAATAAATGGTTCTGGAACTAAACGTTTGAAGTAACTTTGACAAATAGGCACGTCATTAGTTTCGTCCCACGGTTTGCAGATTGTTAGTAATTAGTGCTATTACATTATTTCTAGTCGTTTCACTCGTTTTTGTGATTTGTATCTATTTTGTTAAGGTTGTATGACAGATGAAGGCTTGCTAAACTTATTTTTGTTATTATTTTAGGTAATTATTCATTCATTTAAGTGAAGTGGTAGACATCATTTAAACACTAAAGATAAAGAGAAATCATCAACCATTTTTCAGATTACCTAAAAACACATAAATATTTTACGGGGTATTATGTTAAATGTTACAACAAAATACTTTGTGCACTTAAATAAAAACAAATTATATCCAAAAAAAAAATCCTAGATAAGAATGCTTGAAAATATGCTGGTCCTGCTCCATAGAGAGAGTCTAGACTAAATCAAACTTGCTCATTTCTTTGTATAATTTATTATGACATTGATTTACATTCTGTGAAAACTTTAACCCACGTACTTGTAAAAATGTTAGGTAAAGTTTTCTTAATTTTTTGTTCTTTCTACCTATTTTCGTTTGGCAATTTTATTCTAGGTGATCGTTCTAATATATAAATTAGTTAGATAATTGATTAATTTTATAATTAATTTATTCAAATGATGTGAAACGTTTTACAAAAGAAACAATGGAGTTCCTGGCCGTTATTCACGATACGAAACTACCTTTTGGAAGAGGCGACTGGAATTAATGTATGACAATTTTGAGGTTCAAAAGTGCTTTTTATGTAATTATAACCTACTATTTGAAATAAATGCTTTATCATCTCTGTTTTAGTTGCATTGGATAGTTGAAAACATTTAAATTAAAAAAAAAATGTAATTGCCTGGTTGATGGCAATAGGCTCGCCTCCTTATGATGGGTCTTAAACATACTGGCGAAATGTGGCTGCACAAAAGGTTTACTTCTGCCTAGACCTTTATGAATACATCAGTTATATTAATATGTTTAGTTTGATTTTAGAAGAGTTTTAGATCCTGTAAGTTTGGCCCACTGATTGTCTGACATACGGCAGATGTGTCCAGCCCAATTCCATTTAAGCGTGGCAGCTTTCCGAGTCATCGCGGCAGGCTCAGACGGAGATGGCGGGAGGAGCTAGACTTTTTTTAATAAAGACTGGTCCTTGGTAGCTCTGGACAAAGAGACGTGGAAAGAAAGTAGGGAGGCCTTCGCCCAACAGTGGGACAGCAACGGCTAATAATAATAATAAAATAATAAATTTAGATCCTGTAAAGATCTTGTATGGTTTTATTACCAGATACAGATTCTAACAGACTATCTTAAATCGAAATGTCAGCATCCAAGAATAGTTCTACCTTTCTGTTTAATCCTAGTGTTTATTTTATATATAATCTTTGTGTCAAGGATTTTTTTTTTAAGATAAAGTTTCATTTGATGTGGGCGAATTAGGAAAAGAACCGACTCAATGAACCCTCTTCAAAATCGTAGAAGTTTAATACCCTCCAAGAAAAATAACTAACGATTATACGTATTAGGTCAAGTTCGAAGATTACATTACACATGAACTACTTACAAAGACGTATGGAAGGTCGAATCTTTAGTTATTATTGCTGAATCCCAAAGTAAATCACCTCACCAATCCCTCTTTCTTATTAACGATTAAAATAAATACAAAGTTAAATACAAAGCAAGTACATAATAAAGGCGACGACACACTAGGTTTTAAATGTCCTAACATTTAAAAGCAAAAGTTTGATTAAAAAAACATACTCATGTTAGTACAGAAGCTAGCTGAAATTTTATTACTTTATACGGGTATATTTATTGATTTACTAGCTGGGCCCGCGATTTCACTCGGATAAGTCACGCTCCCTGAAGAATATCGGGATGAAAAGTATTGTTACCGTAGATCGAAACGTCACTCTACCATCATCTATTATCAAAAAGCAGGTACTACACGAACTGGAGTATCTGTAAACGCCACCGCCATCTCTTATCAAATAGCGGAATTATTTGTTCTGATACTATCTAGGAACGTCACCGCTAACTGTGGTTAAGTGGTAGAGCTTCACGAATGTTCGCAAATATGATGGGCGATTAAGTTTGTCGTAAACATAACGGATTGTAAGACTTTGTTTGGGTACGAATGCGAAACAATAAACTTCAAGTGAGAACAAGTGATCCTGATTAAAGATTTTGATTGCTGTATTTGTGACAATTTGAATAAATTATTAGTGTTTTGCCCTAATCCAGCTCATGGCCTATTCATGTGTCAAATTTCATCAGAATGAAACGTTTTGAGTAAAACTGTAACAAACAAACAAAAAATCAATCATTCTCTTTATAATATTATTAGCTTGTAGCTAGTGTTGGGATTTTATCCGGATAAATACTCAAAATGGATGGAAATATCCGTTTTTACTGAGTATTTATCCAAAACAGCGGATAAATACTATTTTAAGTTTTCGTAACGTACATTTTGTAATTTTACTAACAAAAGGATTAAAATGTATGAAAAACAGACAATGCAGATTGATATCGTTCCTTATTAATCATTTTAACAATTACAAAAAGAAAAAATCTCTAAGTTTAAAAATTATTTTGACACGACAAAAAACGAATTTGACAATCAACGCGGTTTTTTTTTTCTTTTTGTTGCGCAACGTGGTACTTTTGTGCGCTACGCAATGAGTTTTTTAGAGACAAAGGCGCGCGCAAGGGGGCAGCAGTCACTTTTTGTTTAAAAATAAAAAATAAATATTACCCACGTGTTGAGTTTTATATGTTCCGGGGTTAGCAAAGGGGGTCGAAAATTTCATTATTTTTGCGATAGGACACGCCATTTTCGAGATATAAGCAAAAGAAAAAATAAAAAATACAGCACTGTTTTAGCACGTGAAGGCGAGGCGTGGGTGTGAATTTTTGTTCATGACCACTAGTTTTATTCCATACCTTTTTAATCGCGATTAAAAATAGTCAGATTTAGTCAAAATAAATTATTATAGTCTAAATTTTTGGTGAAAACCGGCAAACTCAGAATAGCAAAATTATCATTTTCACTAAACTAGTGCAACTAGTGCAACTCAGTGCAATCTTAGTGCTGTCAAACTAAAATATAGTTAAGTTGTGTCACTTTAGTCTATTTCAGAATAGGAAATCGTCGTTTGAAAGGAATAAACAAAATTTTAGTGATTTTTAGTTTAGTTTAGAGAATTTTGTACAACAGAATTGGCACCAATGACTGTCAAAGTTAGATAAAATTATACATTTGTACATTTTTTTTTCACATGCATACAGGAACTCATACCTTTCACCCATGGGGGTAGGTAGAAACTATTTAAGTAACGCTTAAATCATTGTAATAATAAAAAAAAACTACCTCGTGAAAGATAAAGAAATCAAGTATCCTGACTTGGCTAGCGAGGTTGTCGACATATGGGATGTGGATTCAGCGATCAATGTAAAGTTTTGAGAGCAGTGCGAACCCACAACCTACAAGTCGTAAGTCACGGCTGATACTACCAGACCACCATTGCTATCGCCAATATGAAAGCGTGTCAGACTTTTACTGGCTAAAACCCACTCGTGTTTCTTCAGTAGCCTGTGCTAGGGCCACAGTACCTCTTTAAAACAGATCCGCAACCCTGGCAGGCATCGGTGCTCGCGGACCCCTTCAATATGTGCTGACATCTCTTTGAGGCACGTGTGGAATCGATGAAAATCGATGAACGCTGGCTGCACGCACGAAAAAGCATGACTCATTGACACGTTCTGCCTGCAACAAGAGTGCAAGCGAGAGCGCGAAACAAGCAATAGAGAGGCACGATCGGCCTAAGCGTTCGACTTGTGTCGCATCTATCTCTCTTCCACTCCATCGGCCGATGCGTCGGAGTAGAAGAGACTCAGATGCTCACGTAAAATTATCGTCCATAAACCGACTATACCGACAACCAATTGTTTTTTATATATTTTATCATATCTGCATAGTTTATGAATTTTTGAAACTACCGCATTTCAGGACACCATGAGCCAGCAAATTAATAGTGTGTTCTGCGCAGTTTAAAGGCTCAACATCTTTTAACTAATTGAAAAGCCCTTTGCATATTTATAGCGTTGGCAAACAACAACAATAAACTTGTCTTCGCCGCATTTTTCTTGACTTTTAGAAGCTCTTCACAGAGATGTTCAATTATGTAGCAATTCTCGACACTCTCAACAAAGAAAGATTCTAAAATTGTGTCTAAAGAGCATGCTCTATTAGAGACGTTTGGCCTCCTGACACAATTACAGCCCTGGCAATTGACATTACAACTAAAAATGTAACAACGTAGTATTTTGGAAAGCATAAATTACAATAAAAGCCATTAACATTTTAAAATAATCATCCGATGCGCAAAAAAGATATTTATCCATCATTTTGAGTATTTATCCGATAAAAATGAGTAAAAACGAGTATTTATCCGTTTCGGATAAAAACTCGAGTATTTATCCTCTGAGTATTTATCCACTGCCCATCTCTACTTGTAGCTAAAGGTGTGTAAAAGTTGCTTTCTAAACCTCGATGATATTATGATGATAATATTGACGCCCGTGAACAGTAAGTAATGGTTTTGTTCTCCAACAAATGTTAGACGCAAAATTTGCAGCGAATGAGCATTTACTTTCCCTACTCTTTATTCTTTTTTCTTTATTTTCGACCCACTGCTGCACTGCGTCGTACTTTTTGTACATGCTCGATGATTTAAGGCTAGGTGATTCGACACTCATACAGATTTGAGGGGGTGAGGTGCGTGGAAATCCGCGGGGCGCCTCCCGCGCGTCCTTCTTGTCGAACACGATAGCGCGCCAAAAGTTCGGGCGGCGCGGCGGCGGCGGCGGGCGTAGCACAGACAGGTCATAGTGTAGCGACATCAGTATGTCCACAGTATTAGAAACCACAGAAGAAACGATAATACAAGACTAATATTATAAATGCGACAGTTTGTGAGTATGGATGTATGGAAGTATGGATGGATGTTTGTTATTCTTTCACGCAAAAACTACTAAACGTATTTGGATTAAATTTAGCTTGCAGATAGTTTATAACCTGGACTAATATTATAAATGCGAAAGTTTGTGAGTATAAATGGATGTTTGTTACTCTTTCACGCAAAAACGAATGAACGGATTTGGATGAAATTTAGCACGCAGATAGTTTATAACCTGGAATAATACAAAACACACAAATAACTTACTTACACAAAAGACTTAGTCACACAAAAAACAAAAAAAAAAAATATAATTGCGAAAGTTTGTGAGTATGGATCGATGTTTGTTACTCTGTCACGCAAAAACTACTGAACGCATTTGGATGAAATTTAGCACGCAGATAGTTTATAACCTGGACTAACATTATAAATGCGAAAGTTTGTGAGTGTGGATGTATGGATGGATGTTTGTTACTCTGTCACGCAAAAACTACTGAACGCATTTGAATGAAAAAAAAAAACTTTAGAGGTGTCAAGGGACACCCGGATGGAACGAAGTTCCTTTATTGGGTTGTTTTTTTTGGTTATAATTTTTTTATTATTTATTCTGTACAAAAAACCTGTATACACTCAACAAAAATATTCTCTCTCTCTCTCTATCTCCCTCTCTTCCTCTCTCACTCTCTCTCTCCCTCTCTCTCCCTCTCTCTCTCTCTCTCTCTACTCACAACAAAAAAAAACAACAACATACAAACAAATACAAACAACAAAATATATACGGTCAAAATGAGAAACCTCGTCCTTTTTTTGAAGTCGGTTAAAAAGTGTCGTTATAACTTTTCGTGAGATTTTTTCCGTCTAGCCCCCTTTCACAATGCGCGATAAGGAACTTCGTTCCAATTAGCAAGCAGATAGTTTATAACCTGGACTAATATTATTATGAAAGTTTGTGAGTATGGGTGTATGGAAGTATGGATGGATGTATGGTGGTGTGTGTCTCTTTCACGCAAAACTACTGAACAGATTTGGATGAAATTTTGCACCAAGATAGTTTATAATCTGGATTATCACATTGGGTCCCTTTTACCCCGGTAGTACGTTGACGCGGAATAATTTTCGACCTCTTTCTATTCACGCCTACCAAGATACTCATCAAGACGAATCAAACGAGCCCAAAGGAGATGTTACATTTTTATATGGGCCTCCGGCCATAACGTGTACCGTTTAGCGAAGCTAGGTAAATTACTCATGAATAGAATAAAGTAACATTTTTTTCATAATATCAAATGGTTTTTATGTACAAAATAAAAATTAAAAATGTTTGACGTTTGTCCTAAGAGTTAGCAAGTGGTTATTTTGAATTCGTTTAGAAACACACTTCAAGAATGGAGACTAAAGATTTTTGTAACGATGAAATAGTCACACTTAATTATGTTTACTCAAAAATATTTACAAGAGAATAATAGTAATTTATTTTTAACACTACAAGAATACACACATTTTTTAATTATTTTCTACTTAACATTGATTTGATGAGACATGATTTCAGAACGAATGAAGTCTGCAAGCAAACGAGACGCCATGTTGAATAAAACATGGTAATAATTGAAAAACTATTATTTTTTGTACACAACAAATGAGGCGCAAATTAACCAGAGAATATTTTTCCCTAATTTGTGGTATTTTTTCCTCTTTTTTGATAAATGTACATCTGATGGCCGAAAATGAAACATCTCCTTTGATGGGGTTACGTCGTTAAATTACGGAGTTACTATAGCCACCTTCAAGCTCCATCATCAGACCCTGGTTACCATATAGTATCAAAGTACTCGTCAAGACGAATCAAACGAGCCCAAACTCGATGGGGTTGCGTCGTTTAATTACGGAGTTCCTATGGCCCCTTCCAACTCCATCATCAGACCCTGGTTACCATATAGTATCAAAGTACTCGTCAAGACGAATCAAATGAGCCCAATCTCGATGGGGCTGCGTCGTTTAATTACAGAGATCCTATGGACAACTTCCAGCTCCATCATCAGATCAGCTCTATGTCATAATAATATTGCATTGGATTGCAACATTGTTTTTAAAGTTTTACAAATATTTACACAATGAGAACCACACACACAAAACAAAAGCTTAACCAACTATGGTCTATATAAATTCTTGAAAACAATATTTATTTACAATTTATTTTGTTTTCTCTTATTATTACTTACGCAGCAGAAAGGAAGCGCGCGAGCAAAAATTTGTCACAGGTCTCACCTCGATAACGTCTCGCAGGACACTGGCAAGTAGTGGCAAGCGACGCGCCGATCAAAAATCACTTGAACGATCGATATTTTTTTTTAGAAATAAAATGAAAAAAATTGATCGGGTTCAATCGATTCTAAAATAAATTACCTATACATTGATACTAATTATAGAAAAATAGGAGTATTAGTACTTCTTTAAAATGAAATTAGGCTTGTTAAAAAACTGCAAATCGAAGTAAGTTCGGCTTTTTTTTCTATCGAGTAAATTTGATTGTATCGTGTTTTGATCGGGTACAAGCTAAGGAGTAAGAATGTATCTTAAATATATATTTTTTTCAGATTCTGGATGTAATAATTTGCCTATTAAAAACCAATTCTAAAACAGGTGAAAACGGTGCCACCCGGCCTTAAACTATAAACCTCATAATTAAAATGAGTTTAGCGCGCTACAGCGTTTCAATATTCCGTTAAATATGTAAATACACCAGGCAGAGCAGTAATCGCTGTGACTTACGAGTTCTTGGCCGTAGGTTCGAACCTAATCAGGCGTTTTACTTTGTATAAATTATTTCATCACCACTGCTCTCCACGGTGTAGGTAAACATCGTGAGGAAACCGGCATATCCTGGAATCCAAAATTCAAAGACACGTGGCGTCCATCAACGGACTGGATTACGGTCCACTCCATTTTACCGAAAAGAGGCCTGTGTCTGGGTACGTTATTGGTGGAATACGAAGTAAATGTGTCCACTGTGTCCCCAACTTAAGATGCCTTCTCTCACTATTTCAAAGTCTGTGTCGGTACGGCGACTTCTAATGTTTATCTGTAACGGTTCGTTGATTTTACTGCCAAAGTTACAGATCTTTTTAGTGGGGGGTGACAGAAAAACTATGTATCTTCTTAAATTCTAGTTAGGTACAGTGTAGTGTTTGATCTTTAAGAAGTGGTGCAGTTACAGACTGTGGTGTAGTAGAGATTAGATACTTAGGAAGTTATTGACTTCATAATTTTAAATCTAAAGCTAAATAAATGATTAAAGACTAGTTGCTGCCGTAAAATTTGCCGAAAGCGAAGTCCGTCGTAATCAGCCCAGCCGTTCCGGTGATTAGCCGCAACAGACAGACAAAAATATAAAAAAAATATTTTCTTTTATGTGTGATATATACTCGTACTTTTTCATTTCATATTATATTTATTTAGTAAAATACTGTTATTTAACATTGGTATATGTACTCGTATATATCGACTATAGATACTAATAGTTAATCATTGTTATTATTATCTTAGTCGGCCGTATGTTGCCTGTAACGCTTTCTGCCTTATTGAGTTTTGAAGTGAAAACTTCTTTACGCGCGTTGAAAGATTATTGGAGGAGAAAATCTTATAGGTTCGCGTCACCGAGTCACAGACACGTATGTCTGCAGCTATAAGGGTGACCATTTTACTTTTATAGTTCTGAGTTTTCTGTGTCGGCAGTCACAACAATTGCCTATTTAAAAAAATTTTCGTTCTCTCTTCGATATAAATTTTTAGTAACAAAAATTATTAATTATTAATACATACTAATCATAATAGTTATGTTACAATGGACAAACAACTATTCGATCAAGAATGTCAACATCAGCCATAATGTTCCCACTACTGGAAACAACTGTTCGATCAAGAATATCAACATCAGCCATAATGTTCCCACTACTGGAAACAACTATCCGATCAAGAATGTCAACATCAACCATAATGTTCCCACTACTGGGACGCAGGCTTCCTCTCTTCCAGAAGGAGTGATGCAGGCCTCCTCTCTTCCAGAGGGAATGGGTTATGATCCACCACGCAGGCCCAATGCGGGTTGTTAGATGATACATGCCTTCAAATTTCTAGGTTCGGTTCGCTCACGATACTGTCCTTCACTGTTTTGAGAGCAGTGGTGATAAAGTTTTTTACACAAAATAAAGCGCCTGCCTGAGTTCCAACCCATGACCTCCAAATCGCATGTCGGGGTCTTTACCGCTGGGCCATAACTGCTCTCAAGAATGTCACTGATTGTCAATTTACTAGTCACATTTTTGCCGACTGTAAACCCGCGATTAACCAAAACTTTTCTCAGCCTGAGCAGAAATAACCTTAAAATAACCAATTACAGGCGATAGCCCTCTTAACAAACATCTTTATTTTACATGCGCCACAGACAGCCCGCTTTGCAGGGGCTGCCTTGACGCCGAGGAATCAGCTGCCTACGTCATCCTGGAATGCGAGACCGAGGCTTCTCAACGCGAAGAAATCCTCGGTATAATGAGGTCGAACCGCGACGCCTGTGAAGCTCCCAGGAAGCTTCTGTGCTTCTGGGCGAAGCTAGGCTAGCTTTGTTAACTAGATCCCCTATTCTTAACGGACTTAATGAGTGTCTAAGAGCGGAAAAGGGAGTCCCCATCATCATCAGCACCCACATTTCGTTCTTTGAATTCTCATAAAAGATTGAACTGCCTTATTTCAAAACCAGACCGTCTTCAAAATGTCCGTAACAATAAACCCATTTAATTATACTGAAAAATATCTTGCGGCGCCTATATTAATTAATATTCATCGTTAAAACTACACTTAACACCACTTTTATGTCTTATTAAAGGGTTGTAAAATTTTATGTTGCGTTAGAACTTTCTTTAATTAAATACGTCTGAATAATCAAGATGGTTTTTAATATTCTAATATATTTTCAGCGTGACATTATTTATTTCGTGTATGAACGTTATTAAATGATCTTTTATGTCTAGGTGATTACTTTGGTTTGGGGAATGAGTTATTGGGATGGTTCATTTAGTTTTGGGATTTAGTTTTGATACCTCGGACCGGCGCGACGCGATATTTGTAGAACAATGTCGATTAAATTTTCATAGAAATTGTTCTACGAGAGTAGCGTCGCGCCTGTTTGTGGGAACCTAAAACTGATTTTAAATTTGTTAAAACATATTTTGAATAACACGTTTTAAATAAAATTGAGGGGCACTTGACTAAATAATAACAGCCCCACTGGTCGGTCAAAATGTATGGGTGAACGTCCCCTCCGTGCGTTAGATAGCACGTTAAGGCGTTGGTCCTAGCTATCATTCGTAGATTTTTGACAGTCGTTATGGATATTTAAAAAAAACTTATAACTAAATGGATAAAACAACTCACCTACGACGACACCGAGGCCCTCTTGCAGCACACATCATATCTCACTCATTTATGCATACACTTACTCCTATGTACCACATGTACACTAACACACCACACATACACCCCACACACACATATTACACATACTCAACTCACTTGTAATATACACAAAACAGTTTAAATTTCTTTTTTATTTTTTTTTCAATTTACCATGTCGAATTTATATGTATAAATAGTAAATACCGGATTTTGTATGTACATTACTTTAAGTTGCGGAAGAGTGGAGTGTCCTAACACAGGCAATTGTTTGCTTAAAAGGACACTCCTACCACTAGCTTTGTTGTACAAATGTTGTTAAAGAAAAATAAACTATTTGTATTTGGTAAACCAAAATTATGGCACTCAGTCTTACCAAGGGGTATCGTGTTACTCAGTTGCTGGGCTGTGGAGGTCAGATAGTTTGACGTTTTGTGGATAACGTGGCTTGAAGCTCACAAAAAAGTAATTTCCAAAATAAACTACATCAAAATATACATCTTTTTTACAACCTGACAGGCTGAGTATTCAATTCTTTATGAAATATTTTTCTCACTGATCAAGCAAAAATATTTCACTCCCACGTATTTTATTTGTCAGTGAAAAAGATATAGAAGGTCAATACTTGTAAAAAAACACGTACTAAAAATAATAATATGTCGTTGGCAAGATTCTGATATCTATAAATCGTAATATTTGTCAAAATATCTGAAATTGTACCTTGTAGCATTCCTAAGCTGGTATTGATATAAAATTTCAATATCAATTTCTTAACGTAATATCAGTGAAAATATCGCGCTGAAGGAATACCGTAAAACTTAGGATTTCTGCATATATAAAGCAACTCGATGTAATAGTATGAAAAATAAAGTTATTTGTAATATAAAATATATTGGTTATCTATATACATAATGAAACTTAATTACACTATAGAAAAACTATATCTGTCGAATTGTTCCAAACCAAAGCAGTGATAGGTTACCTCAAATAATAATTACGTAATCTGTGTGATTTACATGACATAATATTTAGTCATGATTTGTGGCTCCTGTTCTGTGCTTCTCGCATCCAACGTATTCGGTGGCGGTGCTTGGGGGAGGTCTATGTTCAGCAGTGGATGTCTTTCGGCTGAAATGATGATGATGATGTGGCTCCGGTTATACAAAAACCGATGTTATTTCTAAAACTGGACATCTTTGTATGTCTCGTTTATGCCTTTTTATTTTGTTTAGGTTCTGAAGTGGCGACCGAGTCCCGCTCGATATAGAGTTGGAAGTCCTGCCACAAGGTGGGCCAATTACTTCGTGGAGGCCGCGCCGGAGTCCACAGCGGAAAACACAGATAAAGTGTTGGAGCCTGGGGAAGGCCTTCTGTCCAGCATTGGACTTCTTTTGGTTGAAATGGTGACGATGATATATTTTTTGTTGGGTTTTAATTTTTAACTTACTATTAATGGTAACCTGTATTACTCATTCAGGCAAGGATTTCCTACCTCAATACATTTGATAGGATTCCAGTTAAATATAAACGCATTAAACGACAAAAACTCCAAACAGTATAAATTCGAATGAAATGTGTGTCTTAAACCAACTACAAATTCAATAAGAGATTGATACTCATATGCACAATGATACCAGATATAACAGTCACGTAAAGTTCCTTAGAATGCAAGTTAATCGCAACTCTAGTGCAACAAAAAATTGCCCTGTGCATCAAATGCACTGGGCAATTTTTTAAACCCAATTTTTCAAACCCTTAAATAAATATCATAAATAGCGTGATATTTTTACAGTACAATACCAAAGCACTTAACTAGCCTTAAGTGTCGATTTGCATGCTAACTTACACTTATGTAAACACCGATATATTTAGTGGTGGCATTATGTAAACACAGCTCCGCGTATGTCGAAGTTTCAATTATTCATCAAGTAGAGTTAGATAGTGCACCCCTATTTGCATTATTTTGTATGCATTCAAACATTTTTACCTGTACAAGGTAAAAATGCAATAGCTTGTCATTTTAATATGGAAAGGGCTTTGTGATGTGTTGTTGTAAGGAAAATAGCGGTAGTAAGGTTCATAATCTGCCTAGAGTTTTCACAACTGTTATGAGGTCGGGTTTCAGTCAATCCGTTTGCAGCTGAATAACAGTAATATACATAGAGCACCTGCCTATCTCTCCTACACAATTCAGTTACTGGGTTATACGATACGCCTTGGTAAGACTGGTTGCCAGGCTTGCGGGCTTCTGAAGACCCGCAACGATTGTCAAAGATCGACGAAAGACAGCCAGGACCAACGGCTTAACGTGCTTTCCGAGGCAAAACAATCTTGTATAGCTTTAATAAATTAGCCAGTAATGTTCCCACGGCTGGGTCACAGGCTTTCTCTCGGTGAGAGAGAGTGAGCCGTAATCCACGATGCGGGTCCAGCGCGGGTTGGTAGATGTCACATGTCTTCGAATACAACGATTTTCTTTACCGTTTCGAGAGCGGTATTGATGGAATAATTTGTACAAAGTAATGGGTTATATGGCTTATAAATCGTAAGACGCCGCTGATACCACTGGGCCGCTACTGGAAACAAATATACATATACAGCTGTACAATTATGTATATTTTCTGTCACAATCATTATTTCAGATTTTTCAATCCAGCTTCTCGTAACACCTCAAGCCATTACCACTTTCAATCATGTTATCCCCTATAAACCAGCACTCAAAAGCAAATATTTTCGTCAAGAAAAACGAGGTAACCTACCCCTCCAATATAACTTTAGCTAAAGTGGCAGTGGGCTGGTAAATGTCATGTGATTGCAGCTTCCCCAACCATTGCGAAGATATTTATGGTGATCGTCGTCTGTCCGCCAGAATCACTTATCGTTATTCAAGATTACTTTGGTGATCTTGACAACATACGTTACGTAATTGACGTTTGTGGACGGAGTTTGTGAGAAAATATTTTGGGGTAAATATCGTGAGTTTTTACTGAGAGTCATAAATGGACAGCTTTTTGCTAGCTGCTGTTTTATCTGGGTTAGGTTAAAGTCTAAGTGTTGGATGGTAAGTGTGAAGAAGACTACATCCTATAAATCTGTTACTAATGAATACAGGGCTTTATGATTTATTTATATCTTTCCAGACATGTTCAAAACCAAATACCAAATTATTTTATTTCAAATAAACCTAAATGGGCATTTATGAAACGTCAGAAGCTAGGTGCATGGTTCCAATTGGTCGATTCTTGTGGAGAGCCGACAAGAAACTCCATACGCTGTTTGTTGGACTCAAATAAAATTCTAATAAAATAATATATGGACTTTAAAAGAGATCATGACTTCTGCGTTTGTTTTGGCATTTCTTCTCAGGGACCAGACAGAAAATGCCAGCGCCATCTAGTTTTAAAATAAAGACCAAAATATTGACGCGTAAAAGTGTCTTAAAAATATCAACTTACACAATAAGTAATACATTTAAATTTATTCTATATGGAAAAGGAAAATGTTGTTTCCTGTAGTACCATGGAGTTGCAGTTCTCTTATGTCTGTAAATCTGCTTTAGGGTAGATAAAACATTTCAGTGGAGCTCTGCCAAATATCCCAAAACAATTTTTGATGACGCCTTTTTAGAGGCCAACGTTGACGGAAATTTAATGCCTGAAAATTCATTCGGGTATTTATTCATAGTGAAATCGAAAATAAAAATACGACAAAGTTGTATCATAGAAAAAAGTATTTAGAAAAAGAAGTGTTTAAGTCATATTTTCAAACAAAACAATGTTGAAAAATTGTTCTATAGAGCTTTAAACAAAAAAAAAACAAAAAAAAACTCCGAATACCTTAAGAAAACTAATCTGCATTTATCTTTAATTAAACTTTAAAATCTGTTCGACGCGTCACCTAGTAAAAAGGTTTGTTTCAAACGTTTATACTTCTGGTTCAGAGTGTACCTACTTGTTCATTAACACTAAACTGCTCGAGGCTCGATCACGTACAAAACAGATTTGAGCAGCTGCCGGCGGCGGCGTTAACAAACAGTACGAAAAAACATAATTCTTGAGTAGTTGCTTTTAAGATTAATTTGTTGCAAAAAAAAAAAAACAACTAATTAGTGTGTGGCGAACCAAACTCAGAGAGACTCCAAACATAGCTCGTTCTATAGCTCGCTGAGCAGACTTGAATTTATGGACCAGCCGTAGCGTGAGCGTCCACGTTTCAGCTCTGTAACTCATAAAAGGCAGGACGCACTAATTGAAGACTTTAGTCTTTAGGCTCTGCGGAATACGCGACGAGAAAACTCGACGAAGTTTCCCAAATGCTGACTAGCCCAGCTGAACTCTTCTGTTAGCCTCCTTCTCAATGTTGTTCTTACCAACCTGCAAAGTTTGCCCGAGGTAAACATATTCTCGAACAACCTTGAGAGTACTACTATTTACAGCAATTGGTCTTGGAGTAATTTGGTCGTTGAACATAACCTGAGTTCTGTCCAAGTTCATCCGGAGACCAATGCGTACAGAAGAATCAACTAGGCCGTCCAGCATCTGCTGCAAGTCTTGCAACGATTCAACCAGTATGAGGATGTCATCTGAAAATCTCAAGTGTGAGATGTACTTGCCGTTAATGTTAATGCTTCCCAGTTCACCGTCTTAAACACATCCTCCAATGTATTTGAGAACAATTTCAGGTAAATTACGTCCCCTTGTCACAACCACACAAACAAATTAACAAAATTTGTCAATCAATTTGTTGGACATAATCCGGAATGAAGCGATCCGGCAGAGAACTAAAGCTGTCGAAATAGCTCACAGAATTAGGAAGCTGAAGTGGCAATGGGCTGGCCATATAAGCCGTAGAACCGATAACCGTTGGGGTAGACGTGCTTGAGTGGAGGCCACGAATTGGCAAACGTAAGGTGGGAGGCCCTCAGGCTAGGTGGAGCGACGATCTTCGCAGGGTGGCTGATAGCAGCTGGATGAGAGTTGCCAAAAATCGAGCAGAATGCCGTGAAATTGGAGAGGTTTATGTCCAGCAGTGGACTTCTATAGGATGATGATGATGATGAACCAAACTAATTGTCTGTGGTTTCCATTGTTAGATAAAGTGTCATCACTACTTAGGGCTAAAGCGGCAGTTCTATGGTCGACGGGAACAAATTAGTTGGATAGATGATTTGAATCTCAGTGTAAACCTTATTATTTTATAGCCACTGAAATTCTTATACAGTGTGTAATCGGATACTGTGATGTGATACATATATTCATTTATTACAACTGCAGGGCGACCACGTCTTCTGCAATAGGTTTGAGTCACGCATTTTATCACGGGTTTTGTTTCAAAACTGTGATAAAAATGTGTGACTCAAACCTATCACAGTAGGATGGGCTTCAGGCGCTATAACGCGCCTAAAAGTGTATGAGTTTTGTTCCTGAACAAAAGTGCTGTTTTCTATTAATCATAATGAAACTCCATAGACCAGTTCACTATGATTTACTGTTTGTTTCTGAGTCTCATTTTCTTTGAGCGCAGGCACTTGTCAGACCATCGAAGTGAATTTACAGAATAGCTCTAAGTACCTAAGTACTAGTCTGGCAGAAAGTTCTGTTTTATGTTTAAGCGTTTTTTCAAATAAACACTCATTCAATTTACCAAATTGCTAAGAGCAGCTACTCTGAAAAAGGCGCCGATTAAGCAAAGGCACTTTAGACACATAAAACACTCAAACGCTTGAATCAACAGAAAAAAACCTTTTAAATTAAACTAAAATCCATCTGAAGGACTACAAAATGCTCAGTTACGACTCAACTACCGGACACCATCTCTCAAAGTATCGTTTGATAGTCGTAAAAACATCCCTTAACGGTCGTCCGATCTCACTGGCCCTTAAGGCTGCGAGCTGAGAGGAGCGGAGCGGTGTGGAGCTAGAATAATATTATACAACAATAAAACTCCTTGAGACCAGTGCCGTGACGTTGAGTACCGTGTGGTGTCGGACGTAAAGAATAACACCACCCCATCTCTTCCCGTGGATGTCGTAAAAGGCGACTAAGGGACTTACTAGAGAATGGGCAGCAGCGTTGTCTATGCATTTTACCACCATACTGCGATCGCCAACCCGCCTGCCAAGCGTGGCGATTATGGCAAAGCCCCCCAAATTGGGGGAGGCCTAAGTCCAGCAGTGGACGTATTACGGCTGAAATGATGATGATGATGATGAGACCAGTGGTGGCCTAGTGGTAACAGCCGCTACTTACAAGTTGTAGGTCGTAGGTTAAACCCAGTCACTTTATATAAATTATTTAATCACCACTGCTCTCAAAACGGTGAAGGAAAATGTCGCGAGGAAGCAGCCATGTTCTTGAACGAAAAATTCGAAGACATGTGACATTTGTCAACACGCACTAGGCCTGCGTGGTGGATAATCACCCAATCCCTTCACAGAGGAGGCCTCTGTCCCAGCAGTGGGAATATCACAGGCTGATTATGAAAGCTTCACAAAATTCATGTCTCTGCCCGTTCTGCTTAGTGATTATAGGCATTATAGCGGAGTAAAGATTAGTTTTATTCTTTTTTACGGCGGAATGGGATGAATTGAATATTTTTACATTAGAAGTTTTTAATGGCAATCAACTCGACGCCCCGTTGATAAAGTTAGTTGTCACTGCCACCTATGATCATCTGCAAAACAAACATAGTTAATAGTTGATACGTCAAAACAAGAGTCAAACTTATTTTTTCTGGCGGGTTAAAACACAGCGGACGTAGAGACAACTGCCAAATCGTATTGTTATTCATTCTTACTTCGGAAACCGAAATAGTCCGAAATGTCGGTAAGTGATACGGTGTAGATAACTTCATGGTTAGGTAGTAGGTCCCCGTATTGTCTTTCTTACATCGCTCCGCGTTTGTGGACAGTGACATTCCGCTAGACAACCACGCTCTTCGCTTACTCGCTCCGCTAATTTACACAACCACCCTTAACCCCGCCCACGCAGTGTGCCAGCGCTTTATGCCCTGTTCGTCTTAACCCCAATAATAAAATGCGGGTTGTAAATAGATAATAAGGGTGAAATACGCGTAGAAACCATTAAGGGCGCCATCACTGTATTTTAAGTGTCGCTATCTGAACACACTAATCGACGGCGTGTACTATTTTAATAAAGGTTTTATTGCACGATATGTATCATTATGTTGTGGTTTATGGTACAGGAAAAGAGCTTGTTCGACATGAATCACAGAGGAGGTTTGTCTTTTTTTGTAGATGGAACTGGAGAGTTATAAAGATATTTCATGGGTTGGATCAGATAATTTTCCAACAGATAATAGTAGCCAAGTAGGATCAGCCGCGACTCACCAAGTTTTAGGTCTTAGATTCGAACCCAAACAGGCACTATCCATCATCATCTCAGCTAAAAGACGTCTACAGCTGGAGGTAAGCCTAACTCAACTGTGGGGGTTTGCCCTAATCGCCACGCTTGGCAGGCGAATTGGGGATCGCAATACGGTGGTAAAATGCATAGAGAACGCTGCTGCCCATTCTCTAGTAAGTCCCTTAGTCGCCTTTTATGACACCCACGGCAAGAGATGGGATGGTGCTATTCTTTACATCTTGTACCACACTGTCACTTGGTTCTTGACTTACTTTAAATTATTTGAATACGACTGTTCTCAAAACGATGAAGGAAATCATCGTGAGAAACCAGAGAGCTAATATTTATTCGAAGCCATATTGACATCCACCAACCCGTTTGGCATATTCCGGCCCACGCCCTCTCACAGAAAAGAGGGCCTGTGTTCCAGCAGTGCGGACATTATAGACTGATTATGCTGTATGCTTATGATATTCAGACAACCAGATAATACACGGCTTTTTTTTTGGATGGGAAATCATCAATTGACGTCTCCCGCTCTTGGGCGGAGCGTGAGGGCGTGACAGACTTTTACTGACTAAAACCTACCTGTGTTGGTGACCCGAGCCTGGTCCTTACCGGGCGGTGAGCTACCCATTGCTCGCCGCCCGCAAGCTCGCGTCTGCGGTGGCCGGGAGTCTGCTATTGACATAATACACGGCTCAATTAGATGTTTCAATGTTTCTGTGTCTACTGATGGCACCAATCTAGAAGCCGAGTTGTGGATCTAGTTCATTAGACTCCACTTAACACAGTGAGAATAAGAATGTTTTTGTAGTAAATAATGTACCATATCATCTATAAAAACCCCTATAGAAAACCGTATTCAATCGTAGAAGCACTTACGATCAAAGGGGTAATTGCGTAACTTGCTACCAGTAGGAATTGGTTTCATTTTGATAGTTAAACAACATTCATTGCGTTATTGACGTTGCTGAGCCGACAATTTATTCGAACAACTGGTGAAATGGAGTGGAAATAATCTTCAATACGATTCAGATTCTGATAGATAATGCGTTACGCAATTAGGGGGCAGGCCGTGACGCTTTTAGAATAAAAAAAACACGATTAATGAAAACTCTTCTAACTAATCTGGCCTATTTCCAACTATTTTGGTGTCTGCTTCTAGTCTTACTAATTACAAACATGACATTAATGATTACATATTCAACATTTCATTAGCATCATGAATGAATGAATGTGACATGAAATCATTCATCATCATGAATCCAAATAAAACGATATTTTTTTTTAATACACAGCGTACAGAATTGTTTTCAATTGCCATTTCCGATGACTGTGGATAAACACACAAAAAAAAAATGCATTCAATGGATGCAATCCAACTTTTTATTTGTGATGGAACAATAACGAAATTTTAAGCTGTTTTCCGAGTTTTCATTCGTTCAATGTTATCGAAACTTTTCCGTTTTAGCAATCTGTATTTTTGCATGGTAACGAGTAATATAGCATGTTATTTATTGCTTTAGATCGTGCAAAGTTATATCAGTTTTTTCGACTTTCTTTGCGATTGGGTTAACCTTGTGGTATTTGCTTGGATTCAATTTTCTGTTTCAAATTGCTTCAGTCTAGATTTTTTTTTTGCGAGATATTTGCAATGCTAAAGGTAGGTATAATCTGAATGATAAATATTTTATTTGTCATAACATAACATTACGTTTATATTCCCAGAAAGGTCAGGTAGAGATGTCTTCATAGTACAATCACGTCTCTGTGTTCTCCGGACTGCTATTCAATGAAGCTACAAAAAATCAATTCCTTTTTTTGTTTTTTTGCTTATTTTGGGGTTTTTTTTCAACTTTACTTATTTGTCATAGTTTTGAATTGGCACCTTCCTACAACTGACATAGGCCATGATAAGTAGTTTGTTTCTTGGAAGACCAAGATAGAAACACCTAGAAACTAGAATATACCGGATGACATTTTTTAAAGTCTTGAAAAAAAAAAAATGGTGGTAATAGGTGAACGAAGTAGAAGCCTTTGGCATAGAAATTTTTATTTTTGAATATCATGTAATGAAATCGATCTAGCAATAAATACTACACATTTAAAGTAACAGTTTCATACTAGAACAACATAAACAGAAATTTGGCAAAAAAAAACAATTAAAATTTATCGAAACTCAAATCATACGCACCCTACTCAATGCGCGGCATGTATAAATGATTTCGTAGCGCTGCCCTACCCTTTGAAGCCGGCCGATAGGCGGCCTCAATGATCTTTCGCAGGCGCACGAGCCGCATACGCATCCCTTTCCGCCCGCGTCCCGCGCTCCTTGAGTCACCTGCGATAAATCTGAAGGCCTTCCTGCCTTCTATTCTAGTTACACAACACACCCTATGAAGGTCGAGACGGTAAAAAATGTCATCCGGTATATTATACAATAAATATACTACACAAAATATGTTGTTGTATTCAAAGTACATATTCTAGTCTAACAGACAACACAGAAAACGCATTCATACAGACCGATTTCCACGAAAATCATACAACCTAATGAATATTCCTAATTCACTTACAAACACATTTGAACACTACGAGGGCCACACAACATCACCTAATAATGTGGAAAAAATAGTAGTGTCTGTGCGATTACAATGCGAGACTCGTGTCAGGTAATCTAGTTAGTGCGGTCGCCCGGCGTCGCTCATTACAGCGGTGCGCGCGACCACGTACGAGGGACGTGGAGGTAAAGTGTGTGGATGTGCCCATGTAAATATTGGAACGGTTGATGTTATTTGGGGTCTATCAGTGATAAACTTAGACATGTCGCTATCCGTTGACAGAAAGTTTCAAAATAAGAAGCTTTAATATACATATATCCGTTGAAGTCTTAAATTGTTCTTGCCTAGTAGAAGGCGAAAATACTTGACATAAGAGAAGATGAATAGTCACTTATGAAAAGAGAGAATGGAATCTTTCTCAGCAGTAAACAGGGTTACAAAGCTAGGACACTCTATAAGCAACCTCAGTTAACCTGTAAGTGATTCTGAAGTCTTTCTCATGACATAACAGGCTTGATATATTAAAAGGGTTTACAAAGATGGGACAATTCATAAGCGACCTTTATTAAATGAGAATAGACAAAGAGGGAGATACCTGAAAGTAATTCTGAAGTCTTTCTCAGGAGTGACTGGGTTTGTTACAGTAAAAAGGGATTACAAAGCTGACACTCCATAACCGACCTATATGAAATTAGAAAAGACGAAGAGAAAGATACCTGAAAGTGATCCTAAAGTCTTTCTAAGCAGTGAACGGGCTTGTTACAATAAAAGGGGTTAAAAGCTAGAACACACCATAAGCGACGTCTATTAAATGAGAAAAGACGAAGTGGGAGTGATCACCTGAAAGTGATCCTGCAGTCTTTCTCAGGACGTAATGGGCTTGTTACAATTAAAGGGCTGACAAAGGTAGGACACTCCATAAGAGACCTCTAGTCAATGAGAAGAGACTAAAAAGGATATACCTGAAAGTTGTCCCAAATAACTGTAGGAAGTCTTTTATTTTAGCCTAGACGTCTACGTCTAGGCTCCTTAACATGACATATATCTAGAGATAAAACGGGCAGCTTAATAAAAAATATCACCATCTTGTGCCATATCCAGTTATTTCTACAATGCTGTGGTAATATGTCTTCTTACCGCGTCAGCAGTTTTAGCAAATGCAGGATAATTTCGATCGCCTCCCGAACGGGTCGCCCGTGTAAACTTGTTACCACACATGATACGGATTCCGTCATTTAATTTTTCCAATTGAGGAGCATTTGTACCGAATTACGTGTTCATGTCTAGCGCAATTTATTTTGTTACAGCGATAACGTGGTGTGCGACAAATTGCTTACACGTTGAAATAGATTTGTATGTAGTGAGGCAGAAATAGACGGCGATGGGTGGTTTCATAACGATCCCACTGCTGGGACACTGGCCTGTGGGAGTGGGGCGTAATACATCCACGCATGCCCAGTAGGGGTTGGTAGATGACACATATCTTCGAAGTTTTGTTTCTAGGAAATCCTAAAGATATCCTGAGGAAATCTTCACGATATCTTTTTCACCGTTGTGAGAGCAGTGACCATTAAATAATGTACAAACAGTAAAGCGTCTGTTAAGGTTCGAATCTACGACCTACAAGTTGTAAGTCTCGGCGGTTACCACTGGGCCACTACTGCTCTCCCATGGGTGGTTTAATGCAGTGTAAACTATAATTTGACAACCTGATGTAGTGAAACATATACAGGATCAAATTAAACTAGCTGGCAATACTTTAACAACGTGTTGAGTATCGATATTGAAAACGAATGGAACCAAAAAAATCTTGGTACATAATTATTATTTTTACGAATTTCTAAAAACCATAACATAACAGTCGTTTGGTTGCCTAAATATACATGTCAGTGTCTTTATAGTTTTGAGCAAAATTGGAACGATGAAAAAGTTTTATTTTTGTTTTTTTTTTTTTTGTTTTCGATACCCAACACGTGGGTAAAGTATTGTTGGCAAATTAATTTGACAACATCAATTGAAGCCCTGACTCCTGAGCTAGGTGGTACCTGTGTTACAAGAGTCAGTGTCTTCACCCTTTTGTGGAGCAATTAATAATATAAACAATCAAAGAATAATAAAAATAATTTAAAAAAATAGAATTTAATGCATGCTTGCTCTTGCGTGGTATGGTGTGTGTGTGTGTGCGCGTTTGTGTGTGTGTGTGTGTGTGTACGTGTGTGCGTGCGCGTTTGTGTGTGCCTGTGCAACTGTGCTTTGTGTTATATCTGAGACTGTGTTTGCCAACATTACTATAAGGTTATTGTTCTTTAATTATGTTTTCTGTCTGTGAGTAATCCAGTAAGCCATGTGGTTAGTTTTCTTTTTGTAAGTGGGTGGAGATTAAGGATTCTAATAAAACTGTTATGGAATTTGGAGTAGAAATAGAATGACGTATTAACATGACCAGGAAAAGATTAGGCTGATAATGATCACATGGGCCTAATGGAAGAGGCGGGACAATGATCACTCACAGATTATAAATCTACAAGAAAACCGATTGTTTCCACTGTCACATACATACAGGGTGTGGCGTAAGTAATGGTCCACCGTTCAGGATTCGATGAACCAGATAATTAACTATAACAATTAAAAAATGTAACCATTTTTACCCAATTTTTTTTAAACTAAAATTGCTCTTGAACTTGATGGTGTGTTAAAAATTGGGGTTAAAATTAGAGAAGAACCAACTTTTTCTTCAAAAGAGCTGAATTTACATAAAAAATCATAATTTATCATGATAGCTCTAGTATTCAGCAGTAATTAACAGAAATCAAAAAGAAAAAATAATGGTTTTTGTTGAAACTACAAACAAATATGTCAATCAAAAATGAAATATTTTCGGAACCCTTGGGTAAAAATGTTTAAAATGTTTAATTGTTATAGTTAATTATCTGGTTCATCGAATCCAGAACGGTGAACCACTACTTACGCCACACCCTGTATATTACCGAAGATGACATACACATGATGTAAGAAGGCAGAGAATTTATTCGACTAATAGTCCCACAGACAACGCCACCACTCAAATGACAAATTAGTAAGCCTGTCAAAACGCGTATCTATTATAATGGCATTTCCTGAAGACGTCGGAAACAAATAAATCTGCACAATAACATTAGACGTCACTGGAATAAATGTAACGTCAATCCGTGACCATTTTGTCGTCGTTAAATCTTTGGGAGTGACCTACGGGTCGAATGGTTGGTTAACATTGGGAACGAAGTTTAGACCGTCTTCAGATTTGTGAATGGGAAGTGAGAGAGACGTGTGTGTTATTCATCGGAAATTAGTTCAGGACATATACATAATAAGAAATAAGCATTAATTTGTGAATGTTGAGCTACATTGCTGACGAAAGAATATTTTAATGAAGCCCGAAAAAATCTATAGAAATTTTGAGTGGTCCTTCTTTTTCTAGGTGTATATATAATTTTAATCATAGACAATAAACGTAGTCTTTTCATCATCATCATCATTTCAACCGAAAGATGTCCACTCCTAGACATAAGCCTCCCCCAATTTGGGGGGATTTGCCATAATCGCGACGCTTGGCAGGCGGGTTGGTGAGCGCAGTTTGGTGCCTAAATGGATAGAGAACGCTGCTGCCCATTCTCTAGTAAGTTCCTTAGTCGCCTCTTACAACACCCGCGGGATGAAATGGGATGGTGCTGTTCTTTCCATCCGTCGCCACACGGAACATTTCTATAAATTTAATCTAGTCGTTTAGCTTATCCCAATTAATATAAAGGAGTCTTTTTAGGGTTCCGTTACCAAATGGCAAAAAACGGAACCCTTATAGATTCTTCATGTCTGTCTGTCTGTCTGTCTGTCTGTCTGTCCGAGTATGTAAATAGAAAAAAAACAATAATATTTGGGGTTCCCCAAACATAGAACTGAAACTCAAAAAAAATATTTCATCAAACCCATACGTGTGGGGTATCTATGGATAGGTCTTCAAAAATGATATTGAGGTTTCTAATATCATTTATTTTCTAAACTGAATAGTTTGCGCGAGAGACACTTCCAAAGTGGTAAAATGTGTCCCGTCTCCCCCCCCCCCCCCCCGTAACTTCTAAAATAAGGGAATGATAAAACTAAAAAAAAAATATTATGTACATTACCATGGTAAATTCCACCGAAAATTGGTTTGAACGAGATCTAGTACCTAAGTAGTTTTTTTAAATACGTCATAAATCGTAAACCACAATTTACCTTTCATTCAGTCAACTCAAAAAAAAAAAAATAAAAAAAAAAAACATTTAACTTCATAAACATAAACCTTATGCATAAACCGTGAATACCTGCAGGTTTGTACGGAACCCTCGGTGCGTGAGTCCGACTCGCACTTGGCCAGTTTTTTTTTTGTATTCGTTTCCACCCAACATAAAAATCTCAACAAAATTGAGACCAACATTTGTGTATATGTTGGCCACAGTTTCTCCCCGTATTCAACCAACCATAAGCCTAACATCCAAGTGTAAGAAGGGGGAAAGACAAAAACTTAATGACAAGTGGACAATGAAGGAGATTCGAGACGCTTGTCGCCGCGAGATTGTCAGGAAACGTCGCGGAACAGGGGGCTGCGACAACTTTATATAATCCTTAATAGAATCCTTGTTTCTTTTTTAACAAAGGAAAAATAAAGGGAATTGTTTTTATGACAAGTTATTGTTGTTGTTTTTCTTGATAGTTGTCATCGTCATTTTTTGTTACGATGGTCGTACGTAAATGGGTCGCGTATTATAATATTAAAATTGTCTAACACTGTATTGTTATAATTATTTCGGCTAAGAGGAAATTCACCAGGTCATCGGTTCTTCTTGTGGGAGGTCTTCCAACGCTACGTCTTCCAGTACGCGGTCCATCAGTCCATCATAGCAGTAGTGCACCGACGTGGTGAAGGCCGCAGGAATCCGTTGGATGCGTGAAGCACAAAATCGGTCGAAGTGGCGGTGCTTGGGAGAGGCCTATGTCCAGCAGTGGACATCTTTCGTATGAAATGATGATGATGATGTATAGGAAATTTAAGACAGTATATGTGATAAGCTACGTACGATCTAGCCTACATTACGTTAAATACTTTACAAATATCACACATAGAAGAAAATCAAGTGGCATTAAACATCACGTGATTTTTCGAAATATAGTTAAAGTTACAAGTTTAAATTTGTTACAGTTGTTACAAGTTTGTGGGCCTTGTATGTGCAGAAAAAAGAACATTGTTCTATCTTCAACTAGCAAGAATTTAAATTACAACTTCCTCTTACATCAATAACCGCTGGTCCATGAAAATAAGAGCCTTACAATATATGCCAAAAAAAAATACTTAAAAACACAACTCACGAATACCTCACATGCAATCAACATCGAACGAGACCCAAAATAAACCAAAAACGGAAAACAAACTCTTTTAGAAAAGGTAAATGGAAACCCCGGACTTGTCCGAAGAGGATTATTTCAGACAATCTATTTGCTCAGCAACCTAAGAGAAGGCCCTCAAGAAAATCAAATCAGACAATCAAGTGGAAAAATCTATGTTCGTTAAACAAACAATCAACTTTAGTTACTGTGGAGAAAGTGACGTAGGGTCCTCACCTACCATTTATTTGATCTACTCTTCAATCTCCTGGGAGCCTGCTACCTATTTGTTTTAAAGCTTTATTGCTAAGTAATGTGTGCATAGGTCAACCCTCTAAAAATTTTCTGGAGATGTTGACCAATATGGTTAATGGAGGTAGGGTATGCGTATTTTAAAGTTGATTTGTATGTCGAGTGTTAATATGGGCAGTGCATTTGGTATTCGTTTAATTTAAATTGTAATTTGAATTTTATTCTTGTTTAATTAGTTGTACTAGTCGCTCAAAGATCAAAATTCGACCATATTTAATTTAAAACTTAATGTATTTCTATTGCAGTATTATATAAAAATGAGAGCAGTGGTGGCCCAGTGGTATCGGCCTCGACTTACGAGTTGTAAGTCGCGGATTCGATTCCAGGCAGGCGTTTTACTTTGTGTAAATAATTTCATCACCACTGCTCTCATATTGGTGAAGGAAAACATCGTGAGGAAACCGGCATGTCTTAGAACCAAAAATTCGAAGACATGTGACATCTACCAACCAGGACTGGGCCCGCGTGGTGGATTACGGCTCACACCCTCTCACCGAGAGGAGGCCTGTGTCCCAGCAGTGGGAACAATATAGGCTGATGATGATTGATTATATAAAAATATAAGGTTTCTGCACTCCTTCTCCAAACTTTAACTGTGCCAAATTTCATGTTCCTACGTCCACGTAATTTTCGTAAAAAGTGGTACAGAGTTAATCAAGGAGATGTAAGGACTATTTTTAGGAGAAGAAAAAAGACTTTGTTTTCGTAAATCAGTTTGCTTTTCAGAATTCGTGATCGACCGGATCATCAGAAGAGAAAATGTTATGTAAGCTTTTTGCAACAGGAAACCTGCTACATAATTCAGATAAATTCACACTTAAATGTCAATATATCGCACCAACATCCGACAGATCATTGATATTATAATCACATCGATAAATAAACCATTAATAAATTTCATTACTTTCCCCACAATAATTTAAACGCAGTCGTAAACCAAAAACCCCATTGTGTCCAGTAATTTATTCACCGTTGGCAACACAGAAAACTTGTCCATCCCGGGAGAGGGTAACCCCGGTAAAAAGGTGTCAATTTTTGAAAGATTGGGCCCTGTCATGAATATTATATGAACGAATCGAGTTAAGGGTATTTTGCGATAATGTTCGACGTCGGTGGATACTGTCAGCCTATGTCATTTCATGAGGATTTGGCCTTTGTTAAAAGTGACACGTAGTATGTCAGGGGGGAGGGAAGGGGCTATCGTGTGTGAAATTTGCTGCTGAAAGCCCAGTTATGTTTACGTGATTTTGAGGGATGTGCTCACGGATTGTATTGAGATTTATGCTTGATAACTTTGCTATCTATAGAAGCTTTGAAATTCAATAACTTTGTCATGTTTATTTTGTGTTACGAAAATATGGGTGGGTTTCACACATTTCATTTTTTTTCTCGTGTATGTTGTTACCTGAAAACTAGTTTTTCTTCCAATGAATCTGAAAAGAGTTTCTGAACTGAATGTTTAAAGTAAAACTTTATTTTTATTTTATAAGATTGTATGGGTTCCAACGCAGTTCTTAACATCGTGATTTAAAAATCAAACAATAGAACATACTGTTCGGTTTTCGACCTGCTAAGAAGCACCCTATTTTCAATATTCAGTTGAAAACCAGGAGTTAAAAATCCCTTTTATTAGGCGATTTTATTACGTCCATGTAAGTACAACGATTTATTCATGCAAATCGACTAATAAGCCAGGTCCGGTTCCTATAGCACTAGATACTATGAATATAACTCACTCTTTTAAAAATATTCTTAGACAAATATTCCAAGACATTTTCTCATATTTTCCGGTCCAATAGTGACCAAAGCTTTCCATCAAGGGGCGATTTCCTTTTATTATTCAGCGAAAACACATAAAACGTTAACATCCCTATGGCTGCAGTTTTATAAAAACTAGCAACAAACGTAATAAATAATAAATTTTACGCGTTAACAGTTCGATAGTAGTTATACGAACGGAAATCGTAAACTATCGTAAAATAAGTTTTTCTACGTCGCCGCCGCCGCCGTCGCCCGTCGAACGACTGATCTTGTCTTTGATAGACTACCACAGAGTTTTTTTTATTTTCTATACCTGACTGTAGCTCTTTAAATGTCTAGTCTCTAGATCTTGGTTGGAGGAAAATGAATCTATACTAATATTATAAGGCTGAAGAGTTCGTTTGTTTGGTTGAACGCGCTTATCTCAGGAACAACTAGTCCGAATTGAAAAAATCTTTTTGTAATGGGTAGCCTATTTATTATGGAGGGCTATAGGCTATATAACATCACGCTACAATCAAAAAGAGCGGAGCAGCAACGAAAAATGAACGAAAACTGGCAGGTAATTCGATGCGTCGGGAAGTGTCACGGGAGAAAAATTTGACGCGGACGAAGTCGCGAGCAGAAGCTAGTTGTGTATAAAAGTTTTTGTATTAATTATTAAATCGTCTATTATTATTATAGATTGCTTGGCAGAGAATACTTTGTAGCTTTCAGTTTGCCGAAATAACACTTCTATAAATCATCATCATCGTTTCAGCCATAAGACTTCCACTGAATAGTTCCGTAATAAATTATTAGATGTATGCAGTAAGTTTAAACAACTTAGAGTAGAGTGTAGAGGTAGAGGGGGTGTTGAAAGATGGCCTTGAAAAAACCTTCCAAATGAAAGAATTTTGAATGTTTTTTCAAGGCCATCTTTATATATTTTTCCTAATGACGATACAGTATACATATACAACTTTTAATAAAATTTTCAAAAAGAATCCATTCCATTCGAGAACTTCCAGATAACTAATTAATTAACTGAAAGAAGACGAATTTGACGTTCAATTAATTGAATAAATTTTATTAATGAATCTTGTTACAGAAATAATTCAATCATATACATTTACGAAACAAGCAGAAACAAAGAAATCATTAGGATATTTCGTTGAAATTAATTTTAATATTATTGCAAACAATCCTTTAGAATCTGAATATTTTATGTCCGTTAGAAACAATTCTCTTTTGTCTTCAAATATGATATTTTTAATCTCTCTTATTAAATTAGAATCTTTTAAACGTTTGCTTGTAAATGAACTTTAACAATTCAGTTTTCAAATGCAGATATGAAAATTTTCTGTTAATAAGAATATATTTTAAGAACCGAAGCAATTACTTTATAGGTGGGGGCCTCACTTCTTAAACATATTGTAATTGAAGTTTCATTAAAATTACGAACGAATTTGTCTGGAACTTTAACAAAAATCTTGCGAAATATCGGTTAAATAATTAATAGCGTTCTAACTTAAAACAAAGAAACTGATTATAATATACTGAGAGGCCGTACGTTTACGTATTAGTATAAAAAAACAGAACTTTAAATTAGTTCAAAACCAGTCCATTTCCTGAAAAAGAAAGCATTAAAAAGAAACGGCTGTAAATAATACTCGACAAAAATCAAAAAAGATAGCTCATGCATGAGATAATAAATGAAACGATCTTTTATTCTGTTCATTTAAACTTATGGAAATACATTATTTTATCTGTAAAAGTACGTCTGTGATATCAAGTAAATCGGTATGATTACATATACGACTTCGTAATAAATGTAATGAAATCATGATATTCCATTGTGTTCATACACCTGCACTTCAGAAGACCCAAAATACTCCACTGATGCCGCGATTAGCCACCTCTGCCAGGGTGACGACATTTGTTCGAAAGAGTTACCGTTGCCCTGGCATATAGGCAACTGGGGGTAACTGGAGGGGGCACGGGTGAGTTTTAGTCAGTTAAAGTCTGACACGCCCTCCACCCAGAGCAGGAGACGTCATTTGATGATTTTCCAAAAAAAAAACCTAGCCACCTACTGGGCCCAACTAACACAATATAATATTATTTATACCTTTGCCAACCATCCGAAAAGAAGAAGATGATATTCTGGTATAATATAATTATGTGAAAAAAACAAATGAGTCAGTTAGGTACATACCTACTCAATACTAGTGAACAGTCCCCATCATGTCACGAAAGCTTAAAAAAACGTACAAGAATATTTCACAATTTGCCGTCGTCAACACTCCAATTTCGTTTTGCTTTCCCAATTTTTTATTAGCCATCACTCGCAAGCAAGTCAATTTTAAGTTGTTTTCGTGTTGTATCAGAACGAATAATGTTTATGTCAAACACAACGTTTTGGCGCCAACAAAGATGGCGGAGTGAAACGTCAAATTGCAACGATTATATGTACTTGGATATTTCATATTGTTGTAAAATTGTAATCAGATTTTTTTCATATTGCTTGAAAATTTGGTTCTCAGTTTATTGACATAGTGTATTGTTACGTTTTTTCACTGGCGTGATTTCTTAAAATATTTTTCAATGGACAGAAAAATTGCTTATTATTTCTGAATAAAAAAAAAGATTAAAGTCGACCAAAAATAATTCATATTTTTCTTTGAACAGGTCCAAAATAAAATCAATTATAAAATGATTCTCGTATTTCCAAAGGTAATTTTTTAAATGTTGATCTTGAGTCTTGGCTTTGCCACAGAAGGGCAGAAACCGCAACATTTGTCTTGACATGAATAAAATAGCACACCTACCTATTTATTATTCAATTCGGAATATCGACACGTTGACAAACCCCAAATGAATTCCCTTTCATGTCGTTAAAGCAACAGGAGTGAAATGGGAAATCATATTAGTCTACGTCGGTCCCACTTGAAATTCATTAAAACCTGTTCTTAGTCAAATGTAATAATTTATTTAAGCAACAAAAATCCCCAAAAGTAATATCCATTGAAGCGTATTTAACGCTGAAGCGGAGATGAGGTATAGTGATGGGGGAATACGATAAATTGTAACTACAATGTCGCATTTTGTAAGGTGTAGTATAAGTATAAAACGATTAACAGATCATACAAAATTGTAAGATGTGTACAGTAAAGATTTTTCAATGCCTATTTATAAGCAGAAATTATGAGATTTACACTGAACGCTTAAACCTTGTTTCCAGTTTTAAAAACCACTATGTGTGTGTTGATCTTATGTTTGTATGTTTGTTACTCAATTGCGCAAAGACGGCCGAACAGTTTTAGATGAAATTAGTCACACAGATAGTTTATGATCTGGATGAATACATAGGATACTTTTTATTCCGAAACTCTTTTCCCGTGGATTGATTTCCGACCTCCACGCAGGCGAAACCGCTGACTAAGGCTAGTAACACAATGATTTTACAGGATGGCCGCTAGATTATTTTTATTAGGTAAAACCTATTGCAAAAATCTAGCAGAAATGCATAATTAATTCCGACGTAAAACTATTGTAGTTAAATAAAACTCAATAAAATGCACCAACATCACACACCCCTCACTAAAAAGCCAAGGCTCACAGTAACGTATTACATATAAATAATTCAGCATATCTTTCTGCGCATTATGTCATTTACGGCGTTACCTTTTAGAAGAGTATTTACACAAAAGAAGAGAGAATCAAAAATGATAATTACATGCAAATCTGGGGATCGTTTGAGGGCACTTCTCTTCAAAATGTCTGCCTCTATTTGATGTTTAGGAAGATTTTTTTTAGATCCTTAAAACGGTTGAGTGGAGTAATGACAAGCTTGAATGAGCTGTTAGCTGCTTTTAATATTTATATCTGTTAATGCAGTTCAAATAATCCCTTGTGCCTACATTGTTTTGGGAAGAACTTTTGTTTTGTTTCACGTACATTGCATTGTTTACGAGACATTCTAAATGAGAGGTTAGAGACATTATCTACATAGTTTATTGAGCGACATATTTATTATTAAAAAATATTTAAATAATTTAAAAATTATGCACATTTTAATAAAAAATAAACATAAGATATCAAAAAAAAAAACCATCGTTGTCATCAGGAAAAGTACGGTAAAGACTGGCAGCATTTCCACGTTGTATGGCCATGCTGATTCTTTGACCATAAAATATTATAGACCAACCCTCACGTGAAGAGTCGAATTTATTAACATACAATATGTCATTTCCAATATCCTGCTGCTGAAATACATTAAGTTCTCAAAACATATACATAATATAATCCAGGGACTAGTAAATGGTGTAGGATAAATATAGCAACAGTTTTGGTAAATGATAAATGATTTTAGGCATTTCTGAAAGTACAAACCCTTTTACACACAAATTTTTAAAACTACATGAGACCGGCGTTTCCTAACAGACAACTCTGAGAAGAAAGACCGAACCAAACACAGAGGTTAGGGTTACAGTCTTTTTTTAAGTGCAAATATAATATTGGTTAGATCATGTGAAGACTATGTAGACTGATGTCTGAAATAGTGTTATCAGATCCACACAGATTGTGTGGAGCTCTCAGTATTCCTGCAGCTCAACTTAAGGTGACTTTCAACATAAATAACTGTTTATTTCACATGAAAAAAACAACAAACAACCTCGATACATTGTATATTCAAACATTGTTGCTCCAAGATTCCTATTCAAGCGCATTTTCAGTCCAAAAACAAACTAAAAATTCTCGGTGACATCAAGTATTCTTCGAACGAACGGTGTTCGTTAGACCCGACCCATACCTGCACTGCATATGTTACCATGCACAGTTTTCGAACTAAAATCCCATTCGCATTGTTTATTCGTTACAGGTTGACGTAAAGGGACAACAAATCGAATTTCCCTTTGATTTTCCGATACAAGTTTGTAAGAAAAACAAGAGGAAAGCAAATAAGTTTAAGATAAAGCAAGTGGAATAGTTTTAAGGACTCTTTGGTAGTATTTGAGTAATTACCAAATTTTTATCCCGGAGCTATGTTCCGCGGCTTCCTTCAACCGCATGGAGGTTGGATATTGTTTCACCGGATCGGTAGTAACCGAGATATCAAGATATTTTGTCCTAACTGAGGTCGTGGTCTACCTGACTGACAAATTTCATCGAAATCCGTTCAGACGTTAAGACGTTAAAAATAACACAGACAAATAGACAGGCGGATAATTTCGCATTTATTAAATTATCCATCTACAAAGTAAAAACTTAAATAAAAATTAGAATAAGGAAGAAATAAAAGGAACCCTTACTTTAAGAATATTGTCTGGGTATTATTCATAAACAAGCGTAACCAAAGAACTTCCGGCGCGCGGCGGGCGGGGTCAAAGTAAAAAACAACTTGAAACTATAACTAACATAAAACAGAGCAAAAATAACAACTTTGGTAATCGTGCACCCCAAATGCGTTTTGCATTTTAGTTTCAATCAAGCGGAACTTCGAAAGATTTTTGATGCAATTCCTAAACCATTGCTTCTTACATTTGAAAAATCCTACGACTACCTACGTAAATAATGCAATGAATGTTGTGGAATTGCTAAAATGAAAGTAATTGGAGCTGTTAGTGTGCTCCGTAATTACGCCGCTGAAATAAAAGGCTGTAAGCCTTCATCTGTCTTAAAACCCTTGTCACGTTGGACTCTAACACCAGACTATTAATTTCCCACTAGATTATCACTCCTAAACATCTTAATCTCTCACATTAACATCTCCAATCTAATATTTTCCCCGAAAAGCGCCATAAATAACTTGGAATGTCCCAATAAATACATATTAACGAGAGAGATCAAGACAAAGGAGGTATTAAGACTCAACCCTTCTCCTTAACTAATGTATTTCATTATTATAATTGCTCCAACCACAGGAGTGACCTTTTAGTCGAAGTTCGTTTGGCGAATAATAATAATTAATAATATTCCTATTCTTAAGATTGCGTGTTAATAATTAAATCGCTTTTGATTTTATGATTGTTAAGTCAATTTGTTTTATGGCAATTGATTGTTTTATATTATTTGCGTTCACTTGGAGTTGGGTTACCCAATGTTTAACGTTTCTGCAATTGTTTGAGAATACATTATTATCGGCGCTATGAATTAATCAATTAACTCAGTCTATCGCAGTCCACTGTTGGGCATAGGCCTCTACTAGGCTGAGTCATAATACCCTGTTCTCGGCCTTCCGTATCCAGTCTGTCCCAGCCACCTCCTTAAGTGCGTCAGGCCATCTAGCGCACTTCGCTTGTCGATATGCAGTCTCGACAGGACTGGCCTGCCCCATTCCATAAATACTGTTTCATAATAGGCAGACATCTTATTTGTGCAATTTTTAAATAAAACCTTTTTAAAAAGGCACAGATTATAAATATATAATATTTCAAAAGGTGCGACAGTTATCTGACACTTCATAAAGATTATTATATGTAGTACGTAACGTATTCTAAAACTACCAGCTGCCTTGGGAATTGTCACCGTCAAGCATTTTGATCTGTTCCCCTGTTTTTACGTCGAACGCAACGAGTAGCGCCATCTGTTACCGCGATATTGAACTATACCATGAGTTAGCATGCCTAATTACTAACTTATAAAATTAAAATCTATTTATTGTATTACGCCAGTCACATAAATTGTTTTGAAATAAGAACTATGTCAGAAAGATACATAAATTAGAGTAGACGAATACGTTCGCAATATTAATGGCATAGAAGTTAAATTAATATGACATTGTGTTCTCACTGACAAAGAGCTTTTGTAACAAACAATTTTAATACAAGTTTATACTGTTTTTGCATCACCATAAATCGATGGTGTAATAGCTCGATAAATATTAAATGTGAAGCATAAAGCTTCGTAGCTAGACAAATAGCTTATTGTTATAGCTCTTAAAATATTTATAGGCCTATTTATTATAATATATTAACGTTTCATTGAGATTTCTGAGAATAGTTTCTGAATATTCACGGTTAGTCCGACCCTCAATGGTATAAAATTCGACCGACAAAGTAATCTCATGGTCACATATTCTTACTTATATTAAACTTAGTAACTTTTAAAATAAAAACTGCATTGACAGACTTGAAACAAGTTTTTAAAATTTCGTGCCCAACTTTTAAGTAGGTAATTTAATAAAAATTAAAAAAATAATAATATAGATAAAATTTTCCAACATACGAAATCTTGAAAAACTTTGAAGCAAATATAAAAGATTTTATTCGGCCGATTAAAGTTTGAAATAAGCAACTTGGCCCAAACATTTTAACTTTCACAGCATAACAAAATCTCTATAATCGCAAAATATTAATGCTATGCAAATACAAACAAAGCCAATACATTTACCAAAATCTATAAAGAATATTTTTTAATAACCCGTCTAGACCATCATTTAACTGAAAGCGATTTCAGTTTCGCCAATCTCAAGTTTTCCACTTAAGCAGCAAACACAACCATTGATCGGAATTCTATTTTATTTGCGGTTGTTCGACTCCGTTCACTCAGCATTCATTCACTCATTCCTCTTGTTTAGACTCAATCACATTCAACATAATAAAAGAGAAAATAAAAACTATAATGAAGCAAGTTCATCTTGCAAATATTTTCTCGTCTGCCAACAGGAGAAATAATGATCAAGAAGTTTTGCCAACTTAGCAAAAGTTTTCTTTGTATTCGAATTCGCTGTAACGGCTAATTTTTATGTTAAAGTTTTATTATTATTTGCATTTTTACTGCGTTGGAGGTTTAATAACACTGTTGGCGTAATGAATTATCTGAAAAATGGAAGCCAGACTATTGTAGTCTGGCGTTTCCATTTTTCAAACAATTGCAAGAGAGTAGTTTTACTGTCGAATATGTGAAAAGCAAAACCAAATATTGTTCTGGTTTGGTCATAAAAAAATTTAATAATATTTGAATCTTGGCTTATGGCTTGTTAATTTTAAATAAAATTAAATTCATGCTAAAACGTTGAGTTTATTTTTGTAAAATATTTTTTTATACCTACTCGTAATATTAATAGACCTGAAGGCCAATTATCTATACTAAAAACGTTCAAAGTCTAGGCGTCTCATCTCGGCGACAATGAAATGTCAGAAACTTGCGGGAATTGCCCCGCCGCGCTGGTTACTTTTAAATAAAAACATATTTATTAAAGTTTTTGTTTTGCTTTGCCACGAGAACCAAAACGTGTGTGCTAAAAAGAGGGGTAATTGCGGAACTTTTTATCGGTAGGAATTGGTTTAATATTCATAGTTAAACAACATTCATTGCATTATTTACGTTGCTGAGCCGACAATTCATTCGAACAAATGACGCAATGGTTTAGAAATAATCTTCAATCCCATTCAGATTCTGATAAATGGTGCGTTTCGCAATTAGGGTGCAGGCCGATAGGTTCAGTGGAAATGGTAAAATATTGATTGCATAATTCCAGCACAAACAAGTGAAGTTATGCGAAAAAATCTATTTTAATTAAAAAATATATATATATATGGGACCAACTTCGAGGTATATTAAATGTATGTGCTTTCCAATAAAAATAAAAAAAAATATCTAAATCCGACAGCTTTGTGCATACATACAAAAAAATTATAATACAAGTCGACGTGAGAACCTCCTCCGTTTTTTTCGTTGGTTTAAAGTTACTAAATCATTTAACACAACGGTTGTATTTTTGGTCTCCCTGATTATTAAGCTCGTATTTTTACATCATCATTTCTACTCTATAAACCATCTACCTATCTATAAGCCCTTAATATAACTTGCCTTGTTCATATTCAAAATCGATAGGTACGTACAACCAAAACACCGACTACCCAACAACTGCCCCTTACGTCACCCGGCCGGTACACAAACTTCTCAACAACGTAATATTGACTTAAGTTCGTTGTCTTGTTGCCATCAATCTGCTAAAATGGCCGCCGCATTACAAAGTTGCGTCCCTCAAAGCCCAAGAGGTCACTTCCTCTTATAGTTAATTATAATAATTGGTAAAAGGGTCCACCACGTGCGTTATATTGAATAGCCACTTTGTGCTAACGAACTGTCGGGGCGATTTATGTTTTAAATAAAATACATATTTCGTTGTGTGTGTGTGTCAGTTTTTTTGGGGAGGGGTGATGTTTCGGTGGTAGGTACATAGATATTTTGTTGATTGAAAATGTAAGTGTGAAAGGTGGCATGCACTTATGGTGATATAGCAATCTATACAAATAAATAAAATTGGAGTGTCTGTTTTTAATCTTAAGATAACCACTTTTTACTACCTAAGGCCCGAGTTCACCAACTACAACATAACCATTGGTTACGTAACCGTTCTGTTAGTATTTAACAGATGTTTACACAAGCTGCGTTTTTTTCGAGTTCACCATTCAGTTCCAACCAACGGTTAAATAACCGAACGTTTTTGAATGAGTGTGTCGAAAATGACCGAATGATCGAATGGTTTAACATTATTTTGTGAATATTGAATGTCAACGTCAATCAGTTTTTATTGTCAGGGTGTGTGTGTGTGATTTTTTTTGTGATGAAACTAAATTTCTAAGTTTATTGTCGTAAATTTCTAATTATATTCAAAGAAAAATAACACGATTTTTCTTTGAATATAATTAGTGAATATTGAAGTAAAATACAAACGTACTGTAAATTTTACCAGTGACGAGAATCAGTACTAATGGAAGTCGTGATAAAGTACAGAGACTTAATAGAAAATACACAAAAACAAAATCATCTAACGCATCACTCTTCAAATATATAATCCAAAGCTTCTTGCATCTGTATTTCGTTACTAAAAGTGATGCACAATGCAAATCTTCACGTTAGGAAGCAAAATCATCAAATGACTTCTCCCGCTCTGGGCGGAGCGGGAGGGCGTGTCAGACTTTTACTGACTAAAACCCACCCGTGTTCCTTCAGTTGCCCATGTGCCAGGGTCACGGTATCTCTTTAGAACAATCACGTGTAACCAATGGTTAGTGCATGGTGAACAGCAAAATTTTGTTAAACAGCCGTTTATGGTGTAAACAGATGTTTTAAATTTAACCATCTGTTGGTGAACTCGGGTCTAAGTGTATATGGATGTATACACGGTACATATACCAAAACAACATTTTTTACAATATTTGTCTGTCTGTCTGTCTGTTTGTTCCGGCTAATCTCTAAAATTGCTGGACCGATTTTGACGGAACTTTCACTGGCACATAGCTGATGTAACAAGGAGTAACAACTTAGGCTACTTTTATTTTAGAGAAAATAAATAATTGTTTTAAAAACTAAAAACACGCTGAATTTTGAGACGTATGTCAGCGTAGTTTGTAACGTATGTAAGCGTAGTTTTCAAAGACAGTTTTTATGAAAAACTTTTTGTTAAATACCACGCGGACGAAGTCACGGGTAACAGCTATTACTTATAATATAACCTTTTTTTTTTTTTTTTTGATCACGAGGTGGAAATCCTCATGGATGTCCCCCGCCCTGGGGTGGGCGGAGGGGTCTGTCAGACTCTTACTGACTAAAACCACCCCGGTGTTCCGTCCCACACCTACGTCGGGGACCACGGGAACCAATATGTCTTCCGCGATCCCCGACTGGTGCCGGCCCGCCTTTGCGGGCCTCCTCACGTTGGGGGGGAGTGAGGTGTTAAACTCCCCCCCATACATCACAGAGAGGCGCGCGCGGAACACTACGCGCCACCATCTCGGGTCCGTAGCAATAGGGGGCGACGGATGTCCCCAGATCCGTCGCCCCTGGACCCATTTAGGGGGGCTGGAAGAGGGCGTTGTCCGCCCTCCGCCGACGCCCGGTGCGCCTGCTGCGGGCTGGGTGAGCGGAAGATATCTCCCGCTCCCTTTCCGCAGCCTCCTTCTGCGACATGACTGATTCGCAGAAGGATACCACCGCGTCCCAGGACTCCTCGCTGCCAACCATGGACTCGACCACGGCCGGCAGCGATAGGTCACTGCCTACTTCTGAGACGAGGACACGACGCGGCTCCTCCCAAGCGGCACATTCTGCCAGCGTATGCCGCGCCGTATCCTCCCGGCAGTCGACGCAGTGGTGACACCGGGCGTCCGGCTCCCTGTTTATGCGACACAGGTACTTCCCGAAGCAACCATGCCCCGAGAGCACCTGCGTCGCCCGAAACGACAGGGAGCCGTGCCTCCTCCCGAGCCAGGGCCCGAGTACTGGCCGGACCGCCTCGACGGTGGCGAGGCCGGCGGTAGGGCGTGAAAGCCTGTCCTGCCAGCTCGCCACCACTTATAATATAACCTGAATTAACACATCTTACCGCGGTAGTACGTCCTCCTGTGTTAATTTCCGACATCCACGCGGGCGAAGCCGCGGGCAAAAGCTAGTGTTAAATAAGAATTTGACATTTTGTTCCTACTGGGACACAGACCTCTTCTTTATGAGAGAAAATGGGCCGTAATTAACCACGCAGCACCAGTGCGGGTTGATGGATGTCAATGTCTTCGGTTCTAGGACATGTTTGGACGGTTTTTATGATGTTTTTCTTCCCCGTTTTGGAAGCAGGGGCGATGAAATAATAAACACAAAGTATAGTGCCAGCATAGTTTCCAACCAGTGGCCTAGAACTTATTTCTGTATTAAAATGATTGCTATTTAAAAAAGTTAAAAGATTTCCACTTTATTTTGGTATAACGTATGTTTATTTATGCATGGACACTTTTTGCCCTAATTCACAGAAAAAAGTCAACATTTCTACATGAACCAGAGCCGACTGCAAAAACTCACTACTTTAAACAATATTCATAACAAGATGAAAATAAAAAGAAATATCACCATAATGCTTATAAAATTTCCATTTCCTCCGCGAGTACAAATTACAATGCGGGGGCTCAATTGACGCGTAAACTAATTACCTGTTCTAGATAGCATGAGACCCTTCATTTATACTGCGTAACTTAATTACTCACACCGACAGACGAGTACCATACTACACTCCGAACCAGAATTACCTGACCCCTGGAAATGCTTCCAGTATTGTAAACGTGAAAATTTGCATGTTTGGATGTTTGTTACTCAATTACATAAAAACGGCTCAATGGATTTGTCTGAAATTTGGCATACACGTAGATTATAACCTGGATTAACACGTAGTATACATTTTATTCTGATAAAACGTTCCTGTAGGGTATTTTTAGGCCTCTAAGCGTGTGTAGCCGCTGGCAAAAGCCAGTACAACTATACGGGAAGAACGCACGAGAATAACAAAACATTGAGCTCCCACGGGGGTCGATAAAACTGGTCGGCTTACTACGTATTGTGTTAGGTATATTTGAGAATGTAGATTAGCTATTGCCTCATATAATACAACGGAGAGGAAAGTCAATTACTTGAGCATAGTTCAAATACGTAGTATGTTAGTTGAAGAGCAATTGTGCCGTTATGGAAACTAATAAATTCGTGAAATTGCCAATATGATGGCGTCTTTGACGAGAAATCGAATTTTCAAGGGTTTTAGACGCTCGGAATTTGATAGGACGTTGTTGATGTTCGGGTAATGATTCTAAAATCTGATTAGATAACTGTAAATAGTTAAAAATACAGTCAAATTTCTAGTATATGCGAAAGATGGTTGAAACATGAGGAGTAGTATCTACAAATTTCTGAATACAAAAGATACTCTTTTTACATTGTGTCAGGGATATTGGGAAAGCTAAGTACTCCATGTTAAATGTGGCACTGTAAATCGTGCTAAATAGGGAGGCAGGGGTGAATCGGGATGAAACTTTAAAATGGATTTTAACTTTGAAATAATTTTGTTTGTTGCCAAAAAGGACACGTAATGGTTATTAAACTATATTTGCAGTAAACATATTACGAAAGGTTTTTTCGTTTCACACTTAGGTACATTCTTATTTACCCCATTTTACTGTATATCACTTTTCTTGAAAACTAATAATGAATTTATCAAATTCAATCCAGTATATTATTTTTTAAAGAAGACAAAAACAACTGTGTTCCAAAAATAAACCACAAAGCGAAAAATAACTTTAATTACGGTAGACAATGTCTCGTGTTTTCGTTTTTTTTTTTTTTGCTGCCGTCTTCCTTTTTACTTAGTAGTATTTTTTGGAAGTCGGTTATTTATTTATTTACTTTTTATGATAGTTTTCGCTATTTAGTTGTGTTACCTACCTCACACAAATTCGTTAACGTTCACTACATAAATAACATTGATAGAAACTAATTAACACATCATCAACATACACAAAGTGGAAAAAATACGTATTACTGTAGCTAACTCAAAAAGTAACGTGATAAGTATAATCTTTTACAAATAAGGATAATTTTGCAAATCGGTTTTTAAATTACGGAGTACTGAGATACCAAACATAATAAAAATACAACCAAACTGAAAACCTCCTCCTGTTTTCGAAGTCAGTAAGCAGTTAAAAACTGAAAGCATTGAAAAATATGCAGGTTGGTAAAATGCAATTTTTCTAAGTTTTGTCTGCAGAGCTCGGCAGTCAACACATCAGTAAAACTTGTCCACAATTCACGAACAATAACAGTTACAAAACAAAACTTCTTATGATATAGGTACTGCTCACAGTTTCATTTAAAACAGAAAACTTTAAAATATCCTTTTTCCTACACTATGTTTATATTTTGCCGGTAAACTTTTAATGTATGCCCGTTTCGCCGGTGAATGGGGAGATCCCGTGGTGGGAGATGGGGGGGGGGGGGGCAGAAACTTGCTCCGTCGATTCCAGAAGCTTGAAGAACTAATTTAACTGCGTCCCCTAACTGCCACTTCAATAAATTCTAAACTAGATATATATTTTTTACCAAGTTTCAATCTTTTAGAATTTACAACTACGTTCGCGAAAGTTTTGAAAATAGAAGCAGATTCGGATCGAGAGTTTTAGCTTTTTAAGATAAATCTTTTTAAGTGAATGTGTTGAGGGAATACGTCATAGAGCATACAAGTGGTTTTTCTTAACTTATCTTTTTAATCTGGGCAAAGCACAATCAGTCTATAATGTTCCCACTGCTGGGACACTGGTCTCCTCTCTTTGAAAGGGAAGTAAGCTGTAATCTATTGTATCACGTCGGCCCAGTGCGGGTTTATAGAAGTCACATGTCACTTATTCGTTTTTTTTTATGGTTCTAGGCAATGTTATTATATGCAAAAATACGTAGATAGGGCACTAGCGTGCGAAAATTGTTGCCGACAAATCACACCAATTGGTGTCATTTCGTTTAGTCGGCTAATAGCAGCGAGCGAAGCAAAGCGTGTCCATGGCGTAAAGTATTATATCTAAAATGCCAAATTGTATTGTAAGAAAATGTAAAAACTATGGTTCCAAAATAAGTAAAAGTGAATGAATTTCATACCATAGGTAAGTATAGTAAAATAATGAATATTTACGATTATATATCACATTTAGAAATAAATTTCGATTTATTAACATGGTGGTTGGAAAAGGATAGAGAATATAATAGCAACGGGAGCGCGACAAGGTCAAATAGCATGTGTCATAGATTAAATTAACCAGAAGCAAACTCGTAGGCACAATTCATATCATTCGTTAGCTGCTTGAATGTGCAACGTGAGTTTTGTTGTTAGTTAGTGAGCGTCTTTCTAACAATAATATTATGATGATCATAATAAGTTGTAGCTTTCAACGTTTTATAATTGAGAATTTGATTAATGATAGCGGGTTATTAGATGTTTTATTAGTAAAATTAAAATGTAGGTATGTATATCAAATATTTATTTTCTCATTATCTTTTATTATTTGTCCGATTTCCGAGTGATAATGATACAAAAAGTAAATGGGTCAGCATAGTTCAGGCGGAAAGAAGTCAACATGACTGGATTCCTACAAAAAGAAGTATGATATCATATCATATCACTCACTGAGTAGGTACATACATTATCAAAAATTCTGTCTGCAGACCAAAATTGTTTAGAATTTGTGAGTAAATAGATAACAATTGTGTTTGTTGTTTTATTTAATAAATCATTATCAGTGTAATATTCCCAGTTAAAATCAATGTCTATTCTGTGGCAAATCCGCATACTCTATGATTCACTAGTGTACTTCAAGCGCAACACACTACAGATAGCTATCTCTTTCTGTATCATACGTTCCGTATTATCTATCGCAGTCGTTGTTGACAATTATTATACATCTGTAGGTAAGTACATTTGTGCTGACAACGGAACGATTTTTGATCGCCGATCAGTATGAATATGGCGTAACTTTACTTTATAATATCATTGGTTCTAGGACATGCCAGTTTCCTCACAATGTTTTCTTTCACCGTTTTAAGAGCAAATTAGTTACATTAAGTAAACCGCGCGCCTGCCTGGGCTTGAACCCAGGACTAAGAACTCGCTGCTCCCATATTTATTTAATCACAACTATTGATTTTTAAAACTACAGTGTGTCTCTTCAGTTTCTAAAGATGTTGTTTATTAGCTTTCATTATGTACGATAAATAATGAACATAAATTCTTGCTGATGAAATAAAACACGCGCCGTAGTTACTTTTGTTTAAAAGACTCATAAAGGAACATAACTTGTCATTCTGACCTTGTTCTTGTAACTGTATTTATGTATCTGTAGTCTTCATTCATTTTCGTTGCTTATTTATTTAATTTGCATGTATTTATGTACCTATCTATTATAGGATGTGTTTATATGTGTGTATCAAGATTGCCTGGAAGAGATCGCAGAAAGCAATAAGGTCACCCGTTGTTTTTTTTTTCTAACAAAACAAAGGTTCTGATTCACGTTAGAAACACAGTTTTACATTATAAGTACTATTTCTGCAAACGTGTGGGTAAACACTGCTCTCCTAGCTATGTTATGAAAACCTTTGTATATTTTGTAGTGTTCTTGTTTTTTTGTATGTATTTGTGTGGTGTAAAATAAAGTATATATAAATAAATATACATATTATTTACTTATTATTTTGATGTCGTTAACACCCGAATTTTATGTCAAGAAAATCACTGTTCATTCCAAGTTTGCCTAGAAGCGCTCGCAGAAAGGGATAAGGACGGCCATTGTATAATATTGTAGTGTTCCGTTTATTTTTATTAATGTGTTTATGTGGTGTACAATAAGGTATATTTAAATATGTTGCGGATATCTTAGACAGGTGGCAAAAGAGAAAGGTAATAATTAATAAACACCTAACCAATGAGATAAATTTTGTAAAGGAAAATATACCTACTACAACATACAATACACAATTAACTTATGAATAATCCCTAGTAGGATTACCACGATATAACACCAAATAAAGGGTAGAAGTAATGGTACCATCAGAGTACCCTACCCGCAATATTACAACAAACGGCCCGACATAAACACTCACTCAAGGAGGTAATATCTAGAAATTTTCATAGCCATTTCACAAAATGATATCTGCAGTCCTTGTCAGAGTATTTCTCCTAATTAGACGGGTGACTTCACGCCATGCATGTTAACGACTGACATTTGCATTTGGATCGCGGTTCATGCCTGAAGGGGTGGGTTTCACTGGGCGAGCCGAAGATTTAGAACGAATAAATGTGTTGATCGTGGGGTTTGGGTATTTTTTAGTCTACGACGGTTATCATGAATATCTGTAATTTTCACCAGTATTTATTACCTATGTGTTAAAATTCTCTATGTTTATTGGGAAACCAAAGGATTAATTACTTTTTTATAGATATGTAATTTGGTGTGATTTTCTGTAAGTAGGTTCGTACAAACACTTTTGCATGTCAATCAGGTTTTTTGATACTACTTATAATAATCTGTTGGTGTGGTGCAGGACGTAAAGAAGCACCACCCCATTTCTTCCCGTGGGTGTCGTGAAAGGCGATCAAAGGACTTAGGTACTAGTGAATGGGCAGCAGCGGTCACTATGCATTTTACCACGATACTGCCGTCAAGCGATCAAAGGACTTAGGTACTAGTGAATGGGCAGCAGCGGTCACTATGCATTTTACCACGATACTGCCGTCAACCCGCCTGCGATTATGGCAGAACCCCCAAAAATTGGGGAAAGCCTATGTCCAGCAGTGGACGGTTTACGGCTTAATTGATGACTTATCGTAAGAAACCATTGGAAGACAAATGTTTAATATTATTTACCATTTCTTGCGTTACGACGAATTATGTCCGATTATCTTCGACCTTTGCTAGACTAGACTAGGTATCTTCAGAATGGAATCTGAGGATGCTCAGAATCTGGGGATCATTTTGGGGATTTTACGAACCCGAAGAATACTAAAAATATTACCTATAATTTATATCCATGAACAAAAGCTAGCTATCGCAGCACGCGTAGTATGACCACCATAGAAAGAACTTTGTCTATTCTTGGTAGAATAGGTATAGAATTGTCATGCTACGCCAGCATAAAACGGTACAAATCTTTCTACAATCTTTAATCTTTCTACAATCTGTAATTTTGTCTATTCTGCCGTCGACAAAACCCATTTCTACGGTGGTCATGCTATGCATGCAGGAATCGTTCTTTCTATCTCTACTAGTGATCGCCCCGTGGTCGGAATGCAACCTTAATTTATGTAAAACTTTATGTATTTTTAATTCATTACTTATTATATCAAAATATTAGCTTTCTGTACTCCTCTATATGAACAATAACTGTGCCAAATTTTGTACTCCTCCGACCGAGTAATTTTCATAAAAAAGGATACAAAGTTTTGTCTTCACGTATTAATATATAGATAGATACAAAACTAAATACACAAAAGCACTGAACGAACATTCGCTCCCCCAAAACGTCACTATAAATGACAACGGGCAAAGCCGGGACAACTGTCAAAATCACCACGTGATCGTTACACCGGGGAATGAGTCGGAAAATGAACGCTCACGGATAATTGGCGGGCTGGAATGAATTTGTGATTCTGTAATGTGATATTTTGATGAGGTGCGGATGACGTGACTGTACATGATTGTACGAATGCTGCTTTGTTTTGGTTCAGTGGGTAGTATAGTGTGTTATCGTAATATGCTCAGATATGTAGTGTTTGAATTTCGAATTGTCATTTTTGACAGCCAGTGTAACGGATGCCTGACAAAAATTTTGGAAAAGATCATTCGGCTAATTTGGCTAGAATTTTAGAACAGTATAGCCTGTAGGTAATATGATGATTGAAAGTCTGTAGGGGCGCTAACAAATAGTCAGTTTTAGAGATTTTAGAGATATACAGTGTGTAACGTAATTAACGCAACATTCCCTTATACACCCCAATTAGAGTTTTGAGTTAATAGCATAATACAATGACCAAAAATTTTAAAAGCTCACTGTTATTAATATTATTAAGAAAACCATGTTGCCCCCTGCGTTACTTTATGCGTTTTAAATTGTGTCTTAAAATCTTGAATTGAGATTGAATTTTTTTAAAATCAATTGGCGGTAGGCAAAATACACAATTAAAAAAATCAACGCTAAAAATTACTGAAATCGATTCAGTACTTAATTATGATCAAACTACTTTTTTATGTTGCTTTTTCCTTAAGTCTGCAAGGTGGTTTTATATAAACAAAAAACATTCACACCAATCACAACAAGTTTCAATTCACATTTTATGGTTAAAAAACATTTCCCTTCGTCCATATACCATAAAAAGGTAGATGTTTTCCATATATTTCGCATATTAGACTAATTTTGGGTTTTGTTTCAACAGGTATTTTTCAATAGCAGCCCGGAGTCTGAATCCGTAACCGGTTGATGGCGATAAGCTTGTCGTTTAACTACATGGGATTTTAAGCGAAACTGGCGAAATATTTTTTCCCTTTATAATATCCTGCATGCATGTCTTTATTCTTGTATGTGTACACATGTTTTTTGCAAATAAATCATATCTGACAGACTGGCCTATTAGTCTAGTGGTTAGTGACCCTGACTGCTAAGACTGAGGTCGTGGGTTCAATTCCCACCGGGGAAAAATGTTTGTGTGATGAGCTTAATCATTTGTTCTGTGTCTGGGTGTAATTTATCTATTATATTTATGTATTTAGAAATATATAAGTATGTTTATCAGTTGCCTGGTTAGTACAGGCTCTGCCTAGTTTTGGATCAGATAACAGTGTGTTGATTGTCTTAAGATATTGTATAGAAGATATTATTATATCTTATCTTGGTGTAGTACATAGGTACTCCTCTGCCTTACACTTCAAGGATTACAAGTGAGATGTTATGTTATGATAAAAGAAATAATTATCATTCAGAACTTAGTGGTTGATTTAAATGGACATAATAAATATCTTACTGATGTAGTAATTAAATTTTGTGAAGACCTGCATATCCAAGTCGATTTAGGGGAAAAACTGTTTTTTGTAGATATAAAAAAGGGGGTATTATATATTTGACTGCTGTGTGTCTGTCCGTGTGTCTGTTCGGACACCGTAACTTTTAAATAGGTGAACTGGTTTGGGTGCGGTTTTAATATAAAATTAGGTTTTCTAGCGATGGTTCCAAGGTGTGTTTAATCAAAATCGGTGCAGTCGTTTCGACACGATGATTTTGATCAAAGATCAAAATAATTACCTACAACTTATTAAACTTCGGGTCAATAAGATTTTTTTTTACTTTATAGAGGTTTTTAATTTAAATAATATCACATTCTATTCAAATACAAAACAATGGTGACTCCCGCTGCATAAAATACTCCTTAAATAAACCTCAGTTAAGTAGTTTCTAATAAAATCAGAAGCTCATACGAGATAAAGGTATCTCTTTATCCAGCTTATGAGTTTCAAACGCTATTGCTACAAGCACATATCCGAGCTATTTGAACCAACATTATATTGTTATGGCGCTATTTACCGTAAACTGTTATAAGTGGTGTCTGGGGCTTGTGCACTGTGCTTTATTATTAAGGGGAAGCGTCAGAGTAGCCTAAGGGATTATAATTTTCGTACATTTTTTTGCAATTTGCAGGGTATTAGGCTGTGTGTTGAACAAAATATGGTTAGCGATCGATATATACTACTACTATGTATTTACAGACTAATCTAAGTTTATTTAATCTCACTGAATAACTATTTCATAAAAAAGTCAATGTGAATTAAAATTATCTTATTTACAGGTTGTTCTGACTCTTTAAATTGCAAAAAAAAGTTTTAACAAACTTTGAACTTCGCAAGTTACATCAGGGGTATTATGAGCGTATTAAGTAGGTCAAAATGAGTAGGAATTTCTGTGCGACATTTTTGCAAACTTTAATCTGACTAATTTTGCGAGAGTTTGTAAATGGCATAATATATGAAGTCTAATGTAGAGCTTAATTCGACGACTCATTTTGAGCTACCAACATAATATTGGTAGCTCAAAATGAGTCGTCAACATTTACTTCTGTCTGTGCTAATCGATAATGGACGTATTTTGCCCGAAATCATTATGATGATGGAGCTTGCTTTACCTTTGCCTAATAATATATTGTGCAATGTACGCACGGCTACACATTAGGCTATACATTTCTAGTATAAGCTGACATCTCATTGTAAGAAAAGTCTATAAAATGCGAGGTCAGCTAAAACTGGAAATGTATAGCTTGACCTGTAGCCGTCTGTACACCAAGTTTTATGATTAAGATGATCGCACTCGTTATAGGCTAGGTACTAATGTTTTTCTTATCTTTTTTTAATTAAGAAGCTCTCAGCAATAAATCTGTTCATACTTTCTTTTAATTATTAGAGTCTTATTTAAATTGGTTTATGTTGATTAAGACTGTTTTTAAATAATTAATTAATTTTATAAAGTTGATAGTTTGGAGGTATATTTAAATAGGTAACAATGGTTTATGTCATCATTTTTAAATAGGCAACATGCAATATTTTTATTTTTGTTTTCACTTTAAAGAATTCCATGTAGAATAGACCACAAATATATAAAAAAATTAAAATATTGTAATTTATCGGAAAAAATGAGGTTTTAAATTGACAGTTTAAATTTTCCCGCGAAAACGGACCTATAGTTCCGATGACGTCATTCTTGTCTGTCACTGGTTGTATTTGTTGGTCGGCTTTCATACTTTTGCATATTTTTTCGACTTTTGAGATAGTTTTTTTTGAAAAATTTAAAATGGACTATCCGTCAACATCCGGTGATCATAACAATACCACTAATAATCCAGCCAGTGAGTCCGTGTATACTTAAACAAAGTTTCCAAATAAATTGTTTTTGACTGGACCTTGAGACCCAAAACTGAGAAAAAGTTGGTTTCAAGCTGCGAAAAGAAATTTGAGTTTTCTCGAAACACCATTTCAATACTCAAAACTTTATTGCAATCCACAATACATCACATCATCATCATGCATCATTCATTCTTCATTGCATAGCTTTCTTTCCTTTTTGCATTATTCGATGCTGTGAACTGTGAAGATCACTTTGACGTAATAAGTCAGCGAATATACTTGTTATTACGAGTATGTTTAGTAAATCTGCTTGTACGTGAAAACACGTTAGTAACCTACCTAATACTTACAAACTTGTCTATAACATGTATTACATTTATAGTTGGAGAATGACGTCAAAAATTGGATTAAAGTTTAAAATGGGTGGAGGAAAACTTTTTCTGAAAAATAACTCTTAGTAAATTCCTGGAATCTGCTTTTATAAACCTACCTTCCATTTTTTACAATAAAAATGCAATAATATTCCCATAAAATAATATTAACTTTTACATCCATAGCCTCAATAAGTTGTCATAACAGGAGTGAGGTGACGTCACTCTTGTTATAAACGCTGATTGGTGTTTTGAAATACGTTTTGTTTCAAGTCATTTTTAACTCGTAATTATTGTTAAAAATGAACATTATGTAACATAAAAACATTGCAGTGGCCCTTCTTTTATACTTTTTTAACATTTTAATCATAAAATTTTCATAAATATTATATTTGCATCTTCCCTATTAAGAAGAACTAAGAAACAAGTCAATACACTTTCGAACCTAAAGCTGTATACTCTATTCTAAAAAAGTATTTAAGTTCGTCTATACAACACTAACGGTCTAATTCATAAAAAAAGCTTATAAAAAGTTTAAAATATTTATTAGTTAAAGTGCTCGATAAGCCTTATAAAACCTTTGATAAATTTGTGTAATCATAAACGTCCTCTAATATGTCAATTATAAATCAAAATAATAATAAATCAAAATGTTGCCATTTTTTTGAAGTCATCCAACGAATTGACCAAAACATTGTATCGTCAAAGGAGAATGACTGTCTACACTCCGAATACTTGTGAGCATAGACATTATTACGTGCCGTAAACTATTTCGTTGTCTACAGTTTCGACACTTCTGACTCGGTGATGTCTTTATTATTTAAATTTGACAATTAATCTCAAATTATAACTGTCAACTGATTGCTTCCAAATTGACATTAGTTGATATTTGTACTTCAAATATCATTTTCTTTTTAACCAGCTGCTGTAGAGAATTAACTATTTAATCTTCTTCTTCTATAACTTTTTTGTAGGTTTACAGAATGTTGTAGTATGCATACATTTGTATGTGTAGTTCTAAAATGCGTTAATGAATAATACTTTTGGACAGCCAGACTTTAACAAGGTTTTAGATGTTCGATATTTTTTTATGAATAAAACCATTAGTCTTGAAACTATAAAAACGCTTCGTCTTACACAGGACAAAAAATTATACCTAATGGAAAAGTAAAAAGAATACAGGTAGTTAATCTTATTTATTTAACTATTTAACCCCTTATTGCATGAATTATGCAGGAGATGAAGAAAAAAATTTTCTTTAGTAAAAACATCTTTTATTTTGAATATATAAACAGTCTGAATAGGAAAAAAAATATTTGTGTACTTATTTTAGAAATTACTACTCGAAGCCATATATGGCTTCGTATGCAGTAATTAAAAAATGAATTTATATTTTATGGAAATCTTTGAAACAATTTATTTTATCATTGTAACATAAATTAACTTTATATTTCCCATATATGGTAAAAGAACGGAATTTCGAACATTTCTGACAAATTTGTCGACTTGATTTCATCCACTCGGGGAAATGGTCCACGTTATTTGAACGTATAGAATCTAGTGGTAGGTCTTGATGCCTGCATGGAGTTATTGGTGCTTTTTATTGGGTACGGGCGAGTCCGGCAAGCTGGTTGGAGCGGCGCCTCGGCTTGTTGGGGTACCAACTTGGATACGACGAGCACGGAGTGAGTATGGTTCATAGCCAGGATCAGAGTCAGAAGCCAGATCGTCGTCACTCAAGAAACCATCGCCCGGAATAAGATTTACATGCTTGGAAGTACCATAGAAGCGAGAGGGGTTCATTGCTGCAAAGGAAAGAAAAAGCATCTGAATGCATGCGAAGCCATATTTGACCCAAAATGTTTTGACAAAAATGCATACGAAACTAAATATGGCAATATCAAAAGAAAGCTCAAAAACAAACCAAAAACACAAAAAATGCCAACACGAGAACTATTTCTTATTAAAGTATATGTAAACATTGTATTTTGAAATTCTAAGGATTTTTACTTACCGTTTTATTGCTATTTTCCCATTTATAAAACGAACACTAATTAATTGCACTCTAACGGTCGGACACGCTGCACATATCCTCCAATATTTTGACTGATTTCACTTACCATAGACAACAAAAAATATCTTCCGTTAAACGAAGATAATATATATACGGATTCAACGTTGGTTGCGAAAAAACAATATTTTAATAAATTGAAAAAAATAATTAACTTTTTAAGCCATATATGGCGTTGTATGCGGTAAGGGGTTAAATACACACATAATTGTATAAACAGACAAATAAGATCAAAGGTGATGTTTATACCTAACGAAATCTCCTTTTTATCTACGTCCTATCGCATGTTGCGGTAGAAAACTAGATAAAAAGAGTTGTAGACACCAAATCTTGCACATTTTTCCAGAAAAAATAAAATTGTTGCCAATAAGACAAGTTTTTCATCCACCGACTTGTAATACTTTCGTGTAGATATAGTTGCTAGATAGCAGTGAAATTGCAGTTCCCTCCCCTGGGATATTACCACGCTTCCTAGCCATGTAAAGTACCTTCCTGTTTATCGAAATATTGTAGACTTGATACTATTTTGCTGTATTTACGTTTTGTTTACATTAACTTCGGCTGACTCCCGAAGGAAGAAAGTACATATTTTGTGAATATCGAATATCGGTTTGCGATGTTTGTGAATGGAGAAAAATAATGTTGTTTGACGGTTTTCGTGTATATTTTCAAAATGACTTGGAGGCTCTAGCGTCCGTAAGTTTTTTTTTGTATTCTTGTCTTATGGCGTTGTGAGTTATAAGTAGGTACCTACCTAACTCTGCCTTAAGCTACACACTTACTGACAAGTGTGTACATTGACTGGACAGGTCCATTCAAACCTGCGGTGTTCATTTAATTTCAGACCATTTCAGACACTAATATGTGTAGATTTGTGCGTTAAATCATGTGAGTGCCTTATGTCCGTCACATGCTCTAGTTTCACACACAAAAAATTAGTAACCTCTAACGCCATCTATCGCGCAGCGCTAGGGTTCTGTCTAGCATAGGGTCACAGCATTATGCTGACCGATGGCCGTTTTGCGTGGATGTGACGCATATTTTCTCCCAGCATTTTTTTTTTGTGCATGATGGTCTTTCTTTGCGTCATGTTTACCGCAAATAAACGTATTTTCTTGCTTTATATCTATGAAAAGTTATAATCTCACTAACAAACATACGAGGTTTACAATTTACCAAAAGTTAGAATGTTTTAACATGTTAACTGCCATGGTGAAAATCAGAAAAAGTAAAAAAATGTACTTAGTGTTATTTCACTTTAAATAGTTTATTTATTCCATAAAAAACATATGTAAATATCATATTTATTACATTATATATAGATATTTTCATAATTTAATTCCTTACTATAATTTTGACTTCATACTTTCCAAAAAGTGTATGAGATTAAATGTAAACAAAAGTTATATAGGCACAGTGGTTTTTGTGCTCTACGGGACACTTAATATAGCTGAAAGAGTAATAAACATGGCAGCAACGACACGTTCAGATTTAGTAAGTATTGTCGGTCATATAGTCCGACAAGCCCTGAATGCAAAAAAAAAATACTAGTACCTGCCACCAGCAAACTATGTTTAAATTTTAAAATCCAAAGGCTTAACATGTTTTCCGAAGTGGGTAAGGAAGGACGCTTGATATGTAAATATGGTCACCTATCCTAGGACCAACCGTGGAAAACATAGCTTTACTTGATCGATCGACCCGAGCGGCTGTTGTTCCTAACCACAAACCCCTCCAAATTCAAATTAAAACCACCTAATAAACAAAAAAAGGCCCAAATAATTACTTAAAACAGGTACTCGTATTTATTAAGAACAGCAGGAGGGTTTGATTATGCACATGCTTCCCGAAAGTATTATAAAAAGGCTTTTGTGAACCACCCTTTCAGCATACGAAACGTTCTATGAAATGCTCTTTTATTCGTCAAGAGATGTCGGAATAATGGCGTCGAAAACACGAGCCTGCAGAAACAGATACGCGTAGGTACTCTTAAACAATGTGCGTTTTGATAATATAACGCTTTTTGATGAGGGTTCCGTATGAAAGCCAAGAGGTTTCGGGCAATTGGTGGTGCTGAGTTTTATTTTATTTTTTGATGCTCTTTTTTTGGGCGGCTTTGTAACTTAAGAGCTGTGTGCGTATGTTTGGTGATTACTGTAACGTATTTTTTTTCGTAAGTAAATATCATATGTTTAGTTGTAGTTAATTTGTGAATTTTCTTCGATATTTTCTCTTTATTCAACGAATGAGAAATAAAGAAAGAAAAAGTATGTTTTGGGACTTGCGCAGAAACTAAACTAAACACAATATACATATTAAAATAAGAAAAAACAAAAACAAAAGTAAAATAAAAAATATAAAGTCGTGTACGACGCTAAAGTCTCCCAATCCAAAACCTAAAACTAATATCCTTAATTAATAGTGGGAAAAGGCAAAATTCTCATAAAATTTTATCTAAAATATTATTTAGCAATTCCCTACCATCCAAAAATCTTTAGATAGCACTAGCAAATGGCTATCAATCTCTGAGACGTCACAAAAAATCATCATTTCAGCTTTTAGACGTCTATTGCTCGACATAGGCCTCTCTCAATTCGGGGACTTCGCCATTATCACCACGCTTGGCAGGCGGGTTGGCGATTGCAGTGGAAAAATGTATAGAGAATGCTGCTGCCCATTTTCTAGTTCAACTAACTCTCTTAGTTGCTTTTTACAACACCCACGGGAAAAAACTGGTGACGCTATTCTTTACTTCTGGCACCACACGAACAAAACAGAACAACTGTGGTTAATAGTAATGTCTAGTACTTACTATGAGTAGCAGGTAAGTATGTACCTATATTTTACAAAACCTACGTTACAAAAATGCCATCTACCTAAGGAAAATTCTAACGATGTTTTCCTTTTGTACCTACCAAACCTTCCATATCAACAAATTTGCGGAATATCCTCGTCTAAATAAGGGACGCAAAACATTTTACATAATAACCAAAGGTAGATAAGATAAGGTCCAACTTCAAACATAGTTCCACCACACATAAATAAAGTTACATCTGCGTAATAATCTTCAGAATGCAAACTCTTCATCCCTTCCAAAGTTCGAAGGTACCAATCAAAGAGGTTTATGATATTACAGTAGAATTTACATCGTAAACACTAACTGCTATCAAAATTCCCCAATAGTTCCTCTTAAAGGATTACCTTTTGTAAACTAAAATGGGACGCAATCATCATCTTGCGGACCAGGATTACATGAGGGCATAGGATTATTGGACAGGGCTGTCCAACACTGGTTATGGACATCGTCGACCACTCAGAGGAAATAATAACATAGCCGATTTGGAAACGAAGGTGAAGCCAAAATGGTATGTCATGTTGTGTAATAATTACACAACATGACATTTACGCACACATTATCATTTACACACAAAAAAAAATAGAAAATAAATAATAGTTAAAAAAAACTAAAAAACACGCTTCCATGGAAAACCAAACTAAAAAGTACAAAATAATGGAAAAAAAGCGTGGGGTGCTTTTAAGGTATTTTTTTATTGATATCAGGCACCCCACGCTTTTTTTCCATTATTTTGTACTTTTTAGTTTGGTTTTCCATGGAAGCGTGTTTTTTAGTTTTTTTAAACTATTATTTATTTTCTATTTTTTAGGGTATTTCGAATTTTGAGACGTATGTCAGCGTAGTTTGTGACAGTTTTTTTGCTGTCCTGGTAACGCTGGCAAGGATAATGGCACAAATTTATGAAATTATTACATTGTCATCAGTCCTTGACAGGTGTACAAAGTTTGAATGAAATCTGGTCTTTCAAAGTGGGTCAAAATCGCACTATAAGGAGTCGGATACAAACAAACATACAAATATACAAACATACAAGTGAAGCTAATATAAAGCGTGTAATAATGGAAGCAAAGACCATTTTTTGACAGGCCTGTTGGTCTAGTGGTTAGTGACCCTGACTGCTATGCCGGAGGTCGTGGGTTCGATTCCCACCCAGGACAAATGTTTGTGTGATGAGCACGATCATTTGTTCTGTGTCTGGGTGTAATTTATCTATAATATGTATGTATTTAGAAATATATAAGTATGTTTATCAGTTGTCTAGTACCCATAACACAAGCTCTGCTTAGCTTGGGACTAGATGGCGTTGTGTGATAGTTGTAGAATATTTTTTTTTTTTTTTTTTTTCTTTAATAAAATAAAAGAAAACTATTTTTTACTTAATTTAAATAAAAAAGTCAACTATGTTTTGAAAGTATTTAATAAAAAAATAGTTACTACTTAATAAAAAGCGACAGTTTGGTCCTTAGGGTAAAGCAGTTCTGTTGTTGACAACCCTGTGTCCAACTATGTCTTACTTATGCAATAGCCGTCTCGCCCGCGGCCAAACATCCCTTTGGTCCTGTACAAATATTCTATATAATGATTCGCTTTTAATTATTATTGGTAGTGGCTAAGTTTTGTTTGATGTATTGATTAAAATCGTGTTTGTTGCCAAGTGCCATCATGGTGGGTCGTGTACTAGTGTCAATAGCGCTCCCGTGGGGGCCTATGTCGTATTGTATGGGGTGAAATCGAAATACAGTGACAAAGTTTTGAGGAGTAATTATTTGTGGTTTTCATTTGAGTAGGCTTTGAGAACAATGTAATGTTTTATGGGCGTAAATATTCATTTGCTTTGGTTATAACTTTTAGGGAGCCATGTTACATCTATTGTTGACAACGACACTGACGATGTGTTGGTGGGTCAATCATTATCATCATTTCAGCCGAAAGATGTCCACTGTTGGACATAGGCCTCCTCCAAAACTGGGGGGGTTTGCCATAATCGCCGCGCTTGACAGGCGGGTTCGCGTTCGTAGTATGGTGGTAAAATGCATAGAGAACGCTGCTCCCCATTCTCTTAGTCGCCTTTAACGACACCCACGGGAAGAAATGGTATGGTTATATTCTTTACGTCCGGCACCATACGGAACAACCAACGTAATACGAATACTGTCCAGTGTCCAGTTATTTAAAAAAAATAAGCTGTACAAAATAGTTTTTTTTTTCATATCAAAAAAGTACGAACATTATCACCACATAAAACAGATACAAGAAATGGAGAAAACACGACATTAAAGGGCGTTATCAACACAGTATCATGCCTCGGTAATAAATACTCGCTCAGTGCCCGTAACACTGAAAATTTCATACACGGAACGTAAACAGGAGCGAACACTGTCGCAAACTAAACGACTAGAAACTTTACGACGACATAAACATAAAAAACTCATCGGGAAAAATATGAAAATATACCTAATGTTTCGTACATGTGTTGGGATAAAAGTTTTTCCCATCTAGTGGGTACATCGCATTGTATTTCCCTATAGAAGTCATAAACATGATGGTTAGCGGGCAGCGTCTGTCCCCCACCCCCTTCGCCCACCTCAGTCGGGCTTTAACGTCTAAAGTTCAATTTTATATCAGTCTTTAGCGCCGGTCTATGCGAGAGAAAATGTTGCGCTTCCCTGTCCATTAACCGGTTTAAATTAGAGTTTTAATTTTTAAAATGAATTTATCTTTTGAGGGAATCGGGCTTTGATAAAAAATGAGGATTCGCGCAAAATGAAAGATGTTAAACAGTCCTTTAGGTATTTTATGCATTTGAAAATTAAATGAACTAGGAAAGTAGCTAGCTAGATAAATACAGTAGGTATCTCCGTTTGCCTGTTCTTACACTGTACTGTGTATCTAGTTAACACTTATTTTGTGATTAAAGTTAACTTCATTAGAGCGAATCTCAAGCACATTAATTATTTTCTTCATTTAAATTAGTCTGAACACAATCAACATACAAATACATGAAATTGAAGTGTCTGTTTGTAATTTCAAATTAACAGCTTTTCTGTAAATGCATACGAAAGTCTGTCTGTTGGTTGCCGCTAATCTATGAAACGGCTGGACTGATTTTGATGGAAATTTCACTGGCAGATAACTAATGTTATAAGAAGTAACATAGGCTTTTTGTCTGAGTTGCACATTCCTGTGTGATAATTTCAGAACACCACGTGGTTGAAGCCGCGAACCCAGCTAGCAAAAAATAAAAACATATTTATGCATTTTAAATATCGCAAACAGACAGCCTAAAGTAGATCACTTAAATTAAAATTAAACGAAACATGTAAACACAACCCCATATAACAAGCATTAAGATGGAACAAAGCAGTAAAAACAAAACAAAGCGAAAATTTTCCACAAAATTAACTACGCTTTGAAAAATGTTTACTAATAAAAACCATTTCCCTGTAAATAAAGGCAATTTTTAATAATTACGTTACGTTACCGTTTGTAGCAAAAATATCTACTAGTGACGTGCCGTTAAGGGTATCAAGAGGCTTCAGCAGAAGCCGCGAGACCAAATAAAGTTATGCTCAAACGCGGTATAATGAGAGTTCATTGGATTACGAGGCTTATGTAACCCCCAATAATAATAATAATAACCCAAAAATGCACGTGTACCCTGTGGTATTAAATAGCCGACTCAATAATGTCTAATTTGGTCTGACCCGCGTGAATTCTTGCCTCGGGGTAAGGGTTTTGCGAAGCCCGGCTTGCGGTTCTATGTTTATGGTTATTTTCATTACGCTAAACGTTGAGTCTCTTGTTTATTTTTAAACATAATTCGCTTCGGGCTTACGAGAACAAGTGGGTGTCTAAGTTATGTGATGTGGGGAATTGCAATTACGACGGTCTATTGTTTATGAAAAAATAAGAGAGAAATTAAAAGAAAGATTCTTTTGCCTATTCTGTGGTGAAACACTTTTCTCATGTACTAAGTGAAAAAGCACAAATTTTTATTTTTATGAAATGAATCGAATCGGGTGCGTCGGCCACGGGTGCCTCGACCACTGGGGGCGTAAGCCACGGACCCACTTAAACGCGATTCGCTTTTGCTAAGCTGCCTATATCAATTAAAACATAACTTAGTTCGAATATATTATTTAAATAAGTAAGTATACGATTTAATTTTCTACAACTCACGTTGTACAAGTACAACTAATAAAATATCTTGACATTATCACATACACGTGTTTATAAATATTTATACTTAGATAATATTTTATAGAGTTATTCCGTATTCGTTTTATGGTACACGTTCACCAAAAGAAATAAATAACCAGGGCCGTCGGATATAACTGAAGTTTAGTGAAAAACTGATCATGTTTTCGAATAAAATTGAAATAAATGACGTTATCTAAAAAAAAAACTTCTAAAACAACCGGATCTTTTCCAATGAATTGTAATTTGATAAATGAACTATTTCAATCTATTATGAGTTTTTATAAAGGCGGTTATTTTATTTTATTGATCTGATTCCGATTCTTGCACTAAGGGAGGGCTAGAGTATTGCCAAGTATCTATTTTATGTTAAAACAAGAAAACTCAAGAAGATGAAGTCTGCAGGCAGAAGCTACTAGTTACTCTATAAATGTAGGCAGCTACTCACCCACCATTTGCGATACCCCTTAGTAACAATCGTTGTCAGATTTTCGGGCTTCTGACGACCTGCAACGTGCCCGGACGAATGATAAGCGGACCCAGCATCTTGATATGATCATCCATCCACTGACCATGGTACTTACTCAGTACTAAACGATATTAAATCTATAATAAAAAGGTTTAAGATTGTAAATACACTTATGTCCAGAGTCGTCCACGACCTTTTTCGATGTGAAGGCCCATTAAACATCGTAATTCCCAATTTTCTCTAAAATATTTGAGGAAAGGTTCTCGCTCAATCTTTCCGATGCAATTTAGAAGAACATAGACAATGCAAGGGACGGAGCGATCATTTATTTATAGTGGATAGTCGGGGATGTCTCCTAGACATGTCCCGGCTATGCTTTTAAATTTAATACAGTGGCAGTGCAGTGATTTTACAGTGAAGAAAGAGCACTGTTGCTTGAAAATTAAACTTTAGGATGTTTCGTGTTTATTTAACTTACTTTTTAATAGGACGCAGTAATTTCTTTTTTTTTATTGTGTATATTTTTATACCTACTAGTGGGAGAAATAAATAAATGTTTTATTATTATTATTTATTTCGGCAGTATTTAGTCTTAGAGAATGTAGATGAAGCGTTGTCATTGAAGTTTCGTAGACGCTGCGTAGACCTCTGCGTAGGGGCTGCGTGGGCACCGTAGCCATAGAAGTCGCACCAATGCTGACTTCGGCTTTTTTTTCTGAACATTTACCTAATATTTATAAGCTTTTTTATATAAAATTATGGAATGGTAAGCATCTGCTTTACCATCCGCCGTTTGCCGTTTATATGTCTTATTTTGTGGTACCGACCTATCAGTTTTCTGACATGACCAAACTAATCAACAATTTTTCCATTCGACACGTGCATTTGTGCATCCAATATAAAACAGTGTTATCATCCACAGCTGAGCACATCACTAGTCAGCGCAGGTGTCGTATCGGAACAATTTGGAGTTGTTCATCCCGCGCCGGCGACGCAATAATGCACCACGCTCCATTTACACTTGCAGCAATTTGTTTTAGATTACACGTGCACTTTTATCGTATAGGTATCTTTTCGCTCCGCCAGTGCACTTTAAAAACCATTTGGCTGTCTGTTTTTTTTTTTTTGTATTTTTTTTTTCGTCACACTTAAATGACTGGCAATTTCATATTTTTGAAATAGGAACTATAGAAAAATAAATTGACAGTTGTTGCCAACCCGTCTTAGAACAGTGGTGGCCCAGTGGTAACGGCCGCGATTTACAAATTTGTAGGTCGTGGGTGCAAGCACTTTACTTTCTGTAAATGATTTCATCACCGCTGCTCTCAAAGCGGTGAAGGAAAACATCGTGAGGAAACCGGCAATGTTTAAAACAAAAAAATCGAAGACATGTGATATCTACCAACCCGTACTGGGCCCGCGTGGTGGATTATGGCCCACTCCCTCTCACCGAGAGGAGGCCTGTACCTATCCCAGCAGTGGGGACATTATAACGCTAACCCGTTTTAAGCAAGTGTGATGATCAATGATCGTGTCTTTTCAGTATGAGAAGAGTTGTATGCCCTGCAGTGGAAACAATAATAGGCTGTATTATTTTAGCTGTCACAGGCTAAGTGAAATGTCTACGTGTAGTTGTTTTTTTAAAGAAACATCTTATTTGAACGCCTTTGTGTCCATTCAGTTAGATTTTTTAATGGAAAAAAGTACAGAATGTATTTTGAAAGGCAATCTCTTTTAGTTTTAAAATAACATATGGCTATTGAAGATGAATAGACTTACTGAAAATACTCACAAGAATTTATAAGGTACAAAAAACTGCGAAACCCATTCACATACCAAACCCATCGAAATCAAAACAAACCGACGGATACCACTCAAATATAGCATTAATATACAAAGAAGATTCAGCACCACGTCGTTTCCTTATATCTTTTGTTTCCGTTTTGTAAAATTTCACCCCATAACATTATGTTGATGGTGGCAATAAAGCTTGAAATATTTACGAATATCCGAACAAACGAGGCGGATTGTGAAAAATAGTCGGTACCGTGCCGAATTGACCGTGCCGGAATAGTCGATGTCATGTCGAATTTTGCTAGAATATTTTAATAAAGATTATAAATTAAAATCACTTGTGTACATAATTATGTCCGTATGACCACGTTGTCTTTCTAAACTACGCAACTGATTTTGATTTTGTTTCTTTGTTTTCACCATCATTTGGAGAATTTATTCCGGAAGGTTTGTTTGTTCTAAACTCTTAGCGTATATTTTTTTCTTCTGAAGTTAATAATATAAAAAAAACAGCTGTATCATACAAAAGTACAATACATACACATTCAAAGAATGGAAAAGCAATTACGAAGAAAATTATCTATGAAAAATTTCAACGCATCTTCAGTATCATTATACTGAATGCTTGGTAACATGTTATGCGTCAATATCCTTACCATCCTGTGTTTATTCATTACTAGATATGCCCGCGGCTTCACCCGCGTGGTGTTCAGAAATTATAACACAGGGACGTGCTACTCAGACAAAAAATAGCCTATGTTACTTCTTATAACATCAGCTATCTGCCAGTAAAAGTCCCGTCAAAATCGGTCCAGTCGTTTCAGAGATTAGCCGGAACAAACAGACAGACAGACAGACAAAATTTAAAAACAATGATTTTTTTATGTAAGTACCATATATACTTTCATATGCATTTAGTGAAAAACTGTTAATTTGAAATTACAAACAGACACTTCAATTTTATTTATTCATTATATATATATTATTTATTATGTATGTATGTATAGATAAACTACTTATTATAAAGAAATCTCGAAGCCGTAGAAACCGTTCGAAACAACGGCGCGAGTCGCTAGCGCCAGAATAAAGATTAGTCAGAAACCGCGAACATTTTTCATCCGACAACCATTTGTTGTGAGCTTCGTCGTTTTCTAAGAATGTATTTTAAATACTTAACACTATATTGTGTAAATAAAATGGAAGGTGATTTTATCGGGCGATTTCAGTTTTTTAATCTTTGTTTAGATACAGACTGATTTTTATCTCACCCTTTTTTATCTGGGAACTCAAACACTCCTCTCCACTACTAAAACCTTGCTTTAAGTTGTGTTTTTTTTATTATTTTAGTATTCCACATATTGTGTTTTTATCCCCTAATTTAATAAACTGTTATTTATTCTTAGTAGGTCTATCGGTTCGTGGTCATGAGTTCCGCCCCGGGAATGATTCCAGGTAGGGCAATATGTTTTTGGGTTTCTGCATCTGGAATTTCTCAATAGCATCCCGGAGTCTGAAATTGTGCCTGGTTGAAGGCATTCTTAAACGTAACTGGCAATCGTACATGCTAGTTTCCAACATCGCACCTTACACTTTATATTAGATTATTATTTGATTCCTATGTAATTTCTTTTTTCATTATTTTTTTACATCTTTGTCCCTCGTAGAAAACAGGCGTCACGTAATGTTTATGTCATTATTTTATCAAATTAGCCGTCTACATAACAAATGTTATCAACTACAAATTAAATACTTACGATATTGTATGAACAAATAATAATAACGATTTAAAAATTAAACCACCCACCAAATCATAACTATCTCGTCGTAACGCAAGCCGCATCTTCGACAGTCCCTCCTTCATTAACAATAGATCTGACGGGCGTGACGTCATTCCCACAGCCCTCAGTCCCTCTCATCTAGGATTATATCGGCTCTAAATCCCTGACGAACAGTCGGCCACTTGGACCGCCTCGCTAATGCTCGTTTTGTAATTTGTCTATTTATACACACGGATGAATTGTTTTGATAGTCTGTGACAATTTTGAACATAAGATTTTTCTTTCTTTTGAAGTGTTTCTCTGTTTTTTTTTAATGGTGGTCTGTCGCACTTTAACTTCTATAAGACAGTACTTATACCTATTTGAACTTAAAATACTGTACAAAAGAATCATTCTTGTTTGAAAAATTATTCTTCGTCTTTGTAGCATCATTCTCCTGCCCTTATCCATATTATTCGGAGTCGGCGCGAGATGTCTTTTTCTTCCACACTTCGCAGTATCATGAATAATACTAATATTTTTGAAAAATTATAAGTATTATTTTTAAAATGTTTACGATTTCAGAGTAGTGAACAACAATAAACAAATATTGAAGAATACTAATCTGGAATATTTTCTTTAAAACTGAGTTGGTTACAACCCTAATAAATACTTAGTACCTGTATAAAAAAAACTTTTTTACAAAAAAAAAAAACAACCGACTTCCTTAAAAACACTACAAAGTGAAAAATAACTTTAATTTCGGAAGTCGGTGTCTTAGGATCTGTATTTATGGTTTTTTTGCCACCGACTTCCGAAATTAAAGTTATTTTTCACTTTGTAGTGTTATTAAGGAAGTCGGTTGTTTTTTTTTTGTAAAAAAGTTTTTATTTTTACATTTTTAGTTGTGGTATCCACCCCGCACTAATTCCAAACAAACAATGCATATTTATGCGACAGCAGAAATCGCGGTTGATTTGCTGTCATTTTTTAAAGAGTTCCGGTGTCTATCTCTGGAACTCATCATCAGATCTATATGAAATTTATATGGGACCATTTAGAAATAAACCCATTTCAAACAAAAAAAAATTTTGCAAATCCGTCTATATATGACGGAGTTATGGCCGAACATACATTAAAAAAAAACATATAAACATCCGAATTGAGAACCTCCTCCTTTTTGAAGTCGGTTAAAAATACACTTCAGTGAGAATTCCATTTATATTTAAGGCTTATTAGTCCATTCACATTTACTCGCATGAATCGGATGAATCGGCACTTTTAAGTAGATAATATTTTATTTTCTATCAGCGACTAGAATGAAATTAATTTATTTGATGTTGAATCGATAACTCCAGAAATACGTAGGTATTGGGCACTGGCGTATTTTGAATTTAATGCAATGTAGAAAGTTATGAGAAAAGGTCACATGCATATAAATGCAAAAAATTGAAATCGTGCCCATTGTCTAGTACCTAAGTATTTCGGGTGTAGTCAATAATATCGTCTAGAAATAAATTAACTACGTCGAAAATAATATAAGTATTATTTAAAAGTCTCGATTCGCCGTCGTGCGAATCAGCTAATAAGCTATATTTTCCTGTAATAAGCCATATTTTCAAGCATACTTCAGGAAAATTCGTGTTCTCAGACTTTCTTTTATAAATGATACGTTATAAAGTGGCTAGCAAACTTTCCCACCTGTGTGTAACATACGGTCAGTTACAATATAGTCGAGTTCTGTACCAGTCCCTAATTAGGCCGGACTGCGCCCTTACACACCCAATTAATATACACATTTTGTAGTTACACTAATTGGCGAATGCCTCTTTTGAAACCTTTGTATCGTGTATGAAGAGTCATATTATCCGGATAACTAGTATGTAGATATAAATATGGGGTAGGTGGAGTTGTTTTTAAATATGGAAGGGTGGCCTCTTGCAGTTGCAGCTGATGAAATTAATTGGCCTCAGGTGTTTGTGTGACTAATGTCCGCATCCGTATCCTAGAATGATTATTTACTAAAAAAAAAAACTAATGAAATAAAAAGAAATATTTTTACATCATTCCAGTTTTGTTTAAAACTTTAAATGCCACTGACGTGTACATTAAGGGAACTTATCGACTGTTATGTAATAGTTTTAGGAAAATCATAAAAAATATCTATGTTCCACGAAAAATTACAAAACAGCTGTTCGATTATCTTAGCCCATCGAATAATGAATTTTTCATTTGTTCCATTTATTTTCGATACCGATACCGAAGACATGGTTAAGAACTACCAGATTATTTTATTTGGTTTTATATAGATTGGAAACTAGATTAAGTTTTTTTCTATAAATATTCTAGTATTATTACTGAGAGACCTACTTTTTTGATTAGTCGAGTTTTTTTTTTTGTATTCACATTCTGTGATAAATAAAACGTTCTGTCTATTTGGCAAGCCAGAAAATAATATAACGTCTTTTATTTACAGTCTTTATTCCGCCAGTATCTATATGAGGTATTGAGTAAAATACTGAACCAAATTATGTAAATCTTCCCAAAAAAGTGACCGCACTAAAACTTTAAACGAGCAAAATTGACCGCAACAAAAGCCGCCACCTTTGATCATATATTCAGAAGCTTTGTTAGTTAACAAGTAAATCAAGATACCAAAGCTTATGTTTCCTAATTCATGCGGCGTCAAGACGTCTCTCCGACCCGATACGATTTCCCAGAGGACCGACTCAGCAAGATGAAGATATCTAATTACAAATTCGATGTACCCAATAAATATTCCAATCGCATCAAATTTACATAACCTCCTTTGTTTGGGATATCCAACAACCATCAAATACAACAACTTACTTATTCACAGACAAATAACGCCTATTTCCCATTGATGTAAGCAACGTTAAGTCACGTGGTTAGAACAAACGAATAGAAAATTCGTAGCTAAGTTCACATCGTTCAAAATGATAGAATGATTTTTTATCGTTTCTACAATGTTCAACGCTACATCCTTTGTTAAAAGGTGTCGTTTTTCTAAAGACATTGTAGAACGAACGGCCGACTCAGGCGCGTCAACATGGCTACCAACTTATCGTTTTCTACAATTGCTGACACCGAGGCGTTACCGATTGGAGAACGAAATTCGACACGAAACGGTTTTAACTTGGCTACGGGGGCTGCTACGATTCTTACATACTTCTTTTCCTCGTTTAGGTTCATACAATTGGTCATACACACACGCCGGTTGCGAGTACTACGCACCTAACCCTTTTAAAGAACATCACCAAAAAGGTCACTGTATTTTCTCCTAGAACATCCCCTTCAAGCGTGACCAGTCACATCTGCCTTGTAAATACCTTTTGTTGGCCGCCCTTCATTCTTCCTCTCAACAAGACCAAACCGTCTAAGCATACTCTTTTCAATTTTTGTCACTACATCTTCTTTTATACTAGTTAAGCACACCGTTGTCTTATCACATCATTCCTCCGTCTATCATTCATAGCCACACATGTTACGTAAGGAACGCATTTCCACGGCATGAAGTCGCATCTGCCTTGTATTTATTTATTTATTTTATTTATTTATTTAACCATTTATGCACACATATAAATAGACAAGAAGAAAGGAACAGAAAAATATGTACAAAGGTAATGCTTATTTCTATAGAAATCTCTTCCAGCATACCTGCAAATACATGCAATTGTAAATACATGATGACCCAAAATTGACCAAACCATCTAAGCATACTTTATATTTTTTATTTTTACCAGAACAACAAAACAGTTGTTGTGTATTAAACAAAGCAGAAAGAAAACCAAACAGTACGTACCCACTATGCAGACGACATCAAAGACTACAAAGAGACTCAATTACAATTTCCAATTGATAGTTCCAGAAAACCCTTATTAGGTGCACCACGAAATAAGGCAATTTCGCGGACAAAAGGCCGTCCCTTATTGTATGGTCGCTGTCGGCGATTCAAAAGTTTCCAGTTGACGGCGATGGGCACCCTAGCTGTCCGAATTTATTGAATTTCGTCCAAAGGAGGATGACCACACGTTATTGTTCCCTCGGAACATTGATTAGGGTGAATATTGTAGAATGTAGCAGGTATATCGAATATGATTTCTAATGATGTCGGGGAGTACGGTATTCATATTTTATCTAATTGAAACTTTGATGGACGGTCAGTGAAGGAGACTTGTTTATGTAAATGATTAGGGGGAAATAAATGCCTTTATGGACATTTTAGTTGATCAGAAGTATGGACTCAGAAAACCAATCCTACTAATATTTTAAATGTGTAAGTTTTTAAGTATGGATGTTTTTTACTTCATCCCGCAAAAAAAGTTGAATGGATTTGGATAGATGAATGGCATACATATAGTTCAAAGCGTGGGTTAAAACATAGAGGATTTAAACGTAGGGTTTTTATCCCAGTAATACGTTCTCGTAGGATACTTACGAACCTCAACGGAGGCGAAGCCGCGGGTAATAGCTAATATTCCATATTATAGTTTATTGTTTGATTTAGTTAGGTTAGGATTTTTTTTTTTTGGTTATTTTAAGCGTTCATATGATCAGAATGAACAGAATAGAATATAATCTTTTGTTATGTACATCGCCACATGGTCCTTCATTGTTCGACACATTTTTAATCCTAATCGACGTCTGTAAATATGTTTGGACATATTGTTTGGACTTTAAAAGAGACCATCATGACCTCTAAGTTCGTTTCAGCATTTCTTCTCAGGGATCAGTCAGAACGTTAGAAAAAGCAAGCGCCATCTAGTTTTAAAATAATGACGTGTAAACAGGGCGGGCAATTAAAAAAAAAAAAAACAAACAAATAATAATGAACTTATTAATTTTCAATGATCTCATGGCTAAGCAAAACCCCAAACGGATCAATTGACCAGGTTAAGCTACGCTTGCCACAGTCGGTCTGTGGATGGGTGAACATACTAAGACTCTTCCGTGCCTCGGAAAGCACATTAAGCCGTGGGTTCCAGCTATTATTTATCGATAATTGAAACTCGTTACGGTTTGTAAGAAACTCGAAGGTCTGACAACCAGTCTTACCAAGGAGTATAATGTTAATTAATAATTGGGTAGTTTAGAGGTTTTTGGACACGTATGTAGGTATGTAATGTTACTGTTAATGCAACTGAAATTTTGTATTTTTCCAGCTCGCATGCCAGAGGACGCGGGGTGGTGGAAGGGCACCACCACCACCACTTGACATGATTTTGCAGCCGCCGGCAATGTTAATAACTTACGGGCTTTTCTAATTCTCATTTATCCCTAAATGTTCAGGTACTACAACACTGTTTTTGTTCCAGGTTTATGGACAATGACTGGCCATTGCCTGGGCCGGCATTACCCGTGCCTCCGTCACCAGCATCACTGTTCGTCTTGCTATCGCAATTATAATTTTCTTTTCTTTTTTAGTTTTAATTTTTTTTCCGTATTTACATAAATAACACAGGCCAACAAATAATGGGGTCATGTCAGTTGTTGAAAAGTGGAGGGTCATTTCCGAAGTAATTGTTTGCGTAGAATCCGAATCCGGAGTCAGAATTGGCCCATCACGTCAGGATTTTGAGATATTTGAGGTTATATACCCAAAAAATAGCGTTTTTGGCTACTTTTGAGGTTATGTACAGAAGACACAGATTTTTTTGGGGTTTTTTCTTTAGTTGTATCATATACTCTTCTTCTTCAATTAAAGAGTCGCAGATTTCAATTACGATTTTTCTTCACCAAGTTACGCCAATTTCAAATTAAAAAAATAGTTTCTCTTGAAAATTTGTATTCCGGGGGTGTTCGAGGTTACCAATTACGAATTTGAAGTCGAGATATTAAAGATTTAGGAAATAACCAGTAGAAAACGTCTGTCTCAAAGTTTTTAATGCAAATAAATACTCATGACATTAATGGGACATATCTCGTAATTTGAAATTTGGCGTAACTTGGTGAAGAAAAATCGTAATTGAACCCTGCAACTCTCTAATTGAAGAGAAAGAGTAGTACTATATGATACAACAAAAAAAAACCCCCAAAAAATTCTGTGTCTTCTGTACATAACCTCAAAAGTAGCCAAAAACGCTATTTTTTGGGTTTATAACCTCTAATATTTCAAAATCCTGACGTGATGGGCCAATTCTGACTCCGGATTCGGATTCTACGCAAAAAATTACTTCAGAAATGACCCTCCACTTTCCAACAACAAAACCATGTTGGCCTGTGTAATATATAGGTACGATAATAGAATTGAAATAATAATAATATGTACAAGTACATAAAACATTTTTGATTAAATTCTACTATGTACAGGTACATAAAAAGTTTTTAATGTGTTTTAATTTTTTGAAGTTCAGATGTGACAATATTTGCCGTATCCATATTTCTTTCGTCCATGGTCATGACGTCATGTATTTCCTATCTCATTTTCTCCCACGTTAAATCTTATGAAGTTATGTCTGTCTCTTTTTCGTTTCATCGAGTTTCAAATCACAACCAACGGCGCTAAAGAAGTTTTCACTTCAAAAATTAATACTAGCCGGAAAGAAAACTTTAATTAGTCCTAATGAAAACACAGATGCAATTTTTTTTATCCCGCACAGAAACCACAATTATGGATAGTTTAAAAACCAAAAAAACAGAAAAACTTCGTTTCACAGTCGGTGGAAAAGAAGAACGACCCAGAAACAGAATAGCTATCAGTAACTTAAAAAAATAAAACACATATTTTTCAATACTACTCGTACATACATACATAAACCTTACGTTTTTAAGCCATACCACCTTACATGAATGTTTATTCCCAGTCTCGCCATAAAAACTAAAACATTAAATCATAAAATGTTCCAAGACAGAGAGCAACAAGAACAGACACAAAGCAAACTGTTCTTCCACGAAACATGACAGTATCTTAAAACCGCTCTGTAAGCTTTCTGTTATGCTCTGAAATCAAATAATGTTACAACCGCACAACAGTTTTGTTTCCACACTGAACTGGAAATAACTAAAATTGTTACTTGTACTGTATATAGAATTGTAAACTGTAGAAATGAGTAGAATGTTTTGTAACGCAAAGGATATTTTATAACATTTATGAATACGGTATAGCAATTGAAACCCGATATTTATGTTTATCTATTTATGTTATTACGGTGATTCATCATGATTATCATTTCAGCCGAAAGACGTCTACTGTTGGAATGGGGGGGTTGCCATAATCGCCACGCTTGGCAGGTGGATTGGCGCATGCATCCGGCATCGCAGTATGTTGGTAAAATGCATACAGATACTTGTTGCCCATTTACCAGTAGTAAGTTCTGAAAGTTCGCATTATAGATTTTTTTTTTTGGATGGGAAATCATCAAATTACTTCTCCCGCTCTGGGCGGAGCGGGAGGGCGTGTCAGACTTTTACTGACTAAAACCCACCCGTGTTCCTTCAGTTGCCCATGTGCCAGGGTCACGGTATCTCGTTCGAACAATCTCGCGACCCTGGCAGTCGCTTTATAGAATGATGCTCAAACATGATTTCAAACTATTACATCTCACACTCGGTTAAAATCTTGTTTTAACCCAAGCAAGTTTTAAAATCAATTAATTGAGTCATCCACATTTTCTGTTCACCAAATTAAAATCGACTAATTAAGACACCTTCTACATCACAATATACTTGCGTTACTAAAAACAAAATCATAACTACAACAGTGAACAATAAACCCGGTGTCCCCACACGATGGCCGCCGTCGCCTCGCAACGGTCGACAATTTGTCCAAAACCAAGGGAGCTTTTCAATAATAATTCCTCTATAAATTCTACCGGTGACCGCATCTCGTACTATATCCACAGTTGGAAAGTGAAACAGTAGACCAACTGGGCCATTTTTCTTATTATTACAAAATCAAATACTTAATGTGAAATTACACGGGCACTTATGAAAAGTCAGAAGCTAGGTGCACGATTTCAATTGGTTGATTCCTATGCAGAAGAGTCGGCAAGAAACACCACGGTTACTCTTTTAAAAATAATTGACTTTTAAAACTCTGAAATGGTTTCAAATTACGGTGTAATAGGTATGGGAGGACATTGTAGGCCTGTCAACAAGTACCAGGTACTTAATAAAATGATCCATAAATATACATTCTATCCTCGTAGTATCAGCGCTTTAGGGTTCTTTCTGCGCATTACATAACGTGCAGCATCTGCCATCAGTTCGATTAAGTAAATCAATAGTAAATCTGATCGAGATTGACGACATTGATTTTTAGATATTCGCGAAAATTTAGTAAAAGTCGATAAATATATATCTTTACATACTATAAAACAAAGTCGCTTCACATGTCTGAACGCTTTGATCTTTTGGACTACGTAAATTATTTTAATGCGGTTTTCATCAATAGATAAAGTGATTCAAGAGGAAGGTTTGTATAAATAATCCGCGGCCGAAGCAGAGAACCATAGTTACAGAATGAACTGATACCTACCAGATTGACTGTCTAATGAATTAGTCAAGGACTATACATTAGAAAATGTAAGGTACACTTTCCTGTAGGTCCTGAAGAACCTCGTGTCTTTGAAGTCTGATAGTTGGGGAATTTCAGCATGCTTGTTCATAGTTGTCCTACTATTTATTTTACACTGTGTTAAAGTGGACGCAGGCTAGTAGACGTAAGCTATTAATTATTATATTGCCTTTTTGGCTGCATTCGTCGAATAGTTTCTTTATTGAGTCCTTTGTTGTTTAGTTGGTATTCTATGCTGTTTTGATTCTGTAATAAACAGCGAAATTCAGTGAGGGATGCGGTTTAATAGAGAACGTTGTGTGGTTTACAGTATATAATATTTGTCTTTTGGATTATGAAACACACAGAACGGGGGAGGCCTATGTCCAGGAATGCATATCTTTTCGCGAAAATTATGATGATTATGATGTTTTATTAATCTAGCTGACCGATAGACGTGGTCCTGTCAAAACGAAATTGCCTTAGAAAAAATGAAAAGCCCAATTTTCAAACTTCCCAGTATTTTTTTTTTTAATTAAAATTCTTATTCGGGTTATTAAAAACGTTTGAATAACCAAATCTGTTCAGCCATTCTCAAGTGATGCGCTTACCAACGAAGCAATTCATTTTTACATATTTAAAAGCGAATAATTACGACGACTTCGATCTAAATTGTTTTGAAGTTCATAAGAAACGTCAATAACTCAATTCTCCGTCTCCTAAACTGTGATTCAGGAGTAATTTATTAAAACAAAAAATTGATATCATAAGAAAAAACTTTAGAGGTGTCAAGGGACACCCGGATGGAAAGAAGTTCCTTTCCAGGATTCATAATAGTTATAATTTTTAATTATTTATTATGTACAAAAAACCTGTATACACTCAACAAAAATATTATCTCTCTCTTCCTATCTCCTTCTCTCTCCTTCTCTCTCTACCTCTCTCTCCCTCTCCCTGTCTCCCTCTCTCTCTCCCTCTCTCTCACTCTCTCCCCCTCCCCCCTTTCCCCCCTCTCCCCCTCCCCCTCCCCCTCCCCCATCCCCCTCCCCCTCTCCCCCTCCCCCTCTCCCCCTTTCTCCCTCTCTACTCACAACAAAAAAAAACAACAGCATACAAAATATATACGGTCGAATTGAGAAACCTCGTCCTTTTTTTGAAGTCGGTTAAAGCATGTCGTGACAACTTTTCGTGAGAATTTTTTTAACAACGCGCGATAAGGAACTGCGTTCCAAAAATGGTAACTTCCTGCAGGAATATGTAGAAAATAATATTCTTATTCGGATCTGTTTTTTGATACAACAGTAGAAACTGATATTAGTTAACCTACCGAAAATGGTCCTACAAAAACCACAACCAAATCGTATTATAAACCAATTACCGTATATTACCATAGTTGAGCAATATTATAAGTTCATCCACCTCCGGGCTAGTCTGGGGCAATTCGTTACTGTAATGTGAGCAATCTGTCGTTCGCCGAGCAATATAACTCAGACCGCGTTATAAGCGCCCTATGAGCTATAATGGCGATTTTGTTAGCTTCTTTATTGTTATTGTGATAGAAATAGTTTTTTAGCAGTCGACAAGGAAGAAATGGATTGACGCGATCAATTTGGTGGATTTATGGGGCTATATTTTTCTTTAGTGAGGCGGGCTGTAAATTAGAAACGGGAAAAACAATAACAGGAAAGATGTGGAAATAGACAGCATCGGTCTGCGTCTGGTGACGTGGAGCATCATGGGACACTGCCTGCTATACAAACACTTTTACACAAAAGGCTTAACGGAGAGTCCCTTATGCAGGGCTTGCATGGAGGCTGTAGAAACGTTGCGCATGTACTTTTTGATTGTAAAGGCGTCGCCCAGATTAGGACAGAAACCCTCGCAGCACCCAGATCTTACACGGACGTTCTGAACAGACCAGGAGATATGGTCAACTTCTGGAGGGAAGTGAGCTGACTGGAATAACCAGTGACGGCCACCATGGCCCACGCACAATGGTAACTTGAAGGACTAGTGCGGAAACCAGACTCACTAACATAGAACATAGATATGGAAATATTGATTTTTCATAGCATTACTGAAAAAGAAATATCTGATTACTAGTTTTTGCAAGCGGTTTCGCTAGCGTGGAGGTAAAAAATTATCCAACGAGAACATACTACCGGGATAAAAAGTACGATTTCGTAAGTGGTAATCCAGGTTAAATGATAAATGATTTTATGTCTGTAAATAGGTTTGTACAAACACTTTTACATGTCAATGTGGTATTAAACTATCTGTGTGCCAAATATTATCCAGTTCCCGCCAAATTCGTTCAGTCATTTTTGCCAACAGTCAACAAACATCCAAACATCTAGATAAAATATATACATTGTATTTATTTTGGATTTGTATTTGTACTCAAGCTTAGTTTTTAAAAAAATCTGTAAAAAAAAATTGCGCTTATTAGGAAACATCGTAATGAAAGTATTCATAAAAGTATTTAACACGACCCCAGTTTATACCAACCCCTTTATAATTTCGACCCCTAAAAGTAGTTTAACCTTGACTCACTTGCTATCAAAACTTTTATATGAAGCCCCTTGCATTTATAAAATATTATTCATTCAAATCTCTAGAATATGAATACACTCTCGGTCTCCTAAATGAGTCACACTGCATTTTTTTAAAGAGCATCTATTTCTTTGTAAAGGTTCGTGAATTCAAATTTGGAACAAAGATTGCACCAAAATGTTGGCCAGTATATCGGTTACCAAACCACATTAAAACCTTTTCTGAAGAAAAGACATAAAGGTCACATTGGGTTTTGACATTGGATTTCAACCCAATTACTATTTTTATGTTTGAAGCCTTGATACCTAAAGTGTAATGGCTCTATTTTGGAGTCCAGGAGTGTATATTTATTCGAAAAAACTACTAAAAGCTGACTTGAGAAGTAGAAACATAAAAGTTAAACAGTAAGATACACCTTTTGTGCTTCACAAACTACACCAATTCTGATACGGGACAGCAATAAAACAACAATAACTATTACATACGAAAACATCATACAACCATCTACATATACCCGAAACATTTTTCCATATACCTACATCGTAAGTTCAAAACTGCTATATTTGCGCCTCGTCCGCCAAATATATCAACGACGCAAACTAAGGGAAAATTGTAAAATTGAGATCGTTACTCATATAGTACTGCACACGAGGACCTTATTAAAGTTTAAAGGTCCGCCCCATTATTCATGAGTAGGATACCGTAAACTGTAGGATACAGTATACGGTAGGATTCCGTCTCGGTTGATTCCCCACACGTAATGGTCGCTATAAATTTCATGCATTTTATTGGCTATTAAAATAAGTAATGAAATTGTTCGTGGATCATAGTTTTCGAGAAGGTACCAACAATTAAATTGTAATGTTATAAGAATGCTCACGACTATGTTTATTGCGTTCCATTTAATTTTGTTATTATGTGGAAAATTCTTGAAAGTTGTTGTTTTAGGAGCTGTAAAATTGATGTTAGCGCTTTTACATTGCTGAATCAATATTTTTTTAATGTGTCATTAATTTAGGTATTATCTACCTAATGTCAAAATAAAAATGTGATATGTTCGTTTTTGTAGCTTGATTGAGTCAATCAAAAATGAACTTAGCATATCGCAGTCCACTGCAGGAAATAGGACTCTCCCAAGTGACACAACACCCTGTCTTCCGCCTTCCAATACAGTCTGTCCTAGCCAACTTGTCAAATGAGTAGTTAAAATAAATGATTACAGTATTCTGAATTTGAATATTTTCAGGATGACGCGGACAGGATGATGCAGCATGCTTATCTACATCATATTTCCTACGATAATATCCATAATATATCATAATATCAATGTATAAAAAACGGGCCAAGTAAATACCGCTGGTACTGAAACCGTTATAATTGGAGGTTATTTTCCCGTATCATTTTAGAAACACAGACGTATAATCCCTTCTATTTTTACCAGTCAAGATCTCAGGTAAATAATAAAACAGGACGCATTGTTAGACTTATTCAGAACTCTTGGATATTTTATTTCCATTAGATGACAAGATCAGACGACAGTACAGACAGACGCTCTGAAATAACGGGCTCATTAAATATGAAAAAATCTTACTCGACAAAATTCACAAGTACCCTCTTACAAAGATACAAGGTTCTAATTTGCAACTCTATTTACTGAAAAAGTGTACTTTTGTATAATACGTCCCCAGTCTTCAGTAGAGACTATTTTAATTAGTACAATGTGCATACTTATCGTTCGTTCAAGCTCAAAATAATTGCCTCACAGTACGAACCACTTACACAGTCAAAAGATCTTTGTTTGTATTTTGTTCAACTGTAATTTTGTGCTCGTGAAAAATGTAAAGAACTGCTCTCAGTATGTTGTCTGTGAAAGAACTAATTGGTGACTACGGAGAGAGAAACTGGCTGCTATAAAAATAAATACTTTTGATGCTGATGTTAATGTAGATAGTTGCTCAGCATGAAAGAAAATAAATACTGTTTATATACAGAAAATATTTTTGACTACCCACCGCATTATATAGAACAAGTTGGCATTTTAGTCGATACGCATGAGTTTACTCTCTAGAATCGGGCGAATCGACACTTTAACACTAGAAGTGCGGGCGTTCCAAATTTGACCCATTTCGATGTTCTTCCTGCTCTAATTAATATTTTATTATGCATATTTATAATCGTAACTTTTTGTGAAGTTTCATGAAATATGATGATTATTATATTTATTATTTATATATTCGAGACTTCAACCACGTAATTGCAATATACATATTTTTTTATTCAAATTTACCTCAGTCGGTATGTTCAGCGCGTCTAGTGTTAAATATTATAATAAATAAGTTTTTATATACGATTCAGGCGTGTGAATTCGTGGACATCGACTAATAAGCCAACAAGTCTACTTATCAGCGCCGGCTGTCTCTGAAAACCACCGCTGGGACTCTGTCTGTGTATAGGGTCACAGCATTATGCTGAGTGATGGCCGTTTTGCGTGGATGTGACGCATGTTTTCCCACACTTTATTTTTATGTCTGTATATACCTCTGATCTTTCTGTGCGTCATGTTTGCCGCAAATAAACGTATTTTCTTTCTTTCTTTATCTTAGGTTGGTGTAATCGTGACGCTTGGCAGGCGGATTGGCGATGTAGTATGGTAGTAAAAAGTTTAGAGAACGCTGCTGCCCATTGTGCAGTAAGTCCCTTAGTCGCCTCTTACGAAACCCACGGGAAGAAAATGGGATGGTGCTATTCTTTACTTCTGGCACCACACGGAAAAACAAGTCTACTAATCTTGCCTAGATTAGTAGACTTATTTTTCTAGACAAATAAATAAAATTGGAGTGTCTGTTTTTAATATTAAAATAACCGCTTTTTACTAAGTGTATATGGATGTATACACGGTACATATAACAAAACAACATTTTTTTTAAATTTTTGTCTGTCTGTTTGTTCCGGCTAATCTCTGAAATGGCTGGACCGATTTTGACGGAACTTTCACTAGCAGATAGCTGATGTAACAAGGAGTAACTTAGGCTACTTTTACTTTAGAAAATAAAAAATAGGATCTCACGAAAAAAAAACGAATAAAAAACTTTTTTGTTAAATACCACGCGGACGAAGTCGCGGGTAATTACCTATATAACTTGGATTAATGCATTCTTAATATATTAACCGCAGTAGTACGTCCTCTTGCGATAATTTCCGACATCCGCGCGGGCGAAGCCGCGGGCAAAAGCTAGTAAGCTATAAAAGTGGTCATGAGATTGAGTACCTACCATAATGTTAAAGCAAGATTATTGATCATAACTACCATTTAATCATCTTATTAGACCAATGGCCCAAATCCTAATAATTTTCAGTAATCTGATTTCTTTTATGAAAACCTCTAGGTATTTTTTCGTCTTATACAAGATGGTCATAGTTACTCACTTAGGCATAGTTATATGAAACACCAATCTCTCTACATTCAATCCAAATCCCCTTAACTACAAACCGTAATCAAATGCGTCGTAATTAAATCAAACACGACTTCAGAAACTGCGCACAATCCTTTGACTTCACGGCATCCAACTTTCCAGATCCGGATTTCCATTTAATTAAACACCGTCTTCGCACAACTATTTATAAAGATTCCGGATTCAGTGGTGAGGGGAGCTCTATTCAGGATGTGTAATTTGACGTGTGAGACCTTTACCGGTTCAAATAAAGCGTTCAATAGGACCTATTGTGATGGCTGGAAGGTGGAACATATCTATCTCATAACCATCACGACGCCTTATTATTCCTTGTGATTTCTTCATTTTGGTGGCAAAGGGGGGTTAAATAGAGACATTAATACCACCCAACATTCACTTCCATACATAAGCAAAAGAAGCATGAAAGTAGAATAAATGCTGTGGAAATGCGTTCCTTGCGAAGCATGTGTGGTGTGACTATGAATGATAGGCTGAGGAATGATTTGATAAGAGAACGGTGTGGTTTAAAAGAAGATGTAGTGACAAAAATTGAAAAATGTATGCTTAGATGGTTTGGTCATGTTGAGAGGATGAATGAAGGACGGCTCACAAAAGGTATTTACAAGGCAGATGTGAGTGGAAACACCGGGAGGGGACGCCCTAGGAGGACATATAGTGACCTTATTGGTGATGTTCTTCAGAAAGGTCAAGTGCGTAGTACTCGCAACCGGCGTGTGTGTATGACCAATTATATGAACCTAAACGAGGCAAAAGGAGTGTGTAGAGATCGTAGCAGGTGGCGTTCCGTGGTTTCTGTCTACCCCCATGGGAAACAGGCGTGATTGTATGTATGTATGTATTAATACCAGTAATAAATAATAGTTTAAAAAAACTAAAAAACACGCTTCCATGGAAAACCAAACTAAAAAGTACAAAATAATGGAAAAAAAGCGTGGGGTGCCTGATATCAATAAAAAAATACCTTAAAAGCACCCCACGCTTTTTTTCCATTATTTTGTACTTTTTAGTTTGGTTTTCCATGGAAGCGTGTTTTTTAGTTTTTTTTAACTATTATTTATTTTTTATTTTTTAGGGTATTTCGAATTTTGAGACGTATGTCAGCGTAGTTTGTGACAGTTTTTTTGCTGTCCTGGTAACCCTGGCAAGGATAATGGCACAAATTTATGAAATTATTGCATTGTCATCAGTCCTTGACAGGTGTGCAAAGTTTGAATGAAATCTGGTCACTCACGTCGTTTCTGAAGATGATCACAAAGCGTGTAAGTTCGCATTTATAAAGATTCCGAATGCATTCCGCAAATGAACACAATTTAAAGACGAATGCGTTTTTGGATTCTCAATTTGAATGAACGTTCGGCGCTCGATTCGACCGTAATGATGTCATATTTTCCGGGCCCAATGTTTGGGGAAGACACAAAAGGATGACAGATAAATCGTTTATGCAGATGAAAGAATATGTAGTTACTTGATTCAGGTGCTTTTATTTGATAGCTTATTCCTTAAATACGTTTGTTCCTGCATTTGGCTGTTACCAGACAACGTACATTGTCAGTTATTCATTTGTTTTTTGGTTGGAACGGTGTAATCGTTCTTGATATAAGTTTATTCAACTTTTACCATAGACTTTGTTCTAAATAGATTAGATAGAGTCTGGCAAACGAAAGCGTGATCTGAAAACCGCGGCAAATTCAAAAAATCTTAATGTGGTATCACCAACTATACCTTTAGCTAAATGATTTGATACTTGCGTATTCTTTATATTTATTATAATTTATTTTTTGTTTTTAATGGCTCCGTTTGATGTAGTGTAACGGAGCCTTGACTGTCATGGATGTGAGTTAAAAAACGAGTAAGTAGATTTATTTATTACTATGTACATAAATATTAACCTACTTAACAATTCATTTATTAATTATTTAATCATCATTCTCAAAATCAGAGTCCAAAAATTCAACCTCCATGGATTCATCTGTATCAGTAGTGGAGTCATCATCACCTACGTTTATTATAATTTTTTCCAATACTTTTTCTGTTATGTGATCTCTTTGTTTATATTTATTTTCCACATTTATTACATGGCTCGCCATTTTTTTCCAATCCTCTGCAGTTATTTGGCCAAATGAGGTTTTTTTAAGTGCTTCTGTTTCTTTTTTTTTTTTAACTCATAACCATTATCAAACAATATTTTACGCAGAGTTTCTCTGCATCCGTTACAGCGAATACTAGAACGTAATTCTTCTAGCAATGTACGTAATGTCGGTACCTCCTTTCTCACAACATAAAATTCATTGATTTTATTTCTTATTGCATCAGTATCAAAGCTGTCTAAATTCGACACCGTGCTTTTGTGGGGGCGTTTTTTTCCTGGAGTACTCCACACCCCTTCATTTAAAGATCCTTCTTTTTTAATTTTTCTTAGTGTCGTGACACCAATACCTGGAAAACAAAGTATCAAATACATATTTTAATGGTGTAAGTACTCAAACAGTTTGATGACATCAAAATAACACAAATTTGGGAAATGGAACAAACATATTATAAAAACACTATCAAATGTAGGTACATACCAGTTAGTGAAGATATTTCTTCTAAGAACATAGTTCACAGTGTCTATTAAAGATTTCTTTTCTAAGCTCCTTAACTTTTCAAGCATGACTTTAATTTCGCAGACTCCTTGAATATCTTACAGCTTATCTAGAAATATAAGAAAATGTATCATCAAATCGTAAATATATATTAATCAGCCAACATAGATCAAGAGTACCAAGTCATACTAACCCAAAAAATCCGACATCGCACCTAAACATTGTTGTATTTCTTCGTAAACAACTTCTTCTTCCTTTTGTTTAGGTTTGAACTTACTGATCATAACATGTAGCAGCTTTCGCACGTTACTTTTAATTGTTTTACCCACAATGAAGCAGATATTTTTGAAAAATAAATGTCTTTACAAAATAATAGCAAGCGCAATCACAGACCTTGACGTACCATTGACAGTTTAATTATAAAAATTACAATAGGCTCTCCGACTAACAAGACAAACTTTGGATGAAATTTTACAGATAATTAGGAGAATTTTGATTTTCGAGTGAAGCAATAATTGTGTAATCTTCACTCTAATCAACTACTTATATTCTGGTATACTAGCATTATCAAGTAAAATACACGATAATGCTCTAATACCACCACTTCTTCCTACTTAAAATGCAAATTAATTCTCCCAATAACAAACACCACTTCAAGTGCTCATCAAATTGTAATATTTTGCTCAGCAAATAACCTGAGGGAATTGCAAAGCCGTAGAAAGCCATACTCGTACGGCATTAGCATGAAGTATATGACATACACTTGACGAATTAATCCATATTAGGCATGCATCAAAGACTCCAAACGATATGGGGTTCGCCAGTGATTTGAACAATAGAAATTATGAGAGAACGCTATGTTGGTGAACTCCTTGACCTAATATCGAATTACAGAGCTGTACTGTAATGGAAATTGGACTTTGGGAAGTCGGGTTAAGGTATAAAAATGTTTTTTGTTTTTTTTATGGCTTTTATGACATGTCAATGTAGATGTGAATTTTAAAATGTTAGTAATTATAGATTATGGGTTTTTGACTCTGTTTTATCGCTATTTTCGTAAAGCCTTTTGAAGAAAGACAAGAAATTAAATAAAAAAATAACCGTCATTAACTTAATATTACTACAGGATTTATTACACACGAAGGTATCATAAGTTATCAGTTTATCATAAAACTTTCTTCTAAGCATTATTTTTAATACACTCACGATTTAGTTATAAAAAAAAAAATTAAACAAATATTATTGATTATATTTGATTATCTACATTTAATAATCACGAACTGTGACATAGGAGCTATATTTTTTTAATGGTTTTTGACATTTATAAGCTCTTGTGGCGTTCTAACGTCTGTACATTCCCTTGTTCAAGATGGAAGGCAAACGTGTTCTAGCAACCTGTCTCTTGGTAATTATCCCCTTTATATCAGGGGATAATAAAGCTGTGAGTAAAAGTAGTAAGTACTCGTATTTCTTATTATTTTTTTTCGAAATTATTCGCGTGTATTAATTATTTATTGATTACTTAAGGTACTAGATAATTCTAAGGCATATAGATTCAGAGTATTTTATGTGTTTTGCTAACTATATTTAATAACCTCACCGGACTTCGTAGCGGCTAACTTTAAGTTCTCTTTTTTTTCTCGAATCTCAAGCGGCGCAAACGTATTCCTTTAGCAGTCCATTGTCAGGACTATGTAAAACGGAGGGTACTACCGGTGAGTGTTTTTTTTTTTATATATACAAAATTGTTGGACGGGACATCGACGCACTAATTAAAAAAAAATGAATTCAACACTCAATTACATCTAGCGTAGATTGTGTTTTTGTTAGTAACGAAAAAAAAAAACTCCTGATTCATAGAACAGTGCAAAATGTACGGCAGCGGGGTTCAGAACCTTGTTCTAAATCCATTATAAACAGGTTTTCGGAGATTTCTCTGCCACCCTATAGATAAATATTATTATTATATTACATTGATTTTACCTCCTAAACATGGGGCTTCAAAAATAACTGGAAATATGTGGGTGTGCTATAGGTACACTTCTGCCAAACCTGTCTTGGAATACATGCGAGATATGTCGTGCCGTAGATGTCGTAAGATGCGACTAAGGGACTTACTAGAGAATGTGCAGCAGCAGTCTCTATGCAATTTATCACCATACTGCGATCGCCAAACCGCCTGCCAGGCGTGGCGATTTTGGCAAATCCCCCCAAATTGGGGGAGGCCTATGTCCTGGGACCTCGAGGCGAAAGTACTCGCGTCACTGTATCGGTGGCGCGAGGAAGCGCGGGAGCGAGGCGAGCGACTGACGGAGCGACACATGGAGCTTCGTCGGTCGCAGCTCCGCGCAGCCCTGGTGGCGAGCTGGCAGGACAGGCTTTCACGCCCTACCGCCGGCCTCGCCACCGTCGAGGCGGTCCGGCCAGTACTCGGGCCCTGGCTCGGGAGGAGGCCCGGCTCCCTGTCGTTTCGGGCGACGCAGGTGCTCTCGGGGCATGGTTGCTTCGGGAAGTACCTGTGTCGAATAAACAGGGAGCCGGATGCCCGGTGTCACCACTGCGTCGACTGCCGGGAGAATACGGCGCGGCATACGCTGGCAGAATGTGCCGCTTGGGAGGAGCCGCGTCGTGTCCTCGTCTCAGAAGTAGGCAGTGACCTATCGCTGCCGGCCGTGGTCGAGTCCATGGTTGGCAGCAAGGAGTCCTGGGACGCGGTGGTATCCTTCTGCGAATCAGTCATGTCGCAGAAGGAGGCTGCGGAAAGGGAGCGGGAGATATCTTCCGCTCACCCAGCCCGCAGCAGGCGCACTGGGCGTCGGCGGAGGGCGGACAATGCCCTCTTCCAGCCCCCCTAAATGGGTCCAGGGGCGACGGATCTGGGGACATCCGTCGCCCCCTATTCCTTAGGACCCGAGATGGTGGCGCGTAGTGTTCCACGCGCGCCTCTCTGTGATGTATGGGGGGGAGTTTAACACCTCACTCCCCCCCAACGTGAGGAGGCCCGCAAAGGCGGGCCGGCACCAGTCGGGGATCGCGGAAGACATATTGGTTCCCGTGGTCCCCGACGTAGGTGTGGGACGGAACACCGGGGTGGTTTTAGTCAGTAAGAGTCTGACAGACCCCTCCGCCCACCCCAGGGCGGAGGACATCCATGAGGATTTCCACCTCGTGATCAAAAAAAAAAAAGGCCTATGTCCTGCAGTGGACGTGACTGTTGGCTGAAATGTTGATGATGATGCGTGATATGATGTTTAACAACAAAGTTATACGAAAACTTGACTTATCTTTTACCTTTTTTTTTTCAGTGGCTCTGACTCAAGCTGAAAGCAAAGGTAGGCATCTGTCGATCTAAAAGGCATTGCTTTTATATTTTATTCTTAGGAACCTAATTAGGTTAGATTCTATAGTGCTTAGCAGTATTTAAAACTAGTATGTAAATCAATGTCGTGCTGGACCAGAGCTTAAAGCCTCGCCCCTAATACACGAAGTTGTATGTCAAATCCGGATGCACTTTATGAGTTTACCTTGGAAATTACTGACATCAGTAAAGATAAAACACTGTGAGGAGATCTGGACTATAATTCAGAAATTGTCCATGTTGCTCAAGTCAGAGCCATCATGGTGATCAATGCTCGTGTCTTCTCTATGTGGGTGTCAGAGCACAATGGGCCAATAAGCAATAACAAAACCTGGGTTTAATTTATTAACCCTAAAAAATTAAACCCGCGTCCAAACCGTTGGGATTGTAACACTAGGGCCATGATGATGAGTCCCCACTTGGTTTTTCGAGACATCGCCAAGCGGTTGGTCGACTCTTCACGACGCCAGAGGGCTGGCCTATTTTTTGGCTAAAGAATCAGCATTGCCATATAACGTGGGAATACTGTAAGCCTTTTGGGCACTTTTCCCATTGACAGCGATACGGACGAGTTTTTTGATGCTCTGTGATTATTTTCTCTAAGTTTTTATATACATATTTTTGGAATGAAGTTCCTTATCGCGCGTTGTGAAAGGGGGCTAGACGGAAAAAATTCTTACGAAAAGTTGTCACGACATGCTTTAACCGACTTCAAAAAAAGGACGAGGTTTCTCAATTCGACCGTATATATTTTGTACGATATTGTTTTTTTTGTTGTGAGTAGAGAGGGAGAGACGGGGAGAGTGGGAGAGTGGGAGAGGGGGAGAGGGTAGAAGGGGGAGGGGGAGAGGTGAGAGAGGGGGAGAGAGGGGGGAGAGGGGGAGAGAGGGAGAGCGAGGTAGAGAGAGAGAGGGAGAGAGAAGGAGATAGGGAGAGAAAGAGAATATTTTTGTTGAGTGTATACAGGTTTTTTGTACATAATAAATAATTAAAAAATTATAACTATTATGAATCCTGGAAAGGAACTTCATTCCTTCCGGGTGTCCCTTGACACCTCTAAAGTTTTAATATTATTTTATGTCTGTTAGCCCATAGATCATGTAAATATTGCACAGTAGGTACCCTAATTAAACTTTTTTTTATCACTCTAGTAAGTACTTAGTTTAATTCTAGAAAACTGAAACATTTCTGGTGTGGTAAAACAATCAAGAAATAAACCATGTTAGGCTTTATGAGGGGCAACCGAATCGAAGTGAATAAAAAAAAAAACAATAAGTCAGTTATAATCATATGTTTTATATATTTTTTGTACCTTATGTTACAGCATATGCAGACAATAAATATAATCCTTCATGCAATGGTGGCGGCGCCGAATCGAGCGCAATGGCCAATGCTGCAGCTGCAACGCAAGATACGGGTATGATGGAGCTTCTCAGTACTTTCTTCTTCTTCTCCTATCGATGCCTCAGCATGTTGTCCGATCACCTTAACTGTTCAAAACATTCGACAGATTCTCATGTTACTTTGCCCTCCAACAGCGAATAGCTGTCGGAAGAATAGCGGTCGTCTATTTGATTTAAACTAACTAACTTTTGAGTTTTTGGATTTGTAAACAGCGTTTAAAGGACTCTTTCGATAACTTTGATTGATATTCGATTCGATTCGGAATCGGAACATATCTAACGGGAAGAGAATTGATATGCTGTACGTGCTAGATGTATGCAGTGTACCATAAAAATACTCGTACCCGAAGTTTTGCACGACAGGCAGTACAGAAGATGCGATATATCGTGTGTTATATAATGTGGAGCCCACACACTCACACCGTGTTGCACAAAACGCTTCTTACTACTTTCATATCAGACAAGAACTAATTCAGCACCGTAGAACAACCTTATCCCTGTTCACAACCAGGTTTGATTTACAAAATATTCAACAAGAATATTAATGTGATAAAGAACACTTTTATTTGCAAAAAAGGAAGTAGCTGTAAAACATGTTACATACCTTATCTTTCTTTTTAAATTCTTATTCTTGTTGTTTGTCACAGATTGAAAATCAGTTCTTGTAATTACATAATTCAAAATAGTCGTTACTTAGTTATGTCATTTATTAGGTAGTATTTTGGTCGTTAAAATAGTCATTGCTGGTATAGTACGGTTTTTTTTGTAGCAAAATAGAAACCTTTTTAAATAGAAACAGTTTTAGTGCACAATAATTTGAAGAAATACCTACAACAAAATGTAATAATCTATTAATACCTAAAAATAATAATCAACTTTCAGGAAACGATCAAAAATAAAGTGGTATAAACTTAACTTCATACTGTGGCATCCATCTTTTGTTGACCTGTTCCCTGAAAAAGTTTTAACAGTAAAATTAGACTACTTGAATGGGTCGTTTAGTGTAATTATAAAATTTGTCCACGCGTAGGTTACGGAAACAGCGCCAGCAATGCAAATGCAGCAGCAGCTGCATCAACAGGTAAGGTCCTTTTAATATAATATTAATACACCGTAGTAAAATGCCTAAAGTAGTTAATAATTGGTTTTGCAAATTGACTGTGAAAGAAGTAAAACTAATTCTATAAAATAGCAACTATTTGTAGTATTGTTTTGTATAGACATTTATTCCATGTATGCAATATCTTGTAAGTAAAAGATTTGACAAGTCAGATCACTAAACATCACAGTAATTACACGACATGAATAACCCTCCACTAGGTGGATCAACGAACTCGCGTCTGTTGGACCATTCGGTTCCCTACGAAATAGGATAGTTGGATGGTGCTGATCCAAGCGTCAAGTTCGTGAACGGGCGCCGTCGATTGAGACTAATCATCACCTAACTTCCAGGATGATTTTTTACATTGTTCTCACTTAAAGAAGCAACGAGAATTTCGTACCCAGGATTTTGTGATATCTTAATTTAAGAAAAAAGCCTTGCAGTTTCTTGTCCGATCTTCTCGAAAGAGACCTATGTTTTGGAATAGGCCGATCGACTTTTTGACAGTTCTAAAGGTCGTTGGTAAATGGTTCAACTGAAATAAATTCTTTGAGTTTGAGTTCAGTTAACACTGGGTTAGGGACGCGGGAACCAGTTGCATGTGAAACGCATAGGACCAGTTGTTGCGGCGATTCTAGGTGCAGGCCCATGTCCAGCAGTGTAAATATCTTAATTAGCTGAATTATTATGACAACTATGCTGATTAAGTCTTTGCACTGAGCTTTCATCAATAATCGATATCAGGTACTGTCGGCCTTATAACACACTTGTTTACTGCAATCATTTCACTCATCATCAGCGATGGCCCCACCGAATAATCGTGTAAGAGAAAATTAACAAATTTTCAGCAAAAAATAAAAACGTTCAAACTTCAATAACGCTCATTTCATTGTAAATAGGTATAAACAATGTTTAATCGAATTATAGGTAAAAAAAATAAACTATAGACTTGTATATTTACTTTTTTTAAAACATCGACAAGCTTCAGGAAATTCATGAAAAGCTATTTAATGTTTTTGCTCTTGAGAAATTTGCTTGACTAGGACACATTAATATATCATTACACGTTTATTCGTGTAATAATACACAAAGAATAAAACGTGCTGTAATATTACACTATTATTCCCCATAAATCAAGTTTATTTTTTAACCCAGCTATAACTATTTACACGCTTGTTTACAGTATATTGTTCTACTATTATACTCGTATGATTGGAAAGATCGTATACATTTATATTAGAGTTAATAAGATCAGTTTTCATTTATGTAATAGGTTTTAACATGTTTATTATTGTATACTTGGCGACTCAAAAATCGTGTAATAATAGCATAAACTATTAAGTATTCCTATAAATTTAAAATTAATTATTTCCCCAGAATAAAGAAATTCACTATTATAATAGAAGTGCTCGAGTCCAAAATTCATTAAAAAAAATAATTAAGTAGGTGCAGGATAAGCAAAAAAAACGAAAACTGAAAACAAAAATTCGTGTAAGAACTCTTGCACGTTTATTCGGTGGGGCCATCGAGATGCGATAGTAGTCAACCAAAAATAAAAGAAATGCAATCATAAGCCACCTTTAACATTTAAAATGTATGCTCAACGATTTAAATACTCAACATAGTTAACTCAAAGATCTAAATACCCAACAGAGTTGACTCAAATTCTGAATCCAGATGCACGAGTTACCGATGCCATTATATTAAATAGTTTCCATCTGTTAGCTGTAGTAGCGAAGGGCCCAATTTGATATTTAATGTTTTATTTGTTCGATATATAAATTCATCATTTTTTAATGCATCTCAAGCTTTAGTGCGGTCGTTCCTTATAGGTTGTTCCTTTTGCCACTTAGTAAAACTACTAGACGAGACTGACCTCGAGAAAGCAGTTTTCGCCTTTACTTGTCTACGGCAATGTAAATAGAGTCGGCCTAGAATTTAGGTACGAGTTAGTCGCCTTCATTAGCGACCATCGCTTCCATGAATTAATGAATGTCTAATAATAAATTAAATTTCAGGTCCAAAATATTATCCAGTCAACAGTTACTGTCCCAGCAAACAAAACTACCCAGGTAACCATAAACTAACACATTAAAAGCGATATTTTTTAGTTACAAACTCAATTGAGAACTGAGGTATCCAGCTGTTGTTGAATTGTTCTTTAAAAACTTCCAACTGTAAAATTAAAATACTTGACTGTGTTGTTGAAAGAATTAAAAGGAATAATAAAATATTTGTACACTCGTAGGTGGCAGTGCAAGTTCAGGTGCAATATCAGAAGCATATTCTAATACAAATAAGGAACTTTTAATATTTAGTGACTGTGTTGTTGAAAGAATTAAAAGGAATAATAAAATATTTGTACACTCGTAGGTGGCAGTGCAAGTTCAGGTGCAATATCAGAAGCATATTCTAATACAAATAAGGAACTTTTAATATTTATTTATTCGATATATAAATTCATCATTTTTTAATGCATCTCAAGCTTTAGTGCGGTCGTTCCTTATAGGTTGTTCCTTTTGCCACTTAGTAAAACTACTAGACGAGACTGACCTCGAGAAAGCAGTTTTCGCCTTTACTTGTCTACGGCAATGTAAATAGAGTCGGCCTAGAATTTAGGTACGAGTTAGTCGCCTTCATTAGCGACCATCGCTTCCATGAATTAATGAATGTCTAATAATAAATTAAATTTCAGGTCCAAAATATTATCCAGTCAACAGTTACTGTCCCAGCAAACAAAACTACCCAGGTAACCATAAAATAACACATTAAAAGCGGTATTTTTAGCTGCAAACTCAATTGAGGCATGAGGTATCCAGCTTTTGATGAATTGTTCTTTAAAAACTTCTAACTGTAAAATTAAAATACTTGACTGTGTTGTTGAAAGAATTAAAAGGAATAATAAAATATTTATACACTCGTAGGTGGCAGTGCAAGTTCAGGTGCAATATCAGAAGCATATTCTAATACAAATAAGGAACTTTTAATATTTAGACACCGTAGTAGTATGCCTAAAATAGCTAATATGTGGTTTCGCGAATTGGCTGTGAAATAAGTTACCTCCCATTCAACAAAATGGCTACTACTGATACCTTTTGTTCAGACATTTATCCCAGTTATGCAATATCTTGTGAGTAAAAGATTTGACAAGTCAAATCACAAAAGATTACATTAATTTTTCGACACAACGAACTCGTGTGTGTTGGACCATTCGGTTCTTTACAAAATGGATGGTGCTAGTACATGCGTCAAGTTCGTGAACGGCGCCGTTGGTTGAGACTGGTCATCACCTAACTTCCAGGGTGATTTTTTTACATTGTTCTCACATATAGAAGCAACGAGAATATCGTACCCAGGATTTTTTTGATATCTTGATTTAAGAGAGAACCCTTGGAGTTTTTTGTCCGTTGAAGAACGGACGAAAAACAAAGAAACCTATGTTTTGCAATAGGCGACTAGCTTCAACTTTTTGACTCACTGGTCGACTTTTTGACAATTCTAAGGGGCCAGTCAATGGTTTAATTGAAATAAATGCTTTGAGTTTGAGTTGAGTTAACACTCGGTAAGGGTAGCGGGCACCTGTTTAATGTAAAATGCACAGGATCAGTTATTACGGTGATTCAGGGAGAAGGCCTATGTCCGGCATTGCAGATGTCTTTCAGCTGAATTGTTATGACGACGATGCTGATTAACTCTTTGCACTCAGCTTTCATCTATAATCGACATCAGTAAATGTCAGCCTTATAACATACCAACAGGCGTAGCTTAACGCCTTCTATTTCACACATGACATTTTGTTTTTTCTTTTTTGACAACTCATCGTTAAAACCTTTCTTCAATCTGTAATTTTGTCTTTCGTTCCTAATCATCCTTCTCCAAGTCCTATTTTATGTGGACTCTTTTAGAAGAAAGTTTTCTACCCAAACTGTCAAATCACAGTGACAATTGTCAGTCGCCTAAGGTAGGGAAAACGATTTGATTTTTAATCGCCACGCTTAAGATATTGGTGCCGATTCTGTTGTACAAAATTCTCTAAACTAAACTAAAAATCATTAAAATTTGGTTTATTCCTGTCAAACAACGATTTCCTATTCTGAAATAGACTAAAGTGACACAACTTAACTATATTTTAGTTTGACTGCACTAAGATTGCACTAAGTTATTAGTTTAGTGAAAATGACAATTTTGCTATTCTGAGTTTGCCGGTTTTCACCAAAAATTTAGACTATGATAATTTATTTTGACTAAATCTGACTATTTTTAATCGCGATTAAAAAGGTGTGGAATAAAACTAGTGGTCATGAACAAAAATTCACACCAACGCCTCGCCTTCACGTGCAAAATCATTTTTTCTTTTGCTTATATCTCGAAAATGGCGTGTCCTATCCAAAAAATAATGAAATTTTTGACCCCCTTTGTTAACCCCGGAACATATAAATCTCAACACGTGGGTATTTTTTTTTTTTTTTTCAAACAAAAAGTGAAAAATTCCATATAAATCACGTCCAGGCTGCCCCTTGCGCGCGTTTTCGTCTCTAAAAAATTCTTTGCGTAGCGCACACAAGTACCACGTTGCGAAACAAAAAAAAAACCATGTTGATTGTCAAATTCATTTTTAGTCGTGACAAAATAATTTTTAAATTTAGAGATTTTTTCTTGCAGAATAGCGTCAAAATTCTCATAGCCAAAAGTAAGGAATTTTAAAGATAGTTTAGTTAGTTTAGTTCGGTGTACAACAGAATCGGCACCACTATAAAACTTTTTACTCGACGCCCATAAAGTATAGGTATATAGTTTTTTACAAAATTACGATCTTATTGGAGGGCGGTTTTAACGCAAAAGTGTGATAATAACAGAAGAATAAAGCTATCTTCTCCTAGTTTACATCATTTAGTTAATATGGCATTAGCAAGGAAGGTTAAGGCCAATATTATCTAATGTATTTTTTTTTATATTATATAAACAATAAATTAAACTTTAACACTAATCACAGACTTCTCAAAGCTGAGCTGAAAACAAAGCAACTAAAAATGCCTAGACCAAAACAAGATCCAGGGAATGCAAGACTCGGAAAACACCAGCTGGAATAAATAACGATCGCCCTAAGAAACGAATTTATAGACTACAAAGCCAACACAAAAGAATTAGAAACACAAGAAAAATACAACTTTATAGAGAATACTATCAAGACCCAGACACAACTCATTGCAACCACCATAAATGAACCGAAAAAATACCTAAAAACTGACAGTATAAAGCTACTAGAAGAAAAAAAACACCTAATCAGCGAAAGAGGTGCACAAGACAGAAGAAAGCGTTTAACTAAAATTTGCAAAGAAAACAAAAACAGCATAAAGAAGGACAGGAAACAGAACAGAATGGAAATTATAGAAAAGTACATAGCCAGAACGGGAGGAGTCAAAAAAGCATACAAGGAATTGACGAATTCGAGGGATTGGGTCGTAAAAATGAAAAGCAAGAATGGAAAATGGAATCGTCGCAGAACTGACATACTAGGAACGGCTACATCTTTTTACAAGAAACTATAGAGTTTAAAACAAAACAATTCATGGTGAAACCGAAACAGAATTTGTAGAATTCTCAGACATTCCCGACATTCTTCATGCTGAAGTTAGGAAAGCAATTGACTCCCAAAAAGAAGACAAAGTACCAGAACCCGATGACATTAACACCAAAATCCTAAGACACAGCAAGGAAGTCCTTATACCTGTTCTCACAGATATGTTTAACTACATCATATCCACTGAAATTATTCCCCAACAATGAACAGAATCCAACATTATCCTACTGTTTAAGAAGGGAGACAAACATGAAATCGAAAACTACCGCCCAATCAGCCTCTTGTCGAACATTTACAAGATTTTTGCTAAGATAATTTTAAAACGGATTGAAAGAACATTGGATAAACATCAACCCATTGAACAGGCAAAAACTAAAAAAAAAAACTACTCGGTGAACGATCACATACACGTAGTGCGCCAAATATTAGAAAAATATAACGAATACCAGCTTAGGTATTATATTGCTGTTAACGATTACAAAACAGCATTCGACTCTTTAATACACGAAAAAATATGGGAGGCACTGATAGAACAAGGAGTTGAACACAAGTACATACGAACAATATAAAACGTTTACAAAAATAGTACAGCGAGGGTTCAGCTAGAACAGAAAGGCGTTCCTTTCAGAGTTGGGAAAGGTGTCCGACAAGGGGACCCGCTATCCCCAAAACTATTCTCGGCTGCATTGGAATCAATTTTCAGAACACTCGATTGGGAACATCTCGGGATTAATGTAGATGGTGTATCACTGACGCATTTGAGATTCGCAGACGACATAGTTCTATTTGCCAAAACTTCAGAGGCATTAAGCAGGATGATAAAAGAGCTTGCGACGAAAAGCGAGAAGGTAGGGTTAACAATGAACCCGGAAAAAACTAGAGTGATGACAAACGGGATTAAAAACACGATACAATTATCAAACACCGATATCAACTATACCGATGAATATATTTATCTAGGACAGGTCATAGCTCAAAAAGAACCTATGCGCAAAGAAATAGAGAGAAGAATAACTAACGGCTGGAGGCGATACTGGAGCTTAAGAGAAGCAATGAAAGACAAGAAACTCCATGTAAATATGAAAAGAAAATTATTTATCACCTACTTATTACCCGTTCTTGTGTATCGGTGCCAATCACGGGCTCTAACTCGAGAAATGGCAAGCAAACTCGCATCCTGCCAGTACGCAATCGAAAGGAGTATGTTGAATGTGAAGAAAACAGACAGACTAAAAAACTGTGTCACAAGAAATATAACAAAAACAACTGACGTAACCTTAAAAATCAGAAGACTCAAATGGAAATGGGCAGGGTTTTGTGATGAGAGGTCCAGAGAAATGGAGTAAAACCGTGACAAGATGTTATCCCAGAGACGGTAAAAGGAAGCGAGGTAGACCGCAAAAAATATGGAATGATGATATAATGCTAGTGGCAGGAGTGATGTGGAACAGAGTGGCTCAAGAAAGGTCTGAATAGAAGAGGTTGGAGGAGGCCTTTGCCGATTGGCAAACAGATCTGCAGAAAATTTGTTAAGCAACAAATAATAGACTAAATTCTAGTGTAAACTATTTTATTTATTTTTAACCGACTTCAAAATCAATTCGGATGTTTATATGTTTTTTTTTTTTTTTTTTATGTATGTTCGGCCATAACTCCGTCATATATAGACGGATTTGTAAAATTCTTTTTTTGTTCGAAAGGGGTTTATTCCGAAATGGTCCCATATAATTTTCATATAGATCTGATGATGAGTTCGGGAGACAGACACCGGAACTCTTTAAAAAATGACAGGAAATCAACCGCGATTTCTGCTATCGCATAAATATGCATTGTTTGTTTGGAATTAGTGCAGGGTGAATACCACAACTAAAAATTTAAAAATAAAAACTTTTTTGCAAAAAAAAACAACCGACTTCCTTAAAAACACTACAAAGTGAAAAATAACTTTAATTTCGGAAGTCGGTGGCAAAAAAACCATAAATACAGATCCTAAGACACCGACTGCCGAAATTAAAGTTATTTTTCACTTTGTAGTGTTTTTAAGGAAGTCGGTTGTTTTTTTTTGCAAAAAAGTTTTTATTCTAAGTTATATATGTTGTAATATTTGTTAGAAATGTTAACTGTTAGATCCGATTAAATGGCTATTTAGTATATTATATTATTATTATATCCGTTGGCTGTAGATACTTGTAAAACTTAAGAATCCAATTTGATATTTAATGTTGTATTTATTCGATATTCAAATTCATCAGTTTTCAATGCTTCCATGCCCCCTTTAGTGAGGTCGTTACTTACAGGTTGTTCTTTTTGCCACTTACTAAAACTACTAGACGAGACTGGCCTCTAGAAACAAGTTTTCGTCTTTACTTGTCTACGGCAACGTAAATAGAGTCGGCCCAGAATTTAGGTACGAGTTAGTCGCCTTCATTAGCGACCATCACTTCCATGAATTAATGAATTTGTAATAATAAATTAAATTTCAGGTCAAGGATATCCAGGCAACAGTAATTATTGTCCCAAAGGCAAATACAACCCAGGTAACCATACAATAACACACTAAAAGGGATACTTTTAAGCTATAAAGTCAACTGGATACTGATATTTATATTTCGTGAGTAAAAGATTTGACCAGACAAATTGCTCAAAATTTTAGTATTTTCACGAAGGTTGCTGTACCAATAAACTGGTTTAAGGTCGCGTGAATAAGAAAGAACTCAGACAAAAAAATCTGTATGTATCATGGTACACCGGTTGGAACTTTTTGCTTGTCCACGATATTTTGCTGCATAAAAAATAGTTTCGTTTCGTCTAACTGGCATTTGCAAAGTGTGCAGTGTAACGTGCGATAAGAAACTGTGTTCTAATAAAAACGAAGGCAAATAGTAAGGCCATTTGTAACGTTATGAGAAGAGACCCCAAAGAAATACTTAACAGACATGACTCAAATTCTGAATCATGAGTTACTGTATCGCATTTCATTAATGAGAATCGTCGTAGTTGAATTCGGCACACAGATAGTTTATGACTTGCACGATGGAACACATAGGGTATTTTTAATCCTGGTTAGTTCCCATGGATGTCGAAAAATTATTTATTACTAAATACATAAAAAATAATTTAATTTTACTACCATGCATACGTGTAGGAGTATAACTGACGTATGTGTACTCTGACACTATAAATATGTTTATTAAAGTTTTTACATTATGACTGTAGGCAAGTATGGAAGCGGCGTCTCTGCTGCACAAGCTTCCGCAGCTGCACAAGCTGCCACAACACAAGGTGATTAAAATACAGTTTATTTGATCCCAAATACACCTAGGAGCATACTCATCGACATAATTCATACTGCCCGTCCTAACCTACGGTACTTAAAGCAGATCACTTGAACACTGAACAACAGAAGTTTAAACTCAAGATAACCAGCTTCCACTCGAGCGCAGCATACTGGGTCTTAAACTATCATTTGACTGTCCTCACTATCAATCTATCTCTTTATAGTACTATTCGCGTTAAAAGAGAAGGGCCAGTGCAGCCCGCTTAACTTAGTTTTTCTTAGATTTTTTTGCAATTTGCAATATTGTTGTTGTAGTCATGAAGAAGGAAATGTGTAAATATGCTCATTTGAATTTTGCGGGCTATCTTAGCGCATCTCCTTTAAGTTAACACGCGGAGCATACTGGGTCTTGAACCCAATTTGATATTTAATCCTACTAATATTATAAATGCGAAAGTTTGTGAGGATGGATGTATGTGTATGTTTGTTACCCTTTCACGAAAAATCTACTAGACGGATTTGGATGAAACTTTACAGTAATATAGCTTATTCATTAGAACAACACATAGGCTACAATTTATAATGATTTTATGTAATTTTGGTCATAATATAACGATACGTGTCAATTAAGTCGGAAAAAAATCTTCCATCTGAGAGTTATCTTGGCGTGCGCTGCCTAAACCAATGGAGTTACATAAAAATGATGTACCGCAGGATTATTTGTCTTAAGTAGATCTCAATAAAAGTCCGCAACAGTATATATCTACCATTTATGTGCAAGCCAGTACGACCCAAATTGTGAACAATAAATTTAATTAAATTTGGTACTATTTTACAATGCACATATTAGTATATAATTATCAAACTCTTATCAAAATGAATACATTTATCGTATTAAGTTTTTAATGTAGATAAACTTTGTCTTTCACACTAAGTAATTTGGCCGAATAGTTTAAAAGTTATCACGATAATTATGATTGACTTGAACGGAGCGCCTAAAGGTCGAATCGAAACTGACGAAGAAGGTATGGTTCTATTTACTAACCAATTTTGGTCACGTTCTGGATTCGGAAGACGCACTCATTGCTCAAGTTTTTCCAAATTTGCAACAGAACATCCGTGATGAAAGTTGGCTATGTGAAAGATCTATACTAGCACCAAGAAATGAGACAGTTGCGAAAATCAATAAAATTATCTTGGACCAAGTAACCAGCGATGCAACAACCTACAACTCCATCGACACAGTCATGTCATTTGAAGACTGTACGAGCTATCCCGTGGAGTTTCTTAACTCTTTGGAGCTATCCGGGGTGCCATCACAAAAGCTCGAATTAAAAGTCGGTAAACCCGTTTTGTTAATGCGCAACTTGGACGCCCCGAGACTATGTAATGGCACTAGATTGCGAGTCATTGAACTAGGCAGGCATATTGTTAAGGCCACAATTTTAACTGGAGAAACTAAGGGTGAAAATGTTCTTATTCCACGCATCCCAATAATACCCAATAACTTACCCTTCAATTTCAAACGTTTACAGTTCCCACTTAAAGTTGCATTTTCTATGACTATTATTATCGCAACGGCAAACTTTGAAGGTAGCGGGGATACATTTAGGCACGCCCTGTTTTTTCCATGGGCAGCTATGCTCACGTGTATCTAAATCCCAAAATCTACATATTTACGCTGAACAAAAAAAAACATAGTATACAGGAGTATATTGCAGTAAAAACACAGATAAATTAACACAGATGTTCACCTATTCCAGTTATATACCACATAATTTTTTACTTATTACAAAATCTATTAAAAAAACCGCATCAAAATCCGTTGCGTAGTTTTAAAAATTTAAGCATACATAGGGACATAGGGACAAAGAAAGCTACTTTGTTTTATACTATGTAGTGATTAAATGCAAGGAACATTGGTTCGACCTGTTTATTAGTCAGTGTATAATAATCCGTTTGTGCTGGATAGGATAAACTCAAGCCCGGGGAAGGACATAGGGCTACTTTTTATAAACACACCATACAGGTTTATAAAGATTGATGAAGAAACCACTGGACTTAGCATTTTGAAATTTGCAGAGTTCTATTATAGCTTAAAATAATGAGCACTTAGAAAGGAATTCAGATAATCCCACCCCCAAGAGATTCCCTCTAAATATTAGGTATAGGAGTTCAAAGATTGTATGGATACTAATTTTGAAGTTAGAAATCTGCGATGTACGATGTGAAGTTACATTAAAAAAATATAAGTATTTTAAAAAAAATGTCACATAACTTAATGTGGCAGATCAAATTCTACGCGAGCGAAGCCGTGGGCAAAAGCTAGTGTTCTATATATTCGATATTCAAATTCATCACTTTCTTCCATGCTCCTTTTAGTGCGGTTGTTACTAATTGGTTGTTCTTTTTGCCACATAGTAAAACTACTAGATGAAACTGGCCTGGAGAAAGCAGTTTTCGTCTTTACATGTTTACGGCAATGTAAATAAAGTCAGCCCAGAATTTAGGTACGAGTTAGTCGCCTTCATTAGCGACCATCGCTTCCATGAATTAATCAATTTGTAATAATAAATTAAATTTCTGGTCAAGGATATTATCCAGGCAATTATTGTCCAGACGACCAATACAACCCAGGTAACCATACAATAACACATTAAAAAGGATACTTTTAAGCTACAAAGTCAACTAGATACTGCGCTATTCAGTTTTGGTTCATACATACGTTTCTCATAGTTATATTTCGTGAGTAAAAGATTTGATCAGTCAATTTTTTCTAAATCTTAGTATTTTTACGAAGCTTACTCTACCAGTGAACTAGCATAAGGTCACGGGAATAAGATAGAAGTCAAAGAACAAAATCTGTATGTATCGTGGTACACCGGTTGCAACTTTTTGCTTTTGCATGACACTTTGTTGCATAAAAACAGTTTCGTTTCGGCTAATTGGCATTTGCCAAGTGTGCAGTGTAACGTGCGATAAGGAACATAAATATATAGGGTACTTTTAATCCTAGTTAGTTCCCATGGATGGTGAAAAATGATTTGTTACGAAATAAATAAAAAAATATTTTACTTTTACTACCATGCATACGCGTAGGAGTATAACTGACGTATGTGTACTCTGACACTATAAATATGTTTATTAAAGTTTTTACATTATGACCGCAGACAAATATGGAAACAGCAACTCTGCTGCACAGGCTTACGCTGCTGCACAATCTGACACACAACAAGGTGATTAAAATATAGTTTATTTGATTCCAAATACACCTAGGAGCATACTCATCGACATATTCATACTGCCCGTCCTAACCTACGGTACTTAAAGCAGATTACTTGAACACTGAACAACAGAAGTTCAATCTCAAGATAACCAACTTCCACTCGAGCGCAGCATACTGGGTCTTAAACTATCATTTGACTGTCCTCACTATCAATCTATCTCTTTATAGTACTATTCGCGTTAAAAGAGAAGGGCCAGTGCAGCCCGCTTAATTTAGTTACTCTTAGATTTTTTTGCAATTTGCGATATTGTTGTTGTAGTCATGAAGAAGGAAATATGTAAATATGCTCATTTGAATTTTGCGGGCTATCTTAGCGCATCCCCTTTAAGTTAGCACTTTCCAACTTACATCGTATCCTTTAGTGTCTCACAGAAGAACAAGACCAATTATTCTTTTACTGTCAGCTCCATGTAGGTCACTGCTGTCTGAATCTAGTCCTACAGATAGTTCATCCTATCGTGCCCTTCTGGCATGAGAAATCCGCGTGTCTAAGTACTAACAGCTGCTCGAGTCGACCGTAGATTAAGCTACGTTTGCCGATGTCACCCTGCTGAGACCTAGCTAATTAACAAAATTGACGTAAATTCTGAATCACGATTCACAAGTTATCGGTTCCATTTTATTAAATAGTGTCCATCCGTTGGCTGTCGACACTTGCAAAACTTAGGAACCCAATTTGATATTTAATGTTCTATATATTCGATATTCAAATTCATCACTTTCTTCCATGCTCCTTTTAGTGCAGTCGTTACTTCTAGGTTGTTCTTTTTGCCACTTAGTAAAACTACTAGATGAAACTGGCCTGGAGAAAGTAGTTTTCGTCTTTACATGTCTACGGAAATGTAAATATAGTCAGCCCAGAATTTAGGTACGAGTTAGTCGCCTTTATTAGCGACCCTTTCCATGAATTAATCAATTTGTATGTAATAATAAATTAAATTTCAGGTCAAGGAAATTATCCAGGTAATTATTGTCCAGATGACCAATACAACCCAGGTAACCATACAATAAAACACAAAAAAGGATACTTTTAGGCTACAAGTCAACTGGATACTGCGCTATTCAGTTTTGGTATTTACATACGTTTGCCATAGTTATATTTCGTGAGTAAAAGATTTGACCTGTCAAAGTGTTCCAAATTTTAGTATTTTTACGAAGGTTACCCTACCAATGAACTAGCATAAGGTCGCGGGAATGAGATAGAAGTAAAAGAACAAAATCTGTATGTATCGTGGTACACCGGTTGCAATTTTTTGCTTTTGCATGACACTTTGTTGCATAAAAACAGTTTCGTTTCGTCTAATTGGCATTTGCCAAGTGTGCAGTGTAACGTGCGATAAAGAACATAAATATAAGGTTAGCAAGTTGAAATTTTCAGAATTATCCAGGACTCTCTAATTGTTTATGCAAGGTTCTAAAATTTTCCAATCGCAAAAGTATAAAAGCGGATGAAATTCCCCGCTACGTCTGAGACAAGTACAGTGAAAACAACACACAGACACAAACCGTACCGACCTCGCCGCCGAGGTCCGTCGTCGCGACCCCGACTTAATAGTCCCTCCCGACCCTTGCATGAGCCAGCCCGCGATGCTGCGCCTGTAGCTTTAAATTAGCCCCTAAATAATTTAACCCAGATCCAGCATGTCCCTTGCTGCCCTCCCTCAGTGATCGCCTAAGCCGAGGTGCGAACCCCCCTCGGGGTTACCCTTAGGACTTTCGCTTTAGTTTTAATTTTACTATGGCCCGGCTGAAGGTCTAAAAAGTTTAACTTTTTAGAAATCGCCGGGCAAAAATCCGTTTAAGTAGTCAGAATCTTATTTCAGATTAACGACGAGATGTCCTACAAAAAAAAAAAAAAAAAAACCGCTACGTCTCATAACACTTTCAACATCGGACGCATACACATCAAAATAATGGATCTTTCGAGGGAACAAATCAGATTACTATTGTTTTATGAATACCGATTGGAACATTCAGTAGCGGATGCGGCAAGAAACATATGTAAATCGATGGGAGATTTTACTGTCAGTAGGAATGAATGAATTTGTAATAAAAAATTAAATTTCAGGTCAAGAATATCCAGGCAATTATTGTCCAGACAACCAATACAACCCAGGTAACCATACAATAATACATTAAAAAGGATACTTTTAAGCTACAAAGTCAACTGGATACTGCGCTATTCAGTTTTGGTTTATACAGGGTTATTTGTAAAACACCGGCAACCTCTCAGGACTATGTTACTAACATCATAACCAACAACTTTTGTTCTATGACTTTTAAAAATTAATCATATTTTAGGTCATCCGATTTTCATACAAAAATCGGCCGCCCGTCTATAGGTCACGTTTAAGCGCCCCCTCCGCCCAAACCCCGCTTCCCTCGCTAATGTACTACACTTTCTTTTGTTTCGCATAGACTTCGTAACATTTAGAGCGTTCAATTTAAATATTTTTATTTTTGTATGAAAATTTGATGAACTAAAATATGATGAATTTTTAAAAGTCATAGAACAAAAGTTGTTGATTATGATGTTAGTAACATAGTCCTGAGAGGTTGCTGGTGTTTTACAAATAACCCTGTATAATACATACGTTTGCGATAGTTATATTTCGTGAGTAAAAGATTTGACCAGTCAAATTGTTCTAAATCTTAGTATTTTTACGAAGCTTACTCTACCAATGAACTAGCATAAGGTCGCGGGAATAAGATAGAAGTCAAACAACAAAATCTGTATGTATCGTGGTACACCGGTTGCAACTTTTTGCTTTTGCATGACACTTTGTTGCATAAAAACAGTTTCGTTTCGTCTAATTGGCATTTGCCAAGTGTGCAGTGTAACGTGCGATAAAGAACATAAATATAAGGTTAGCAAGTTGAAATTTTCAGAATTATCCAGGACTCTCTAATTGTTTATGCAAGGTTCTAAAATTTTCCAATCGCAAAAGTATAAAAGCGGATGAAATTCCCCGCTACGTCTGAGACAAGTACAGTGAAAACAACACACAGACACAAACCGTACCGACCTCGCCGCCGAGGTCCGTCGTCGCGACCCCGACTTAATAGTCCCTCCCGACCCTTGCATGAGCCAGCCCGCGATGCTGCGCCTGTAGCTTTAAATTAGCCCCTAAATAATTTAACCCAGATCCAGCATGTCCCTTGCTGCCCTCCCTCAGTGATCGCCTAAGCCGAGGTGCGAACCCCCCTCGGGGTTACCCTTAGGACTTTCGCTTTAGTTTTAATTTTACTATGGCCCGGCTGAAGGTCTAAAAAGTTTAACTTTTTAGAAATCGCCGGGCAAAAATCCGTTTAAGTAGTCAGAATCTTATTTCAAATTAACGACGAGATGTCCTACAAAAAAAAAAAAAAAAAAACCGCTACGTCTCATAACACTTTCAACATCGGACGCATACACATCAAAATAATGGATCTTTCGAGGGAACAAATCAGATTACTATTGTTTTATGAATACCGATTGGAACATTCAGTAGCGGATGCGGCAAGAAACATATGTAAATCGATGGGAGATTTTACTGTCAGTAGGAATGAATGAATTTGTAATAAAAAATTAAATTTCAGGTCAAGAATATCCAGGCAATTATTGTCCAGACAACCAATACAACCCAGGTAACCATACAATAATACATTAAAAAGGATACTTTTAAGCTACAAAGTCAACTGGATACTGCGCTATTCAGTTTTGGTTTATACAGGGTTATTTGTAAAACACCGGCAACCTCTCAGGACTATCTTACTAACATCATAACCAACAACTTTTGTTCTATGACTTTTAAAAATTAATCATATTTTAGGTCATCCGATTTTCATACAAAAATCGGCCGCCCGTCTATAGGTCACGTTTAAGCGCCCCCTCCGCCCAAACCCCGCTTCCCTCGCTAATGTACTACACTTTCTTTTGTTTCGCATAGACTTCGTAACATTTAGAGCGTTCAATTTAAATATTTTTATTTTTGTATGAAAATTTGATGAACTAAAATATGATGAATTTTTAAAAGTCATAGAACAAAAGTTGTTGATTATGATGTTAGTAACATAGTCCTGAGAGGTTGCTGGTGTTTTACAAATAACCCTGTATAATACATACGTTTGCGATAGTTATATTTCGTGAGTAAAAGATTTGACCAGTCAAATTGTTCTAAATCTTAGTATTTTTACGAAGCTTACTCTACCAATGAACTAGCATAAGGTCGCGGGAATAAGATAGAAGTCAAACAACAAAATCTGTATGTATCGTGGTACACCGGTTGCAACTTTTTGCTTTTGCATGACACTTTGTTGCATAAAAACAGTTTCGTTTCGGCTAATTGGCATTTGCCAAGTGTGCAGTGTAACGTGCGATAAGGAACATAAATATATAGGGTACTTTTAATCCTAGTTAGTTCCCATGGATGGTGAAAAATGATTTGTTACTAAATAAATAAAAAAATATTTTACTTTTACTACCATGCATACGCGTAGGAGTATAACTGACGTATGTGTACTCTGACACTATAAATATGTTTATTAAAGTTTTTACATTATGACCGCAGACAAATATGGAAACAGCAACTCTGCTGCACAGGCTTACGCTGCTGCACAATCTGACACACAACAAGGTGATTAAAATATAGTTTATTTGATTCCAAATACACCTAGGAGCATACTCATCGACATATTCATACTGCCCGTCCTAACCTACGGTGCTTAAAGCTGATCACTTGAACACTGAATAACAGAATTTCAAACTCAGATAACCAACGTCCACTCGAGCGCAGCATACTGGGTCTTAAACTATCATTTGACTATCCTCACTATCAATCTATCTCTTTATAGTACTATTTGCGTTAAAAGAGAAGGGCCAGTGTAGCCCGCATAATTTAATTTTTCTTAGATTTTTCCGCGTGCGTGTGTCTAAGTAATAACAGTCGATGGAGTCGATCGTAGGATAAGTTACGCTTGCCGACGTCACTCTGCTAAGACCTAGCTTGAACCATACGTCAGTTTAACCAATGATAATTATGGGACAGCTATATATACAAAACTTTTAGGTTTTCCTTCTTTACTAAAATGTTTCACTTTCTATTTTTATACAGGTTAACCATCAGGCAGGCCAGCTGCTCCATATTCTTAAAATGGTAAATATTACCCCATTACAAGGTTGTTATTAAGTATGCCACTTATTCTCCAAATCCTTAAATTCCGGTCCACTTTAAAATGGTCATGATTTCTTTTAATTATTTTGAGCGACGTAGGTACTATATGCGGCTTTAGAGCTTCCTACGGTAGTTCTTGTGTGTTGTAAATTTATTACGCCGATCAATTTTATGTTTATTCCATACTTTCGAGTTCAAAGCGACGCGCCTGCCATAAAACTCTTTCTTTTTTTCTTCGAAACAAACAAGTCATTTCTAATTAATTTGAAAGCGTATTCTAATTTTGCTCGAATATTCGAATGTGATCAAAGTTATTTTATAGCCAGCCTGTGCATCATATCGGTCATCTTTTGCAGATAGTCTTTACAGTACAATTTCTGAAAAAATATTTACTGGAAATCAAATATAAGAAAGCCTGTATAATTTTATCCTAACCAAAATGTTAATCTATTTGTTACAGGCAGCAGTGTTGCAGTTACTCATCATTTTTGGACAAAACATAATTATACAAAAATACATTTCCGACATAGTAACCGATATATTCTTAATTCATTCACATTTTTCCAAAAAGGTATACAATACCTACGGTTTTTTTAAATAAATACATATTTGGCACATTCAGTACTGTTTCTTTTTATAAGCTGTTCTCCCTACCTTTCTGTTTTAAAGTATTCCTTTTTTTTCTGATCTTCATAATATTTTATGAAGATCAGAAAAAAAAAATCTGTATCATAACTTAACTGTCAACAGAAAATGTAAGTATCACACACATTATAACTTAGTCTTTAGGAAGACACATAACATTAGCAACTGTAGCGATTACTACCGAAAATGGCACAGTTAACAAAAAAACATTTTTATTAAGAACTGTCTGACTCGTCTGACTTATACTAGATACAAAAATCGCATAGAAAAACTAAATAGATCGTCGATGATTCAGTATGAAAAGTAGCCCATGTGATAAATAAACTTTACACGTACGGCATTAGAGGAAATGACTTAAATCTAATTAGTCTAATCGAAAGCAATACACAGAAGTATCAAGGATATGTGTGAAAATTAAACAAGAACATAAATATCTACCTGGCTACAGAGAACTCAAATATGGCGTACCGCAAGGTAGTGTCCTTGGACCTCTATTGTTTCTCTTGTATATTAACGACTTGCCTCGCCAAATTCGACAGCCCATGGTATTATTTGTACGCAAAATACGCGCTCAGACGTGGAGTTACGGACACCAGCCCATTCTACCTATTACCTATTTGCAGACGACAGCACGTCAATAGTAAAATGCGGTGATAAAAATAAATTTTGAAACCGATATAATTAATATATTTACTTAAATTATAAGAATAGTTGGTCGCTGTAATTAACTCAAAACAATGTTTATGTGCTTTCAACCAGAATTAGCTTTCCTACTGACCGTTTATGTGGGTAGTTAATATAATTGTTTTTTATTATTTTTTATATTCATTTATTGTGGACATAGTCTATTACAGTGATTTTAAATGAGTTGTATTGCAACATGTGGTTAGCTAGCGACCTCGACAACCATTCATGATATTCTTGCCTGACCAACCGGCAGCAAGTTCGTCATGCTCCCTTAGATGCACTGCTTGCGGGGGTTGGGTTGCCACCTTCCCTCAAATATGGCGAGGGAGTAATGGCTGACCTATGCGTTATGCTCGTAAACAGGAGCTGCTTGTGGTGACTGATCGTCTTGCTGACCATCATCATTTCAGCCGAAAGACGTCCACTACTGGACATAGGCCTTCTTCCCAGCTAAAGCACTAGGAAGTGGTGAAGGGCGGGCGCTTTGCTTTTTTCTTTACTTTATTTTATTTATACAATTGAGTAGATATAAATATGTTTTTACATTTGCATGCCATAAGGTAGAGTGTGTTGGAACTGTTTTTACTATGTTTAGATCCTATTTTGTACCCACATTCATGGCAAATAAATGATTTCTGATTCTGATGGTCTATCTATGATCCAAATCCATGAACATGATTTAGCGCGAAGGCGTCACAAACCCACAAACTTATTTTCACACTTTTAACATTACTAGCCACCCACTTCGGCTCCGCACCGATGCACAGTGTATTTTACGGACTTCGTAAAACTGTAGAATACTTCCCCGAGGTGTGGACGGCAACGGGGCATGCCGGCTGACTGTCCGTTCTGCGTCGAGTGAATAGTTATTTAAAATCTGTGATATATCTTCTATGATTTTCAGTTGCGCCCAAAAATATGTTTTTTACGACATCATTATAAATCTTTGGAATTCTTTACATTTTATCTACTACTAGCTTCTGCCCGCGGCTTCGCCCACGTGGATGTCGAAAAATATCCCACAGGAACCTACTACCGGGATTAAAAGTATGTGTTAATCCAGTAAACAATGTATTATTGCACTGCTTGCTTTGTGTTATCCAAGGAGCAGCGCTTGGAATGATAAATGATTGTTGTAGGATAATTAATTAATCTTAAAACCTAACAACAGTGATGAAACGGCAAATTACCTACTTGCATGACAAATTTGAAGCCAAGTTTAAAGCGAAAATAAAAATTCTCTTTATTCCCTGGGAATTTCGAAAAAAATTGATACCGAAATTATTCAAATGAAAATTAAGATTTTGTAGTAGCATTACTGGAGCACCCAATATGAGGATAAGTGTGTGAGACGGAGACCAGACGGGTTGAATAAATTTAAGAGCTCCTTAGGATATGAAATAGCATCATCCTTATGAATTCGACACGTATGCGTATAATATAATTAGGACAGATTTTTTTTGCCTGTGTTTATTTCATTGTTTTATTTTGAATAGCGCGCGGCTTAACCCGCGTGGCCTACAAGAAACAAATCACTTTTTGGAACGAAGTTCCTTATCGCGCGTTGTGAAAGGGGGCTAGACGGAAAAAAATCTTACGAAAAGTTGTCACGACACTTTTTAACCGACTTCAAAAAAAGGACGAGGTTTCTCAATTCGACTGTATATATTTTCTTGTTTGTATTTGTTTGTATATTGTTGTTTTTTTTGTTGTGAGTAGAGAGAGAGAGAGACAGGGAGAGAGGGAGAGAGAGACAGAGAGAGAGAGAGGGAGAGAGACAGGGATATAGGGAGAGAGAGAGGGAGAGAGAGAGAGAGAATATTATTGTTGAGTGTATAGGTACAGGTTTTTTGTACATAATAAATAATAAGAAAAATTATAAAAATTATGAATCCTGGAAAGGAACTTCGTTCCATCCGGGTGTCCCTTGACACCTCTAAAGTTTTTTTTTTCAGAAACAATCATACGCGCTCTCACTACCTCTCAATTTAATATACAAACTGACAATATCCCAAACAAAGCAAATAAGACAAAGCTCTCCGTAAAACTAAACTAATCTCTTTGGGATGAGAGTAGTATAGTTTTAATAAAACTCAAAGCGTGTGTGAAAAGATTTATTTAAGAGACAATCAGAAGTGGATAATGAACAATTAATATTGATTACAACGAAATACTATGCCTACCGCATAATTTCTTTGTAAACAATATTTTTTGTTTTTACTTCAGGTGCTAGAATCACCAGGCTGCTCCGTGAGCTTACTCTTCAGCAGGCCACGTATAAGTGACCGTGTGAAAGCAGTTCTCCCTTAAGTCTATCTCTGTTAAATTAAGTGTTTTGTCTTGAGATTTATTTATGGTCTTGTCAAAGCAGACTTTGGCACTCTTTTGAACTCAAAGGGGTAGTTCGATGTCGTTAGTGGAATCCTCGGAATAAACACAGACTCGTCTCAGGAACAACGTATCAGTATAGTTGCCTCGATAAGATTTCGTTTCAATATTTTCACTCGCAACCTGGTATCATTGCATAATTTTGGCGGGTTTAAATTACGCAGCAACATAACTGGGCGCCAACTCAAAATTTTTATATGTGAGTTGAGAGACCGAGAGATATTTTTACCGTACCGAGAGGCTGTATGTGTTAAGAAACTAAACCTCGTAATGTATGGCGTCATCGTTGTTTATCACTCGAGTCCACTGATTTATAATTATTTTAAACTCGTTCAAACGATCTCAAAAGAATTTCATTGATGATTGTGGCTTGTTCGTTATGTTTTACTTTAATGCATAAACTAAAGTCGCACTATTGCTCACTGAACGTACAGATATTTATATGTTAGTGCGTAAAGTATCTTAGTAGGTATATGCCCAATTAGTTTTTACTAATAAAGTTGCATCTATTAAAGAATAGTTAGTGTAGTAATTTTATTTTATTTAATACCGAAACAAACGCGTTTTTTTACATGTACTTACTTCATCATCATCTGCTTAGCCTTTTCCCAACTATGTTTTGGTCAGCTTCCAGTCTAACCGGATGCAGCTGAGTTCCAGTATTTTACATGGAGCGACTGCCTACCTGACCTCCACAACCCAGTTACTGGGTAATACGATACCCCTTGGTAAGACTGGTTGTCAGACTTTCGGGCTTCCGACGACCTGTAACGACGGTCTAAGATCTACGAAAGATAGCCGGGACCAACGGCTTAACGTGCTTTCTGAGGAACGGAAGGGTCTTATTATGTAAAGATGGTCACCCATCCACGGACCGACCGCGGCAAGCGTAGCTTAACTTGAACGATCGACCCGTGCGGCTGTTATAACTTGCAAATATCTAAAATAACTAATACATATTATAAATGTTAATGTAAGTTTGTTTGTTACGCTTTCATGCGAAAACTACTTAACCGATCGTCATTAAACTTTGTACACATATTCTTGGAGGTATTAGAAGTAACATAAGATACATTTTATAAAAAAATTAAATTACGAAATTTAAAATTTGGTACGGGGTAAGTTTAAACCCCAAGAAAGGACATACGCCTATTTTTATTCTGTGATTTCGTCTCCGTCCACGATAACCGACATTTAAGCGGACGAAGTCGCAGGCAAGAGCTAGTTAGTTCATATTAATGTCAGTTACATATTTGATACTTCGTGATACCTTGGTTGAGATTGGACACCGGTGACGACAATGCGCTACCCGGGCTGCCCCGCACGCCATGTGCACGTCTACCATTCCACGTAGGATTTTCGAAGCCCAATTGTCTCAGTAAAGGGATGATTTTGGAAAAATTGTGATACACGTATCTCATAATTATACTTCAAGAGTATGTGTACCAATTTTTGCGTCAATCGACCTAGAGAATAAAAAGGTTCATAGAAAATTCAACCCCCCTTTCACCCTCTTCGGGGTTGAATTTCCAAAAATACTTTCTTAGTGGATACCTAATCTTCACAAAGAACACACCCTCCAAATTTCATGTCTCTAGGTCCAGCGGTTTAGACTGTGCGTTGATATATCAGTCAGTCAGTCAGTCAGTCAGTCAGTCACTCAGGACTTTGAATTTTATATATTTAGATAAAATGCATGTATACGTTTAAACGTTCCGAAAGAAAATTTCTATATGATAGCGAAAACGTTATCAAAATCCGTTGCGTGGCTTAGAAGATTTAAGGGAATCTGTCAGGGTCACGAAATTTGTTCGAAATAGATACCGTGGCCCTGGCATATAGGCAACTAAAGAAACACGGGTGGGTTTTACTCAGAAAAAGTCTGATATGCTCTTCCACTTCACCCAGAGCGGGAGGTGTCATTTGATGATTTCCCACCCACAAAAAAGGGGCGTAAACACACAGACGTAAACAGCGACTGTTCAGAAAAGTTAGAAAATGTTAGGTGGATGAGATGTCAGGTGATATTTGTAACGAATTTGAAGTACCGCTAGAAAAATACTTAAGTATACATGTTAAGACCTAGGCTTGCTGGAACCATAAATCACGAAACTCTTTAAAAAAAAAAAACACCATAATGTCAGCTGTGATTGAGTAGCTTTAAGCTATACGTTTTGAATTTAAAGATGGGAAAACTGTCAATGTGTAAAATATTATTAGTAGAGAATGTAGGTAGTAGTCAACAGAAAGTTGCACGAACTATATGAGAAGCTGACTGATGTAAAATGTTGACCGCAGCTGTCATTTTGGCCTAACAAATTTAAAAAAAAAACAGCTGATCTACTGTAACATCGAATGTCTTTAGTTTCATATTTTCGTTTTTTGCAATCGATTTCAGAAATTATTTTTTACTGTGTTGTGTTTTTTTGGAGTATTCGACCGAACACCGACAAGACAGGACACTTCGCCGACAGGACTCTTCGCCGACAGGGCTCTTCAACATAATCTAGTCGTTTCTGGCAGGTCGTAGGAGGTCACAGTTTTAACCTAACCTAACCATTAAAAACTTTTTAACAAAAAATTAGCTTTGAGTGATCTTTGTTCATTAATTTTTTGGCGCCGACTCAAAATGATTGAAAGGTTTATTATTTTTTGCTTTTAGGTTTTTTCGGCGGTTTAATTTTTTGTAAAAAACTTTTTTTTTTTTTTTTGTGGCTATAACCTACTAATGCTTGCAAAATCGGACTATTCTGTAATAAGTTATCCATTACAATCAATGAGTGAACAATCAATTATACCCTGTTTTCCTACCCTTAGGATTAGAAAGAAAAAGAAAGAAAGAAAGAAAAATAGTTTATTCTTCACAAACAAAACGCACAACATGAAATAAAAAATTGTTACAAAAAAGAAAAATGCACGCGTACAAGGTAGCCAAAAACCACGTATTCAAGATAAAAAACGTTGTAGAATGTTACCTATGGCTCATTGATGTCACGGCTACGGACCAAAGACAATACAAATCATATATCTGCGTTATGATACTGACAGTAATTATATAATAAAAAACAAAAACAAAATTGCCGGATGCAGAGTGCATTTCTGGCTAGTTTTGTGACAAAAAGACCACACAAATAACACACTTAGGCCTCATTTACGGAGACGCGGCGCGTCGCGCGTGGCGTTGGGCGGCGCGGCCCGCACTGAATTCAAACATATAGCGTTGTACGAGTGCGTTTACGGAGAGGCGATTTTACGCGCGTTTGTTTGAATTTAAGCGTTTTTTGCGGCGTCGCCGGTGGCAGCGCCCGCAGCTGCAATTCTCGATGAAGCGGTGCCCGCGGCGGAACCTTTTGCCTGTCTTTTTTTGGAAATCGCACAACGCAGACGTATTTACCGTCACAATGGAGTACATTGTCATCGACTTTTTTTAGCAGAAAATTTTATGTTAAACGTGAATTATTTAATATAAGAATTAGCCCAGTTTACAGCAACGGAACACGAGAAGTTTGGGGAATATGCAATTCTTTATAGGTCAATAAGAGAAAGTGGTTATGATGTTTCTCATGGCTATACACGGATGTCTACTACAACTTTTGATTATATAGTAAACAATATCGAAATAGTTTGTTTTATTGAGTACCGCGCGTACGCCGCAGCGATGCCCACCGCGTGCGCCGCTACACGCTTAAAAAGTCACTGCGGGCGACGCGGCGGTCGACGCGGCGGGCGACGCGGCCGGCACCGCCACTCTGCCCGCCTCGCGTCTCTATGAACAGCATCGTATATTGCCATATCCGCTTGATTGAAACGCGCGCATCCTTCTTAAATAGTCGATTGCAACCGTCATAAAAAACGATGACGCGTCACCGCGCGCCAGATGGCTGAGCGCACAAAAGATTTTTTTGTTGCCTTATCGGTAACATGAGCCACCTTGAGTGATGTTTTTGTTTAAGTATATGAATGGCTCTTTCAAGTCGTGTTAAGTGTTTGTTAACATTTCGTTTCATTTTGTTTATATTGAGCTGTAAACATTGACTATAGTTGAAAAAATAATTATGTGAACTTCAGAAAGGATTATTTTTAAAAGTAAATCGGTAACACCCACATTTTATGACTTTTATTAATGTAAGGGTTCTATCTACATACGATAAAATAAAAATAAACATACTTCATAGTGAAAAATATTTTTTTACAAGCTTATGAGTAGCACGGAACATTTGCTGACGGTGAATAATTTTTCACGCAAATTATATAATTTATTACAATAATACCCTTTCACGTAGAATAAAAATATTGTTATTGTCAGAAAGCTATGTTTCTATTCTAACTTGTGTGTAAGTTTTATGTTGATAGGTTTATCTAACACAGAAAAATATGGGATTGATTGAAGGGATTCCCACTTACGTAAAAACGCACTTAACATTTCTCGTTTCTTTTTGTTCAATGAAGTATGAGTAAATAAAATACATCTTATGTTACTATTTTCTACAAGGAATGCCCTTTCCAATGATGTATCACACTTGTTATTCAATAGCCATCGAAAAAAAATACAGGTAAAAAAATATCGCATATCGGGAGAATGGACAAAAACACGTGTGCCATAAGGGCGGGGTTACATAAAATGCATATCCGGGTTTAATTACAGTAAGTATGCGTGTGTGAGATAAGAATGAAAAAATGGTATGCTGCATTGCAATCTCTGTGGGAATGGACTAAGAAAATATATTATGATTTTTATTACCCGACTGCGAAAAAAGGAGGGTAATGTTTTTCGAATGTATGTAAGTAATATTCGTTGTAACCGTCTATAGGCCAGATGGATGATTTTGGTAAATATAAGACTTATATGGTTTTCACATGGATCCCACTGTCCGAATGGATTAAAATTAAAATGGGACCATTCGGGAAGCACCAGCTTTCAAATAAAAAAAAATCATCGAAACCGGTTCACCCAGTCAAAAGTTATGAGCTAACAAAAATAAAATAAAAAAATCAGACGAATTGATAACCTCCTCCTTTTTTGGAAGTCGGTTAATTACGATTCAATATACAAAAATAATTTTCAGTTCATTTCATAAATTTTGATCGATACAAAATTCCCTGTGTATACCAACTTTATCGGTGGGCGGCCATTTTGCTTTGTTACATTTTTTGTGTTTGCGGTCACACTTGAACAAAAATTGTAATCTTATCTCAAATTTAGTACCTTCTGAATATTTTATGGTTGAAAACTATTATGGACTAAATATTCAATATGATAGGTATTCCTTTTTACGCGGAACTGGTCTCACAATTTAATAAATCACGATAGAATTCGGACAAAATTCTAGTACTGTTACAAGTGCACTGAAAACCACACAGAAATAGAAGTATACTTACCCTCAGATCAAATTCTGGTTGCACACACATTACCTATATTATAAATAACCATTAAATCACTAATTCACTCAAAAATACTCATCCACAACCGAAAATAACTTTAAAATGCTACCGGTTAAAATTCACGTGCGAACGTAAACAAACGACTGACGTTTGACATTATTTTTTAAATCAAAATGAACCGTAGCGCAACTAGTTTTTGATTAATAGCATGAAGAAATGTATTAAGAATCGAGTGGAAAAGAGAAATATCATTAAAACATCGTAGAATAGAAAGAAATAGACATATTATGATCACGTATCGTACCGGATGCAAAAAAGGGACAATAGTCACTTGGTTGCAATCAACGGTGTCACTTGGTTGCAATCAAGGGGATAAGTTTGTGTTTACGCGTGCAATGACGCGTGCCGCTTCACGCACCGCCTCTCCGTAAACAGCAAAAACGCCCGACGCGCCGCGCGACGCCACGCCGCACGCGCCACGCAACGCCCCGCGTCTCCGTAAATGAGGCCTTAGAATATTCTTTCCAGTTTTACATGGGACCTTCGGGACATATCCTTTCCAATAAAAAATAATGATAAAAACGACCCACAAAAAAAAATGCGTCGAATTGAGAACCTTCTCCGTTTTGTTTCGTCGGTTAAAAAAAGATCAACGTACTTTATTTGGTGCGTCGCTGATGAGCCCTGTCGGCATAGTGTCTGTCAGCGTTTAGTCGTACAGTGGTTTTGTTGGACGTTGGGTCATTTTTTTATTAAACCTCTTTATTTTCATTTTTAGTTGTGGTATCTCTATCTCCCCACACAAATTGGTGTACCTTCACTTGCCAGGTATAAAACAGTAATCATCATCATCATATCAGCCGTAAGGCGTCGACTGCTGGACTTAGGCCTCCCCCAATTTGGAGGGCTTTGCCATAATCGCCAACATTGGCAGGCGGGTTGGCAATCGCAGTATGGTGGTAAAATGCATAGAGAACGCTGCTGCCCATTCTCTAGTAAGTCCCTTAGTCGCCTTTTACGACACCCACAGTATAAAACAGTCTTAGGAAGTTATTAAAACATCATCAGTATTTTCTAAATGGAAAAATACACATTAATGAAACTGGGGCAGACTGGATGTGGAAGGTGGAGGACAGGGTATTGTGGAGCAATATGGGAGAAGCCTATGTCCAGCAGTGGACTGCGATAGGCTGAGTTGATTGATTGATTGAATGAAACTAACTCAGAATCCCCAAATCAGAACTTGATTCTACCACTGAAGAAGTGTATACTGTGTCATACCCTTTAAAAAAATAAAAAAGATTTTTTCACTTCAGTAGCTCAAACATGTAGGTTTTGCTGCCTGAAATCAGTGAGCAAAATCCGATTTTGCTCACTGAGGGAGACAAAGTAACTTTTTAATTTTTGTTTTCAGAAAACCGCGAATATCTTATTCAGCCTTGGGTTAATCATACAATTCGAAACATTTACACTCTATCTCTTTCCCGCCATTAGAAAGAGAGAGAGACAAAGGCCAGCCCTTTCGAAGTTCCGATTTTGAATTCGACCTCAAAGACAAACACGTTCGGAAATTTGTACTAACTAAAGAAATTTTGCAAAAAGATTTTAATATGATTTATTGAATTTTTAACTTATTCTTGTATTTAAACAAAAATAAGTATTTACTGCAAATAAAACTGATATTTAACCTGTGAATATTTATTTCTAGTTTCAATAATGTTACGTAAATATTTTGAATAATAAAATGTCATAGGTGCATTTCCGAACACGCCTTAATTTAAATAAATAATAAGCGGGATTAAAATTCCGTAGCTGGCGTAAAGAGTTGAATAAGTTAAAAATATTAAAATAATCGTAAAATATGAGTGAAACTGGCGACGAGAACAGTATTTTAACACCGGAAGAGTTAAAACAACAAGTTATTAATGCAGAATTAAATTTCCTACCTGAGAAGTCTTGCGAGAAATATCTGAAAGCATACCATGTCTTCAATGAATGGAGACTTACAAAGGGCGCAAGCAGTTTTTCGGAGACGGTGTTGCTATCTTATTTTTTAGATTTATCACAGACGAGGCGATCATCTACAATGTGAAGTATTGACTCAATGTTGAAAGCTACTTTAAAAACAAAACATAACGTGCATATTGAAACATACGCAAAACTCGTATCTTTTCTAAAAAGAATGTCAGTTGGGCATAAGGCTAAAAAGTCCAAAATTTTCACGGCCCTCAACATAGAAAAATTTCTTAATGAAGCTCCGGACTGCAATTTTCTCGCCGCTACAGTAAGTGGTATCTATGTTAGTTATTAAAATTTGTGTGTAGACTGTTTTGTATAAAGGTACTTACTGCCTACTACTAATTTTTGGAGGCGCAATGAATCCTAGTCTGGCTTAGCAAAACTGTTAAAATATTTAATAAGATATATAAAAGATGCTGTAAATGTCAAATTATGCATATTAATTACGTAATATTTTCATTACAGGTTGTACTGATCATAGGAATTAGTGGAGCGTGTCGCAATAACGAGCTATTACAGCTAACAGTTAATAATATCAAAAATCATTCAGATAAATTACTGTTAGTAAAATTGAAAAATACGAAGACGAACCTTGACAGGTCTTTTGTCGTACGGGAAGAATATGTAACTATTGTAGAAAAATACCAACATTTACGTCCAGCCATTATAAAAACCGACCGACTTTTCATACAATACCATAATAATAAATGCTCACGACAGCCTATGGGAGTAAATAAAATAGGTGTTATACCGCGAGAAATTGCCACTTTCTTAAAACTGGAAGAGCCTCAGCTATACACGGGTCACTGCTTTCGGAGAACTTCGGCAACGCTATCGGCTGATTCCGGAGCCGATCTTACCACTTTAAAACGTCACGGCGGGTGAAAGTCCAATACGGTTGCAGAAGGCTATATTGAAGACTCAATAGAAAATAAGTCGAAAATCTGTAAGCGTATAGTGGAAACAATAAGTCTGAATTCGACTTCGGATCCTTGGTTTCACCCACGCCCAGCCACTTCCAATGACGCACAGTCAGAAAGCCGATCAGAGTCATCATCGTTCACCGTTGTTCCTTCTCAATCCGCCACCGAAACAGAAACCTTAACCCCAGATAATCAAACTAAACTCAATGCAACAATAACGTTGCCAAATAAATTTGTTACTTTTAATTTGCAGAATTGCAGTAATTTTTAACCGACTTCAAAAAAAGGAGGAGGTTATATGTTCGACTGTATGTATTTTTTTTTTTTTTTTTTTTTTTATGTATGTTCACCGATTTCTCCGCCAATTGTCAACCGATTTTGAAAATTCTTTTTTTATTCGTAAGGGTATACTCCTGAGGTGGTCCCATATTAATTTTGTGAAGATTTGATGTATACTTTGGGAGATAAACGAAGGAACTCCTCAAAAACAAACAGTACACGTAATGTGATTTGGATATTGTACTAAAGATCAAAAATAATTGCTGGTTCTATCTATCCATCCGTGGTGAACTAATTATAGTTTTCGAAGATACAGACACCGGAACTCTTTAAAAAATGACAGGAAATCAACCACGATTTCTGCTATCGCATAAATATGCATTCTTGTTTGGAATTAGTGCAGGGTGAATACAACAACTAAAAATTTAAAAAAATAAAAACTTTTTTGCAAAAAAAAACAACCGACTTCCTTAAAAACACTACAAAGTGAAAAATAACTTTAATTTCGGAAGTCGGTGGCAAAAAAACCATAAATACAGATCCTAAGACACCGACTACCGAAATTAAAGTTATTTTTCACTTTGTAGTGTTTTTAAGGAAGTCGGTTGTTTTTTTTTGCAAAAAAGTTTTACTTTTAACTTTTAAAATGTTCCATTTTATTGAATTGGTACCTCTACCTACAATGTTAATTATTTTGCTTCACAATAAATAGTTATTTCAATTTATTCCTGTTTATTATTTTACCTCCGAAAGTGTTCTCGCTGCTGAAGTGAAAAGTTATGTGTGTTACACGAGAGCAAAGTTTTTTACATCTCGTGCCTTTGAATCCCTCGCCACACTCAGGATTCAAAATCAGCACTCGCAGCAAAAAACGACTTTGCTCTCTTGTTGCACAAATAACTATTTCAAATTCGGTCAAAAATTACGGAGTTCCAAGGTAACAAACATTTTAAAATAATCTACTCAACTGAGAATCCCTCTTTTTAACATCGTTTGAAAATCAGAGTTTAAATATATTTATCGTTAAATAAATTTAAAACATATATAATTCTGACTCTGTCATTTGTAAACGATTAACAGAAACTGGCGATTCATTTAACGATTTATGGGGCAACGGAGCCCTAATCTACCGATCAATTAATTATTTGATCAATGCGCATTACACTGAATTAAGTATCATTAAAGAGCCGCATAATGAGCACTAACGCTAGCATACATGTGATCCCTTTGATCAAAGGAAACAACCAGTAATTTGTTATATTCTGCTTGACGTAACAGCTCCTTCATAGAGTAAAATTTTATATCGTATTAGGTAAAGTCACACTTTTTATTTGAACATTTGTTTATTTGTAATTGTAATTTTTGTGCATACTTACAAACTTACAAATAGGTGTCGTCAAATATCAAACAGATATTCAGAATTAAAAAAAAAAACAGTTTTTTTTGTAAAATGATAAGCTATCAACGCTAAATTATATTCTAAAACAAAGTTAGCAAAACTGCAAGCAAATTAATTTTGAACATTTAAATTGTTAAACCATAATACGCTTCTGATACGATTTGTATCATTCAATTTGCTTAGAACTTTAATAATTTCATAAATATCGAATGGTCTAAATGGATCTGCAACAATGTATAGTTAGCCCATGCAATGTACTTATTGATTTAAACGAATAAATTGTACTACAGTTCTATTCAAGCAATCAGAGAGAAAGCACTGGTGGAAAGTCTCACAATCATGAGTCAAGTATACAAAACGTACGAAGCTTTGAAGCAAGATTTTTTGGGTGAAATGGATTTCATGAGTAACATCGGTGTCAAGTTTTTTATTTATCCTTTCATTGGCCGAACCAAACTCAAAACATACTGTTACTACTTTATTTGTGGCCTCATATTTCTCACAACGACGCAGTTACTCGTCACTCTTTTCTTAATTTGCATCAACAACTTTGACTGGTTCGAGATTATCAACGTCGCTCCCAACATCGGAGTTTGTCTCATGATCCTGATCAAATACAGAAAAATACATGACAATAAAGAATTGTACGACGAAATATTTAAACATTTTCGGTTCGAGCTTTGGGAAGCAGTGTCTGATACAGCAGAGCACAAGAAGATTTTGAATCGATACACGCAGACTACAAGGCTGATACTGAGATTTGAATTCTATTACACCATTGGACTGGCTGTAGTTGTTGATTTATTTCCTAGATTAATTATGGTTTACCAGAACCGCATTCTTGGTGAAGAAATGCAGTATTTGTATCCATTTGATGGCTGGTATCCCTTCGACAAGAATCGGTGGTATAACGTTGCTTATATCTGGGAAAGCTTCATGACTACAGTCGTTATTTTCATCTACGTTTTTGTCAATATGGTTCATATTTCCTTTACCCGATATATTTGTATGGAATTGAAAATTCTCGGAAGTACCATGGAAGGGCTCATTAGTGATCAGGACGTGATTAAAATTAAGGAAGGAAGAGAGCTTGAAAAAACTCATTGCAAAATTAGAAATAAATTGAAATTTATTATTAACAAGCATCAATTCTTGGCCAAGTAAGTAAATAGCATAAGTTATTTTTTAAATGTTATGTTAATTAATTAATTACCCAGAAAAACAATAAAATACCTCTTTTGATTACAGAATCACATCAGAGCTTGATGATGTATTGGGAGATGGAATGTTTCTTACGTATGGTTTTGGATCTGTATTTATATGCCTTACAGCATTTACTGCAACAGTAACTCTTTTCTTTAATAGTTTCTTATCAATTCTCAACGGTGTTACAATCTAAGTAACTAATGACTTTTTATTTTCTAGGTGGTTGATGATCTGTACAAATCTATGCGTTACTTTTCTTTCTTCTGTTCTTTGCTCGTGGAGGTATTTTTTCAGTGTATAATGGGACAACTCCTCGTTGACCACGTATGATGTTTTTTTTTACTACGAATGTTTTTAAAGTGCACGTGTTTTAACTTCGTTCTAAATTGTATAAATTCAACATGAATATTGTAACCATTTTTTTGTTACAATCCTTTAATTAAAAACATTGTCCGTAGATTTTTTTGAACGTTCTTGTGCATAGGTACTTACTAAGATTTGGAATGGGGAACTACCTTCTTCTTTTTGCTTGACCGACGCCTTGATTATTCAAAAGAGCCTGTAATTAGTTAATTTTCAATAAATGGATTGGGTTGCAAAACGTCGGTTTATTTTTTCAGAGCAATAAGTTGGAAAGAGCCATATATTTCGCAGACTGGGTATACGCTGATTTTGATACGAAGAAGATGGTGCTGATTTTCTTGATGCGATCTCAAAAACCTTTTGAATTTAGTGCCAGAGGTTACTTGACTATGAATTTAGATACTTTCAGTGGGGTATGTACAGATCATGATATCGTATGGTTAGGTTTGATTAAGAATTATAAAACTTCTAAAATATTTAATAGACTGCACTTTTAGTCCAGTAGTTGCAAGCTGACCATGAGGTCCTGGGTTCGATTCCCGGGTCTAGCAAAGTGTTACTGGGTGCTGTCATTTGGAATTTTCAGAAACTGGCCAGAGTCTGTATTTGTGCCCGGCCGATGGCAATAGGCTCGCCCCTATTACATGGGATTTAAACAAAACTGCGAGAAGTGGGTGGGGGGCATACAGGTGTGATGTTATGTTTTATTATATAAAAAAAGAAACGATTTGAGTCTGTGGAAATACGTTCGTTGCCAAGCATGAGTGTTTTGACTGTGAATGATAGGCTGAGGAATGATTTAATAAGACAACGTAAAGATGCGATTTAAAAGAAGATGTTATGCTGAAAATTTTGAGGTGAAGGGTGAATGTTTTGGGGGACTATGTTTTATAACTTTCACGTTCAAAATCTGATTGTCAGCCTAGTTTGAATGAATGACTTTAGATAAATCTAGATTTTTTTAAATGGCTTTGAATTGAAAATAGTATCTATGCTTAGATGGTTTGGTCATGTTAAGAGGATGCATGAAGGGTGGCTTATAAAAGGTATAACCCATTCGTTCCACCTGCTGAAAATCTCGCAACTGGACACGAATTGCCTTGGCTTTCATGGAAGTCTTTAAATAGACTCCGGACTCAAGTAGGCCGGAGTAAAGAAAACCTGTATAGGTGGAGATTCATAGACGACTCAGCCCTGGAGTGTAAATGTGGTGCTGTCCCACAAACGATGAGGCACTTGATATCTTGTCCAGCATGTCCTGTTGTTTGCACGCCACAGGATTTGATGGACGCTACTGAAAATGCTAAGCTTGTAGCCAAATTCTAGGCTAACTCTATTTAGATTGCTATTGACACGCTTAAAAGAGAAGAAGAAGAATAAAAGG